>OY720682.1:5450685-6650685 GCA_963170755.1 Amphimallon solstitiale
AGCATACAATAAATAACAGTTTAAAAAAATGTAAATAGATTTCAAATATATTAATAAATAAATTTAACTTATTATTAAAGTTTTGTGTTTTGTCTGTAATGAAATGCCTATTTAAATTCTAAAATAATGGCCACGTTGTACAGGAATAAATTAATATTGTATAGTGTCATAAATAATTATAAATACAAAATTATTTACAACTTACATATTGCTATAGCCTTGTTTTCAAATTAAATATAATAATTTTGCACCGGCATAATTTAATCAAACTACAATAATACAAAGCTGCATAATTTATTACGAATGTAGAGATAACGTTGTTATAAAAAAAAAATTCTTTATTAAATTTATAAGTTCAATCTCCATCAACATTCATATATTTCTTGCAGGTTCTAGCAGTGATATTCCTTCTGTTTTTCCCCCCAACATTTCTTATTTAAAATTAATAGGATAAGGTTACTAATAAAAAAACTAAATCTCATAAAATATTTATATTCAATTTTAACATCTTATAATAACATCATCCAAGAAATAATTCTCTTGCCACATGTGGCCGTAAAAAGAAATTGTCCTTTTTACTTTCCCATTACAAGTAAAAAAAAACAAACGTGTATTTTATAAAGATACGGAAAACACATTACATTACAAATATAACATATACCGGGTGTCAACGAGATCATGTATCAGCACGCCATTTATTTATTAGTTAAAATAAAACTTTGAAATTCGGACCGTATATATGAGTGATTGGTGGGCTTCTTCAGGTACACTCACTTTTTCTATAGCACTTCCGGTCAAACCGGAAGTGACGTTAATTTTGAATTTTTAAATACAACATTTATTATTTCTGTTCATATTCTGTTTCTTCTGAAAATTTGCCATCTAGTGCAGGTTAACTTTTGACATTTCTGTCAAAGATGGCGGTATCTGTTAAATTTATCCATTAAAGTGAAACTGCTTCGCAACGATTGTCGAAATGTAACAACCATCAAAGTTAGCTTTGAAAACAATTAAGAAACGTATTTTTCACATTTACACGCATTGGCGAAGGAAACATGTATTTCACGTTGAAATTGCTAAAGAAAATAGAAAAAAAAAAAATTTTCATTTTCAAATGACAGGTACTCGTTTTTTTAAATAGTAACACCTATTTTTTATTACAGTGCCATATTGGCATAATTTTTAGCTTTCAAGTGATATAAAATATGCTGTGGTTTAGTGGTAGACAGGTAGTACAAAACATAAAATGTTTTAAAAGTAGTCTAATTCCAAAGACTACTTTTAAAACATTTTATGTTTTGTACTACCTGTCTACCACTAAACCACAGCATATTTTATATCACTTGAAAGCTAAAAATTATGCCAAAATGGCACTGTAATAAAAAATAGGTGTTACTATTTAAAAAAACGAGTACCTGTCATTTGAAAATGAAAATTTTTTTTTTTTCTATTTTCTTTAGCAATTTCAACGTGAAATACATGTTTCCTTCGCCAATGCGTGTAAATGTGAAAAATACGTTTCTTAATTGTTTTCAAAGCTAACTTTGATGGTTGTTACATTTCGACAATCGTTGCGAAGCAGTTTCACTTTAATGGATAAATTTAACAGATACCGCCATCTTTGACAGAAATGTAAAAAGTTAACCTGCACTAGATGGCAAATTTTCAGAAGAAACAGAATATGAACAGAAATAATAAATGTTGTATTTAAAAATTCAAAATTAACGTCACTTCCGGTTTGACCGGAAGTGCTATAGAAAAACTGAGTGTACCTGAAGAAGCCCCCCAATCACTCATATATACGGTCCGAATTTCAAAGTTTTATTTTAACTAATAAATAAATGGCGTGCTGATACATGATCTCGTTGACACCCGGTATATAGAATAGATATCACTCTTTGCTATATTCAAATTTTAACATTATATAGTTTCAAAGAAATAATAATTATATTATACGACGCTAAATTTCTGCGTTACCAAAGACATTCATTTTCACGAAGTATCTTTGAAAATACAAAATTCCGCAGAACAGAAAACACCTTGATAAGACTGTCACCAATCATCATATGCAAATATTTACACGTTGTACATATCATAAATTGGCTATTGTCCATCAAAATGCTCCCATCCCTGCGTATATCAATATATTTGAAATCCCCATAAAATTTTGTATCTATAACTTGTTAACAATGCATAGATAACATTACTAACAAACATTCACACGTTGTGTCATCGATGCGTCCCTACATTGTTAACAATAACCCCATTATTTATTACTTTAGTCTACTTATAACAAAGAAGATAATAATCTCATCCAAAATATTAAATAAATTTTTCTTCGCTAAAGATGAATATTTCCACATAGCATCTTTAGCATAATTTATTTTAAGTGTAACTTACTCATGATATTTATATATTTCATCAAATTCTTCCTTATATTGATCCATCATAGTGATAATTAAAAAAAAAAAATGAAATTAAACTAATGGCAAAAATTAATTATGAAATAAAAATTACTTATTGAAAATAAAATAATCTAATAGGTACATTTTGCTGAGGATGATTTTTATGCAGTGTATATCACGCCTGCAATCATCGAACGAAATGAAAAATCAAACGCTACTTTTACTAGAGCTCGGCAACTTGTTCACTTCTAGATATCGACAGCTTCTTCCGTACTTCTCTCGTACTTGCCTTCTTATCATTTTCGGTCATCAGAAAAAACCATACATCGTTCGCAGCGCCACAAACTCCGCACTAACGTTTATGTTGGCATTGTCCTGCTCAGATTTATTTTCTTGACGTTCTCCCTAAACTGACCTGCACCAATATTGTTTGACATCTCGAAATTACACAAATTATGCACGCACTTAAACTGTTTGTTATTGTTAATGTCAATGCACATTTGCGATATTCCTATCTTGGTAGGTACATTCCTTTTCATTAACGCCATCCTTCATTATGTTTATAGATGAATTCGTTGCTTCTTTCATCATTATTTAAATATATTCTTCTACCACTATTTAACACTATTCGTATTTTTCTTTTGCAGCCGTTTCCTTTGAAAATAACAGGAAAAACATTGCATACGACTGGAATGCTCCTTTTATTAATTATGTTATTATGAACTTGTACCCTGACAACTTCATCCATATCTTCGAACCATCTTTCCTCGTCTTCTTGCAGGTTGATTTGTATGCAGCTGTTAACAATATTGAACATTGTTTTTCTTTGTAGATTTTATTGAGATTAAACCAATTTTAATGTGTTATTTCCGGAATTTTTCCTGGATAAAACTGGATTTAAACCTGCCACTGAAGCTCATTATATTGTGTCGAATGAAAATAATATACCTTTTACATATTCCTTTTAAAATTTATAGATATAAGTGTCAGGTATATATCATGTTATTAAATGTGACCATAAAATGTCGAACAAATAACAATCTCTTACAAATTTACGTCTATTCATTTTGAATAGTGATTTATTGCTCAAAATATTTAATGCGACTCTCACACAATGCATAAAATTTGGTTCTGTCTTTGTATATTGAAATTGCATCTTGTGCTCCTCGTTTCTACAAATATAGAATACATGAATTTTATTTTTGTATTTATTTTTATACCTTTAAAATAAATTTTGTTACAATTTTTAATTGTCATCTACCTAACATTATAATGTTACGCCGTTGCAATTATGCAACTCATGATACATTTTTCCATAATTACACTTACTACTAATAAATTATTTACTTATTCTATTACATAATTATTTATTTATCTTACAATGCCTGACCAATGTAGGGATCACGGCAATATGTTAATTAGAGCATTAAATACAATCACAATTTTATCTACACTGTTTAATTTTTGCATATTCTTACACTTTTTTAACACAGATACTGAAATGAAATATTTTAAGGTGCTAACGAGGTCTTCTTTTAGAATAACTAAAATTCACTTGCAGAATTCCTAGTGCTTCCTTTATTAAAAATGCTCTTTCTCCTAGAACAACATATCCTGGGTTAAAATTGTTGCAAAAATTACTTCTTCCATTCATTTTTGAGATGTATGTCACTCCGAGCTTCACTAATGTAACATATACTTCACTGAGGAGTTATTGCTATTAAAATTTCTATCGTGCTTATAAATAGAACAGTACTACTGCTGAGCTAAATTATTAACTGGTTTTCCAATGATAATTACTCACTGTAAAAATAACCATAAAACAAAAATTATTTTGAACTGAACTGATTTTCCACAAAATAATTCCATTAAAAAATTGTCACTAGAAAATAGGTAGAGGTGCATTTAAACATTTTATGTGTTCTATATTCAGACTGACATGATTTGTTGTTAAATATTTTGAGATATTATTCCATTATGTTTTTTTTAATAAATACATACTAAGGAATTGTACATAACCAATTTGTTGCAAGGTGAATGAATGACAGACCGATAAATTTTGTTCATAACCATAACCAAATTTTATTATTGTTTTATAAAATTTCATTATGATAGATATAGATAATTTTAAGCAATGAATAAAACATGGTATAAAATATAAAAAAAATAGATATAAGCATCATAAGTTCTTTATTTTTAAATGTTTAATTCTATTTTGTAAGTAATGAATTTGAGCCAGAAGTGTTGATTTAATTCATATGGATCAAATTAATCACGTGACTCAAAAGATCCGATGGACGGATAGTAGATAGATATTTTATTTGTGATAGACAGAATACATCAAGAAAAACAATATATATAGATGTGTATATAACAAACTTATACATGTAAAAAAGAAAGAAAAAAATTTGTCTGTAACAAAGCAAAACAAAACCAAGTATACAAACTAAATTAATACTTAAAAACGTATAATAAGGTAAGTTGCTATTGAGGCAATATATGATACCCAAAATGTTTAAAGATGTGTCAACGCCCCAATAAACTCCTGAATCTCGTAGAAAGGGTTATGTTTTAGAACATTTTTAATACTTTTTTTATAATTAAAATAATTTAGTTCTTTCCAATGGGCAGGTAGCAAGTTATATAGTTTTACGGATAGATACCTGAAAGAGTTAATATTCCTAGAGTGTCGAAAATGAGGTTGTGCATACTGTTTATGTCTTGTGTCGTATACCGACTGCCGGTAGTAAGACATTAAATTTTCTATGCTGTAAACAAGACATTCATAAATGAACTGATTCGTGCAAGTTAATATTCTGAACTGTTTAAATAAAGGTCTGCACGAATCATAACGTTTAGTGTTAGTAATTATTCTTATTGCTATATTAAAAATATATTTAAAATATCCTTTCGGTGTGCGGACCCACTCCACAATAAAATTCCGTGACTCATAACGCTGTGAAACATGCCATGATAGGCCAACAACAATGCGTCAAAATCTACCATTTGTGTTAGATTTTTTAGCGCATGTAGGACGGTAGTCAAACGGTGTGCCAGTCGATCAACATAAGCACCTCACGTCAGTTTGCCGTCGATTGTTATACCCAAACATTTTACCGGTTCGTTTTGAAAAATTTCCAAGCGATTATTCAAAGTGAAAGTTAACGTTTGGGTTTTTTCATTATTCAAGCAAAGTTTAATATTATTGAAATATACCTCAGCCTGTGCAGCTGATAATTCCCAATCTTTATATAAGCTGTTAAGGTTATTGCTACTAATGACTAAGATTGTGGTATCATCCGCATATTCAACGTCTTTAGATTTGATATGGTCAAACATATCGTTCACATAAATAATAAAGAGTATTGGTCCGAGAATGGAGCCTTGCGGAACCCCGTGTAACACTCGACCCAAAGATGATACATCACGGTCAACTTTCACACATTGATATCTATCAGACAAAAAACCCTGAATAAAGGACAATGCATGACCCCTAATACCATAATATGATAATTTAGCAAGAAGTATATCGTGAGAGATGCAGTCAAACGCATTGGTCAAATCCAAGAAACCACCCAGGACCACGTTTCCCACCTCAAGCTCGTCCGTAATATAAGTGACGATATCAACCAATGCATCAATCGTAGACCTACGCTGCCGAAAACCGTACTGACTTAGGTTTAAGATGTTTTTGTTTTCTAAGTATCTCACGAGTCGATGCTTGAAAGCAGTTTCCAAGATTTTAGAAAAAATAGGAACTATGGTTATGGGTCTATAATTCTCAGGTAGAGAACGATCACCCTTCTTGAATATGGGCGTTACTTTGCTTATTTTTAGACAGTCAGGAAATTCACCATGTTCAAAACAGTAATTTATAAAATAAGTCACGTGTCGGACCAGTTCGTCCCCACCCAGCTTTAGGGAGGCACTATTCAACCCATAGTAATCAAAAGAGTTTGAGTTGAATATAGGCGTTTCTTGAGTTGGTTAAAATGCTTATCAGTGTTTGTACTTCCATTTCATGCACTGGCTCCAAGAAAAACGAATATGGAAGGCCACCCGATTTCAATCCTTCCATATAATCTGTGCTATCCCCGTTAAAGTTATATAATCTCAATGATTAAAAGGAAAACGCCGAAGATGTAAAAACGGCTGTGCTCTAGTTCTTTGATTTATAAATAAATTCTGGAATAAAATATATTCTTATCTACCCTGATGAATGTTGTTTGAAAATTTGGCGGTAAATGAAAGGAATTAAAGCGCAAGGGTTTTACATCTTTTGCCTCTTTCTTCTTTATTCTTGGAGTTACTAACTACTACTATTTATAGCAATTAGCGCATTTAAATACTAAAATTAATTATTTTTTGAATTTTGAACAATACCTGTACAAAACGGTGATAACGTACTATATGTTTATATTTACAGAAATTAATAAAGATATATACGCATCGTTTGATGTAGTGTCATCTAGTCTGGTCAAGGAAACATGTTTTTCCACTATAATTAGAAATATTGTGATAGAGTTAGTTATTACTTGATGGAACATCATTTCCTTAAAGGCATAAAAAAATAACAATTAAGGCACATGTTTGAATATTAATAACATGTTTTGCTCACAATATAGTCACGTCAAATAATGCTTCAAAAATAGGTCAACCGTGCATTCAGTAGGCAACTATATAAGTCTTTTATTTGTAGAATTGCAAAAAGTTTTTCATTCCTTTTCATAATTTTTTTTTTGTTTAAAACCTGTTTATTATTAATCTAAACCCAAAATTTTACTAATGAAAATTATATACCTAGATAGTTAACTAAAAGAAGACTTTAACCATTTTTGTCGCCTTTACGGTTACGGAGATAAAAAAAGAAAAAGCCATTACACTGTTTAACTAAAGATGGCGGTCGAATGACAACACTTCCTTACAAAACAAAAAGAAAAAAAATCGCAGCTTATCCAAAATGCACAGTCAAAACCTAGATATAAGTGATTTGGTTGGGCAGGTATAATATCCTGGCACGCTAGTTTAAACACGTGGTCCTGAACCTCCATGATTAGGATAGGATAATACATGCAATAATACATGGTTCTGGATCTTAGTGTGACAGGGTACCGCAAAACAAAAATGTACAAAACTTTCTGTAATTCCCTAATATAATTAGTAATATAATTAATTTAATTTCGTGACATAAATCACATATTCATGTGTATATATAACTCAATTTCTTGACGATTGAGAGGTCATACTAATTATAAAATTTTTAATTAATTAATTAATTTCTAATTTCTTAAAAATTACCCAGCTGCCCGAGATTCGAACCCGGGATCTCCTAATCACTAGACAGGTGCGTTCCCAGTTACGCTACTGCGAGTTCTGGATTCGAGTCTTTTATATCGTACTAATTATACATATACACACACACACATATATATATATATACATATAAAATATATTACAATTCTTTGCCAAATATACAAATTTTCATTTATACATTTTGATTTACATTTTATATTTGTCATTGTTTTCTAATTGACAACCAGTTGTCATATTGTTATTATTTTAATTTCATTGTATGCCACTACTACCAAGAAGATTTTCATTCATTTTTTCAATATATACATATATATATATAATAATACAATTTATTCTTGGACGGTTTGTTTTAATTACATAGACACAGTGATCTGCATCATACAACATTTTAAATTATATTAACGTATAGTACACTTTATTATTGTATTTTTTATATTTATTAATCGTTTTTATCCACACTGACAAATGTATACATAATATATTGTTAAATTTTATTCTGAATCATACATATTAAATTCGCACAATATCCGATGACAATACCCTGTAGGATTCACGTATATGCTTGCAATATCAATCCATAGGTTTTTAATAAAGTCACCAAAAAAGAAGAAAAAAAGTAAAAGAAACATCTGCGGAATAAAGATTTATGCATATATGTATTTAATATTGAACGCTAAAGATATCCCATTTGACTTGCTTTAGATGTTTTAATAAGCGATAAACGGGATGTTTGTTGTCGTCGCGGGTGTATGATTTTCAATATCGTAAGACATTGTTACAAAACTTTAATCTTAATTTTGCTAATTTTTATTGTTTTTTAGCTGTTATATTAACATGAAAAAGGACACACAGACTGTCCGAAACATGTATGTTTTATGTATTTAAAAGAATGCTACAATTAAAGATACTCAAATTATTATGTTGAGTTTTATACCAGACCTACAAACCGTCCAAGAATAAATTGTATTATTATCAAAAACCTTAGGTCAATAAGAAAATTTAACCGTATAATATATAATATATAATATAGTGTAAAAATCGTGGATTTCTTATGATGACACGTTATTAATGTATTTCTTTTTATATCGTTCATTTTTCAAATTTCGCATGCATTTAGTTTTATTATAGTCATTTCATTGTGGCGCTTCTTTTCGGGTTTAACATTTTTGTTTAAATACAAATTATAGGCTCTTTTTCTCTAATAGAGTTATAAAAAGTGGCCCACCAGATTGTCCTAGACGTTCGTACAAGTTTAGAAAAAGCCAAAGAGTAAATGAATATTACTATCACACACACTTACTTTTTCGCAGATTCGATTTATTTTTCCACGGTTTGGCTGAGAGAAATCCACACGCGACAAAATGTATAGTAACTTACCGTGTATTTGTCATACTAAAGGAATTAAGGTAACGACTTGACATACCTGAAACAATAAAACAAAACTGTTAAATACAATAAAATGAGAGAAAATAAAATTGTATTTATAATGGATACTAGTGTAAGTAGTATAAAAAAATGAGGTGTGGCCACCACACGACTTTCTTATACGTATGAAAGTGTTACTTCCGGTCCGAATTTTGAAATTTCATTTATACAAAAAATATTCCAAATCCAACTCTAAATACTTTTGTACTCTTCATAAATATACATAGAATGCATAATTTACGACATATTTGCAAAAAATCGTTATTCGGTAAGAGTAAAAGTGATACTTCCGGTCCGAATTTTGAAATTTTTTTTATACAAAAGATATTGGAAATTAAGTTCTAAATACTTTTATTGCAAGAAACTGATTTTCGATAAGAGTAAAAGACCTACTTCCGGTAGGGATTTCGAAAAACCTTTTTAATAAAATTGTTTACAATTTCAATTTTAAGTACATATGAATTCTTTATAAATTTGTTTAAACTTAGTAATTCACGAAATATTTGCAAAATTCGATTTTTTCACTGAAGTAAACTACTACTTCCGGTCTGCTGATTTTGCTCAAAATCTAATCAGTTCTCAAGAGGGAGATTATATTCGTAAATACAAAATTTGGAATTGATATCTGTAGCGGTTTGACCGCTATCGTGGTCACACACACACACAGAGACACACAGACACACACACAGGCAGACACACAGAAATTTTTTAAAAACCACTTTTTTGGTATCAGGGGACTTCAAATCGTGGACATCTGCAAAAATCTCGAGGTCGAAAATTTTCATCATCACAATACTTCCTTATACTACGTATAAGAAAGTAAAATCAGAGGTGGAGGGAGACATATGGATTAACATTCATTTTGAATTTAGCAAGATGTAAAAATGAACGAGTAAAATTAAAGAAAAGTTTATAATGCCAAAAAAGGTTATTCGTAGGACTGAAAAAGTTTTATAAAAATTATTTTCCGTATAATTTGTCATGCAGCTAAACCAATCCAATAATGTCCGTTTCCACGTTTCTGCTATGTAGCATGTTCATGCTTCATAATTAATAATTCTATTGGAAACACATAGACATTTAACAAGGTGTAAAATCGGACTATAGAAGAATAATAATTTTAAAGCTTACGCTTTAAAAAACTAATAATTGAGCTAAGACGGTTTTTACTGATTTGTCATTTTGTAGGGTAACCACAATTGTGACTTGCAGATGATTATGTATAATTTTACGTAAAGTTGGTAGGCTAAAGACTAAAGCCACTTGAATTTGCTTTTGAACTAATTGGCTCTTATTAATTTTAATGATTCTTCTCCTGCAATATTATCCACAGTTATCAATTGCACCAGTTTCATACAGGCTTTAATGAGAGTCAATTGACGGTTAATTTCTTTTACCTCAAGAAATTGTTATTGTCACATATAACCAATACTTTTCATTTTTCACTGCGTCTACAACAGCACAGCATTCACAAAAAAATTTTTTTTGAGCTATATAACTATATCGTTGGTCCATTTCTTCTCGACTATAATTTAATTACATACAACTATGTAAATTTATTTCAAAATACAAATAATATCTGAAAGATAACATTACAGGTAACTTCGAAGAGATTTGGTTTCAACAAGTCTGTTGTTGAGTCCATTATGCTAGAAGGGCGGAGGTATTTTTAGAAAATGTTTTCCCAAATCGCATTACATTATAACATGCTCGCTTGCTTACGTAATGCCAATGTAATACGAGCGAACGTTACAAGACAAGTCTTCTGCATGCCTCCATTATATTGCGGAATCTACAAGCACCTTGGGTGGCCTATACACGCAGGCACCAATATCGCGGATTTCTAAACGTCTAGCGGAATGACATCATTGTAATTTCGCACGGTCGGCATTGTTTATAGACGTAAATATGGCGGTTGAAGTGTTGTGATTTTGAGTCATAAGACTACAAGCTCTTCGGCTAACACAGTGGAGAAACGTGAGTACTTCTTTTTGTTTTAATGTATCTTAACGTTCATTGAAAATACTACATTCCCTACACTCATTACTACTCAAAAAAAAAAGAAACCACGTGCGGAAACTTATTTGAAAAATAGAATAATTAGTCTTTATTATTACTAAAACAATATCAAAATTTATACACATTTATTTTAATCGTATTTACAATTTACGCACATACACAAAATTATATAATATGTACACAATTAAATATAAAAATAAATTGACATCAGTGACCTCTTTATATCGTAATTGAATTAAGATTGAACATGTACTTAACTCTAGCCCCTGAACTGTTATTTACAGATCCCAATGCACTTTTAACATTCCTAATATGAATCAACAATAAACAAGAAATGAGATATGTCTCGGTTAATTTGAGATGAAATACACATTTAGATCTATTCGAATTATTCTGCAAATTATTTCTATGTTACGACATGCTCACAGGAAGAATTTACTAGTTTATCGTGAATTACATTATTAAATTGGTACGGGTTCGGATATTTATTCAATAGCTACACGGTGAAATACTAATACGTCTATTTTATCGCGGATCCGGCAGCGCGGGTGTTTAGACGATAATTTATATAAATTCGCGGTGCATGTTTAGGCATAATATCGGAAATTTTACGGTCGCAAAAATCTCTGAAATAAATAATTATTATTAAATGCGGGTTTTAATACAGTCACGACATCGAAAGTCTGACTTAGACGGGATACGGTTTATAACGGTAATATATCACTTCTTCCCACGGCTCATGAGGCCTGAGTAAGAAGAGACATATTCGGATGAGATTAGCGGATTTTAAAACGACTGATTCACGATACGGAGACCTGAAAGCAGTACGTTTCGACGGAGTTAACCAAGTCTCTTCCACGCCATCTGAAGGCTGAATAGAGAGAGGTGTAGGGTATCGGATGGGTCGGAGAAATAAATGAACGAGGCACGCTCGATGGGGCCTTTTATATGTGAAAACCCCCTACGTATGTAGATAAAAACCTGTTCAAAACACAACAATTTGCACACGATACTGACATGAAACGCGCGACTTTGAGCATGACGTAGACATTCGGTATTTTTCCATTAAAAATAAGTAAATAACATGAATTATTACAACAACTGAACATATATACAGGTCCATCCAAATCACTTTATACAATATTAATATTTGAACAAAATAACACACATACATTTAATTTAATATTTACAAATAAATTAATTATGAACTTAAAAATGTTAATTTGTTACAATTAACGAAGGAACTTCGTTACAACATGCGTACGGGTATGAATTAGAGGGACCTACTAGATCCGATTATATCCAAATCATTTTTGGGGCTACATTAAATACCAAATATTTCTTGACACAGATCAACTTGCACTATATCTGACGTCCCTTCGTAATAAAATTACCAAATCGATAAAGAACATTACCCCTAAATGCTAGTTAAATCATAGAATAAATTTAATTATGGTCTAGACTCTAGACTTTAAGGTCTAGGTATTGCCAAGAGTAATATGGAAGGTTTTTTGAAATAATTTATTAAATATCACTTCTTTCGCATGTAACTGATTTTTATTAATATAGTAGAACCTCTGTTAACCGAAACAAAGGCGGCGGGAGAAGGTTTCGGATAATAAAAATTTCGGATAATAACTGAAATGTCATTTTCAGAGGTTAAGAATCGTTTTTTGAAGGTTTCTATGAATGTAAATGAAGATAATATGCTACATATACAGTACATTCTTGACAATATATTTTAGTACTGCAAACCCGAACTACTCTGTAAATTTACAGTAGGATTTATCTGAAAAAGTTTTTTATTTTATTTTGTTTTTTTTTTCCATCGTCTGGTAGCCGCGATATCACGCCTTCGTTTCATTAGCAGAACGCCAGAAGGCGTTGCTTCGTCATATCTTTCGACAAATCGTAATGCTACCTGAAGATAAAGATAAAATTTGAGAGAAAACTCGTATTCTATGCAGCCTAATTTTACCAAATCATACTGAATTTTAAACTCCTGCCTCAAAAGCATTAAACATTTCATCTGCGGTTTCATGGCTGGTGTCTTCTGCAACGTCATGTTCTACGTTGTTTGCTGCATTGTTGTTGTGTGACTCATGGAGTGCCATGTCAATAATGTCTTGGTCATTGAAATCAAGTTCCGAGTCATCACCATTTACCCATTCACTTATTTTACCAATGTTAATCTTTTCACATTTTGCCATTTGTATAATTATATCTGCAAGGTTTTCGTCTTTCTCATTGTCGTCTTCAATTAAAATCCCGTCAAAAAGTTTTTTCCAGGGTTCACAACTTTTAGTTTCTCCCAGCACAGCAGTATACCACATTTTCCATGTTAAAGCTTTTCAGAATTTCAGGAACACTTTTTCAGTCGTTTGTCTTTTGCTACATGTATCTAAGAAATAATGAAAGATTGCAGGTAAAAACTGAAAAATAATGTCACCATTTTGCAGACTCTGTGGATGTGTAGGTGCACTATCGACTAACAACACTGCTTATCTGGGAAGGAATTCAGACTTCAAAAAGCCTTAACATTGGGAACAAATTCATCTTTAAACCATTCAGTGGACATCCAAAAGATCTTTTTGTGCAAAATATTTTTCCAATCCCAGGGTTTCCAGAACTACTGCAGAGCAAAACTGTCACTCTTTGTTTGTTCATTTTGTGCCCAGGAGCGCTCTCCTCATTTCTTGAAGCAATTACTTGACACACGCTAACCAATTTTCCACTTTTCTAGTACTTGCACTGGCCTTAAGCCCTTACCCTCTCCGCCTATCAGTTCGGATAACATCTTGGCTTTTTCTTGAATAACTGGCCCTAATAATTAACTCTCTTCTTTGTGCATTACCATAAAAACACGACCTCATTTATATTATAATTTTAGATCACCACCAATCACTACCGCGCAACCGATGTCAACAAAGGAGAGAACTAAAGCGATCTTTGCAGGCGCTTGCGGCGGCAATCAAGGTCAAATTCCACGCATTTAATTGTACTTATCAATTTTAAAAAAAAATCCCGATTGTTTCTGCTAAAAGTGTTTCGGATAACGAAGGTTCAAATGAATTAAAAAAAGATACTTAATAATGAATTGTAAAAATCTCCCATTATACTAGTCCACAATTAATTGTGAAAATGATGGTGAAGACTTTCAACACATGCTATTCCCATTAAAAATCCAAAAACATGAAAATTATGTTAGAGAAAAAGTTTAGAAACTACGTATTGCTGGAATATTTGTATAGATTTTGAAGGTATCGCGATTACTTTAAGTATATTATCAGATTATACTAAATCTGCATGCTGCTTTTTTTGATGCATTTTGAGCAGTATTGGCAGAAAAACCATTACATTAGGCGCAAGTGGCACAACAAAACCTTTTACCTAGAAGAGACAATGTTTCACAAAATACAATATCTGCACGTAAAACTAAAGCTCACGAAAAACTTTGTTAAGCCATTAGATCTACAGGTGACGGTTCCAAGCACCTTCGAGCAAAGTTTACAAAAATATAAGCATGATAACTAAAAGAAGGTATTTCTGTTGGACCTCAGGTACGAGACGTAGTAGGTGTAACTAAATCTAAAACAAAATGAACAGTGCAGGGAAAGGCAGAGTTGGTGTCTATGATATAAGTTTTTGCTAGGTTTTTGGGGAAGAACGAAGTACAAAATTAGAAAATTTTTGTAATACTAGTAATATATACCTAGACCATCAACCTTTTATCAAAAATGTTCCTGTTTTCTATATGAATTATTTAACGTCATTTCATGCCAAAATCAAAAGTTGAAATTTGTTGATCAATGTTATCAACACGTTTTCTTCCACTAATCCGTTTAACAGGGCTAATAGTTACGTGATAAGTTTAAATTTCTTTTAACATAATCTCCCCTTTTGGACTTTCGGTGACTGTATACGTATTAAACAATATATAAAAATCTAGACCAATTGTATGATAATGAGATTTTCATATTATGCATATAGTATGGCACTTTAATTCATAGGTACAATTTAGCTGTACATACGCCATCTAGTGTGTAATTGGTGCGTGCAAAGTGTTGCACGGATATGTTTCTGCACGTGGGCGCTATTAGAGAATAGCCACCGAATGAACAGGGTTTTTATAAAACCAGTTAAGTCGAAATTCACTCTTACTACCTAGGAAAACTTTCAAATGTCTACTATACTTACTTATCCCTCCTTGCCACTCGATTATTCTGTGATAACTATAGGATCTTATCTAATAACTTTACTACACAGGTTGCGTGCTTAGATATATTCAATACTGCGTACTATATAGAACTTTTGCGCCGTCATGAATGTAATATAAGATAATGAATAATAAATGTAATCGTTTTCTTAAAAATTCATTTATACGTTATACGCGTCACATTAATACCTAATTCTATAAAAGATATAAAATGAACAACTGTGAAGTTACAGTTAATGAATAAATATCCTTGTTCATTTGAGTTGACAAAACGGTCATACAATATTCAAAGGGCATTAGTATCATTGTACATAGATGCTACGGAATCCCGGAGAAATCTGAAAATCGTTTACACGAGCGCTTTCCGCCACCATCACCATCTCTCGACAGCAGGCACTTCGCCAAGATTCGTAATATTTATCCCACCACTTATGAATAACTGACGAGCATTCGAAATCCCTTAATCCGTTTTACAGCTTACGAATACCTTATAAATTATGAACGGACAAAATAAGTTTTGCAGTCAATTTGCGCCGGTATTCGCCATTTCTTCAAACCACTCACCGGGTTGAATAGTTTATGTACGGTGACTCGCCGCTATAATCCCAAAAGAATTAAGTACAAGACTTGACAGTAGTTTCTCTCTCTCTCGCGCGCGCCCTCCCCCCTCCCCCCCTCTCTCATCTCTCTCTCTCTCTTTCTTTCATGGTTCATATTTTTTGCAGAGCACTAACTTGTTCAACTTTCTTCTGGCAGCGTAATTTAATATACAAAAACAATAAGAAAGAATTATTTGAAACTTATGATCTCATAAAAACTAACAAAATTAAATTAAAAAAGAAAATACCGCTAATCCAAATATTTAAACATTATTTATATTCATAATTAATCTGCGGAAAGTGCTAGGAATTACAAAAAAATATCAGAAACACAATAATCAGGGAGAAACTACAAGATCAATTTTTATTTAAAAGAACTGAAAACTGTCTACTAAGATGTTTCAGGCACCTAACGAGAATGTGTGGAGGTCGACCAGTTATAAAAGTGTAGGACGCAGAAAATCAGAAAAGAAGATCTGGAAGACCTAGATTGACTTATGCTGAACATATTAATACAATAACAATCAAGTTGTAACTGCCCTACACCCACCCAGGGTATCCAAAAGATAGATTATGTATATAACTAGTCGGTACCCTCACCCGCAATCTATACTATCATAGACCTGTAATTGTCTGTTTATTATATCTCTAGATAAAATATGAGATTAAAGTCTAATTATAAGCTTTTGAACACAAGAAGTTTTATCAAAATCGGTCAGGTGCCATACAACGTGTTACATATATCTATGGTTGATATACTTAGTATTTAATTCTGTCAATTCGGAGCATTTCAGAGTGAACAAAACACGGTGTATCGCACGACTGACGATATACTCTCCGTCAAATCTGACGTATCCGACAACTGTCATCGCGAACTGGCTGATGGTTTTGACAGTTCATAAGCCGCAACTAATGTTAGTGCAACTACCAACTTTAAACAAACGTCATATGAAACTTCTCCCTTCAATTCTGTCGTTTTCTGTAACATTTAAGTCAACTTAACGTGGACGTTAAGTTGTCATTGTCAGCTGTGCCCACCGACCTCCATGTTGAATATGGATATTTCACGTAGACTCTAGTTTTGTATTATTTAGCTTACTCACGTATGACGTGTAAAAGTATATACCTGAAAAAATGTGGTTATATTGTTTGCCTCGAGATAAAGTATGGATCAGATTTTAAGTCTAATTATAAGCTTTCAAACACAAAAAGCTTTATCAAAATCTGTCCGGTAGTTTTTGCGTGAAAATAAACGGACAATTACATTGTCACTGTTCTAAAATACATGTATAGGTAAAGACACACTATTAATCTTATTAATACTGTCAAAAGGAAATATACTTTTGGTAACACGTGTGATAGTGACGACATTCTAGCGTTACATAAATCTAACTAGTTTAATAAGTCGCCTATCTATTTGCATTTTAAATATTTTTATTAATACAAAATCAAAACTTAAATAAAACATACGAAAAAAATTACTAACTTTGTTGCAAATAATAAATGTCACACACTGTGAGAATATTTAGGTGATTGTTTATTTTCGTTTCCAGATATAGCTAAAGGGAAAACCACATTCTTCTTTATGTCAAATTAAAAATTTTTGGTCTACTTTTCGTAGTATGAAGAAACATGGACGGGACAGCATATTTATCTATACTACTTCTAGTAGTGCTCGTAAGGAAGTTAGTTATTACCAAACCATTAGCAAACCGTTTTCTAATTTTGGACATATTCAGGGCTTCAGTCCACCTTGTTTTTATTTTGTATTACATATATTATTCAATCAACACACACTTTGGCTGTGCTGTACTGAAGAAACAAACAGTCTTAATCATAATTGCGTCTACAGCTGCCACCTACACGTAGAAGTTCCTATTTTTGTTCTTAATTTACATTTGTTAGACCTCGTCAACCAATTGTTAAATAAAGCACACTTCAAAAAGAGGCTTTATTTTCTTATTTATGATTTTTGTCTGATACATGAAGTTAGCAAATCAACAATCTGGTAATACAAATATCTCAGTACACTCATATGTATTGCAAGTCCTGCCGCAAGTGAAATATAAATAATCAATAACTTTCCTGAGAAAAATTTATTCGATTGTTGTTTTTCAATTACCTAAAATCCCAAACAAATAAATATATTCCCACGTGGTGATTTATTTGACCTGACCAACCAACAAAGACAGAAAACACTAAATTTTAAATTTAAGAATAAAAACAAATTTAAAATTTAATCAAAATCTGTATTTATTTTGAAAAAGCATAAAATGTCGTTCTTTGATAAGTAAAATTATTAGTTTAGTTCTGTGTATGCAGAAGAGTCAATGTAACTCTCTGCTTTGACAAGCAAAATTACTAGTTCAAATCTGTAGAGACAAAAGTATCTCTGTAACTATAACCTCTCATTTCAGAAAGCTACTATGTTGTTGAAACAATTATTAATTTATAAAGTAGTAGAAATCTAACTAAAATTGTTATATATTTATATGGATTTTATTAAGTAACACGATCGAGTCGATAAAATATGTAAAACAAGTTGCCTTGGAACTACTAAATGTAAAATATCTTCTCATGTAAATTGTTCAAAATCATGCTCAGTCGTCTTATATAGATAACTTTTATATTTAAAGCAAACATTAACCGGGAGAAATTGTAGGGATACGCCTTAGATACACAAGACACCTGTAAATATTGGGAATTGGATAAATAATTTGAACAAGGACCTTTCTCGAGTGATCCATCGTCCGGCGTATCGATATACCTTTATTTGATGTTGGTATATGAAATTGGATATGACGGGATGTTAAACACAATTAATATTAGGATGATAAATACAGAAAATTAAATAGAAATTTCTTTCATTCTGCTCTGTACGCAGCTAGAATGCTTCTTACCGAAAGTGTTTGTTTCTAATATTCACCCAAACAGAAAATAAATGTTGCAAAGTAATACTTTTAAGATGACTTACTTCATCTTTGTATTACCTCGTCTCTTACTTTGGAATTTCATTTTCAGCCTACTTCTCTTTGATAACTATGTCTGTGACTAAGAATTACACCAGATTTATTGTCTTGGTCATCTAGCGTGTGAAAAAATTAGTACGACTTACACATTTTAAAAATTAAAAGAAAAATGTTGTAATATTTCTACAATCTAATGGATCCTAGTTAAATAAAATAAGATACAATTATTTAAATATTTCCTTTCTTCTTTAACCTACTACATGATATGTAGACTGCCTTTCAAAATTGAATTTACACGCTAAATATACAAACAGTTTTAATTTTTATATGCTTTTATCCTTTAGCCGTTCTGTTAAATGTTAATTAAAGAAAGTAATTGCCAAATTGAATGGCCCGGTGCTCCCATCTACATTTAACAAAGGATAACTAAATGTCCTATGCACTCTTAGGGACATTTAACGTTAGAGTGTCATCGATTAAAATTACAGTTAGCATTTATCCACCTACATTATATATATTTGACAATTAATTAGTTCTTAAAAATGCTTAATAATTGTTTTTAGTGTCCAGTGAATGTGAATTTACCAACAATAAATGCTCTTTTTACGGGTATGCTCGGTTTCGGAGTAAAACTAAGGTAATGTACCATTTAGCATCATTTTATTCTATCTTATTATTTTTCTTGCCTAGCATTAAAAGTATACGAAATATTTCAATGTCAACACTTTTATTTACATATAAGACAGTTATTAATTACACAAGTTTATATATGTATAGTTACAAATTAGAATTCATAAAAAAGAAAATCAGATAATATTTGTTGTCCATAAAAGTAATTAAAATCCAAATATTGACATTAACCTCACATTTATTTTAATCTTATTTACATGTGACAAATAACGGCATATTCAATCATCGGTTAATAAATCATTTTGTCATGAACATTCATTAAATAAAATATAAAATACATATCATTTCTGTTTACGGTGAGAAAGACGGTATTTATACGAGTTCGGCAAAAACAAGAAAATACATCGGCAAGTACATGTGTTTGTACGTGTGATATCTGTTGAAGGAAAAAATCGACAAGAGTAATATATTCAAATTTTTACGTGACATTGAAATTTACTTTAGCACATGTGAAATAAAAATTACTCTATCTGACATGACCATTTTAATTTAACGGAATAACAAACTTATTACTACGTACAGACTGTTTAACAAGTTTACTGCGGGATGAAGAACTTACGGGAGACGCGGTTGTTTTTCCACGAAATACCTGGAAAAACAAGGTACATCTTCCCACAGACTGTCTGGGAGGATTATGAAAATTCTTTCAAGGACTGTCTGAAAGAATAAGGAGAGTGCCCTCACAATCTGCTTGAGAGTACTTTGAAAATTCCCCCACAGACGGCCTGAGAGAACTCTGTGAATTCCCTCACGGTCTGTCTGAGAGAACTCTGACTTTCCTAATAAAATCGTGGCTTTATACAGCCCTGGACTCGCATAAATAATGGTTTAAAATAATATTTTTGCCGTGAAACGTACGAAGTATCACGTGCAAAATGCAGGTAGAAAATTAACAAAAACATCATCTTTCTCATTACTAATTGACAAACATAAACATTAAATAAATAAAACATTTATCAGAATATTTGTATAGAATTATCGAACCTATTAATCTAAAATTAAATAAAAGCTTTAATACATAATAGATTGATAATTTATTCAGGGACGGACAAAAGTCCGTTACACTCTCTTATATTGAATATACATATATAAATATTATTAGTACATAATGTTGAAATAGAACCTCAAAATACAGAGCAGGCTAGTTCTGTTGAAGGGAGTGATAAGATATGTCTGTGCTATCGTTAGAGATGCCAAACAAGCAAGGTACAATCATAAAAACACAGAATATCTGCACAAATGCAACAGAAATATTAACAGCATTGGAATCAAAGACGATGAAATTAAAATACAAATACAAAGCACAATATATTATAATAAATAAATGATATCCTGACATGTAGGGATAAATCTCCATTGTAGATTGTGTATTTTATTATTATTATTACATACTATATCGAGTTAAGATATTGTTAGTTCAATAACTTTTAAGTTTTAAGAAAAAAACTTTAATTATTCACTAACCATAAATAACAATATGACGCTAAAAATTTCATCAAAATATACTCATAGTAATACCGAAATTGCATTGAATCAATGGTAGTTTGTCTTCTAATATCCGTTGTGGAAGAACATCTACATAGTTCCGTGATGATTATCAACTATTAATAGTCTGTCTTTCAACAAACACAACGTAGAAATTGACGACCAATTTCCATACTATTTACACTGACCAAATTTTAGAGCAAAGCCCACATATTCAGTGTCTGACCATCTTTTACAGAAAAAAATGTAAACTTGAATCAGTATGCTATCCAGAAAAACTCCAATACAATATCTGCAATAACAGATTTAATAAATAAAATTAAAGAAAAGATAAACAAAGAGAATATAGTAATATTACTATACATCGACATGAAGAATGCCTTCGATACATATCCGAAATCAAACATTTGAAAAAATTATGGAACATGGATATAAAAAATAACGAGCAAATAATAATAGAAACTTAGCCAACAAATCGTCAATAAAAAGCAAAAAAGTGGAGAGTGATAGAAGTTTTGCTAAATATGTAATACTAAAGCCGTTATTTTACATATTATATACCAATAGTATTTGCAATTTCGACTTGATAACAAAATCTTCTACGGATACACAGGCGATACTGATATATAACGACGATGTGCAAAATAGAAAAATTTTGTCTTAATAACCTATTAACAATAAACGCAGATACGACAAACTATATGATTTTCTCAAATAAAACCCCCAAAAAAAAAACAGCACTTAATATCAAAATTAAAGGAAAGAAAATTTAACATATAAAACAAATAACACACCTAAAATTATGAATATAAGAAAATTTAAAATGGTATGCACATGTACAAACCTTAATAAAAAAGAACTCGAAAGTTTAAATATATAAAATTAGAAATATAATGCCACAAAGCATGAGTTCAACAATATATCTACACTTCATGATCACCGAGCAATAAAGAACAAAATCAGCCCAAAGAAAGCACCCAGTTTCGACCTACTTACAGGGAAGGTCTTCAATTCTAATATAGAAATACACCAGCGCTATCAAAACAAAGTGTTACGCTTAATAGTCAGTGCACCGTTGTATGTCCAAATCTTAGTTACTCAACGAGATCTACAAGTACCATCAGTGAACAGTGAAATTTCAAAGCATAGTCAGATATACAGTAAAGTGGTTAAAGTGCATCTCAATATTCATGTCAAATCAATTATGGAAGAAACCACAGAACCAAGACGTTTGAAACGCTTTAAACCGTCTAGCTTGCTATCTAGATTTAGTTAGGAATATAGCTTAGTCGTCATGTTAGAAAATGTTTCTTTTTATTTTTGATGATAGTCATATAGGATATTTGTCTAGTTGATAAATAGGAAAAAATTCACTGAAATTGTTACCCTCCAAAAAAATTTTTTGATATTGGGACAGATTGTATGTAAAAAAGATATAAATAAAAAAAATTGCTACGTCGTACATGACTTATACAGTTAACATACAAGTGTCCACAAAAAAACGCCCCAGCTCGTAACGCCTTTATTTGAAATCTGATTGTAACAATCGACATACCAAATTAAACGACTTAAAAAGTACTATCACAGAAATATCAAATTTTAGTTTTAACTACTCGGTTCGTCAAGAGTCGGTAATCAACTTTTTTACGTTAAATGGCCACTTGATACTTTTTTCACAGAATTTGATAAAGGTTTTTTTTTGAATTCAATGATGTAGCACAATACAGTTTTTTGAAATATTTCAAGTTGTTAAAAAAGAAAAGAACATTGTGTTTAAAATGTACTATCACTTTCCAATAATCATCTCACCCTTAAAGAGACCGGTACTGTAACTATAACAACCATAATATGTCTAAAATTAAAAAGCGCTGCTGGCACCTTACATTAAATAAGAATGTTTTCACATTCAAGGTATTTTCAATAAAACAGCCGTTTAATATTACAATGATATATTTTTTACATTTTTCATTGAAATGAACTTATTTTAACAAAAAATTAATGGAAATGCTCAAACTGGGCACCGTCCCTTTCAAGGTACCGTCGACACCTGAATATCACACCAACGTAGCATTCAATAAAACTTCTTGAGACATTTCCTGACATGCTCAATTATTCGATTTCGCAAAACTTCGACTGCAACAATATCTTCGACTGCAAACAATATCTTGCAAATAGCCCCAGAAGAAAAAAATCCATCGAGGTCAGATCACAAGAACGAGCTGTCCACAAAATAGGTTCGTATGTTCCCATCCAACGATCTCCAAATTTTCTATTCAAAAGTTCTCTATTGGTTATGGCGTTATGTGGAGTAGCTCCATCTTGTTGAAAAACAAATTATTTCTTTCATTTAAGGGTAAATTGTCAAGTAAATCTTCACTTAAAATTTGGTAATACTTTTGATGGGTAAGATTTCCATCGATGAAGGTTGGACCTATTATTCGTCCATCTAATATTCCATACCAGACATTAAGTGAAAATTCTTTTTTGTGGAGCTTGTTCTACGGAAACATGTGGATTTTCTACATTCCAGTAGCGATGATTTAGTGAGTTATCTTTTTTTATTTGTAAATTGACATTCGTCGGTAGTTTTTGTAAAACAAAGGTTCACGTGTCGATCTTGCGCGGCATAAATGCTTTGTACTTATATTTTCTCAAAACTGAACACACATTTACTCTGGAAAGTTGTATTTCTCTTACAGAAGTTCAATGATTCTCCTCAACACACAGTAAAACGTTCATTTCTAAATTTTCATCTCGAAATTTCCGATTTTGTATTCTACGTTTTTTAAAGCATCCATACCGTCTCATAAACTAAATCGACTAAACTGAAGGGCAGCGTTCTCCATAGATTCAACAACTTTGAGCACTGTTTTTGTGACACCAAAAATAAATTTCAAGCATATCCACGAACTCGTTATTCATTATGAAATGATGACTACTGAAACAACTAAAATTGGTTTAATGACGCTGACATAAAATTCACACGGTGACAATAATGTCTAAGCACCCTATTACTAATAGAGTACAAGCATTTTTGAAATGTTTTTTTTATTTTTTAACGACTTGAAATAAAACAAGAAACGGTATTGTACTACATCATTAAATTCAGAAAAAAAATCTTTATCAAATTCTGTGAAAAAAGTAGCAGGCGGCCATTTAACATAAAAAAGTTTATTATCGACCTTTGATGAACCGAATAACTAAAAATAATATTTGATATTTCTCTGATAATACTTTTTAAGTCGTTTAATATGACACGTGGATTGTTACAATCAGGATTCAAATAAAGGTGCTACGACCTGGGGCGTTATTTTGTTTGACCACATACCGGGTATGTGGTCAAGCAAAAAACAGAAATAAATAATGGCGGAAACAAAATAAAATCCTAAAATGAGGATTAAATAAAGGAATTTCAACATCGGAGGTATATAAACTGACTGCAATACCTAATATTGAATCACTAATAAAAATACAAAATACATTACTAATACATAAAATCTACAAAATCCTAATCAAAACAAAAATATAAATACAAACTAGGAAATACATTCATACCAAACACCCACATGCAAAATAAAGAAAAATAAAATCTTAAGATACGTACAAATATCTTTAACGGATACAATAAAGTAATAGTTAGAAAAATAAATATGAATCATCACAAGGTTTGAAAAGAAAATAAGAAGATAATGTTGGGGATATACCGGGTGTCCACACGAAAACTTTATATTGAATTATTTCTGGTGTTTTTGAAGACAAAAACTTGAAATTTTGGGTGGTTGTTCAGGATATAGGGGGACAATGAATAGTGTATTTCATACCGTCCCATCGGGTCACCCGCCGCCGCCGGCCACCCCCACTCCAATATTTTAAATGACACCCTGTATTTTTTTTTGGTGGTTTTGAAAGAACACAATTTTCTTGATATTCCTATGTGAAAAAACTAGTAACACACATTATGACATTTATGAGATATTTAAATTTAAAAGTTTCAGATATCAGAAATTATTAACTCCGAAAAATCATAAGTTAGTCATGGAAATAGTTTGCTTTAAATTAGAATTGTCAAAATTGTGACATTTGTGTTTCATTAATATTAATACTTGTAAAATTGTTCTTAAAGTTTCGGCTTTTTCGCTGAAATGGTTTATACTCTTGAAGAGAGAACTGAAATAGTGATTTTGTATGGGATTGCAAACAAAAATTATTCCCAAGCGGCGACGTTATTCAATGAAAACCATCCAAACAGAAACGTATCTGTTGCTTATGTCAGAACGCTAATAGAAAAATTTTTGCAAACTGGATCTGTAAATAATAAAAAACGGAATACGAATAATTGTGGTGTACTAAATGAAGCTATGCAACTAGCAGTTCTTGGGCATATTAATTTAGACCCAGAGCTTTCGTTGAGAAAATTATCCGAAGTTTCGGGAGTGCCAAAATCAACCTGCCATAAGATATTAAAATTAAACAAAATGCACCCTTATAAAATTCAACTTCACAAAGAGTTGGGTGACGGTGATTTCGACAGAAGAGTCGAATTTTGTGAAATAATGACAGATATGATTCGGCAAAATGGAAATGTTTTGCGAAGTATTTGCTTTAGTGATGAAAGTTGCTTTTACTTAAATGGTCTTGTGAATAGACACAACTGTCGATATTGGAGCGACGTAAAACCCCATTTTTTCCGAGAAGGCAGCACACAATATCCCCAAAAAATTAATGTATGGGCTGGAATTCTTAATAACCAAGTAATTGGCCCGATATTCTTCCAGGAAAATTTAAATGGACCTAAGTACTTACAATTTTTGGAAGAGCTAATACATCCTCTTATCATACAGTGTCTAGAAGAAAACTTGAATGAAATAGAGGAGGAGCAATTATATTTTCAACAAGATGGAGCTGGGCCACATTACTGTTTAGACGTTAGGAATTATTTGGATAATATTTTCCTAGTACATTGGATTGGACGTAGGGGCTCTATTGAATGGCCAGCTCGCTCCCCCGATTTAACTCCCCTAGATTTCTTTTTGTGGGGACATTTGAAGTCTGTTGTTTATAAGACACCGCCACAATCAATAGCTGATTTACGTAATAGAATAACAGAGGAATGTCGAAATTTAACGCCACAAGTGTTCGAAAATGTTAGAAATGCTTTTGAAAATAGACTTTATTTATGTTTAAATGTAAACGGTGAACAATTTGAGCATTTAATTTAACTAAAATGTTGTGAATAAATCTTGTTTTAAGTATTTCCATGACTAACTTATGATTTTTCGGAGTTAATAATTTCTGATATCTGAAACTTTTAAATTTAAATATCTCATAAATGTCATAATGTGTGTTACTAGTTTTTTTACATAGGAATATCAAGAAAATTGTGTTCTTTCAAAACCACCAAAAAAAAATACAGGGTGTCATTTAAAATATTGGAGTGGGGGTGGCCGGCGGCGGCGGGTGACCCGATGGGGCGGTATGAAATACACTATTCATTGTCCCCCTATATCCTGAACAACCACCCAAAATTTCAAGTTTTTGTCTTCAAAAACACCAGAAATAATTCAATATAAAGTTTTCGTGTGGACACCCGGTATACCATCGAGGAGTTCATTGATAATATTAACTTGATTCATCAATATACCTTTCTGATATTTTTTTAATTTCTTTTATACACCAACGCTTGTCACTGAGTATTTTCAATATACGGTAGTCGACACTTTTTAATTTCTGTTTATACTTCTATACTAGCTATCTATCCCATGCATTGTAAATGCAGCGATGCCTGCTTTCCAACAGTGGTGGGAGAAGCACAAACAGTAGGGGGGTATTCACATTCCATAAGAAACGTTTGCCGGGTGTACTTGGCAGCCTCGCTATATGTTTGTCTTTTCTTTATTTCGCTGTGCTCTTTTCCTCTTCTACTTTCGTACCAGAAATTAAAATTTGTCGACTTCGGTATGTCCAAATCTTAGTAACTACTAGCGGCTACTTTACAAATATATATTCTTTATGTACAATTTCAAAGGCATTTAGAAGATGTTTTATCGTGACAGGAACTTTATTAAAGTTCGAAAAGATCTAAATAAGTTTCACATTTGTTTAAGCACAAATAGAGTTCAGGTAGTAGTATTATTGAGTAGCATTTAAGCATTTCAATACACATACATACATACACACACACACACGCCATCCATATATCTTCAGGAAGTGCCTACATAAACATTGAATTCATTTATGTAAATAGTAGATCCATGTGTGTTCTGAATATGAAGCAAAACTAATATCGAAACAACAAACTGAACTGCCAACTATTTAGGACCAAATGTCTGCGGTAGTTTTAGTATACACACTGGCAATGCCTATGCCTCATTTCTCGTAACCCCACGATCACATCCGGTGGTAAGGCAAGTGGCGAAACATGTGTAATTATTTGAAAAGTTCCCTGCGCAAGGCCTCGTAATGTATAGCAGTTATATTACATTCAATTTCATCAAATATGAAATTATTACCCATCTAATAATTGCGCGTAGTATGTACACTATGCTACTACTACATTTACATATAATCTTTTACTTATAATGTACAAGACGTGTGAGTAAGTTTGTAAATATGATTTGGAATTATTTTATTTAGAAACAAAGGAACCATACAAAATTTAGGCACTAAATCGTGAAACATAGCTATCTTATGACAAACGAGGCGTATATCGTGGCCAAGACTGCATTCTGAAAATGATGGTCTTGTCTATTCTGCTTTTTACTTTCTTATACGTAGTATAAGGAAGTATTGTGATGATGAAAATTTTCGACCTCGAAATTTTTGTAGATGTCCACGTTTTGAAGTCTCCTGATACCGAAAAAGTGGTTTTTAAAAAATATCTTTGTGTCTGTCTGTCTGTCTGTCTGTGACCACGACAGCGATCAAACCGCTATAGCTATCAATTCCAAAATTTGTATTTACGTGTATAATCTCGCTCTTGAGATCTGATTAGTTCTTCAGTAAAATCGGTAGACCGGAATGCTTTTTAGACAAGTATGTTACGAGTATAAAAGTATTTAAAACATAATTTTCAATATCTTTTGAATAAAAAATTGTTCAAAATTCACACCGGAAGTACCACTTTTACTCTTATCGAATAGCGATTTTTTGCAAATATGTCGTAAGTTATGCATTCTATATATATTTATCAGGAGTACAAAAGTATTTAGAACTGGATTTACAATATTTTTTGTATATATGAAATTTCAAAATTCGGATCGGAAGTAGTACTTTTACTCTTGGCGAGTAGCATTTTTTTGATAATATCTTGCAAAGTATGCATTTTATACAGATTTATTAAGAGAATAGAAGTATTAAGAATAGGATTTTGAATAATTTTTGTATAATTTTTTTTTAAATTGTATAGTTTGAAACGCTCATACGTATAAAAAAGTCATGTGGTGGCCACACCTCATTTTTAAATCAATGACATCTTCAAAACCACGCAATACTATTTAATTTGTATATTTTACGATAAGATAATTCTGCCTGTGACGGTGGAGGGGTAAATTGAGTAGTTCCAATACTGTCACTGCTGTTTCCAAGCCCGGGTAAAGGAAAAGGGCTATAACGACAGACTAGCTCTCTACTTTACGTAAAAAAGGAAATTGCTAAAAATCCTAACTCTCAGCCTCCATTGGACGGATCACAAGGAAATCGAGAAAAATATCGAAATGAATATAGAAGGTTGGAACTTTATGAACAACATTTATATAAAATCCTGAACAGATTCTCCCAACATAAAGAGATCGATAAATATACATAGATTCAAATAACAAAAAACCTGAGATCTACAGGGTGTTTCCAAATAAGTGCGAAAGTTTTCAGAGGGTGATTTCTCGACAAAAATTAAATGGGGTCTTTCATGTAAACGAAAGCTCTAAGACTTGTCCTTAAAAAGTTACACGTCTCCAAAATTGACATAAAAAATTGTTTCCTTTCCTTAAAACTGATGAAGAGTTAAAGAAATAGCATTTTATGGGCGTGTTCTACCAACAAAAAGGCTACCTATGAATATTTTTTTAATTTTGTTGTGATATTTTAGAGGGATGAAACATGCAACTCCTATTCCTTTTTTTTTACCAAATCTTTTTAATAAAATAAAATTTCTTGATTTAAAAATATCCGTTGAAAAGGATAAGTTAGTGCTAAACTTTTTAACCCTTGTGTTTGTTCCGTAAAAGCAATAGTTTCTTAATAAAAAAATAAAATACAATATCGTGCATGGAAGTATCTTCTGTGAATGAAATCTACAAAATCTAGTAGGTGGATGTCACGTTTTTACAAATTATGACTTCAATCGTATTATTTTATAATTATTCCGCTTCTTTTGACTTTTAATGTAGGCATGTATCAGTACCATGTTATGTTTTAATAGAATATAAAATAAAAAAAGAAACAAAACAAAATTATGTGAATTACAAAAAAAAGACAACAATATCAAACGGAACAGAGTTATAAAAACCGCTCGAAATGACCATCTCCAACCATTAGACAGGAATATAGTCTTCGTCTCATAGATTGCCGCAAACGTTGACATATTCCGGGTGTGTTTTGGATTGTCTCGCAGCCTGCAATGATGAGATTCCTTAAATCATTTATACATTCAATGGGGGTCGTATAAACCAAGGACTTAAGGTGACCCCAGATGCAAAAGTTCAAGGGTTTTAAGTCTGGTGATCTGGGAGGCCATGGTTGAGGTCCTGCTCGGCCTATACAACGATTTGGATACATGTCGTCCAAGTAATGACGAGCAGTTATGCTAAATTGGGCAGGCGCACCATCGTGCATAAACCACAATCGTGGTCGAACAGCTAGTGGAAACTTTCTTTGAATAAAAGTGTCACTTAAGGTCCAAATTTTGAAACTTTTTTTTATACAAAAATTATTCCAAATGCAGCTCTAAATACTTTTGTATCCTCAATCAATCCGTATAGAATGCAAAATTTGCGAGATATTTGCAAGAAAACTAAAAGCACTTCTTTCAGACCCACTGGTCATCGTCAGTATGTTGTAGCCAAGGAATATCCTTGTAGATAGAAACAAAAGGGCCATCAAAATGACACACCGACAAATGATGCTTAAATGTCAGAAGATTTTCAAATCAAAGTGGCAATAACCAACACCGCCGCACGGCGGACATTTTCAACCCGCGTCTCATCCAAACCAGAATGATAAATCATTCTTATCGCAATCAAAACAATCCGAATATAATTTATTTTCATTTATTTGTATATATTTTTGTAATAAACTAATATTATTCATACTCTGGTTGTTTCGTAATACATATTTTCACAAAACTATCGTTTATCGAAATTTATAGGGCGGAAAATGATATCAGAGAATGTATAGTGAAGCCCAAACACAAAACCAAAAAATAAACAGAAAATAAATTCTTCGTTTGTACTGTGCTTGGAGCGTGGATTTAGAAGCAATGAGGTCATTTCAGTTGTTTCCCGATTAATGCACATCTATGATAGACACCAGTTTTTATCGAAATTAAGATATAGGCTGAAGCAGTTCTCCTAGAAAACATATCCAATATAAAATTCACTTTAAAAGTAATTCCTCAACAGCACTAGTATAGACAGCTAGCGAAGAAAAAAGAGCTGGTTTAAAGGTCTTTTTTGCCAGTATTCTCTGTTAGTTCAATTTCACAACTAATTCGTGGACGTTCAATCGTCAAAGAGATTCTGTGCCCGCACCTATGAAATTGCATTCCAGATCGGGACACAGAGCAAAAGTAGTTGTAAAATGTAATGAGAAAAAAGGATTATATTACAAGTAGAGCGCATACCGACAGCATTCATTGTCTACAGTTCAGAGAAAAAAAAAAAAACTCGGACACGTAAAATGAGAGCAAGAGAGACATACCCGCAGAGAAGGAAGAGTATATCGGTAGATCACCAAGCGTCGGTTTCTGTATAATTAGAGTCTTTGATGTATTTTTAAACAAAGTGATCATTTGAGACAAGAAATACTCAAATTACGTACGCGAAACGGTAGGAAAATGGAAATTTTTAAGAGTTCAGAGTGGAAAAAATAATAAAAGAAAGTAAGGCTGCTACTGGTATGATGGGAATTACTTGTCGATGCGAGGGAAGAATTTTTTATAAGTTCGGCATGATATTATATCGATGTTCAAAACCAAATTACTGAACAGTAATTATTGATAGCAGCCTAATGAATGTTGTGAAATACATTTAATATGAATTTGAAAGAAACAAAAAATTACCTGAAGTCTTAGCTGGTTGGTCTTCCTAATTGGTTTTTAATAAAAAGCTTATATATCTTTAAAACTTTTTATTAGAGTGAAAGTACGCACATAAAAATTTGCATCGTATTTATTTATTTTGGAAAAAATATCCACGTTTTCCAGTGTCCAATAAGAATCAAATTCTTAAGTAAATAATGGCAAATAATTAGTTTCGCCACCATTCTAGTAAATATATAAAAAATATTATATATTATCGATATTCAAAAAAGTGTATTAATATCAGGGTTATAATATTTTTAACATTAGCAGATTTTTTTGAAAGTATAATGTTTTCCATAAATGAGTCAATATGCCGCCGTTACTCATACCCAAATGTTAGTAAGCACGGAATTTCTGATGTATTCTAGAGTTTTTAATGTAATTACACTGATTACAGTACGTATTTTTGTTATGGATATTCTTTCATTCCTATTTTGAACTCTACACTCTCAAAAATAGGGGTAATTTTACCTCATTGATGAGTGAAAAAACATGTAAAATATAGGGTAAAATTACACTAAAGATTAGGTAACGTCACGATTACCTCAAATCAAGGGTAGTTTTACCGGTTAACTCTATTCTTATACAAAATTCCGCCACAAATGATGTAATTTTCCTTCCACTGTATTATTGTTACCTGATTTCGGAAAATTTACTTCAAGGGACGTATATTTTGTATCGTTTAAAGGAATTTTATATAAGTTTATTGCATCTTTACGTCTCTTGTACTCACAGTATTATAGGTGTAAACAGTATCTATTAAAAGCGCATGCGTTTAAGTCAAGAATTTAAAAAAACTGAGCAGTTGGTTTATCGTTCATGTATAGTGATTATCGAGTTATCTTTAAGGTAAGAAGAATGTACAAAAATTATGTATTTGTAATAAAGAATAGTATAGTGCAACAATGCATATTTGCGACCGACTAACCTGTACTAGTAATAAATATAAATTAGAACGCGATTTGTTTGATGCATGGCGTCAGATTTGGATTGATTGATTAATGCTTCTTGAAGATCTTGCTTTGTTTTTGTTTTATAATAATAATTAAGTATATAGGTATGTCTATAATAAAAGTTCAGTTGAGTATTTTCTATAATTGCTTATTATGTTTGAAGAGTATCTGCAGTCTGTAAGAATAGTTTACTAGTTGAATCTAGGATGAATCTTGCACATAGGTTCACTCTACAGACAGAGACATCAATGCACGTGTTTGTTTACTTAACAGTCTTACTTTTTTTTTTTTATAAAAGGAAAGGATACTTCTTCTCTGAACGCAGTTTTTTTCATATACATATTTAAAAGTATGTATTTACTTATTCCGTAAATAAAAAAAATTAACAGAATTCTGTTGATGCTTGGATAAATTCAAGTATGCATTTAAGTGGTTTATTGTTAATATCATTTCCCTTATAATGTAATTACTTTCTTAAAAATATTACTTTTCTTTCAATGGTATATATAGGAATATCTGTCATTTTTAGGAACAACACACTAACCAAAGAACCTTTTTAAATAATACAAATCCTCCTACAATTCTAGAAATTAAAGACGAGTGGCCTACCCTTCTTACTGAATATGGAATATATTGGCATTTTAATAAATTGTTGGATAAATATCTTAATAATCTTGGTGAAAATGTGTTCAAAAGTTCAGAGGAAATTCTAAATATTGAATGTATTTACTCAGACATATGTGTAAGTTACCAACATAACAACGTGCTATGCATGCTAGACTAATTACTTATTATTTTGTTAAGGGTACACCTACACTTGAAGAAATCTCCTGGAATACTCCTTTTGTAGCGTGTCTTAAAGTAGGTAATAAAATGTATTAAGAATTATTTGATATTATATTTATTTTATTTTGTTTTTAGGAAATGTGAAGTCGTATTGCGTGGTAATTGAAAAGCAGTATTTGGACCGGACAGATCCATTCAGATCTGCGTTGCAACAAATACGAAAGAAGCATCAAATACATTAGAAATATTTCAGAGATACTTTTTAAAAATCTATCCCGAACAGGGAAGCAAAAATAAAAAAGCGAAGAAGTCTAAGCTAAAATGAATTAAATTTGTTAATATATTTCGTTAGAAAAAATACAGACTGTATATTAATTTCAACAATAAAGTTATAAGTTGCTATTTATTGCATTTGTATTTTAAGAAAGTTATATTGTAAAATGTGCTAAAATCGTCAACAGCCTTTCAGAAATAATTAAAATTCCATCACCTAGCAATTTAGAGTGAAGATAAGTGAAATATTTCATGGATAAGCAAACTAACCTTAAAAGTAACTTTTTTCATATGTACAATGTTATATTTTTTGTAAAATTACATTCATAGGCAAAAATAGATTGATTGTTTTAATTTCTCTATCCATAAAATTTTTCACACTGTAACTTTCTGAGAAAAATTATATATATCAAGTAGGTTCCTTATATGAAAATTTTCATGATAAGTATAATGAAAATTTCTTGACTTTAAGACTAGCTTTATTTTATTGTTTTCTGGCCGTTGCACTGCAATGTTTAACGATTGCTTAACTTTAATTTTAAATCAGTTGGTTTGTCCTGTTGCTATTCTCATAAGCAAAATGACATTTAGATGTCAAACCGCTGCTAAGTATTCCCGTGCAAACCGCCGTTATATAGCAAAGCTACACAAGATAGGTAGACTATTTCTAGGTAAATTACCCGGTGTGTTTTATTTTGACTGGCACAATTATATCAGGAATATTGCCAGGTAAAATTACCAATGTGGCGTAATAATGACTGCCAAAATTACTATGGTAAAGTAATATTCCCGTTCGCTGTGGAATATTCCTAAGTAATATTACCAAGTGTTCGGGAAATGTTTGAGTAACGTGGTAACATTCCATAGACATGTGAAAATTCCTCACAAGTGTAAATTTACTTTCAAAATAGGTGGCAACTTAGTTGCTTCCAATATTCAGGGTAATTTTACCTTATTATTTTTTAGAGTTTATATGCATTCGATACTGAATCATTTCAGGCCAAAGTATTTGCATTTTATTTGATTGCAAGAGACTATTTACATTTCTTATAAAATAATTCACTAGAAAAAGTAAAGAGTAAGTATACTATGTGACATATACAAATAAAAATATTTTTGTATGTACTTAGGAACTCGATTACAATGCTTTCTCGATCAGCTGATTCAAATTTCTTGAATTTATTCTGAAAACTGACACTATGTCTTCTAACAGTCGTTTTACGTATTCTCTTAATTTGTGCCTCCTTATATACCAGTAGTATAAATTCTCTTCCCGTTGTATAGGTAGGTACTTTTTGCTTCTTCCATACTTCTCCTCTTAAGGCTTCCAAATTCATTCCGTTTCCACTCCATGCCTGATATAAAACCAGCATCTTCATTTGCTCTTACTATATTGATCTCTGTGGAGTTTATTCCACTTCTCCTATTGTTATTTCCTATTCCTGTTCCACTTTTTCTCTTTCTATTTTGTTATCTAGCGACGTGTTAAGTTTATCGGTACAAAATTCTTTCTATGGTTTCCGTTTTTTCTTTTTTCCCATATGCAATTGGTTGGTTTTGTATTCCGTGTCTTTATTTCTTTCCGTTTAAAACCTATTTTTCTTTTAATATACGTCCAGACTTTGCTATTGTCTATCTAAGCTAATTCAAATATGGCGTGTGCTGTAAATGTATTCTCATGAAACACTTTTCGTCAAATAGTTGAAAATTTACTTCCAAACAAGCCATCTGAGTTCGAATTTGAAGACCAACAATCACAGTAAGGGAGCCAAGAAAGGAAGAATTTTAGAAATGAAGAAATGGTTGCTAGAAGATAGGAAAGTACAATACTCTAAACGGGATGTTTCGTATATATATTTAAAAGTAGTTCATTCACAATTAACGTATAGACTCCACCCGATAGAATTTGATGTTTTAGATAATAATACTAGATCACATGTCAACGAATTAATTCTCAAAAAATACTTAACACAAAATAATAAATTAAATAGGTTAATTGCTACTAAACCTATTAATGAAGCTAGTGTTGATATAAATTTCACAGATCATAAGTGTTTTGATAGATTCTGCAATCTTAGTAATATAGAATTTAATGATAAAGAACTAAATGTATTAAACAAAGGTTTTAATTTTAATGTTATGTCAAATATAAAGTCTGAAGATCTAGAACTACTTGCGGTTGAAACAGAATTAGTCTTATATGGTGATAGTAATGATTTTGTTAAATTCCAAGCTAGTAATATTATTAAATCTACCATTCAAACTCACAAGAATTTCGAAGATATACATATAATAAAGAACATTACCAAACAAAACAGCAGATAATAATTTAATTTTCACACGTGCAGACAAGGGTAAAACTGTAATTGCTATAAATAAACAAGACTATATTTCAAAAACTGATACTTTCTTAGACCCGGATAAATATACTTTGTTCAATCATGATTACCCGATTAGACCGGTAGTATCATATGTCACAGCCCCAGCGGTTAAAATTTCAAAACACCTTATAGACATTATCAATAAGCATACGAGATTTAAACCTAAATATAGTATAACAGTTATGAATTAATTAATAATATTAAAGATCTTAAGTTACCGAGTAAAACCAAATTAATTTTATTTGACGTTAAAAACTTGTTTCCAAGTGTTCCACCGGGGGAAACGAGGGTACTAATTAAAGAGATGCTAGACTTTAATAGAACTAACCCCGTAATAAAAAATGAGATTTTACAATTATTATCTGTTTGTTTAGAACAAAATTATTTTACATTCAATAACAAATTTTATAAATGTAACGAAGGTCTGATTATGGGTAATCCTCTTTCTCCCCTACTAGCCGAAATCTTTATGGATAATTTAGAATGTAAGATCTTTGAAAATAAAAGTTTAACTAAGAATGTGTTGTTCTGGTTTAGATATGTAGACGATATATTAGATAGACAATTAATTTTATTAATTCAGTTAATAAAAACATTACTTTTACTATTGAAAAAGAAGTTAATGGAATTATAAACTTTTTAGGCCTCACACTTAAACGAGTTAATGACAAAATAAATTTTTAATTTACCATAAAGAATCACACACCGACACAACTATTCATTATAAATCAAATCATCCTCATTCACACAAACAGCCGCTTATCACAGTATGATCCATAGGTTAATTAATATTCCAATGTCGATAGATGGAGTATAACAAAGAGTACTATATTATAAAACAAATTGCGAAAAACAATGGGTACGACCCAAATTTAATAGACAAATTAATAACCAAAAAATTGTTTAATAAAACGACTACCAAAGACAATTCGATTAAGAAGTTTAAAGCATTTTCTTATTTAGGTCATGAACAAGATAAACTTATGAAATTACTTAGAAAAAACAACATTAATATTGCTTTTAGAACAAATAAAAACCTAGCTTAAATACATTAAAAACAACAAAGAAAAAACGAAACCAGACAATAAATCTGGAGTTTATAGGTTAAATTGTGGATCTTGTACTAAGAAATATATAGGTCAGACTGGGAGAACTTTTAAGAAAAGGTTAGCTAATCATTTTTCTTCGTACACTAATAAAAACAACGACTCAGCTTATGCGAATCACTTGATTGAATACGACCATTGTTTTAATGATAAATTTGACATTCTTCATGTACAAAACAAAAGTAGAAAATTAGATTTACTCGAATGTATGGAAATTAACAAATTGAAATATTCAGGCAATTTATTAAACGAGAAAGTAAATCTGAATCAATCGCCTTTATTAAATCTATATCTTTCTAGTTCTTAGGTTTTCCCTAATCCTTTTAGTAATAATGTAAGTCCCCTTTCGTAAACTGCCGATATAATTAAGAAAACTGTCCTCTTTAAGTAAATACATTTAAATTACCCTTTGTAAATCTTTTACAGTTATTTGTTAATGTTGTCATTATATCTGTCTATATATAAGAGTTGTTCTTTTATTGTAATAATTTAGAATTTGTTATCACCTGAAGAAGCTACAGTGTAGCGAAAGAGCTGTTGTGTTTTTAAGTTGAATATAGTGTAAATCTGAAACAATTGTTTGTGTTTTATTTTTATTAGAAGAAGTGGGTTATTAACAATGTAAATAAATATTATAATTATGCCAATACTTTTGAAAGCATTTGCATTTATGCCGCATATATCGTTAGATTTACTGTTTTCTGTGAGTTAATTATACTTATTACGTTGTTAAAGCTTTCCTCACTAATTTCTGCAACACAAATCATGCAAGGCGTGTTTAAAATTCTTTGTTTTTCCAAGCGTAAATATTGCATTCTAGTTTGATTTCTGACCTCCTATGGTCCATACAAATGCCCAAAATGCAATATCACTCTTGCATTCTCCACGAAATTGAGTTTGCTCTTCTTTAAATTTAATGCCACGTCAGTCAACGGCAACTGTAAGCAGTGCGCTCGCGTCTCGCCTGTAGAATAACAACGGTCTCCAGAAACATCGCACGTTTAACCCAAAACGTCGACTACATCATCACCAAGACTACAAAGAAAAAAAGGAAAACAACTGGAAACTGCAAAATAACACAGGACGAGAACAGAAGATTCGAAGCGAGAAAAAGGACACGTACAAACAACGTGCTTTGCAAATTTTAATAATCTTTTTACGGTATTTGTCTGGCAATTTAGGGAAGTTCGTTAACTTATAAATAATGCAACTCTGGATGTGTAGTAGTTTTAATAAGGAGCGGCAGATAATACCCTACAGGAACGGTCTAATGTTAGGACAGTCTCGGATAAAAGTATAGGAGTCGCACCAACTCGTCACATAAAGTAGAATTACGGTTGTTATTTATTTGAAGTACGTTGAAACATTTTTAAAGCGTTGCCTGGGAGATTTCAGCGTGAAATTAATAATGCGTATACTAAATCGAGTGAAAGGAAGAGGCAAAAAGAGTCAATTTCCACACAGGATATTGAAAATGTAATGCATTATTTAAATTTTGAAGGAAGCAACAGCATTATTTTAAATGCAAAATATGCTGTCTCAACATAGAAACTTTGAAATATGTTTGTTTTAGCATCATATTGCTGTAACTTGAGTTTTTTCCTCAGTTTTAGGTTGAGTTTTACCCTTGCCATCCATTTTTAATATAATTTGTAATGTACTTTTATCAAATTTCAATCAATTAAAACTCTGCCTTTTTAAATTAAGCAGCAAATTGAAAATAATTTTTTTTTTAAACGATAAGATAAACAAATGGAAACACTGCCCCTTTAAGTTGGGCGGCAAATAAATATACCTATGCTGTGACCTTTAAGTTAGGGTACAATATAAATGCCCTACAAGTTGAGCCAAATAAATATATAAATAAAACATCTTGTACCTTTAATTCTTTTAAATTAGTGAATTTAATTAATTATTTGTAAAGATAAATGATCACAGATATATTGTGAAACTACATGTAGATGGGTTTACAGCGATTTACACACATATTTTGTCTCTCTTACCTTTCCAAGAACCAGCTCTCTTTCTCTCATGGTGTAGTTTTTTTTTTATTTTATATATATATATATATTTAAATCAATTATAATATTCTAATTTTGATATGGTATGGCAAGGATTAATTTTAAAACAGACAATACATCTTAGAACAAATATATTTATATCTATATAATTTTATTAATGTTCAAACAAACAATACATCTTAGAACAAATAATAATAACAAATAATCTTTTAACATGAATATTCACAATTAGAATGCCAAATCCAAAAAGAAAAATGAATCTATCACGTTAAAAATCAAAAGAATATATTTATTGTTACCTAATTACCTTTGCATAAAATAAACTAATATACTCTCTAGTATCTCTTTGTCAAGTATTAACAAATTACACGTTTTTCTTTTTATGTTAAAGTATTTTTTTTATTAAAAAAAAATAAGATAATGAAAGACAAACATTAAAGGAGATAAACATTAAAGGAGTTTTTAATTTGTCATATTAAATGTAAAAAAATAAGGACACTTTGTTGACAGCTACATGTTCGTGTCTCATTACATGTTATATCATAAATATCTTACTATCTAAACAAAACAAAAATATTGTACCTTTAATATTCTTTAAGATGCTCAATCGGTGTCAAACTTACTAAAGCACAATTTTTACATAATAAATTTGCAATGTTCATCATTTCTGTGTCACAATTACATAGGATGCACTGTTTTCTCTTTTTTCGATCTTACTAAACAATTGAAACTCTTTTACATTCTCTTTAAACTTTTCGAAACTACAATATCAACATCATATCTAAAACTAAACTGCTTTCATGTGAATATCTTTTAACACATCTCAAAACTGTTGCTTTTGTGCGAATCTATTTTTAACAAAACTCTCCTAATTTCTTTTTAGTGAAATCCTTTTTTATCAATATAGAAAAAGTATAAAACACATCTGCAAGCAAAGCACATACAGAAATTATATATACATTTGCTTAAAGTATCGCCTATACGTGTATATATATTTAACTTGACGGATCATCGATATTTTTTAAAGTATACTGAGTGTTCTTTGACAACACACTAGCAAATATTAATAATTATTTTACATAATAATTAATCATAAAGTTAACATATCAAAATATCTTGATTTTTAAATTATACTAAATATACAAAACATAATTTTTTTAATGTTGCGAACCACAGCAATATGTAATTTATTTTGATGCGTGAATAGTTAAAATTATCATCAAATGATACTATAATATAATAGGATTTGACGAAAATGGTTTTATAGACATAAACGCACCATTTAGTAGTTATTTATGTACCTGATCGTTTACTGACGTGGTGCATACATAATTTTATCGCCAACCGCAAAAATTTGTAATTTAAAAAATAAAGATATAATGACTTATCACATTTTATGACAGCAACAAACGATTTTGGTTTAATGTTATACAGTCACGGCTATATTAGCGGCAGGTAAAGTGTTTTATTTTACAGTACGATAAAGTGTTTGTTTACTTCAGTAAAACGCTATGGTAATCCATCGCTTTATTGACGGTTGTCAGTAATAGTTATTTATGTACCAGTCAGTAAAGTGATTCTTCATCGAACGAGTCTAAGATTCTGAGCCAAGAGAGCGAGGCGAGTAACAGGCGAGTTCGATAAAGGCACTTTACTGACGTGGCGCCAACCGCAAAAATTTGTAATTTAAAAAATAAAGATATAATGATATTAGCGACAGGTAAAGTATTTTTTCTACCCCCGTGTTCAAAATGCCATTTATCCCATAGGTTTCCATGACGCTAAGTGACCTTTTAAACACACCTTGACAAGCTGTGGCTTCGTCCACTTTAGTCACGGGCTGAAGTTAGCTCTAAATTTTTTAAATGCAAAAATCAAGTGAAATTTTCAATCAAGATGGTTGATACTTGTCATCAATTTGTCAAAATAAGCCGTCATGATGCGACAATACACAAGTAATTTTGTATTATTTTGATTATTTGTACTCGTAGAAAAAGCATAGTATAAAACTCGTTATATAAATTCGCTGCGCTACGCTACGCTCGTCCAAGTCTTTCATTACAGTAAATAGTTTGGCGTGTACCATAAGACAATTTCTTGGGACAGACGCGGTTTTATCTGTCCGGGTACGCAAATTCACAAAGTATACGAATGTGGAGCAATGACAATCCGCATATTTTTGTATTAAACCACATGCTACTACATACACAGAAAATTGGTTTTTGGTTGGCAGTTTCGCGGAGAACAATAGTTAGACCTATATTTTTGAATTTCACCGACAATGTGGAGAGATATAGAAATTACTTTTTAAACGAAATTGTTCAACAACTTCATGATGATGAACTTCGACTCGAGTATTTCCAACACGACGGTGCAACAGTATATACGACAAGAGACAATATAAATTTACTCCGTGAGTATTTTAATCATCCACTGATAAGTCTGCAGACCGAAGTTGAATTTCGTCGAAGTTCACCTTGCATAACAAGTATGGAATTCTTTGTATTTCAAAGTAAGCAAGAGTAATGTAAATTATAATACAAATTAGAGTACAAGGTAGCAGAGGCATTCTCAATACAGACTGGTGGTTTTAAAATATACATGCAGTATGCATGTAAATGTAATGATGGTCAGCTGTATGACGATATCAAACAACGCTCGCCATTAGCCATATTTTAATGTAATCTAATCTATAGGTTTATTATAATTTAATAACATATCTATATAGAGAAGGTATATTATAATAACATATACTTACAAATTTCTCTGCAAATACTTTGGTGTTTGTGTTATTCTTATGTTTTTGTTAAACAGTATTTATTAAGCTGTTTGTGAATTTCCAAATATGCAATTCCATAATGCTTTTAAAACTGTTAAAAACAAAATACTTAAAACTTTTCTTACGTATGAAAGGATATACACAAAGGTTCAATGTAAAGAAGATTAACGTATAGAAAATGAGCCCTCCAAATTACGTTAAACCGTTGCCGTAAGAGTAGTAGTAAGAAAACCTGCCCAAATCGAGGTGAATACAATGTATAACAATATAAAATGATGACTACTTAAAGAAAATTGCTCTATTAAGTAGATAAAACCGTGCAAGAAGTTCAGTAGAGCTTCTGCTCGGTATGGATTATATAAACAGCTAACTAAAGCATGTAAGACTATTTTAAAATAAACGTACCGGGTAATGTAAAGGAACATATAGATATGTTAATTTTTTTTATTTTATAGTCATAGTCATTTTATTCTGTCAACAGTTACAAAAGACATCCACATCGTCAAATATACAGATACATTTATACAATTAGGCAGATAAGCACACATTTTGGACAGAGGCTATAAACGAGTACTACAAAAACCATGAATCCTTTTAATATCTTTCTAAATCCGTGCAATTTATTATAATACATAATTGATCGATATTTCGGATTACATTCAAACAACGCTGTTTTAGAAGCAGGAACACTGAAGTTGTCCATCATGTTGCTGTATATGTCAGTATTCCTGACACAGTTTGCTTCATTCTGGTTACAGAATGATAGTATTTTGTGCAAGTACAAAGACCAAAGCGGCAACCCCTAAAAAGTGGACTCTGTATACCGCTTCCAACATCCATCTATGTTTTTGCCACAGAAATAGTCAGTATGGCATCGATCCTCAAAACACTATTTTTTACCGCAACCGAGATTCTACATACGCTAAATAAAACATCCCTCCGAAGACTAATCATGCAAAGCCAAACATTACACCCCTCCCATATCGCACAATAATCTTCATATGGAAATGTGTAGTTAACTTAAAATGAACATATTGCTGTGGTATTTTTCTGTAATTTTAAAATAGGTATAATAAAAATAAAAAAATAATGAAAAACTGGATATAACCAGTTTCAGATATCCAAAAAATTATATATCTAAAAACAGAAATAGAACTAGATATAAGTGGATATTACTGAATATAAGTGGATACAACCAGATGCAAGTGAATATGGATAACATTTTCTAATATAAAAAATTAAATAAATAAATAAAAACAAAAGCAAATTTCAGCACAATTTATTTTACATAAATAAATGTATATGTATATAAACATTTGGTACACTGGTTACAATTTAACATCTCACCAAATAATAGACGCATAAATAATACATTGATTAATATATATCTTGTTTAAAGATCTAGATAAAGGCAATAAATATTTTAACTGATGGATATGCAACACTATATACACTCATGAAACATGTCAGTATTCCTAACACAGTTTGCTTCATTCTGGTTACAGAATGATAGTATTTTGTGCAAGTACAAAGACCAAAGCGGCAACCCCTAAAAAGTGGACTCTGTATACCGCTTCCAACATCCATCTATGTTTTTGCCACAGAAATAGTCAGTATGGCATCGATCCTCAAAACACTATTTTTTACCGCAACCGAGATTCTACATACGCTAAATAAAACATCCCTCCGAAGACTAATCATGCAAAGCCAAACATTACACCCCTCCCATATCGCACAATAATCTTCATATGGAAATGTGTAATTAACTTAAAATGAACATATTGCTGTGGTATTTTTCTGTAATTTTAAAATAGGTATAATAAAAATAAAAAAATAATGAAAAACTGGATATAACCAGTTTCAGATATCCAAAAAATTATATATGTAAAAACAGAGATAGAACTAGATATAAGTGGATATTACTGAATATAAGTGGATATAACCAAATACAAGTGAATATGGATAACATTTTCTAATATAAAAAAATTAAATAAATAAATAAAAACAAAAGTAAATTTCAGCACAATTTATTTTAGATAAATAAATGTATATGTATATATATATATTTGGTACACTGGTTACAATTTAACATCTCACCAAATATAGTCGCATAAATAATACATTGATTAATATATATCTTGTTTAAAGAACAAGATAAAGGCAATAAATAGTTTAACTGATGGATATGCAACACTATATACACTCATGAAACATCGATGAAATATGGGTTGCATATTCAATGAATGAACTTAAATATGAACTAAGGTATTATGCAATGACAGAATTAAAAGTATTGACCTCAATTCTGAATAAATTAGAGCACAAGAGTTATATATTGTACAAAACATAATGTTCAAATACTGACCTCAGTCTAAAAAAGGATATCTAATGATTTAAAACAGTATTATTAGTAATTAATAGAAAAGTAGATCATTCCAGTAATACATCCTTTAGCAGCGATAATAATCAACAAATAGAAGCCTACGTTTCAACATATTGCTATAATGATAAACACTACTGTAAAAACAAAGGTCTTTATACGTGAATCAGCATACTCCACTTATTTCTTAAACACTATATAAAATTCAATTGTATTTTCTTCTGTATGAGACATCATAAAAATGCATATAAAGATGTATGATTTATTTGTTTTCTTCTATACACCAAGATACCAAGAAATTCCAAGCTATAAAAACAAATAAGATATTAGTCAATATATAATGTAGTACAGATTAAAAATACCTACCAATCAATAAAAATCAATCGATATTAATTAAATATGCAAATGCATAGGATGTAAACAAGAACAAATGTAAGATGGCTGACGCAATGTCATGTGATCACATGACATCGATAATTATCAAAACAAACACGGAGGGCGCAGTAGAAGAAAATTCAAATGGAACCAAAACACTTTGAATTTAAAAACAATATAAGGCGTTTTTCAATTGTTGAGAGATATAAAAGGACATGCATTCGCCATTAGAAGGGAGTTCGTCGGCAGCCTCCAGTACCTTAAATTCCTAATCAGTGCTCCAAGTGTTCTTCAACTAAAATCTAAAAAGGCATAAAACGCTTTTAAGATTTTAACACGTGTAGTGAGACAAAACGTATAATACATTTCAAATAATAAGTGCGCGCTAAAGTATAGTAGAACGCGGGAAATTATTACTACTTTATTTTATAAAAGCCGCCATAATAACTTTCAAGAAAATGGAATACAAGAATTATCAAGAGGAATTCGAAAGGAAATATAGTCAAGAAAAGTAAGTACAAGCACAGTCAATAAAGCTTCATTTTGCAATCTCATAAAATAAATAAATAAAAGAATCTTCATGTGTGTTATATAAAGTTTATTGAATAACAATAATTTTAAAATATTATTTGAGCATTTGATAAATTCTTCATTGGGTAAGTCTTGACTTGACGTGAAAATCTCAGGTTAAGGCCATTCAACGAAGTATTAACAATTTTACCTGAATAACAATCATTTTAAAAATATTATTTAAACATTTGATAAATTCTTCATTGATGTGAAAATCTCAGGTTAAGGCGATTCAACGAAGTATTAACGATTTTACCTGAATAACAATAATTTCAAAATATTATTTGAAATATCTAATAAGTTCTTCATTGTTTAAATCTCGATTTTGACGTGCAAATCTCAGGTCGAGATGATCCAATGGGGATACGTCGGTAAAGAGTAAAGAAAGTACATTTTTTAGTAATTTCTAATTAAATTGTATCTCGCGTAGATCTACCAGACAGAAAACCGAATTGACTCTCAGTTACAAGGCAATACTTCATCATTTATGATGTTTTCAATGAAGTTGTGCTGTGTTAAATGTTGCTTTACATTTGAAACCTTTTCGTCTCTATTGTTGAGCAATGGTTTTAAAAAGTCTTTGATCGCCAGTAGATAGGAATTGCCTATTCTGGGCCACCATCATGTGCTAGATTCCTGAGATCCGCGAACGAAAGAAAATTGTGTAACTGGTTCTGGTCTACAAATGGTAACGGTTCAGCACGCACTACGGACAGAGCGCAAATAAACAATTGTAAAAGTGAATATTCGAGGAGTGACTACAATGTTATGTGAAGCCTTGGAGGTTGTATGCAAAAATTATCATAGATGAGGATCCAGGATGTCACCAAAAACTTGTGTGCTTCTCGACAGATAAAGACCGACGGGAAATTTTTACATTATTTACCTAGGCATGACAAAAACAACTGACGATCGTACATTTTTTGCTGTCAAATTCTTGTTGTATTTTGAAATTTACTGGCCAAATTTGGTTAGCATTCAAAGAGTTTTGTTGTTTTTGTGTTGCCTTAACTAAGAGAAAATAAATAAAATGTATCTAAAATATAATAAATTATATTCTCGACGAGGAAAGGAAATGGAAACAAGAATATTCACTAGAGAATGACTAATGCGTCTAGGCAAGATACGCCATCATATCACATGATAAAATTTGGTCTAAATAATTTCGATTGGGTAAGGAATTAATCGAAGAGGACTCAGCGTATGGAAAGTCTGTTGAACCAAATATCAACAAAACCATCAACAAAGTTGAGAGTTTGCTCTTAGCAAATCGAAGATTAAGAGATTCAATGAGTATTACAAATGTTACACGAAAAGCGCGAAGGAATAAGGTTCCAACAAGTTGGATTTTTGACAAAAATTATGTCTGTAATACGTTTTCAAAAATAAGTTCGTGGATTTGTCTCGTAACAAAAAGCTCTTTTCGAACATTATAGGAGGTGATGCAAATATTACTAATTGAATAAAGGCAAAAAAGCGCTAAAATAAAAAGGAAAGTCTATAAGTGAAGTATCCAATGAGTGCGACTTTGTAGAGATGGAACAACTACCCGACTTGGCATCGAGTTATTACTGGACCTGAGTCTTAAAAAGGCCAATCTCCATTTATAGTGTTTTGAGATATTAATTGCGCAACATTTAAAAGTAATATGACTATAATTTTAAGTGTGTGAATAATTATTTTCAAGTAATTAATATCGACAAAACACTTCAAAATAATGTATATTTTTTTAAAATTATGTTGTTGATTAAAAAAATAAGAAATTTTATGATTGAGATGGAGATTGGCCCTTTTATTCATTATTGCTATGGGAAATAGTACCCACTTTTTTAGCTTTTTTATGAAGTGGGGTAAAAGAATAACTAAAAAAATTACAAAACTGTCTCTATTTAATAGGTAAACTTTTAAATTTATTTGAACTAATTATAAAATTTCGTAGAAAAAATAAACGAAACTTAATTCTATATTATTATAAACCTTAAAAAAAAGTTTCGGAACATTCCAGACATTTTTACAATTACCAAAACTTCAAAATTCATTGTCTGAAGCAGTGAAATCTTCAGGATTCATAGTAGACGAACGTTGTAGGCTTTGATAAAATGGCTTATTGTAATCGCTAACATAAGGCAAAAGGTTTCGTAAATTATTATACTTTTTAAATCATCTATCAGTAATGGTTGATCGTGCAGAGGCTTCAATTCAAAATCACTGTGGTTTTGTCGAGTTCTTAACGATCCTCTTCTTAAATCAACTTTTTAAAATTCCCCATCACTGAAGTCTGTTTTATAAGAAATCTGAAGTTCTTGATCTTGCTGAAATTTCATCCACTTAATTTTAAGCCATGGGATTGCGTTTCTTTCATCATCTTTTTTTTATGGACCAGAAAAGATTTAAGGAAAGTCCCATAATTTATAAACTCATTTTGAGACATCTCAATCACGCTCATAGGGGTTTTTCTCCACACAGATGTTTTAATAAAATAAATCCAATAATGTGGAACTTCTATATACATCGTTGTCTTCTTCTTGGCTCGTTCAATAGCGGCATGAATGGTTTTAACCTCCATGTGAGTGTGGCCTAGTTCATTAAAGTTATGGTTTATCTCAGCAATTGTACTGGTTGGTGGAAGTTCCATTAAAATGTAACAAAACATTATGGCCATGTAAATATTTCTATTTTGGCCTGAACAAGAACCGCTGTAAAATTCAAAGCTAGAATTTTCTTTGAATACAAGGACAATATAAATTTTCTTATTCAGGAAGCAATTTCTTGTCCGCCACGACCCCCTATCGTTTTGTTCCACAAAATGCAGGTTGCCTCATTGCCATCTGTATCTGTTTTGTATGCTGTTAGATTATAGGTTTATAGCTGTTTTTTATAAAGAGATACGCCGTTTCTTAAATATGGTGTTGGGAAACATTTTTCCAAATCGAAAGAGATCGTTACAAAACTAGGATCTATTTTGCTTTTCTGTTTGTCCTCAGCCTTACATTTATGTGCTTTTTCGGCCAAATCTAAGTGTTCTTTTTTTAATTGTACCCTGTCCTTTTCTTTATTTTATTCCTCTGCTGGATTAGTACACCTGTCAATCGATTTAATTGTCAGATTACAGAGTACAAGATAATGAAATATGTATAACACTAGGTCTTTTGGTTCTTTCAGAATACATTTTAATAAAATGTCAAAACGGCACCGAACGTCGTGTGGTACACAAATTTTTAAGTTAGGTTTAATCAAGGGTGGAGATTGACCCCTTGATTAAACCTAACTTATAAATTTAATTATTTTGTTGCTGTTGTTGCTAAGTATTGTGTGAGAAGGGCCAATCTCCATGACAGTTGGACATTGGCCATTTTAGTTCTTAACGGTTTTGGATATAAGCCCTAAACTTAAAATGGTATATCATGTACCCTTAGTAACAGGAGACTGACCTTTTTTATATCGACAGAAATAAGCTCGGGAATTTTAGTGTTGGAGATATCTCAAAATCGATGAAAGTGGAGATTGGCCTTTTTAAGACTCAGGTCCAGTATTATTAATTCCCTACATTGAAATGTTACGTAATGGAACACCGTTTTTCTTTTGATGAATACTTGAAAGAAGCGGTGAAGAAACTGGTGACGATATACCAAGAGAAATTTTTTAATGGCATCGCCTTATTCAAACTCTTTACCATCAGAGATAACTTAATGTACGAATATTACAATAGCTAACTTTGAAAATAACATCATTAGAAAATGTATAATGTTTGCCTGATGTAAAACTGCTCTAAATTAAATGTTGTAAAAGAAAATAAAATGTATTTGGAGTTTTCTATTACATAATGTTACAAGAACTAAATAGATATTAATTAAATATGTTAAAAATGAAAATTCAAATATGTTGCAGGGACAATTGACATCGGCGAATCATTTTGCAATAGAATGGGTATCTAAATTCAACCAATGAATTATGAATTGACCGACTGCACTTTAGACGCATGTGAAGAAATAACACTACACTAGGTAGATAATAGAAAATCTACCCTCGTACATCATTGGAATACTTATCTAAATAGAGCCGTTGTAATTCAACCCTTGTCTATAGCATCTCAACGTGTTTATATTACGATTGTTCTGTTTTATCATTTAATTTTCTCAACTAACGTCAAAACGGAATAAATATTTTCAACACTTCATCGCCCACGCAAAATATAATTCCGTACGGGATTCGTTCTCAAGATGGATTTGCAATTCAAATTAGACACATAAATGTGCATGACTAGAAATGTAAGCATATCGACCGAACAAGTTTTGTGCGTAAACCCAAAAGTCCTTGTCCTTCTTGTCTACTACTCACACTGCAACCATCCAGTTAATGTATTTCAATAGTAAGCCTTCAATGCGTGTGGTGTGTCATTGTTTTGGATGAAAGCACTTATCCATTTTCTCTTTTCCCTCATCTCTTGAAACAGTTTGAATATTCAAACTGTGAACATATATTTAAGAGAGCGCCCTACGTACTTTGAAGTATCAGTGGATGCGATGGAAAAGGTGTATTTAAATGCGGCATACGGGAAAACCCGATTAAAGTCCTCCGCTCTCTCTGTGTGCACGATGCTCGAGACCGAACTTAATGGATCCCCGATATACTCAAAAAAACTTTCGTGTAGGACGTATTACGGACGAAAAATATGATAATTGTATGAGTAGAGAAGTTTCTATGGGCTCTTCTAGTCGAGCGACTTTTAGGCAAAATGGATTTATGCACGCTATTCAAGGTATTTAGGATGAAAGGGATAATGTAATGGTGAATGGATGCCTCGTAAGAAATGTTGCAGGACGAAGTTTGATCTATTTAAAAAAAAATTTAAGATCGCAGCATTTTATTTTCTTAAAGAAAGATTCCTATACGATAATGTTAGAAATTATAATTGACATTTTATATATACAGCAAGTTTCCAGTCTTGCATTCCTAAAATTCTTAGCGGAAGAGCTCGCTGTGCTTAACATTAACGTCGCCCATTCGGAAAAAAGTCCAAGTGAAGATTTGGAATGTGCATTTTGAGAGACGTATTGCATCGAGCAGCAATGACATGCACCTATCATGTCAATTAAGAAAAACTGGCGAAAACTTATACGCGTTTAAGTTTGATTTCAAATTTTCTATAACTATTTCTCGTATTTGATATTCAACAAAAATACCTTATTTTCTTCTGTTATTTTGGGGAACTTTCTTCGAAGGTATTTTAAATCATCACTTTCTATAGTAAAAAGACTGAGTACTGACATATCTGTGCTTTTGAGTGATATTATGAATTCGGTATTCGCCTACGGTGTTTTTCCAGAAACACTTAAGCAAGCTAAGGTCTGTCTAATATATAAAAAGAGCTGTTGTAATGACATCTTCACCTCTCGTCCGATATCACTATTGCCTTCAATCTCTAAAGTTTCTGAAAAGATATTAATCACCAGATTCATGAAATTTTTCAATAAAAATAATGTAATTCATTATCGTTTCTTCCAGGAAAGGTTTTGTCAGGATGTGCATATGATTGTTTGGTGGAGATTGTGGAGCAATTAAATCATAAGCGATACATTTGTAGTATTAACTTTGATTTGAGTAAGGCTTTTGATCTAATTAACAATGGACCATACCATTCTGTTGCATAAACTGGAATAATATGGCGTACATAAAAACGCAATGAATATCATTCGTTTTTATTTGACAGGTAGAAAACAAGTAGCCCACTTCATCACCTTAAAAATAATGTCCAAACAACGGTTAGTAGTGATCCCAAAGAAATTAAACAGGACATTCCACAGAGCTCGACGCCTAATTCTTTCCCATTTCTTTTAACATGTGAGACATATGAGGGTTTATCAGTGAGAAGTACAGGATTATGGATGACATGGTGCAATAAAAATAATCAGCCCTTAAATGGAACCAAAACCAGTTTTCTTGTCGATGCAGTATAATCATAAATTACTGCCTTAAAAATTTTTTGGGTATAATTCTTGATAACCTTCTGAACTGGTGCGATCTTATAAATAATTTGTGCAGTAAACTAAACAGCGCGTTTTATGCAATATGCCATATAAGAAATAATGTAAATCTATTTACTTTAAGGACCTTCTATTGTGCTTACGTTCAATCTCGCGTAGGTCATGGAATATTGGCATGGGACTGGTGTTCGCTTTCTCATAACGATTTTATTTTACTAAAGAAGATTATCAGCTTTATGTTTTTCTTTTTTGTCGCGTCAGGTTTCGTGTCGTGACTACTAGAAGTGAGAATCCTAACCGTTCCGTGTATATACAGTGTGTTCCAAAAAGTTTTATACAAATGGAGAAAAAGTTTATTTTACATTTCACAAAAAAAAAATTCTTTATAAAAAGCTCTGCATGACTTGTAGATCCATAATCAAGTACAAAAAAAAAATTACAAGATATTATTAATTAAATTATTTATTGAAAAAAGGAAAAAGACATGATGAAAAATTGATAACCTCTTTATAAATTTATCAACAAAAAATAATACGTAACTAATAAATTTTATTGGGAACATGTAAAAGTATTGAAATACTACGGAACCTCAACGTATCTACCGTCCCTATCTAAACAGGTAATTGTTCGTTGATTAAATTCTTTAATGACATTTCTATTCACATCTGGAGTTATAGCTTCACATGTTTGTCTAATGATTCTTTCAACATGATCAAGATCTAGAAATGGCTTCTAAAGGTATACCTTTTCTTTTAAGTAGCCCCACAAAAGATTTGATTTCTTTTGAAAAATATAAATCGATAACAGAAAATTACTATTGGCTATTGGCCATTCCGCTATCAAATTGTTAATAAATTTCATTACATAACGAATTACGTACTCACTTTGTAAATTATGTGTATGTAAAATGCAGTAATTGTTTCAATTAATATTTAAATTAATAAAAGATAATTTAAAGATACGCAATATATCATTCAACAATGTAAAGCACATCTTACTATATCGAGATAACAATGTAACACCTGTCCCAACAAGTCGTTATAAAAGAGAAAGAAAAATTATGGTACGTGAGGGGTAAAGAAGTTTTATTGTTTCTGGAAAAGTTATAAATTAATGAACGTCTCTACCTGCATAAAGTTCTGTGGACAAACTTTCCCAATAAATTTAGTGAAGTAGTAGACATTTATATGAGTAAATGTATGCACAAAGTAAACAAATCTTACCTAGATATGCAGGTTTATTTACGTTTCTGATTATGAGAGAATGGTCCTTTGAATAGCTATCATATAGTAACACTGAAGTACGTAAGATTTGTGTTAAAATTGCCAAAATGATTATTGCAACGCATATATAATAAGGAACTAAAGAACTAAGATCAAAAAAGTTAAATGCCTCTTAAGTAATAAAGACAAAGTGAGATTATAAAATAGTTGAATATCCTAATGGAGAAGTTGACAACGAATTTCATAAAATTGAATATTGATGGTTTGTATCATTCCGTACAGAGCAATATAACAATTTGCAATTGCTTAAGATCCTTTTCAATCACTTTTACCTATGCTGAAAAATTTAAAATCCCTTCTTTGACGAATTAATATATTACATATTATAATTACAATTTGAAATATTTGACATATTTTCTATCTGCTATTACATATTTTAAGCCGGAAGTTTATATCTTACACATAAGATAAAAGCTTTCAGAGGTAAATGAGCTCGCTGCAATCAACCACATTTCGATGTTGTAGCAAGGTCACCAATCAAAAATTTGAATAAAGCTTAAAAACGGACTGGCAGAATAGAATTGTGCTTTCAGTTAATTGATGTGCATCTAAAGACAGAGGTTATACAAGACTTCTTCTATTTTCTGCTGATATAGAGTCTGAGTAAAATGCAGCTTCTCAAGTAATAAAATAAAACAAAGAAGAAGTAGGTGAGTGTAAGGAATCAAGAAAACGAATTTGAATAACTCAGTAGTAGTAAAATACGAACTTCAAAGTTGATGCGCATCGGGTGCTTATGAAATTGAGTGAAGTATTTACTCTAATCAGTATAAATATCTACAGATTGTTTAGGGATCAGTGATCGAATATCCTATGAACTGGTAATCAGAATAGCTCAGCAAGTTAACTTTACATTCAAAATACCTCGACTTTTATAAGAATCGAAATAAATAATAAATCACATATAATAAATCGTGTTTTTGACTAGAAAACATGCACTAATCACGTGAACACCTTGAATGGGGTGCGATACTGCTGACCTTAAATTAAATTAGCTAATTACAGTATAAACTTTAATTATGCTATAGTTAATTAAATTAACTATAGCATTTAATATTTAAAGTTTAGATTTTTTTATAAATGGCCGATCAATGGTTCGTTCCAATATGGAAGTTACGTTCGATCAATACACGAGTATATATTAATAAAAAAAGCCACTTAGTCTGCCCTGCCAAAATATAAATTCCTACACAGAGCAAACTGAATAGTTATTATCGAGCACTCCTAAAGCGTTTGTAATTTCAAGTTCAGTTTTATGACAGGTGTATTTATGAGTTTTCATGAAAGAAAATATCGCAATAAATAAAAGTAAATGCAATATTTTACATGCATATTGGACTAGCCTCGTTCATTAATCACCTTTGTTGAGGGTTGGATACTATCGTGTTATATTCTTCCATGCTCCTTAAGTGCAGCCATTCTTTCTTATTTCTCTTCATAAGTCATATATTGAACCCAAATAACTTCGAATGTAAAATAAAGTCAGTCGTTTAACATTTCTCTATGAAATATTTCTTATTGAATTTCTCTTCATAATATTCTTTAAATCATTCCAAAAATTTGTCCAATTATTTTTCACTCATATTGTATAATATCCATAGCATTACCCCACCTAATTAATTAATATTTATTTTAGAATACAATTTAAAATAACATGTCTTGTCATTTGTACGATTTAAAACCAATACTTTATCATTTATTTAATACCACTTAAGTACACTAAATGTCGTTCGATAACATTTCCACTTTTATAAATCATCATATTTCTACATACATTTGAAACAAGAAAAACATTTTAAATATCTTCATTTACTCGTCACCCATTTCCAACTTGCTAGTACAGTACTCAATTACCTTATCCCCAAAAGCGTTTTCAAGAGACAATGTCTTTTACTAAGCTGGTAATAACCTTCTCTTTTTACATCTAGATAGGTTTGCCGAATAAACAGCATTTAGTTCTTATAGTGCCACAGTATAGTTTAACCGTCAGTTAACAGTCATTTCTAAACGTTGTCTCTCCAGCCTTTAAGAAGACTACTGCAGAAATTGGAACATTCCTGGCTGGTTGATTAATTTAGCTTTTTTTAAAAAAAATTTTAGTAAATTTTATAACCAACAGCTTCTTCTTTAATACAAAATAAGACGCCAAAGAATTTGAACCAACGTTACTCTTTCGAAAACGATTATTGCAAGCTGAGACTTTGCCCTGAACCGTATAAGCAACAAAACAAGATGCACGTTAGCACCATGGAAAACAGATAGAATTGGAGAAAAAACGTGCTTTACTAGAAAACTTGCATTTTGAATGTAATGTTTATACAATTTTGAAGCAGCAGTACTTGTGTTCAGTAAGTTCTGGTAGTCAATTTTCCTCTTTGTATTGCACCAGCAACTAGTGGTACTGATTCGTTTTATGGACGAAGTACATTTTGTAAGAATTGCAGTAAGAAAGGTTCATGAAAACCATCTGGATTGATGAAATTGTTTTCGATGTAAAGTTTTCTTAAGCGCTTTGGTTGAAATTGTGGGTGAAATGTGGGATAATTTGACTGGTCTTGCTACCAGGTACATGAAATTATCTATTACAAGATATAAGATGAGGTATATCAAAGATTTTTGGAAAACCTGAAATGTAATGTGGTTTATACAGAATGGTGCAGAAGTGCATTTTAGCGTGGTTGATTGTGAATTTTTAAAAACAATATTTGAAGAACGCTGGGTTGAAGGAGGACGAGTTCTCTTACGGTCCCAGACTTAAATCCCTTGATTTTTTTTCTATACTTCGCTTGAAAGGATTTAGTGTATACTACTCCAGGAAATACGGAAAGAAGATTTGAGATATCGGATTGTTGATGTAGAAGCAACAATGGTGTCTGGCATGAGGACAATATTGGATATATTATATATATTATATCATGGTGGTACTAATTTTTAGTAGATTAAGAATCTGTAAATATACAAGTGAATAATAAGGTGTTTTCCTTTTGAAAAGCTTTTATTCTAACCTCCTGAACTTTTTCCGTTTGTTTAGTAAACATTATATATCTTGTAATTTCATATCTTGGCAATAAACGAAAGTTCTTTTATTAATATAAGTCTACTATCCCAGTCCACTTCAAGAAAATCCTCAAACGTTTTAACAATATTGCAATTCTAACACTAATAAAGTAATTCACGTTAAGTATAATTATATGATGATATAGTTGATATAAGCACAGTGTTTTGAAAAAAACCATGCTTCCTAGAGCACGTAGAATAAATACGGACGATAGAAACTATTATGTTCATGCACGCCTATAAGAAAGAGAGAGAAGTACAACAATATCTCGAGAATAAAGAACGAGATAACGTCAAGCGCGCATTATCGGAAAAGTGCACCACGACGTGAAGATGATGATTTAAAACGATTTCTGGGCGCGCAAATGGAAAGCCAGATTATTTTGGAGCGTACGGGGTGCGGTGTTATCAACGTGCCTCGCACGTAGAATTTATTAATGCTGCAGAAATACGTTCATATAAATATATGTATGTATATGTATATTAAAAAATATATATTCACGTCTGGGGGATTAATGCCGTGTTTATACAACGTTTCAAAATTTATGCCACTTCCCATTATCGCCAACGGAAAATATATATCTATTCGGGAATGTATTTATATACAGGTATTTATGTGCCCATGTATTCATTTGCATTTTTAATCTAATAACTTCAGGTTATATGAATGTACCAGAAGATATTATATACTTTATATGTATACCTTGATATACGTAGACTTTCATAGTAATACATGCGGAATTAAAAGATATGGTATAATGTACTTTAAATATATATTCAAAATAAACAACATTACCAAATATAACTTATCATAACATATAAATTGGAAAAGCACATCGTTGGTTTTATTTTATAATCCTCTTACCAACAAACATAAATTATATACCGGGTCGTCCAAAAGTCTGGATTCACGTGGATTTTGAGTAAACTATTCACTTTTTTGGAAAACTGAATTCTGTATCTTGAATGGGAATAAAATTGCAACTCAATAGTATTTTTTATTTCAAAAAAATTGTTTATAATTTTGAGATAAAGTTAATAACAATGTTTTTTTAAATGGAAACCTACCGTGATTTTTATTTCAGAGAGAGTACTTTCGATAAGAATTGCATTGGCATAGAAATTTTGGCTATAAACCTTACGATTATTGTTTAAATTAATATTAAATTTTCGATCCGAACACTCGTTCGCGCTTGTTCGGAAAATACACGAACGTGTCTTCTCTTACCACGTTTCCAACTGTAGGCATGGGTCCACCCCCTAATAAAGCATTCTATTGAAGGCGTTACGTTTATCTTGAATGAAAGCATTTTTTTTTTATAAAATGGAGATCTACCGCTTTTTGTCGCCGTATCCCACCATAATTAGAATTTCTATCCGTTCTCTCTCTACCAGTTCCATATTTACGCAAATTGTTCAAAATCACAGATCACAAAAATAATAGATAAAGTCAATACCAAAACAACACAATTAACAACAAACAAAACGTTCAAGAAAACAGAAAATAAAAATTCAAATTCGCTCCGTAAACGTACACTAGTAATACCAAAAACAGAATGAGATAAGATTTGGACCTTCCAAGTGTCTAAAAACGGAAAAAGACCATAAAATTATTTTTTATTAAACTACGTTGTACTTTCTCATAACGTTTAAATATCGTAATCGCGGTAGATCTCCATTTTATAAAAAAAAAATGCTTTCATTCAAGATAAACGTAACGCCTTCAATAGAATGCTTTATTAGGGGGTGGACCCATGCCTACAGTTGGAAACGTGGTAAGAGAAGACACGTTCGTGTATTTTCCGAACAAGCGCGAACGAGTGTTCGGATCGAAAATTTAATATTAATTTAAACAATAATCGTAAGGTTTATAGCCAAAATTTCTATGCCAATGCAATTCTTATCGAAAGTACTCTCTCTGAAATAAAAATCACGGTAGGTTTCCATTTAAAAAAACATTGTTATTAACTTTATCTCAAAATTATAAACAATTTTTTTGAAATAAAAAATACTATTGAGTTGCAATTTTATTCCCATTCAAGATACAGAATTCAGTTTTCCAAAAAAGTGAATAGTTTACTCAAAATCCACGTGAATCCAGACTTTTGGACGACCCGGTATATATATTGATGTTTTAGATTGCTTGATGTTAATAATCAGCCACATTCACTGATGTGACCTTATTTTGAAATATTGATTTTTACTGTTTATAAAACAGAATTTGGGTTTTAAAAATAAAACACAATTTATCTTTATGACGTTTCGGACATTTATTTAGTCCTCCCTCAGACCTGTGTATACAACAAAATACTAATATTAATGACTCTAAAATTTACACTTAACATTAAAAAAATAAAAGCATTTTTTGTTTATACATATAATTAAAACTAATAATTAACAGTTTGTTAAACTAAAAAATTGTATATATAAAAATTGAAAACTTACATTTAGATGTTGTGTTTGTTATTGAAGATAACGTTAATATTCTCAAGGATTGTAAAACATTTTACTTTCGAAGTGGCGAAATAAATACATTCCAAAACACTGAAGGACTATATTGAACAAATATGCTTTTTACAAGAAGAAAAAGAAACCTTGTTTTGTGTGGCCAACGATCACGACTTTGATATACAGGTCCGTCCAAATAAATTTTAACAATGAATACATAAATTATTTTATAAATGTATAGTTAATTTAGTATGGTGGTATAATTTTAATGTACCTAATCAATCCGGTGTACACGTTACTGCAAATGCGAGACTCCTCCTTGGAATTTAGATTATCGGACTGTAGTTTGATGACTACGGTTTCCAGAAATGTTCTTTTGTTGTAATTATTTTACTTAAATACTGCTGTTACACCACTGAAGTTAACATTGTGTTTTGTTGAATTAATATGAGTAGCCAACGAAAATTTTTTGAAAGAACTTTGGAGTCAGAGTGGTGTTGGGTACTCCTTGCGCGCCATCTCTGGGTTGTTTGCCCCACATACACCCTAGAGCAATCCCCGCATCTGACGGCGTATACAGCAATATTAATCTATTCCAGAGGTAAATGTTTCTCTAATTGCGTATGGAATCTGCCGCATGGAACAGCGGACGTAAAAGCTATTTACTGGGTGTTCCATTTAAGAAGAATAAGTTTTTGGTGTGTGAAAATTTCAGGACGTAGGCTTTGAAAAAACAAAGTTGTTTGAGGTATTGTCGAGTGCAACTTTACCAAATGATGCAGCATTTTCTTGGCTACAAGCACCACCAAAGTTAATGTTTTTACTTTTAAAAACAATGTGAATATGATTTTTTTCTGAGCACGTGTTTTGGTCAAAAATTTTCAAAAAAAATTAATAACTCAAAAACTATTGGCTCAATTTTGGAAAAGAAAAACACTTGAACAGACAATTTAAAGCAGTACAAGAAAATCCAAAAATATATAGGGTGAGTCATTTAAAAAGATTAAGTTTCGTGAATTTCCGGTGAAACCGGAAGTGTGTCAGAGGTTAAAGTATTTTTACAATATGCGTCACAAGCAACCATGCATCTTCCACTAAATGTTTTTTCTTTTATTTAAAACACAAAAGAGCAATGGAAGAAGCGGCTACTAATGACTCACCCTGTATACCCATATACCGTGTGGCCGCCGTTCATAGCGCGATGCATGTATTAGTAACTACTGGTCGACTATAAATGGGCGTGCCAACTTGAATTGCCACACCGACAGCAGGCGTATAAGTTATACGTATAAATGTATTCGTAGGCAAATCAAGTGAAAAGCAGTGTAATAGGTATTGCGTTTCCGTTGTTAGTAATTATTTGTAGTTGTTTGAAGCATCAGATAATCACTGATAATATGTCAGTGAAGTAACTCATCACAGCTTCATAAACAACATTAAAGAGCAAAAATAAATAATAAATAACTCCTAGACTTTAAAACAAAAAAAAAAACTTCTTAACTAAAATAATATTTTTCAACAAATATTATAATCTAAAAACTCAAGTATAATAAAATACTGAAACATAAAATATTTACTTGTTAAAACAGAATTGTAATTCAACATTGCAATTAACCTGTAATTAGCTAAAAAAATGTTATTCTTAAGCAATAATAAAACTCGAACTGACGCCCATATGTGGAAGCGACACGGCGAATGCGACTGCCCGACTACACCGTATAAATGTGGATTTTTTGGACAAATACGAGTGCATGATAGGCATATGCGAAATACTAGCACTGTTGTAATCCAGTATAACACTGCGTCTACTTGTTTACCGTTCTAATACACAGACATCTCTATCTGTTTCGCTTACTCTACAGGTATCGCTGTAATGCAGACGCACGCGGTCTTATGGTATATCTATTTACTGCTAAACAACACTAAAATTTATATTGGCTCAGATTTTACACGATGTTGCTTACGTCATCGTTACGTTGCAAACAACATTTTCATTTCTAATGCATGTGCATCGATTGTTCAAGATCCTGTTGTGTGTATTAGTTTTCTAATTCAATAAAAACATACTCGACCAACACAAACACGTGTCAGTTGCTATCTGAATATCCGAAACTATTAGCATAGTTTACCTACAGTTTTCCTTTATGTATCCCTATACATAGAAACTACTAATACTACTTCAGGTAAATCAATTAAACAAGTTGTCGTCTTATGTATCAATATTGTGATTCACCAAAGACGCACTTAAACTATGCATATACACTGTTCAAAACCAATATGAAATCTGTTTAAATGAAAAACAGATTATAACTGCAAAACAAATAATATATTTATAAAATTATTTAGTTAATATCTTTTTACTATGTTCATTTCTATCACGTAATTATCGTATAACAAATTACCAGGATTTCTCACAGAAAACGACGAAATTTCACCAAAAATTTAAATAAAAACAAAGGTTAATTACAGTTAAATTTACGTTGGCAGTATTTTAACTGAAAGCCAGTGATGAACAATAAGTAGTTCGTCTATGATAAATGAAATTAATTTTTCTATTTATATTGCTATAACCTGGAATCTGGAACTTATTTATTTATTAACAAGTAAGTGTTTATTTTACAAGTTCTGAATGCATAACGTTATTTGGGTATTCATCTACAGCCCACTAAAGCTTTAGATATATGATCTTACAATCACTAATCCTTTTTCTGAACGTAAAAGAATTGATCGTTTTACACAGTATGCGACAATATGATCTAAATACCTCAAATAACGTTTTGGGATCATTTTAATAGAAGCACGGATATTTCAAAAGATTTTTAGTTATAATGCTCTTTTTAATAAGTATTATCTATATTCTATATTTCTTTCAAGGACTGGATTATGCCAAATAATGTCCAGTTATATTTGTTATTTTAACAATACGCGAATACGGATTTTATTTCAGATATCGCTATCATTACCACTAAGTTTTTAAACATATCACATCAATAGATCTTCTAGCGAGAAGGTGAACTAACAAAGCTAAGATATATTCTATCCAAAGTAACTGGTTTACTCGTTGAAACAATTTTAATATCCTAACAGCCAATAATAAGCTAATATCAAACTTGCACTCTTGATTTTTTGGCATAAATATATTTATTTGAAAAAAAAACCTGTTAAATCGTTGGTTCTTTCTTAATTTTGAATTAAAATTTTACTTTAAATAATAAATAGTGGTAATAATCCACAATAAGATTTCTTATTGTTGTTCTTTATTTAGTAGGCTTATTGGGTACCTTATATATGTATGTATTGTTAAAAGTTCAAGGTAAGAAATAAGCATTATTATTAATAATCGCCGAAACTGTAATTAGTTTTATAATTATTAGCACAATTTTATTACTTCTTTCATATGATATATATTACATTTGTACCAGTCTACACTGCCCTCTTTGACCCTTGTGTGTACCTTTTTAAGCCGTTTATATTCAAGAAACCTACAACCTCATAAAATTCAAAGAAACAATACGATAACGAAATGTTAAACAATAAGGAATATAAATTCTCGACATCTTGGGAGGTCGAGATGCGTAGAGCTTTTTTCTGCTACCCCTTGTATATTCGCAACAAAACGTAATGGCTTTATTTCTCGTATGTCGCACACGTAAATCATTTTTATGGTACAATTATCTTATAATTTATGTAGCAAAGTAAACAAAGAAAATTAATGTAACTTTTGCAATAAATCAATGATAAGCAAACGTATTTTTTCTCTCTTAATATACATATATTCTCCATGAAGCGCTATTCCATATTACAATCAATTTAGTTCTTCCGTTTCATATTCATATGGGCATATTTTAAATAAAGAAAGTTAATTAATCATTCTTTCAATTTAAATCAATTATATCCTAGAAGTATTTCGTAAAGTATGTACTTTTGTAAGGTGTATTATAAAAATAAAGTAATTTTTTTTGTGATGCTGTTTTTAAAAAAAAATTGTAAAAATAAACTCTCATCTTTTTAACGATCTTTATGACTGATAAATTTGATAATCCTAGCAGTTAGTGGTATCTACGTAGATATTTCTTTAAGGACATAACTATAGTTATTTACGAACCAAGTGCGGGAAGACTATTTTTCCGCATGAGCGCACATTGTAAGCACGAGCGACCGCAGGAAGCGAGTGCTTTTAATTGCGCGAATGCGTTGTAGATGTCTTCATGCAAGTGGTTTGTACAACATTTTTTGTACGAACATTAAATTAAAAAAATATTATTGATTAATGTCATTGGTAACATACCTAACCTAAGATAGATTACCTAATTAATTTAAGCATTTCATGTACGTAACTATTATTCACCTTTCCCTAAAATTAAGTTATTATATTCTTACATATGGCAAACATGAGGTATTTATTCTTATATTTATAAATTTATAGTACATTTATTGCGTTTCTTGGTTTAAATACAAACAATTCCGAACTGCCAATATGAATGTCGATGTGGTTCAAATAGATGGCGCTTGAATCTTGCTTAAGATGTCGCTTAAAATGTCGTCAAATAGATGGCACCACAATTTTTTTGGAAGAATTTTTAATTATTACTCCTATTTCCCCAACTTTTAGTGAAGGATAGTGGAGGGAAGTAGTATTTTATACACTAAATTTTATTACTACCAACTTAGATTTTTTTTTAAATGTCCCAAAGTGCCAGTGTTTCTTTCAATTTTTACAGTCGCCTCAACCGGGAAAACGTATTTCCCAGTCGAGCTACACATGCGCCAAATGTCACTTTACAGGCGGTGATTACAAAAAATTTATTAAAGTCTTTAATATATAGAAATCCTTTTAAGCGTATTCATAAAAAAATTAAATGTAGCTGATTCGATACACATATTGTACGAGATTACTGCTAGTATTACAGCATTGAAAACACATATGAACGCTATTTATCTGAACACTAAGCTTTGGTAAATGCTATCAATATTAGATTTATTTTAATTCCGAAAAATTATTGGGCGTTTGTCGTTAAGGAAAGCTTATTCATTGCGATGATAACATTCCTTTCTACAACAGAATGGTATGCATGCCACTTATGCAAAAAGAAACATAAAATTAACAAGAGCTAGGTAACTGCTCAGCATCGCTTAAAATAGTGTATAAATACGTTTTTGCTGTGATAGTTAAATTACATGATGCAGACTAAGAAGAAAATAACCTTGTACTAATATTCATCAGGATCTATTATTATCCCGTGATTAATGATGATTGACATGGATTTTCTATAAAATTTGGAAGCGATAGCAATAATTGTTGTCTTTAAAAAGATATATTTCAACTTTCAAGTATGGAATTTTACTACCTTCACATAGTAATACAGAACTTTGTTTGTGCTTGTCATTCATGAAGGTGTGTGAATTATGACTATGTGCGAACATATACTGTAAAACGAACTCTGTTGCAAAGTGAATTAGATTCCATTATCGTAATATATTTATACAGTGCAATTATATACCCAATAATAATACACAACATATGAAGAGAGAAAATTCTTCGTAAAACGAACAAGTCGATCCATACCATACCAAATTACATATTTTATCCTCTTGATACATTTCTATAAAAATTTTATTTGTTCCAGTCAAAATATCAAAGTATAAATCCATCATCATAGCATTTACCCGAAAGTGTAAGCTAGACCCTGAGACGAAAAAAGCATACGAATCTCATAGAAGTGATTCTACTATCAAGGTGCAAAAACTTACCTGCTTGGGCATGATAGGGTCAATACGGACCAGTCCAAATGCAGTCATGGTGACCCTCTTAGCCCTCTTACCTCTTCACTTTGTTATTCCGAAAGAGGTGAAAAGGCTACAGCTAACTATCGCCAATACCAAAGAAGCGAAATACATGCCAATGTAGACATTGTGGGTGAACATATCTTGAATGACATGGAGACAGACCACATGGTAAAGATATATTGTCTCAACTGATCATGCGAAGTAAGCAAAAAAGAAAAAGTGGTATTCAAGTTATCAGAAGGTGGGATCAAACCTGTTATACAGACAGGTCAGAAACCATAGCTGGCACTGGAACACGAATTTACGACGCTAATTAGAGCGAATAATATTCAATGGAACCGTATGCCTCTATGTTTCAGGCAGGGATGTATGATATACACCAATGTGCAACAGCAAACAATAGGAGTGGCGTAGTCAACAGGTGGATGTAAATAATGTTGGACAGTCAAGCGGCACTGAGGGCAATATCTAACCAACAAGTGTCATCAAGACAAGGAGAGTCGAGATGAAATAAAAATGCTGGCTGACCAGAATATGGTTAAACTAATTGAGTTGCCAAGATACAGGGATTGACGGTAACAAACAATCTGATCAACTCGCTAGCAGGAAATGGGAAACAAAACTCTTCTATCCAAAACAGGCTCTGAGGGTATCAAAATTTTTTTAAGCAAAGCCTCTTCAAATAGTTGGTTTATAAAAACATAGGCTTTATCTGACAATTTCCAGGCAAATTTCATGGTAAGGAAATGATATCTTAGTAAACTGCAAGGCCGTGGATTACAGGAAGCACCGCATTTTTGGACAACCGAACACAGACCGTGATATGCTTAAGAAACAACCAAATAACAAACCAGTACAGCCTTGTCCAGGACCCAAAAATATTGGAGTCACACAGAATCAGCATAATACGCGTTATTGGCTGCAATGCGAAGTAGGGGAATAAGTCGGACGTGCTCAGATGGAAAAAAAAAACTTCCAGCAGAACACGAAGATGCAGAATTTAAATCTTTTCGATAAGAGCAGCGCAATTTCTTTAAGTAAAAAAATAGATAGATAGATAAATAGAAAATTATCAAAGAAAACGAAGCAGCAATAATAACAAAGAATGTTATAAAATCATCTTTGTTAATCGTATTGGAATCTATTCATTCTGTTAGTGCCTTTCGCAGTAATATTTTTTTTAATGTTACACAGGTAAACATCAGCAACTTTTAATTTTCTGTACCATTGGACGGGTTACTTTGTTTCTAAATTTATTAGCAACCAGTTACTAAGGTATTGTCTATAATTTGTACATACGAATGTTCAATTACGTAACACATACATCACAAATAATACTTTCTCACAAAAACAAAAATTCAACGAAGAGTTGTGACATGAACAAATTTCAATTATTTGTTTAAAGAACAAGAAAGAAGAGTGGAACCCTCTAAGGTTTATCAACTTAGACATATTGTCATACTTATTTAAATATCTCGAAAGCAAGGATATCGATTACGTACAGGCTATTAAGACAATATGTGACTGTGTATAAGTAGAAGGGGATTAATTACCTAAATTAAACATAAAGAATGTACATAGTTTAAAGTTTAATGTCTAATACATTCTGGTTTTAATTTCCTTGATATTTGAAACAAACTAAATAGGAAAAAAATGACAAATCGAAAATCATCAAAAATTTGTCATCAAATGATTGTGTTTGGATAGCAGCAAGGATATATAGCACATGATATGAACATACAGAAGGATTTTGCAAACACAACAATATTACTATTAGATTTCACAATTATAGAGCATATTTCCGCACATCAAGGACATAATTTAAATTAAATTAATTAAATAACTTATTTTAAAATTTTTTGTTATATAATGAAAAGTTCTCATCTCCAGCATGGTAGCATTTATTATTCTTGCACAAACAGGTTTTTTGAATTTAAAACTTTCATAGATTTTACATATTGTGCACTACATATTGCTGTGTGCTATACCAGCAACATAATTATAAAAATAATGATAATTTTTATTATATTAGATATATTCACTTATTTCTTAACAGCGCGTACTTTGTAAGTACGCGTGAGTTCTGTCAGTGTATTTAGCTTTCTTTTCTCCTGGTAAATCTCTTGCTTATTTTTGTTTAGGGACAAGGTTATAATTTGTACTAAAAAAAAAATCTAAGTCTATATAAAATCATACTGGTATATTTTATTCAAACATTAATAATAGATAGTATCGCTATACTATATTCACCACAAAAATTATAAAAAAACACATAATTGAAAGAAAACATTTATACCGTATTCTCGGTTGTAATGTTTTGTAGAATAAATATATCGATAATGCTAATCAAAAATAATATTATCCTGTTTTAAAACAAAGAAACTCAATTGAATGTCGATAATCTGTTAATATTGTGCTAATTCTATTTTACCAGAAACATTATATTTGCACGTAATGCCCTGAAAATTCTAGAACTTCGCAATGATCAATGTTCGAAGATAAACTTGAATTGATCACTGGCAACAACCATTCGCACGTATTGCAGCCAGCGTCTCAATACCCGCCCCACAGAAACATTTCTTTTCTTGAAAGTTTGAAATCAAAAATAAATTGCGAGAATTAATGATGCCTGATAAAGGTATTTGAAAATAAACATTCGCATGTTGTATTCCTATAAACGCATTGCAGCATTGATATTTCTGTATAATTGAAAAATTCACTTTGTTTCATTAAACATTTCTTCAAATTCTGCCTTAGGCATCTCCATTTTAAAATACCAAAAAAAAAGAAAAATTATTATTATATATGAAAATGAAATTAATATACTAATATAAAATGAACAAATATCTATCAAGTCGTAGTGTATTTTACCCTACGCTTAGCTTTTTCAAAAAGTCTTTATCTTTCGAAGTCGAAATCAGAATCCCCTCTTGTTCATTCATGTTCTTTAAATTTATAACCGAAAAAAAATATGTAACGCTTGTTACGCCATCTATTGAACTAAATTTTAGGTTGGCATTATGCGTCATCTGTGAAAACTCTGCCCTTCATTTTCTTGAAGTTGTCGTTGTTACACTAACACACGCACATATTGTCTTTTGACAGTTCATTCGCTAAAAACGTCAACACTTGCTTATTTAAAAGTCTTTTCCCTAAACTATTTGGTATCTTCAACGGTAGGTATATTTTCTTAATACAATCCCTCCTTGTATTTGTTTATAAATTTGTTGCCTTTCTCATCATTTGTTAGATACTTCCTTCTCCCATTCGCTACCATAATGCTTAATTTTTTCTTTTTAGAAGAGACTGGACTCGGTAAAATGGGAAATACATTGCAGATAACAGGAATTCTTCTTCCCATATAACTTATATTACAACGGCTAGTCGTATCCACTACGTTGTCTTTCATTTCTACCTTTTCACATGGTAATATATTTACCTGCAAAAAACTATAAACAAATTTTATACTATATTTCTCTTTGTAGGTCTCCAAACCATACCAGTCTTCACAGTTTATGAAACTTCTGTGTTACACATACAAGTTCATGAATGTATATATTTTATTTGCTCAGCTGTCGTTTATATAAAAAACATTTGCTGGCTATATCGTGTTAGAATGTATACTTATATCCTTTTCTGTCTATAGATATAAGTTAATGTAAATTTTATCCTTTAAGCATGATTTATTTAAAATCTCTTTTATTAAATTTATCACATTCTGTACGTTTTAAAGCATTATTTATTCTGTAACATTTTCTTCTCTTGAATAACGTATTTGATCTTGTTCGTATAGCTTGATGGCGTTTAAATCACTCACTCTCTTTACCGTTCCATCTCTCAACATGACTCTTTCTCTATTGTTTGCTTTAAGTACCTTTTTGTCTTTGAACAAGGGTCTATTATTTAGAATATTTAATGCAATTTTTACGCCTTGAGAAAAGTTAGGTTGCGTTTTGTTATACACAAACCATATCTTCTGTTCATCTTTTCTACAAGATAAATATATTTCTTAGACTTATTTTGTCTTTATTTTGTACCTATTTAATATTTATCTAACCTATAATGATAATAATAATATTTAAAAATCCTATTTAAATTCTCTGTATTTAAATATATGCAACTCATCATACACTTGTGTTATTAGTATTGCATGATATTTAAATCTTCAGTATATTCTTTGAACTTAAATTTAATGTTTTATTTAACACTTAAGCTAGTTCTTAATACTATTCTTATTTTTAATATGCAAGAGACCACGGCAATATGTTATAATTGTTGCAATTGTAAACATAAAATATACAATTGAACGTCACGAAATTTATGTAAATATGATAGATTACAGCAAATGAGAATTTAATTGTAGTCACAGTATGAATGTATATTGCTTCTGTATGTACCTACTTATAATGAAACATATTTATCTATCCTTATCCTAACACTAATACAATACCCACCGCATATAGTGTATCTCTGGTAATAATTCGGAATAATATAAGGTGTTCCATTCACCTCACGTACTGTTTCCAAACGAAGTGTTAACGTAGCCATTGGCCGTCCCCCCAAGGCTCGATCCGGATGGGAAAACACGGCACTCGGGCCGCAAATGTGCCCGATTGGGTCCACTGGACATTAGAAGCCGATGTCAGAGCCACAGGCGGAACGTTTGGTTTCTCCTTCGCTCTCGCCAAGCTCTCCCGAATTGTCAACTGTCGACGAGTTCAACGATACTCCGTCGCCGTGGCTGCTACTGCTGCGGGTTGCTCCGCTCTGGCCCTTATCACGTGACCGACGGTGCGTGTCTATTTAATCTGGGTAGGTACGAGGAATGTATTATATGTGAGGAAATTGTAAATTGCAAAGTTCTTAGCACCATTGTTGCGAAAAATATCATCTCGGACTTGGGTAAAAAACGGAGAAAGTTTTTATTGGACGCCCATGTGAAAATATATTATACAGAAATTGAAAATTAATGTTCTTTTTTCAGTTACCCGCTTTGTAATTTTGTTTTGTTCTTTTGTATATTCTAAAATATTCGTCTTTGGCTAGGAAATAAAAATAGCAATAATTCACGGCTTAAAAAACGCATTATTTAACATTAGAAAATGAAATTTTTTTCTCGCAGATATTCCAAATCAGAAAGTGCCGAACATGGTAAAGGCACTTCCACGAGAAAAATACTTTGAATGTAAGTAATGAGACAGTGAAAACATTATAACGTGGTATTGCTTGTATCTAATCCATATCATGTTCAGCAAGTTCAGACACTAAATCCTAATGAATTTCCATCTCGTATAGCATTCAATAAACAATTTTAACTGACGAAAAAGCTCTTCTCATGTAATATCAAAAAAATATGTCAAAATTACACCATAGACTGATGCCCAAAAATGCAAAAAAGGTTTATAAACTCGCTAACAAGAAAAAAATCTCCGAAATGGGGCGAATAAATCGGCAACCGAAAAGTATTGGTTTACAAATTTTATGAGAAGAAATTCACGTTCGTCAATATGCACTGATGGCAACTTCTATTGGACGAGCGATGGCAACAGATCTGTAGTACCAAGTTCTTTACAAATCTCAAGCAAGTGTATGAAAAATATACATTCGGGCCGATTCAGACTTACAACATGGACGAATCTGGTTTAACGTCGGGTTCAAGTGGTGCCAAAGTTATCGTGCCCAAAGGTCAAAAAGAAGTGGTCCAACACACGTTCGCAGAGAGAGGAGCGCTGGTAATTTTATGCTGCGTAACGGAAACATCATTCCCAATTACTGATATTTCCAAGAAAATATTTTAAAAATCACATGGTAAAAGGAGCACCACAGGGGGTCAACAAGTTCGATCATGTATAAAATATTTGCTAAAAAGTGGATAAACCATTTCATTCGACATAGTAAACCTCTATTGTTAATCATGGACGACTACGAGATGCATATATTGCTTGAAGTTTCCGAAACCAGTCCTCAAAATAACATCATATTATTAACAATGCCGATTCACATTCGTCATAAATTTCAGCCTTTAAACAATAGTATTTATGGCCCGTTAAAACGATATTACACCAATGCATGTCAGTCGTGGCTTGTCAGCTATCCTGGCCAGAGTATAACAATGTATGAAATTGCTGAAATAATCGGGGTGGCTTAACCTATTGCATTTAGTCCAAGGAATTGTATACCTATCAGGATTTTCAACAACTGAAATTTTTCCTTACAACACAATTTTCAACGATTATGATTTCTACGACGCTATAGCTCTGACTGATATGTCACAACATCAGGACCATCCACAGAAAGCACCAATTGAAAATGAACATGTTGCTATTATCGATGCAGGACCAAGTCGCCAGGGTGCTGTACCCAAAGCCCCAGTCGCCACCAGACTCCGCCTTTTACAGATCCAGAAGATAATTTATCGGACGATGCTGATGTTAACAATGAACGAAACCATGGGAATACAGAGCACATAGGAACTCCAAAAATTTATCATCAGATAAACAATGTAATAATAATCAACCAATTTATTTCCCCTAAAGGGGGAAAACCACATCCAAAAGATGTTGAAATCGCCTCGAAAAGAAGCTGGCGGCAGAAAAAAATCAATAAGTTTTAACAAGCAGTTCGATACATATAAAGATCGAAAACGAGGCGGCTTTACACAAAGAACGACTGAATAGTTTAAAGAATAAATAAGACACAAAGAGAAAAATGACACCTGCTAAAACTATAGTTCCAGAGATAGTAAACAATCTAAATTAATATTAACGGGCTCTGACAATGTAGATTATTTGGAAAATGAATCACAGAATAATACAGTTTTAAGGGATTTGAATGACTTACAATTATTTCGTTTGTGTCGTCAAACTTCTCACAGAGAGAGCAGTGTTTCATGGGAAAAGAAATCTCATACACAAGAATTTTTATATCAGCCTTTTAAGAGCACATGGAAACAAATTCTCATTACCCATGGTTTTGTGAACGGGTGGAATTTCCAGAGCCAAAACAGCCTTCTTGTTCAATGTTGAACTATCGAGCTTTAACATGAAATGGCTGTAATACTCGTTTTATTAAAAATCTACTTTCTGTAACAATTTTTCAATAAAAAGCAAATAAAAGATGTTGTAGCTACTGTAGTATGTCAATGTGACCAATATACCCAACAGTATGGTACAGTAGCCAATGGCCACTTTCACTGGTTATTTTCAAATTAATTGTATTTTAATTAATTAATTGTACTCAACATGTCTAAGAGTGTATGTTAACAGCTAATTTAAAAAAAATTATCCAAATCTCACGTTTTTTTGTTACTAATTTTTTTGACTGAATAGGTGGCCACTGTTACCAGACCTACCCTAATAGTAAGTAATAAAGTATTGTGATCTTGTCGAATAGTTTTTATCGCCATGTATTTACAAAATAGCGCCTCTCCGAATATCATATAATGACAACTAAAATTTAAATTGTTCGAAGAAATACTTTCCTGTATTTTAACTATATGTTGAACAAACAGCCTTTGTACTTTATACCACTGAAAATGCATGAGATATCTATTTATACAGCGTGTCGCATGATTGATGTTACAAGAGGTGTGAGGAACTAAAAATCTTTGAATCTCAATTTGATCTTTTGTAAGTAAGTCCTGCTTGGTTTGAAACTTATTTTTAGTATAGTTTCGCGTTTGTGATACGTGATTTCACAAACGCGAAACTATACTAAAAAAATGAGGTGTGGCCACCACACAACTTTCTTATACTTATGACCGTTTCAAACTATACAATTTTAAGAATTTTTTTATACAAAACTTATTCAAAATCCTATTCTAAGTACTTTCATTCCTTTAATAAATCGCTATAGAATGCATACTTTGCAAGATATTTGAAAAAAAATGCTACTCGCTAAGAATAAAAGTGCTACTTCCGGTCCGAATTTTGAAATTTCATGTATACAAAATATATTGCAAATCCAACTCTAAATACTTTTGTACTCTTAATAAATATATACAGGGTGGTTGGTTTTTCATTGTCCAGCCTATATCAGCTTTATTATCAAAAATTCAAAAAATTTTTAGAGGAAATGTTTTTTATCTCGAAATGGTCTATCATTTTGCATCATTAGCAATCTTTCATAGCCTACTGATTTTTAGCAGCGATAATCAACTTTAATTTCTTAAATGGAACACCCTGTATATTTTCTATAAAAATGAATCCTCATTAAATTCTGTTTATTATGATACGTCACAAGTTGGCATATGTGTAGTAATTGTCTACGGAAACGAAATAATAAGAAAAAGTACGGAAAACTAAAATTTGCTATTTCTATTATAAATAAAAAAAAATTAAATACTAAATAGTAAGTAATGTGTCTTATAATAATTGTTGAAATTGTCCACCATTACATTCTAAACATTTGTCGCCTCGCGTAATTATGTTTTTCCTGGCGTTTTGCAGCATTGCAGGTGTAATTAGCAAGCAAGCTGTGGTAATTTTATTCTTCAGTTCCTGACGATTTTGAGAAGGAGTATTACAAACTTGGTTTTTCAAAAAACCCCATACAAAAAAATCAAGAATTGATAAATCAGGCGATCTGACAGGCCACAAAATTGGTCGTCGGTTGCCGATCCAGTTTTGACCAAATTCATTTTGTAGATAATTTGTTACTGCAGCTCCATTATGAGGTGGGGCGCCGTCATGTTGGAACCATAAGTTTCGTCTTAAAGCTAATGGGAGATTGTCTATGTAGTCTTGAAATTCATTTTGTAAAAATAATAAATATCGGTTCTGAGTCAATGTTCCATCTTAAAAATAAGGCGCCAAAATTTCATTGCCGACTATCCCTACCCATACATTAATTGAAAATCGCACTTGCGCACGAGCTTCAACAATTACGCGAGGGTTTACATCGTCCCAGTAATGTGTATTCTTTTTATTAAAAATTCCATTTCTGTGAAAATTAAATTCGCCTGTCCAAATGATATTATTTAAATAATGTCTTCCCACATTCACGAGCCATTCACAAAATATTATTCTGTTGTTGGGATCATTAGCATGTAATGTTTGGACTAAATTTAATTTAAAAGGCTTTAGTTTGTGCAATTTTAAAACATTCATAATTTCGTGTCTTGGATATTCAAATCAAACGCTGCTTGTCTTGTAGAAGTTCTTGGATTTGCTCTAAAGTAAGCTAAAATAACAACTTCATTACCGTGGTTGTTTCCTCGACTTTTCTAAATTTTGAAAAGTATTTACGTGAGGTTGTCTTATGTCAGGATATAAATTTTGATACAAGATAGCAGCCTGACGTTTATTGTTGTTTGATCTGTGAAAACAGCACAGCATATCAACTTTTTCACTGTTTGTGAAGCCCATGTTCATTTTTCTTATACAAAGCACTAACGGTTTCTTAGTTAAATAAGAACCGCAATACCTTTGTCTCTATTAAACACTTCTAACTGACCTATGTCAAATATTTACAGGTATAAACAACAGAATATCACAGTCGACTACTACAATTTCAAAATAACAAAACACTTATACTTTGTTATATCACTATATTAATCCAAATGTGTGACCGCGGTTTCGACCAATATGGCCATTAACGAACACTGTACTACAAATGACACACAAAATGTATGCTAAAAATTTGGTGTTAGTCGGTAATTATAAAGTAGGGGGGATAAAAGGAATAATATACAATACATTGTAATAACTATTAGTTAATTATAGGGAAAACCAGAAAATAGAAATTTCATTACAGTAAAATGGTAAAATGAAATAACCTAAGTACAACAGGTAAACGGAGGTGTTATATCAAATCAGTCTGATCGTTAAGCAATATAATATCTGAATTGCGGGAGGATTTGAATATTTCTAGGGCCTCTAGAAGGTTTAATTTCTTACCCTTCTCGGCAAAATGTAAGATTTTTACGAAACGAACTATAATTTCGTTTTTCCCATTATTAGGCATAATTTAAAGGCAGCTACCTACTTGTTATACATCTTTATAAAGAGAAATGTATTTAGAATCATATCCCGCAAAAATATACAGGGTGTTCCATTTAAAAAATTAAAGTTGATTATCGCTGCTAAAAATTAGTAGACTATGAAAGATTACTAATGATGCAGTATAATAGACCATTTCGAGATAAAAAAGATTTTCCTTTAACATTTTTTTGAATGTTTGATAATAAAGCAGATATAGGCTGGACTATGAAAAACCAACCACCCTGGCATAATTTACGACATATTTGCAAAAAATACTCTTACATTCGTAGCATATCTGTCTAGAAAGCATGACTTGCAAAATATTGGCAAAAAACTGATTTTTGATAAGAGTAAAAGACCTACTTCCGGTAGTAATTTTGAAAGACTTTTTAAATAAAATGGTTCACAATCTTAATTTTAAGTACATATTAATTCTTTATAAATTTGTTTAAACTTAGTAGTTGACGAAATATTTGCAAAATTCGATTTTTTCACTGAAGTAAAGTACTACATCCGGTCTACCGATTTTACTGAAAAACTAATCAGGTCTCAACAGGCAGATTATACACCTAAATACAAAATTTGGAATTGATATCTACAGCGGTTTGACCGCTATCGTGGTCACACGCACACAGACAGACAGACACACACAGAGAGAGAGACAGACAGACACAGACATTTTTTAAAAATCACTTTTTTGGTATCAGAGGACTTCAAAACGTGGACATCTGCAAAGATCTCGGGGTCGAAAATTTTCGTCATCACAATACTTCCTTATACTACGTATAAGAAAGTAAAAGTTTCAAACCAAGCAGGGTTTATTCACAAAAGATCAAATTGAGATTCAAAATTTTTAGTTAGCTTTGACGTCTGAGCAAGATCTATTTCCGTTTCAGGGAAAATACCTTTCTCGTTTACAGTATGCTAAAATATTACTAAGAAAAGTTGTTCAGAATGACAAACTATGGCACTATACAAAATTTCAGGAAGATCTACCTATTTTGAGTAAATCGTTATTTTTTAGATTCAACAAAATAGCTATTATTATAATTTTATTAAGTGTACAAAATGTAATAATAGTATTGCTCTACAATCAATCATTTATTCAACATAACTGCCACCTTTTTCTCCACATCGTTCTATACGATGCTTGAATTAAACGTTTGGTAAATACTTTTTATGTCGTTTAATGTTCTACGAATAACAGTTTCTTATAAAAACACTTTTGTTGAATCTAAAAAATTATTTTATAAAAAAACTTTTATTGCTAGAACATTGAATGACAGAAAAAGTATTTTTCTACTCCCATACTTTAATTGTATTATTATATATGCCCAACCTGTACTTTAACGATGTCCATTACGATACAAGTTTATATCCAATAAATATGCGACATTCGAATATTCAAACAATATTCAATATGGCGACTGCATATCTGACAGATATACAAATTAAATAAATGTGACAGTTCTCTGCAATTTACAAGTAAGTACTCAAAATTTGTGCTTTTTTGAAAATATAAACGGTAAAAATGAGGGATAATGACAGTGAAATATAAAATTTGAGTCCACCAGAAATTATGGAACAAACCTTAGTAACCACCAACAATTTATTACCAGCTAAACTCGCAAAGGTGCATGTAAAATTTTAACCTCAATTTATGATATAGAATGTTCAAAAAATAATGTTTTATTATGGGGTCGTAGAAAAAATAGTGTATGCAACTCGCATTTAATGGCTATTAAGACACTCGTATTCATTACAATACTCGGCTTCGCCTCGTATTGTAATTTTCTTACTCGTGTCTTAATAGCTATCATTAAATGCTCATTGCATAATATACTATTACAACACGTTTAACTTACGAAACTGATCTACAATAAATTCAGTGACAATAACTGCCTGTGTTATCTGCGAATATCCAAATTTTTTGAACAGTCTGATAAAGAAAAAAACAATAGTTCTGTCGCATTACAATTGGTAGAAACTTTTAGTTCAAGTTTTAATTACACATAGATTACGTTAACGTTACAGCAGAGAATTTATGTTGTTCAGTGTTATGGATTTGGTGAGAGTTCGCTAACAGAAGTGATGCGGCAGTTTAACGAGATATTTTCCAACACCAATCTTACACGTATGACTGCCATGCGAATAATTAAGAAATTTCTTGCAACTGACAGCGTTTTTCACGTCAACAAAGAAAAAAAGGTATGACGAAAACGATGCCCCAACTATTGTTGCTATGCATTCGGTTGAAGAACACCCCAAACTATCATTGAGAGCACGTTCATCTAATCTTAATATTAGTAAATCGCAGTTGCAAAAAAATTATAAATCCAATAAGGTCAAGCCATTCAAACCAAAACTTGTGCACACTATCGAAGCAGTTGATGCAGATCGAATATTATTATTTTGTATTACCATCGGGGAGAAATGTATTGAAGAACGAAATTTTTATAAAAACATAGTATTTTTAGACGAAGCAACTTTTAGCACAAATGGCGTTATTTCCTCTCAAAATTGTCGCTACTGGTCAACAGAAAATCCAAACTTTCAGATCAATTGTAGAAGACAGTATTACCAAAACGTGAATGTGTGGTGTGCCATTTCATATCGTTCTGGCATTATTGAACCTTACTTCATAGAGGGACTGTTAAATCAGGATACTTATCTACAGCTACTCGAAAGATTCAGGGAAGAGTACTTACATAATGTGCCGCTGACAAAAGGACAAGCAATTTATTTCCAGCAACAGCACGCGTAGCTGAATGGATAAATTTGGTGTTTGGAGAAAGGTCGAAAGCTAGAAGTGGTTCGATTGGGTGGCCTCCAAGGTCGCCCGACTTAACTATACTAGATTTTTATTTATGGGGTCGCGTCAAAAACCTGGTTTACTCCCAGCCGATACCTAACAGTAGAGAATTACTAAAAGAAAGAATAGGAAACGCCATACACCATATACAAATCGAAGAAATTCGGAACAGTTTCAGAGAATTCAGGTGTCCTATAAAAAGGTGTGCAGAAAAAAGTGGCGGTTATGTTGAATAAATGATTGATTGTAAAGCAATACTATCATTACATTTTGTACACTTCATTTCATTTATTTTGTTGAATCTAAAGATAATGATTTAATTAAAGTAGGTAGATCATCTTGAAACTTTGTATAGAGTCATGGTTTATCATTCTGAACAACTTTTCTTAGTAATATTTTGGCTTTGTATGAACGAGAAAGGTACTTTACCAGAAACGGAAATAGATCTTGCTCAACAGTCAAGGCTTAAGTGATTTCACAAACTCGAAACTATACTAAAAATAACTTTCAAGCCACACCTCTTGTAACATCAATCCTAGGACACGCTGTATATCTTTCTATCTAAAATATCAATTACCTCCCAATCCTAACACTGTTGGGATCGTATATAGAGTGCAGAACTAATTATTGGTATTATTACTAAATCGAGGTAAAATTCAAATATCAAATGTTTAAGTCTAGCTTATTTGAACATTCACAATCCGCTACTTCCACAAACGGTTTTCGTAACTTTTAATTCACTCCGGTTGTTTCTTCTGTACTCTTTATAGTTTTAGTTTAAAACTTTCACAATTAAAATTTCATACACTAAGTGCTCCGGAGGAATTTTATCGAGAAAGAGATTACGCAAGAGATTTCGGAGAGAACTCTGATGAGCAATTCCATATCGACAAATTTTATTGGAAAATTGTTTCCGTCTCCGTTCCACCTGCTGGTTTTCCCCTCCAAGCGTGTAAAAAGTAGTTAGCAGTTTTTAAAACGTTTGACTTTTCAATTTCCGAGGCGAGGCTGTTTCCTAGCGGAGTAAAAACTTGAGAAGAACATAAAGTAAAAAACTTTAAATAGTTGTCCATTTCATAGGAGACTTACTGCAGTTTAAAGACGTTTATAATATAGTTCTTTAATTTCTCTGTGGAGCAAATTTCCCGGCGCGAAAACTTCGTCTTCCTGCAGCGACCATTTTATGTCGTGAAATTTATATATCGTGTTATATTTAATGGAGGAGAATAATTAGACGTAACAAGCGCTTATCATATTTAAAAGTTGAAAAAGCGAGAATTTGAGATTTGATTAAATTTTACTCTGAAGAATAATTTGGTCGTGCAGTAAAAATTAATTACATCAAAATACTCAAAAACCACAAAATAGGCTTTTTCTTTAAATTAATAAAATAGACAATGTATAGGGTTAGTTTCAATTTGTTTATCAATTTACAAGACGGTTTCAATACAACTAATTTTATTCGCTGTCAGTTCAATAATAATTATAAGTTTTTACTTCCAAAATTAATAAATATAAATAAATATATAATGTCAAACACAGATCAGTAAATGTTGATCTATTTTGGTGAAATTGGGAAACTATATTAAATAAATGCTTAATAATCGTCATTCCTTAACTTTGTATCTCCAACATTTTAAAAATACCAAGGCACTACACTACAGTACCAATTTGGAGTTGATTTCCATTTTTTAAGCATTTAGTCTGGCTATCCGATATAGTTTGGCATCGTCAGTTAGTATAACCTCCTGAATGCAGGTTGAAATTGTCTTTAATCATGTCTGGATTGTGGTTGTCCCAGATGCAGTCAAACTGAAATCAATATGAGCGCATGTTTACAAGTATTAGGCTGGTTGCACACCAATTATACAAAATAACTAATAAATAGTTTGTATGAGGGCATAACACATAAAAATTAAGAATATTATTAGTTTATTGTGTACAAATTAAACAACTCGGATTAGTTCACATGGCTTTCAAACATTTTTACATATCTTAAATTAACTAAAATGTACTTCATAAATTTTTTTTTTGATAAACAATTTTTTAATAATTGGCGTGTATACAGTCTTAAACATGTTTATATACAATGTATACTAAGTGATCCACTTTTTGTTTATATATCTGTTCTATAATAAAATAAATATTAATTCAATTGATTTAGTTATAAGTGAAGTATATGTCATAGCTGTTTCTTTTATAATGTTCTCGAGAAAATATCTCCACAACATGCTGTCATGTAAATTGTGGAAGATCTGTCTACTAATATTAATATTAATAGATTATTTGGAATATCTAATCAATTTTTATATATAATGCAAATTTAAGTGAACTCTCAAAAACAAAAGATCAGAAATGTATACAAGCAATAACTGAAATGATTTATTGTGTAACGTAATGACTCCCTTGTTATTATCTACCAACTAGTGGGATAATAAAACACTTTTATTGGTTATGTGATGTGTTTATTAAGAGCTATTATAATATATAAATTTGTGAAAGTTCTGTTAATCACATGTTATTATGTTATTTAAAATTAGTTACATTTTCAAATAAAAGTATATTAAAGAATAGTGTCATAACTCTCATAAGACACGTCCCATTGCACGAGCCCAAGATTAAGACACAACGAGCACAGCGAGAAGTGTCCCAATGGATGAGTGCGATAAGTGTCTTATGACACAAGTTCTTTGTGTTATTTTTACTAATCTGCCTCTTTTTATATATTTTTTTAAATAAAAATAATAGGAATTTCAAATGTAGTAATTTTTGTGGTGGTTGGTAATATGTTGAAATTTGGTGTAAATTCATAATTCGAATTTATCGGAATTTTTATATTCAATATTTGATACTGCTTAAATTTAATATAAAATGAGGGCAAATATTTCATGTACACCACCTAAAATTAGAGAAAATGCCGTGAATAATTTACTTCTCGCTAAATCTCATAGCAATTATGAGAAGCAGTATATGAAATTTGAAGAATGATGTAAAGAAAAGGAACTTCATGTTATATCAGAACACGCTTTGATTGCCTATTTTCAATTACTACATATTAAATATAAACCATCTACTTTATGGACAATGTATTCTATGCTGAGGTCTTGTTTAATTATATATAAGAATGTAGATATATCGCAGTATAAGAAATTACTGGCTTTGCTGAATCGTTTATCTCAAGCTTACCTATCAAGAAAATCCAACAACTTAGAAAATAAATATTTTTTAATATATACAAAAAGCAAATAATAAAATATATTTGGCAATGAAAGTATAAGTACATTTGTCACTTCTATCGCAGCTTTGCATATAATGATATTGACTTGTAGGTAGTTATAATAATAACATATGTCTGTAGACGACACTGACTACAAGTCTGACACCAGCATTATTTCTGTAGGAAACAAAAAATAATATTCCGAGATTCTTCGTAATTATAAATACAATATGGATCGATTTAGTTAAGAAACATTATAACTTACGGCCTATTAATACTAGTCATAAACCACATTTCTTGACTTATCGTAATGGTCAGTGTATTAGTAGTCCAATGGGTGTTAATATTATAGGCAACATTCTGAAGAAGATTGCGAGTTTTTTGAAATTGCCAAATCCAGAATTGTTTACAGGGCACTGTTTTAGAAGATGTAGTGCAACACATTTGGCAAATCATGGTAGTAATTTGTTGGCCTTAAAAAATCATGGGGGTTATATTGAATCCTTCTTAAACAAAAAGATTAAAATATCTCATATGCTCGGATCTCAAACTAATACAAACATTCTGGGATGTTCAAATGAAACCACTAGAATTGGTAGAAGTAACAGTTTTCATCAAAATATTTCATCAACAAATACGAGTAGTTTGCCTGGTGTTACTATAAATTCTCAAGGTGAATCTCATATATCTATCAATGTATACAGTAACAGTTACTGTGCAATTCAAGAAAATAATTCAAAATAAAATATTTGAATAGATTCTTGTAGAATGCATCCTTGCAACATCATTTTATTTATTTTTCCCATAGTGGTATATATTTCTAAAACTTGATAAATTTTCGATGAATACCGTCCGGACAATATTATTACAGTTGTAAAATATTTTACTTTTTATACATATTTTATACATCGTACATTGAAAATATAGATTCCACTTTGATTTTTTGACATAAGAATTAACTACAAGCCGCCACCCTCGAAAAACTAAAATGAACTAAATAATCTATAAAGGCACACTGTGCGTTTATAAGTTATAAACGCATCATTTCGATGCGTTAATAGTGTTATTATGGTATCAGATTAGCATAGGTAAATTTAAACGTACATTTAGAAATGAGTACAAGCAATAATTGAAACGATTCAGCATTTATTTAATCACACTATTTTTTTTTTTTGCAATTAATTATAATGCAAGTCATACGAGGATTGTCACAATTATTACTAAACAACACAAAAAATAACATAACAATTGATTTGGTAACACAATGACCCCATTACGTAAAGACAATAGAGCAAAATGCAACAGGAACATGATGGAACTTCAGAATATCCTGCTATTCAGATGCAATAAACTGAATCTTCTGGACTGTTCTAACATAGTTTTGGTGTAGGACAATTCAAATGTGACTAGTGCTTTATCTAAAAATGGAGTGAAAACAAGCATGCACTTTTTATCATACTTTTTATCATACAATTTACAATATGTTGACATTCTTCTTGCCTCACAATCATGCACAAAAAATGATGTGTCACAACCAGTTACGTTATCATTTCGAAGTTCAATATCAGTGGAAAATATTGTAAAGGGGTACCTGCTGTTGCTATTCAAGACGAAGTAAAAGACACGACACATTCGATAACTCTAATATTGTTTTTGTCACGTGCTACATATTTATTTTCACATTTCCTTTAAAACCACTTAATACCACTTTTTGTATATTTTGTATATTATCAAATAAAAGTTGTTGCAACCGTAAATACTGCAGATAGAGAGCAAATGAATAATATGTGTGTCTACTTATAACCTGCATGTATTATAGCCCGACCGTATTTGCAAATTCGAGTCACTTATTCTGGAAAACCTCATTCAAATGTGTGGTGGCCAAAGTATAGAAGGTATCCTTCCCGTTGGCTACCCCTACAAAATCCACTTTGGGCCAAAATCCCAAGGGCAAGTCAATACTGGACGATGTGTGTTTACTAAAGATAGTGTACCTCGTTCTTCTGGTGAGAACATCAAAGCTATTACGCAGACAACTTCGCTTCCGTGTCAATAAATAATGCTTACATAGCTGCCCCTTGGCGTAGTAGCCTCTTCCCGAGTAGTATTCAGAAAAACAAGGCGCTTAATTAGTTACGCTGGTAAAGTATAGGTTAATGTGGATATCACCACTTTAGAATATTCTAGGGGGAATATTTAACTGTTCCATCTTCATGCGGTCTCATCAATCTTCACTAAACTCCAAACGATTTTGACAGTCAATCGTCTGCATACATAACAGCGCAGCTAACGACACTCACATAGCACAACATTCAGAGGACCACAACGATAAAATATATATGTTTGAACTGAGGGCGATATTTTTAAAACAATAAAAAAATAATGAAACAATCATCGTATGTTTAATGATACTTTCTTATGAGACAGTGCACCCAGAAAACAGCGGCTGCTATATACAAACACATACTCGTTTCAACTTCAGTTCGTAACGAAAATAAAAACCAGACGAACATTCACCGAACGGACGGCAGCACTTAGTCAGTGGATTCGCCGGGTCAGCTGCCATCAGCAAGGCCGCACCACGGAAATTCATCTCTGCTCGAGTGGACGGCGACGGTATTTTTCGGCTAGGAAAAAACAAATTGCTCTGCAGTTCATCTTCCCGCTATATTCCTCTTCCATTCCTTTCTTGTAACACCCCACCGCCACACAACGGCTCAACCAGTCGGAAAAGGGACGAGAGGATATGGGTACTAATAGATTTGACTCCGAAATGCATGTAAGTAGACCAGATCTAGGAGCAGACCACATAAATAATGACACGGGAATGGCGAGAGGAAAAGGCCGAAAACAGTGTTGAAATAGTATTTTTACGAGTGCGGCGACTACCGAGGTGGTAGGGTAAATGGAGGATCCCGTATGTGCTTGTATGTGGGCAAGTCTGTGTGAGTTGTTCACGCCTTGTGACGCCGCCCGGACCGCGGTAGATTTGTGTAGGTGCGAGCGGCAACTATGTCGAACATAAATTCATAATTTAAAAAAGGGAAAATGATGTAGAGGCTCCTCTCTTAGAGACCGACCGGTGGAAATGTTTGGGTTTTCGTATTTTACCACTAACGCGGCGGCCGCTCGTAAATCGTGAGCGTTCTGTGGTTGTGTGTGAATTATTGCATCCATAATTGAGACAAACTTTTCTGGTTCATTTACTTTTAAACGTTAGATCTTCTATAAAATACAAAATATAATGCTCCTAAATAAAATATTACTTTTATGTTTATAAAATCATAAATATTCTTTATTTATATGCCAATATAACTTTGATTTATTTAAGTTGAAAGTAGTACGATCAAATTCCGCATACTAGAAGTAATGCTGAAATTCTTCTTCTTATTCTTCTTCGTTTATTTTGGTCAAAAAGTGTTTTTCTTCAGGCATTTATTCCTTATGATGATTTGGTTGATGTTAAGGACAAGCTTTCCAGCTATCTTTTAAACGGTCTTCAAATATCTTTTTTTTCCGCTGAGCTTTGATATCTGACTACTTTTATTAGCCCTTCCTCGTCTGCTCTTTGGATGTGCTCATTCCATTCAGCACCTCCAATTCAACATTTCTCTCTTACAATTGTGTTCCTGACTATCCGTCTTCTTATCGTTCCCAAAGTGTTCATTTCAGTTGTTTGCATCGGCTGTTTGTTTAATTCTGCTTGGAATACTGATGCTAACTGGTCTTTGTTGTAGGATATTTATTTTTTCAGCTTACATTTCTCAGGACACTTTTGCTGCATTCACAACCTGTTGTTTGTCTACTTTGTAGTTTGTTCCTTCACTTGTATTTCTACAATTGTTCAATGATTTTATTGTTTGCTTTTAATTTACATACTACAGATTCAAGTAGCAACAATTTCAGTTTTTCCGTGGATATTATCCCGTTGTACCTTTCGTAATTGTAAACCAACAGAGAAGTCTGTAGGTTGTCCTCAGAGCCTGTGATTAGTACCGCATCGTTAGCATAACATAAAATAGTTAAACTGTTTTGCGCCATTTGATAGCCATCAATCTATGTCACACTGTTTATGAGTCTTGATGAGATTGAAAAGTACTGGACTAGAGAATCTTCCTATACTATAATACCTATTTGTATTTTCGTTTTCATTTTTGTATTGAAGTATTTTATTATAGTTATTAACTGTTTTATATGTTGTTATCATGTCACGTAGTTTCGCTAGATCAAATGCCGTTTGAAAATCAACAAAGCAAACACTGGCATGAAAATTCTATCGCTTCTTCAATTATTTAATGGTTAAAAATATGGCATCCTTAGTAGGCCTATTCAAGCGAAAGTCCTTCTGATCTTCATTTATAGGTAATCGTGGTTATGTAACAATGTGCTACCTCTATAATTCCCAGAGTTATTTTTGTTTCCTTTTTTGAATACAGAAATGTTGACACTAGTTTTCCGTTCCAATTGCACCATCCTTCTTCTGAGTATGATATTAAAAAAGCTATATTAATTCCTTTATTGGATATTTTTCTTAATAGATTTCATTCAGTTGACTACTTTCCACTGCGACATCTAAAATATTGGTTTTTAGTTTTGTTCATACTTCGACTGAATTATCATTGTCTGTTATTGGTGTTTTGGTAAATTTTCCCATATGCTTGTTGCGTAAAGGTTTCTTGTACCATCATCTTCCAAATACTCTATATTGAGGATTTCTACATATTCAGGGTATGTCTAATAAAAAAATTCACTCTTAATTTTACTAATAAGTAATCGCTTCCGATTTTGACCGAAGTCAATGTTCTTAATTCTATTAGGGTAGATTTAGTACCTCTCCATTCAAACTACGTTGCAAGAGAGATGAGACAGGTTAACAACGAGAGGAAGGGTCCATGAATACCTGCACAAATGCAGGACATGGCCCCTGCAAACGAACTCATGCACCTCCTCACTACTTACGGTCCATATGCTAAGTATCTTAATCGTATGGGACTGGCGCTTCCTGAGCAATGTGAATGCGGCGCAATGGGAACGCCTATACATGTTCTTTTCGAATTCCCGGTACTTCGGGCAGTGGAGGATACGGATGTTGCTCAGGTTTTAAGATATCCAAAAAAAATTCCAAATCATCGATAGACTTGCTTCTATATCTGCAACTGCGATTAGAAGCACAGGAATCAAGGAGTGCCAGTGCCGCATAGAACTGAGGGCCGGCTCTGTATTCTGCCGGAGACGCGTGGGCATCGCATCAACTACCAAGACATGACACACGTTCAGTATACAAGCATGTCATCTGACCACTAACACTAGTTCTTAGATTAGTATTTAAGTTAAGTAATTAGGGACTTTCAACTTTACATATTATCTTCTTTATTCACACTTTCAATTTAGTCAGTACAGAAATCAAAATTGGTAACATCAGGGGATTAATTACTTCACTGATCAGCAGCACCATAACACCATAATCTCGTTCAATCCTTCAGATGTTACTTAATTAAACAAACTTATTCAAACTCTTGTCAATTTTGATTATAAACAAATTTACTATAATTGTTTGAAAACTGGCCTGTTATAGATAGTTCAAGGCAACAGGCCTATACCTTTGTAAAATAAATAAATCAATAAATAAATCAATAAATAAATCAATAAATAAATAAATAAATAAATAGCAATATATCTACCGTAAAAGAAATAGTCGTTCAAAAAACCATGCATAATCAAACAACAAACGCATTGTTCCAACATCTGCAATAGTATTTACAATCAGTAGCAAATATAAATGCGAAAGAAGCCTACGGTAAAGAAATACTAGAAACTATGTATTAAAACACAAATATAAACCCAGTGATCCGACATTACAGAAGACACAGGAAAACTCGCTTCAGGGCCTATATAAGCAACTTGAGCATAAACTAACATGAAAACGACCAGCGATAAAAGATAAATCTGTTTTCTTCAACTTCTAATTGCTTTCAGCTACATCGGAAGTAAGTGACCCTAGGATTTTAAACAGAATATTCCATTATTCAATAAGATGTTTGAAATCTACTTTAAACTATTGCTTAACTCAATGACTGATGTGAAAAGAACAGAATATTCGATTGGGAGACACTTTGCTGCGCCATGTGGTCGTCGGTATGTTATCATGAATTTCTAATTTTGTTGCAATTACTCTTGCATGCGCGTCATTTCTCGGTACTTGCATTTATGCGTGCTCGAACGTGTTTTCTGTTATGTTTTACACACTGTGGATATTAGTCACATCTGTTACAGGACGGCGAGAAAATATTTGTCTCAAAGTGAATTAGAAAGATAGGCAAACGGACTTTTTGATGATATTTCTGATTAGGAAATGTCAGAGACTGAAGACGATGTATTTGAAAATAATGAAAGTGGAAATAATGACGACACTGTTAGAGAGTTTTCCGAGGATGCTGATAGTGAATCATCTTCAGAATGCGATGACGGCGTAAACATTGTATTGACGAAAGATAGTACTAGTATTTTGGTCAAGAAACCTGGACTTCCAAATTATAGTGAAAACATTACAACACCCATGGAAGCATTTGCATTATTCGTAAGGGATGACATATTAAATCTAACAATTCAAGAAACTAATCGCAGAGCTGTTTCGTTGAAAGTAGATGAAGGGCAAAATACAAGTGCTGCTGTTATTGCCGGATCTCACAAAGCGTGTCAGGAACCCATTCTAGAATTATGGAGTCATCGGAATTCTGCATTACAACATATGATTTTTGCCGCAATGATTGTCAAGAAACAGACTGAAATAACTACTGAGGTTTGACAATCTAGATACGCGATTAGAACGGTGTGAAAAATGTAAATTTTGATGATATATCGAATATGCAAATCTATACAGGAACGATAAACAATATTCCAGAAAAAGAACAGGGCATAAGAGTTGTTTTAGATTTGATAGGTTTGTCTTCGGGTTATGGAATTACTGCTGATATTTTGTTTACATCGCTATAACTTGCAAAAGAATTATTGAAACAAGGACAAACTTTTACCGTCAATACGTCAAAACCGGAAGGAAGTTCCTCCAGATTTTTGATCCAATAGAAATCGTGCACAACATTTAATGGAGGCTGTGTTTTTACAGGATGTCATGATGATTTCCTATGCCCCCCCACCAAAAAAAAAAAGAATAGGAGTGTGGTCTTGCTATTTATGCAACATTTTGACTGCGATATATCTGACGAAACTAACGATAGTTATACTTGTCTATAAGTTATACTTGTCTATAAATAAATGCAAGGATGCCGTAGATTCTTTGGATTGCAAAGTGGAAGAATATACATGCTGGCCATTACTTTTGTTCTTCCACATCGTAGATTTGGCAACCATCAATGCATTTAATCTCTTCACGAAAAAATACCAAGATTTCGAGAAAGTCAAATGTTCAAAAGGCGATTATTTTTTGAAAATTTGGAAACGGCAATAGTAAAACCTCTAATCGCTCAACGGCTTCAAGAACGTTTACCAAAATACATAAAATACGCCACGACAATGATTTTGGGCACTAAGGTCACTGAAAATGAACAAGAATTAAGCAGGCCAAATGAAAACATGGAAAATATTACAACACGAGGTTATTGTGTGTCCCAGAAATGTAGATAAGAAAACAGTGAATAATAAAATTACAGTAGTGAAATCAAAAACATTTAATTCATGCAATGAAAACAACAACTAACAGTATATATATTTGAACATTCAGTTTCTATTGAATTTGAGTTCAATGTTTAATTTGAATTCTCCCTTTCTAAAAAAAAATGTTTTCATGGCAAACGGACAGGTCTTGTGATGTATTAACATTTATTATAATAAATATTTTTTTCATATCTAATATTATGGCGATTTATTTACTAAAACTTTATGGGGTCAGTGAGTGGCCCAACCTGGTCATTTATGCTGAATATTTAATATACATAACATATTATGGGGCAAGATATTGTAAAACTTTATCCTAAACAATTTATTTTATTTATTTATACGATGTTGAAAGAGTAATCAAACATTAACTATTATGTCTTTCTTTTCGGTTCTAAAATTTGAATAAAAGGTATACAAATTCCAACCACTTATTATTTGATATACTTTCGTTCGATTTTCAATAATGTTGAAATTATGCAGAAAAACAATGAGAGGTTCTGTGATATATAATTATTAAATTCAAGGATTCTTCGTTTAAAATTCTCAGACTTAACATTTTTCTCCATTTTTGTTCAATAAATTCTTGCAAACTATCATAGTATACACGAATCAGCATAAATATCATTGTCATTGTAAAATTTATTTAATATAATTCTACATAGTTTATTTTTCGGTTCCACTAAAAATTTTCATTTCTACTTTTTATCTTGTGCATTCTACTCGTATATAAAAAGGGAATATTTTTTATTTTCTTATACGCACGGAAATTTTCAGTGAAATCGGTAGACCGTAAGTAGTAGTTTACATCAGTGAAATGATCTAGCCAACTAATAAGTTTACAGACATTTTTAGGAAACTCAAAAGTGAATTGTACACCTTTTTATAAAAAAAAAGGTTCTCGAAATTCCTATCTTTGATCGAAAAACTTCCAAATCTTCCAAATAATGGACAGATATATTGAGAGCTTAAAAGAAGTCAAAGCCTGACTTTGAATACATTTTAAGTAAAAAAAAAACAAAATTTGGACCGGAAGTAGCATGTTTACTCTTATACAGGGTGAGTCCTTAGTAGCCGCTTCTTCGATTGCTCTTTTGTGTTTTAAATAAAAGAAAAAACAATTAGTGGAGGATCCATGGTTGCTTGTGACGCATACTGTAAAAATACTTAAAGCTCTGGCGCACTTCCGGTTTCACCGGAAATGCACGGAACTTATTTTTTTTAAATGACTCACTCTATATATTTTTGGATGTTCTTGTACTGCTTTCAATTGTCTGTTCGACTGTTTCTTCTTTTTCAAAATTGAGCCAATAGGTTTTGAGTTATTAATTTTTTTGAAAATATTTGACCAAAGCACATGTTCAGAGAAAAATCATTTTCACATTGTTTTTAAAAGTAAAAACATTAACTTTTGTTGTGCATGTAGCCAAGAAAATTCTGCATCATTTGGTAAGGTTGCACTCGACAATACCTCAAAAAACTTTGTTTTTTCAAAGCCAAAACTTATTTTTTTTTAAATGGAACACCCAGTATTTTAGTGAGGCATTTTGTTCCTTTTTTTAATCTCTTTCATTTTTGTTAACAATGTCCTATACCTATCTTTTGTAATTTCTGAGATAATCACTATAGGAGCAATTAGCGGTCAATTAAAGAACTACGAGCGCTGTTGATTTATGCATCAAAATATTCGTTCAACCAATGGAAGGCAGGGATGGCGCCCGACTTCCTTAGTCAACTGTCAAACAAAGTAAATGTTATATCCAGCTTTCCCAAAAGTAATAATTTTATAGAATGAAAAGCATCGCATTTCAATTTTTTAATTCGTGCAATGTCCAGATGCAGTATTTCATTTTTGACACTGTTGGTTAACATCGAAATAAAATAAAGGTTATGTTTACTGACATATTTGAAGATGTCTTCAAAAAGTTTTGAAAATCCGTCCGTAGATAGCAAAGATACACTCCTCCATCAACATCTTCATCAAAGAAATGAGATCCAATTATGTAACTACCCACTATTCCTCCCCACAGTTTTAATGACCAACGATTTTGAAAGTTTACAGGTGTGCTAAAGTGGGGGATTTTATAACGGAAATTGTGACGATGAATGTATTCACTTGAGCGATGCTTTTATAAGTTTGACATAAATGTATACGGACTTTCTTTACAGTTGACTCAGGCAGTCAGCCGCATGTCAGCCTTTATTAGACGAATATTTGGGTGCATAGAACAGCGCCCGTAGTTCTTTAATTGACCCTTCATTGCTCCTATAGTGATTATCTCAAAAATTACAAAAGATAGGTATAGGACTTGTTACCAAGAATGAAAGAGAAAAAAAGAACAAAATGACACAGTAAAATACTGAGTGTTCCATTTAAAAAAAATAAGTTTTTGGTATGTGAAAATTTCAGGAAGCAGGCTTTGAAAAAACAAAGTTTTTTGAGGTATTGTCGAGTGCAACTTTGCCAAATGATGCAGAATTTTCTTGGCTACGAGCTATACCAAAGTCAATGTTTTTACTTTTAAAAACAATGTGAAAATGATTTTTTTCTGAACACGTGTTTCGGTCAAATATTTTCAAAAAAAATTAATAACTCAAAAACTATTGGCTCAAATAATTAAATATGTATATATATTTGTGAAACAATACCAAGAGTGTTTTTTGTTATTACTTACTTATACTATTGGCTCAATTTTGAAAAAGAAAAAAACAGTTTAAACGGGGAATTTAAAGCAGTACAAAAAAATTCCAAAATATATAGGGTGAGTCATTTAAAAAAATAAGTTCCGTGCATTTCCGTTGAAACCGGAATTTAGAGCTAGATTTAAAACAATTTTTGTATAAAACATCTCAAAATTAAGACCGGAAGCACTTTTACTCCTGGATATATTAAAATGATAAATATATTCGAAACTTAATTTACAAATTTTTTACAACAAATTCAGAATGCACATACGTATAAGTAAGTGTTCACGCTTATTTTTTTTCATAGAATTGACTTCGATATGGAGATTTAAACATGCTATCAAACGATTATGTAAATCATCAAGAATCTAGTCGAATATCTAGAAATATACCATCTAGTAAAACCTCTAATGGCACCTTATATTATGACCGGCCTTGCTTGAATACCTTATACCTTTGTACTTTAGCTAATAACATTAAATTATAAATAAACAGTTTGAAACGCCTCCGTTGTGTTAGAGCAAAATTAAACTTAAATGAAAATAAATGACAACTTCCAAAGAAAAACGCAATTTTCCATTTTAAAGCAATAGGCTTAAAGTAGATAAATTCACCAAGCTTAGAGAGAGGTCACAGACGCATGTTATATTCGCTTGGGCTCCCTAGGAAACGCGCCCTGAAAAGATTTTTCCTCATATTCAGTCATTACAGGCGTTGATATGCAAAGGCGCTTTCCAATCAGGGCCACCATTACGTGCTCTTGTATCCACGCCGAAGGGAGTTATTTCGAGATTTGTGCAATTCGATACGCACCGTGTGCAGCATATGGAATGAAATGATCGTGAGATATAAGGGCTCTATTGAACAAACGACAATTGAGATACGTGAAGCCTCACACGTACCCGACGACAAATAGGAATAACAACACCCTCGAAAGAAAAAGAAAGTTCTCCTGCTATTTGTTTTCGGAGACAAAAAACAAGAGGAACAAATAAATCCAAATTCGGTTCGTGTTTCCAAAGTAAATACGTAACTACATATGTATACAGAATATACATACAGGTTTTTGATATACTAAGAACTTTGGACAAAATACAAAAATGTCCTTAAAATACTACAAATTGGCTAAATTATGTATATAAAAATGGTAAATTCATAAATAATCTGTTAATAACTATTTTTAAATAAAAATAAAAATCTGAAACTCTTTTATTCAGTCTTTGGGACATATGTTTCGGTATCTTCATACCATTTTCGAGCTTAACTAACAGGTCAATTTATATGAAGGGTTATGCTGTTGTGTTTATTGCCTCTTTGTATATAAATTAGTCTATAAGCGAAACCATACCACTAAGTGAAGAAGATTTGAACACAGGATTATGCACAATTAAAACTATAGCTAGAAATAACAGATTTAAATAAAAAATAGTAGATGACATTATCAAGCATAAACAAAGAGAAAAACTCAAAATACACTTTTACCCTAAAATAATAGAAAAAGACAACACGAAATGACACATTATACAATACATTCCACAGATTAATTATAAAATTAACAGAATATTTAACAAAATAGAAATCAAAATAGTTAACATAAATAAAACCTATATAGGTGCTATGTTAGTCAATAACAAGGAAAGAACTAAGCTTACCGACAAATCAAGTGTATATAAAATTAGTTGCACAGACTGTAAAGCTATCTATATCGGAAAAAGTGTCAGAAAGATGGAAATTAGATTAAAAGAACATAAAAGACCAGTATTGCATAATATTAGAAATACAGGCCTTGCCGAACATTGTATAGATAATCTCCATTTTCCCGATATAGGTAGCTGTAAACTTATACATAATGTAAACAAAGGTCCAAAATTAAATTTGTTAGAAATATTAGAAATTAAAAAATCAATTCAAAGAAAAGAGAAAGTAACGAACACACACACAGATTTTACAAACACACACACACCTATAATAGACATTTATGTACAAAGAGGCAATAAACACAACGGCATATAATACCCGTCACACAAATTGACCTGTTAGTTAAGCTGTAAAATGGTATGAAGATACCGAAACATATGCTGCAAAGACTGTGGAAAGTTTTTAAGTGTTTTATATTTTTATTTGTATTTAAAATAGTAATTAACAAAGTGTTCCACCAAGAACCGTCTGCTAATTCAATTAATACAATCTGTTAATAATCATACAAGCACAACCAGCTACGTAACTCTAATGCTATTAGAAATACAAAAATTACGTAACATACCTGTTACGATAAATAAAATATTTGAAAATTATCTTTATGATGAATTCTGAATTTCGCGAACTTTAGAGTCACCTTTTTAAAGAAACATTGGGTGTAACTTATAATATTTTGCAGTTATTTTATATTTTATAACAATGACATTAACCTCAATACTTCTGAAAATATATATTTGTACCAAAAAAAAGGAGGTAGCATACTTAATAAGTCTGAAAGTTTCTTCATGTAAGTAGTAAATTTAATTAATCCATTAAGATTCTTGATGACAGGAATTTTCAAGTGTTCAAATACTCAAACAATAATAACTTCATGATTCAAAATACTGTATAATCATATTTCTACGAAGAAGACGTTCAAATTCGGCACACGTTGGAATACGCAAATTTTGATAAACTTGTAGACTTAAATGTAACAATTTCAATAACATTTCCGTGAAAGATTTCTTAAGAGTTAGATTTGCATGCGTACAATGCTCCATTTATATAATCTATAGGCATGTTAGTAAAGGCTCAATTAGGTAGTTAGGAAGAATTTTGATTCAGTGATGTAAAATCTATAGCGCGACTCGATAACTATTATACAGGCTGTTCCTAAATATCATGTACATAAGGAAGGGGGTAACTATTTGGTTTATTTTGTGCCTAAAATTTCATATAAACATAGGTCTGCAAACGCTTCGTTACCAATATGCAGGGTGTTGAAATTTCAAGAATTTTTCACTTTTTACTATATAGCTCCTGCAGTTTTTGAGATATTTTGTTCAAATTTGGAAGGTAGGTTACGCTATAAAGGCCTGCATCATTAGCCATGCCAAATGATTATGTAAATCTACAGGGTAATAATTTTTTCGGGGTCATGCCCTCCTTTCTCACCCTGAACTTTTTTGCGATGCGCCACTGCTAGATTTTAAAATACGCAATAAATTTTCTGTCTTGTTTAGAAACTTTTTGATCTCTTGTATTTTTTTCTTATCTCTGACCGTTATCGAGAAAAAAAATAGAAAACAATTTTCTGTAATTCGCCAGAGAAAATTACATTTTTTAAAATGGTCTAGCAGGCTCTGGCTTTATTCAGATAATCACTTGAGTTTATTAATTTGACAATTGACATTAGAAATCGTAACTTGTGTCTGTATAAGTAAAGTTTTAAATTGCAAACTGTAAGGTGTAAAAGTGTTTTAAATACTCGTTATAATTTTTGTAAATATGCCAAATTTCACGAATTCTGAAATGGCTGACATGCATTTTATCTACGGCCTTGCGAATGGAAATGCAAGAGAAGCCAGGCGTCTGTACATGGAGTGCTATCCCAATAGAATGATACCCGATCATCGAATATTTTCAAATATTCATAGGCGTCTTGGAGACACTGGAACTTTTAAAAAGAATACTAATGATGCAGGTAAACCACGTACTGTTAGAACACCACAGATCGAAGAGGCTGTTCTGAATGAAATAGACAGACATCCTCGCACCAGCACCAGAAAAATCATTGAACATTTAAATATTAGTCATCAAGTGGTTTGGCGTATTCTACGTGTTTCCCTGCTATACCCTTACCACATTCAGAGAGTGCAGGCTCTTCTTCCCCGAGACTTCCCTTTAAGGTTTGATTTCTGCCAATGGTACCTTAATAAGCTAGCAGTAGACCGCATTTTTGATTGTAAAATCCTTTTTACCGATGAAGCGAATTTTTCAAGGACTTCAATTATGAATTTCCACAACAACCACACGTGGGCAGATGAAAATCCACATGAAATTGTAAAAACGAATTTTCAAGAACAGTTCTCATTAAATGTATGGGGTAGTATAACTGGAGATAATTTGATTGGTCCTTGTTTTTTGCCTGGTCGACTTACTGGTCAGTCATACAGGCTGTTTTTGCAGAATGGATTGCCTTTATTACTTGAAGACTTGCCCCTTTTACTTAGAAATCAAATGTGGTATATGCACGATGGCGCCCCATCACATTTTTCTATTTTGGCTCGGGAGTATTTAAATGAAGTATATGAGAATAGGTGGATAGGACGAGGTGGACCTCAGCCATGGCCCCCTAGGTCCCCTGACTTAAATAGTCTAGATTTTTTTTTTGTGGGGACATCTCAAATCTCTAGTGTATACAAGACCTGTGAATACTGTTGATGACTTACGAAATCGAATAATCGATGGATTTGAAACGATAAGAAATACTCCAGGAGTATTTGAGAGAGTGCGAGCATCAATGAGAAGAAGAGCGGACGCCTGTATAAGGGTTGAAGGAGGACACTTTCAACAATTGTTGTAGCATAGTTTCATTGTCATTGTTATTACTTAGGGTTTTTATTGTTATTAGTTATGTTACTTTGTATTGTAATAAAACAATGCTACGAAAACCGGGTAATCCTATTTTTTAACACGTAGTAGCACCTTAACTCTTAAAATTAATAAACTCAAGTGATTATCTGAATAAAGCCAGAGCCTGCTAGACCATTTTAGAAAATGTAATTTTCTCTGGCGAATTACAGAAAATTGTTTTCTATTTTTTTTCTCGATAACGGTCAGAGATAAGAAAAAAATACAAGAGATCAAAAAGTTTCTAAACAAGACAGAAAATTTATTGCGTATTTTAGAATCTAGCAGTGGCGCATCGCAAAAAAGTTCAGGGTGAGAAAAGAGGGCATGACCCCGAAAAAATTATTACCCTGTAGATTTACATAATCATTTGGCATGGCTAATGATGCAGGCCTTATAGCGTAACCTACCTTCCAAATTTGAACAAAATATCTCAAAAACTGCAGGAGCTATACAGTAAAAAGTGAAAAATTCTTGAAATTTCAACACCCTGCATATTGGTAACGAAGCGTTTGCAGACCTATGTTTATATGAAATTTTAGGCACAAAATAAACCAAATAGTTACCCCCTTCCTTATGTACATGATATTTAGGAACAGCCTGTATAAAGCAAATCAGCCATTCGTAAGATGTGTATATCAGAGTTAGAGCATGTTGAATATTTGAATATACTGTTTGTCGAAAGAAGTAGTATTTTTGTTAGATGCAAATACACTATATATATACTATAGTATGTAAAAGTAAGTGCGAGCAGAACTATCATATAGCTTGTATTAACATATCGGTTGGAGAATTTACACATATGAAAGCCGATGGTGTAGTGAATACTTGGATTTGCAAACGTTGCGATGCTGATCTAACCTCAAATGGAAACCAACACAAACACGTCGAACACGTGAGTGAAGATTTTCAAACAATTATTACATCTAAAATAGAGGCGGCTATCATACAAATATCAGATGCATTAACTAACAATTTTAAAACTGAAATAGATAAATTAATTCAAGAAAACAGGGACCTACATCAAGAAATATTAGAATTAAAGAAATCTGTAAACACACTGTCCGAGAATCTAGAAAAAAGTAATGCTAAAAATATATCAACAGATACGAAAGGAAATAAACAAACAACTATTTCAGACACAGCAAAGAAGGTGCACAAAAAAGAGACCTTTAAAAACACTCTGGATGAGGTAAATAAATGTAAATATGAGATCAATGACCGGATAGGTAAAAAGTTATCGATAGACGAAAATAATAAACTTGCATTACATACAAATAACGCAAAAACTATTGAAACTATACAGGATTCACCTGTTAATAAAGATATACAAATGAATGAAACACAATTACAGCATAATGATACACATTCTATAATTAATAATGCTGATAAAGAAGCAAGCAAATGGACTGACATAGTAAAAAAGAGACAAAAGCGAAATATATCAGTTGGTTCTATTACTAATTCCTCATTAAAGCTTAAAGCTGTTGAAAAGAAAATGTGGCTGTTCATAGGAAATATAGATAAAAATAACACAATAGATGAAGTGAAAGACCATATAAAGACCATCCTCCGACACTCAGATTACGAATGTTCAAAAATAAATTCGAAGCATGGCGCCAACTGTTACAAGGTAGGCATAAAGGATAAAGATTATGTTGATTTTATAAAATCCGAGAATTGGTCGGAAGGTATTAGGATACGTAGATTTATATTCTATAACAACGGTAGAACAAATACGGATTTAAATTTTCACCACCCACAAGAACCAAACACAATAACTTAGAAAATCGAGAAGCATATAACCATATCCCAAACTCCGTTGTAAAAAGCAAATTTACCAAAAATGTTACATACATAAATGCCCAATGCCTGACAAATAAAATAGAAGCTGTTGATCTACTAATGCAGGACCTAGATTGTGATATATTATGCGTTTCAGAACATTGGTTTAACATATACAACTTTAAGACCTACAATATTTGCGGATATACCTTGGGTACCTCTTACATAAGAAGAAATTATATACACGGAGGTGTATGTATATACGTGAAAAATGGTTTACAGTACTTTGATATTCCATTAGTGTCGGAACTTTCCGTGGACAAAACCTGTGAAATCTGCGGGATATATCTTGCAAAGTGCAACACAATAATATTATGTACATACCGTTCTCCAACTGGTGATGTTCAGGGTTTTCTGGATATTTTAGCAGACACACTTACCAAAATTCTACGACAATATAAGCAAGATGTAAATATCATTCTAAGCGGTGATTTTAATATTGATATATCTACACAGACAAAAAATACTAGGGATTTACAGAACGCTTTAGTTAGTTTTGGATTAAAACAAACAATTTATGATTTTACAAGAGTTCAGGGAACATCAAAGAGTTGCATAGATAATGTGTTTACCAACTATACTAAATACGAGGCCCACACGTTTATCACATCTATTTCTGACCATCACGGCATTAGCTTCCACTTTAACTGTATACAAGCAAAACAAAATTACAGAAAAACAAGAAACTTATCGCATACAAATTACGATATTTTCGAAAACGCCATTAAAGAACAAACATGGTTAAGCTCACAGAAAGTAAACAATGCTGATATAAAATCAAACATAATCTTAACACAAATACTCTCTTGCTTGGAAATCGCTTTTCCTTTGAAGACCAAATTAATAGGAGCTAATAAAACCAGCCAACCTTTCTCGTTCAGCAATGAACTTAGACAGATTAAAGAAACTCTTTCATTAATACAAGAAACCTATAACCGCGTTGGAGGTGATGATCTTAAACAAATATTTAATTCTTACAAAAACTTTTACATCACGAAATTGAGAGAAGAGAAACGAAATAAGTACTTACGCTCTGTATACCAATCTGATAACATCCAGAAAGAGTTTTGGAACATCATCAAAAGGGAAACAGGCACATCTAACAACTTACAACATCGGACACCATCTGCTAGTGAATTAAATAATATATTCTGTAATACGGCAAATGAGTTTTCTGCATTGCATAAAGACAACAATGAATCAATAAATTTTATAGGAAATATTCAGTATAATGAACGTTCATGTTTTTTAGTACCAGTGACACCTTTGGAAGTACAGACTATCATTCAAAACATTAAAGCGAAAGATGCTTTGGACGTATATGGCATGAATACGAAAATGCTAAAAAAATGTTCGAATTGCCTACTGGAACCACTTGCTGATTTGGTGAATGCGTGTTTTGAGCAAGGAACTGTGCCTGATAACATGAAAATTGCAAAAGTGACTCCTATTTACAAATCCGGTGACCCCAATAATCCAAAGAACTACAGACCTATTTCCGTGTTACCTACACTGTCAAAAATCCTCGAAACCGCCCTCTTACTGCGCCTCACATCATTCCTGGGAAACCACTCCATTCTAACCGGGCAACAATTTGGATTCTGTCCGGGAAAATCGACAGTGGATGCTGTATTATCGGTTTTAAACTTCGTTTGGGATGCTATGGAGGATGGGGACGATGGTTTGGTGGTGATGTGTGATTTGTCCAAGGCCTTCGACTGCGTAAGACATGAGATTCTCTTGGAAAAACTAGATCGCTACGGCGTTCGTGGTTTAACATCGAAGCTTTTAAAATCGTACTTCGAGAACAGAAGACAAGTTGTGTATGCAAACAATGAAATGAGTGAATCGCGACATGTTGAGCACGGAGTAGCTCAGGGGTCGCTTATTGGTCCTCTTCTGTTCTGTATTTATATAAATGACTTGCCATACAATATTTCAAGCCATGTGGTATTGTACGCAGATGACACTACTTTTTTATTCAGAGGTACAGATGAAAAACAACTTAAAACGAAAGCTGAAACGACATTGTCCAGGGCTGCCACTTGGTTTACATCCAATAGTCTTACTGTCAATGAATCAAAGAATGTTCAATTACCATTCACCTGTAAACGTAGCAAAACACCTGCAAATGCCGGGTCTGCAAAGCTTTTAGGAATTACCCTGGATACTCGGCTGACCTGGCGGTCTCACATTGATGAACTTCACACAAGACTTTCCAGTGCTCTTTACGCCATACGGAGGTTAATAACTTTATTAAATAAGGATGCAGCAATAACGGCATACCATGCACTTTTTCATTCCCGTATGAGCTATGGTATTCAACTGTGGGGCGAATCAACACATGCTGTAGACATATTCATTCTACAAAAAAAAGCAATTCGAGCAATAGAGCAGGTCAATAGAATGACATCGTGCAGGCCTCTCTTTGTTAGAAACAAAATCATGCCTTTGCCATCAGCATACATCTACAGACAGCTTCTTCGAGCTAAATTGGAGCTACCCACGTTAAATAGAAAAGGAGATGTGACGCAGTTGCGACTAAGATCTCAATCACAGGTTCTACTTCCGAATCACAGGTTGCAGACCACGAGTGCCAAACATAGACATCTAGAACTATTTAATAAATTACCGAACACTTGGATTGAAAAGCCAGTGCCACAATTCAAAACATCCATTAAGAAATACTTATTAGAAAACAGCTTCTACTCGGTTACTGAGTTTTTACAAGATATCAAGAAGTTTCATTTACATTGAATTATATCTACCATTAGTACACACATACATTGTTATATAGCACACGCCTACACACATTCACACACACACGCTCACACACACACCACTTGTTTCGACGTTACCGCTGTATTTTACATGCTTTTGTATTTTATATTAGTTGGTACAATAAAGCTATTCTATTCTATTCTATTCTATAATTAGAATAGCATTTGTCAGCCAAATAAATATTCGCAATAATATTTGGTAATAAATATATATGTACTACAAATAATAATACTACAAAGCTTAAACGAATAATCATAAAAAAAACATTTCTTATTTTTCACACTGTGTCAAAAAATTTACTTATCATCCTATGTCAATTTTAAATCCTCATATTCATTTGGGCCTGAGAGATTACCAAAAAATTTATTCTATAAATATTGTCAATTTTCGTAATGAAATATTAAATAGAAGATCCGCATCTTGAAGAAAATATAAATGACAGATATGTATCCAGTTATTTAACTTTATAAGGTGTTTTATACTATGCATCAAGTTTCATAAACCTCATTTGAGTCACGACTGACTAACGAGTTTATAAAACGAATTTTATACTTTACTTTTTCTAAGACAGCAAATAATAAATATAATACAAGATTACTTGTCTGTTGTCGGGGCAAGTCGGTGTAGTTTGACCGATCGATAAGAACCATCATGTTTCAGATTTAATTGATTTTTGCATTTAAAAAATCTAGAGCTAACTTCAGTCAGTCAGTGCCCATTGGTTTGTGACTAAAGTGCACAAACCTACAGCTTGTCAAATTTTCCTATTTAGTAGTATGTTATATTCGATAAATAGTTGAACCAAGATAAATGAGTTACTTACAAAAAATCCATTTCAGCTTAATGTAAATGAGATATCTCACCTGAAACAAAAGAAAACAAATTGTCATAAATGATTTTACCAGTTATATAAATTTTATGAAAAATAACCGTGTTAGAATATTCTATTTACTACTTATTAGGCGATTATAGATCAAACTACGTAAATGTCGAGAATTTGTTAGAATGAATGTATCGAAAGCATTGGGAAGAAAATTCATGGAATATTCATGATTTTAGAGCAGTTACGCGGTAGATAACAGCAGCAGTAGTAATAATAATAATAACAATAATAAGAGTTAGTCGGGATGAAATTAGTTCAGTTCATCTAAAGAATCTGAAGCCGCCCTGTGGGAATGAAAACAGGATCCGCATCTAGATGCGAGGTGGTATTAGGCCGTTAACTTTAATTTCATCACACAGAGGGAAGCAGTCGTATTTGTAATCAGAACACGTGATGCCTATGAGGTCCTTTAAGAATAATAATAATAATAGTTGAGAATTTAATATAATACAATTAATATTATTGAAGATATTACCATAATTTGTCAAGTAAAGAAATTATCAATATTTAAATTAACATTAAGCTTCGTAAACTAAAACATGTTATTGCAAACCCATTCTTTTGTACATAAGAGTTTCTAATAATTGTTATTAATACAAACATCTTAAAAGCAGTCATTTCATTTCTAGTGATCCAAATTTTGAAATTGTGAAATTCGATAACATTTTATGATATTCAGTCACTAGGAAATAATAATTATTTAATTGATAATTATATTGACCGACAATTTTTAAACCATAATTCAGTTACAATAGGATATACAATTGTCAATTATACTAAATCATATACATTTATATACAGTGCCTTCAAATACTTTCCTCATTAGACTAGGCTGTGTTTAAAGTTTTTTAAATAATCAATGTTGATGTACATGCTAAGCTTTTAAAAACTTTAAATTCTGACAGTTGTCATACTTAAATTCAAATTAAGACGCCTATTATTATTTGCATGACATAACCAAAATTTTGCACAGTCACCAACCATTAAAAAAAAGCATGGCCGTCTCTAATGAGGAAAGTATTAGAAGGCAATATCCTCGAGTATTCTGTAGTATTTATTTCTTATATAATTAAGGCACAATTAATATCAATTATTGGGTATTATCAATTTAGGAACGATATCTAAGATATTGCACCCTTAATTTAGTAACAAACAAAATATGTGAAGGCGCCTCCACCATTACTGCAGTAATTCAGATCTGCGTTAAATGCAATTTATAAGGTGTCATTTTCGCATATGATTTCTGATGTCTAAATAACGTCTAACATATAATTCACAATTAAAGTTTGAAGCCAAGCAGTAATAAGATAGCTAACGGAGCTCTCCAATGAAAGTTCTTTCATCTTGCTGGTTTAGAACTACCATCCTTCAGCAATGCGTTAGTTTTTATACAGATTCAGATGTAAAACTGGTCATCAAGGAATAACTTTATAATTGATTGACAGTACAAATTGATTTGTTATTCATAACAGTTGATTTCTCTATTGATTTGTTTCCTTTTTATATAGTAATGATATATACCAAATAAGCTGCTACTGTCAAAGGAAATTAGTCCTTCAGATTTCTTTACAGTTCCTATTATTTTACGTTATACGGGAATTGGAATTATCAATTATAATATTGGCGTCGACAATTGATATAAATTGTTTAAAAAGTTCTTGTTAGAAGTGTACATCCTGTTTATTACTTATTTGCGTCCTTTGAATATAATACCGAAAGGTTTCTGTAAACAATCGAAGCTTTTTACAAGCTTTCCTATAAGCATCTGCATTTCAATTACTAAATATATTACGTTATATTTATTTTATTGTAAATATTTTTTTTTCTTTGGCTATATCAAGTGTCACGCACAGAAACAAAAACAGATCCGGCAACACACACAAGACGAGTCGTCATGGTTCTAGTATGACGTCCAATTGAATGTAACGCGTTTCCTCTATAGGTATTCTGACATTACATGAATTTGTCTTTACGACCGTATAACACATGTTGTACTTATTACCAAAAAATAAAAAAATTAACCGTGAATCAGTTTAATTCTATAGGGGGCATTTTATGTAGTTTTAGAATAGAAAATACTTTTTAGTAACTTATTCCTACGTTCACGTATTGAATATCTTGGATGCGCTCTAAAATATACCAGTACCATAATACCTTCATCATTTGCTGCACGTTGATTTCTTGGTCTTTGCATTTTATCACTAAAACTTCTGTTTTTTCGTAAATTATGTTCAATTATTGCAAACGTCGCGGAAGTGGTGCACCTTTCTGGATACAAGGTTCGACATAATGCAGAAGCTTATCTAGGATTATCATTGCATCTGATGTACGCTTTCAACATAACCATTCTTTTATTAATAATAATAATTATCCCCCATTATATGTCACGAGATAAAAATGAACATAATCAATTTACTATCACTTCGACGCGTTAGCAATAACTGAGTTCATTCCGTGCGTCACTGTTTAATAGAATATGTAAAGGCGATGTGTTAGAGAAACCTTTCTTTGAAGTGTCTACATGTTCAATGCGCTCAGTTATTTATTTTATTACTCGATAAATTAAAGAAATAAGTATAACATGTGATACACCGCTGTAAAGATAAATTCATGTAGTTTCAGAATATGTAATTATACTCGGTATATTTCATTTAAAATATAAAATTTATTTTCTTCGTTGGAATTATTCGATGTTCATTTGTTTCTCCGATTTTGCCACGTTATTAAAAATAAATAACTTAATAACTTTCCTATACGTCGTTTTTTAATCATTCATAAAATGAAGAGAGATATTTGCTGTGAATATAAAACCTGACATATTGTATATATTTCGTCCTCTTTCGGAATATGCCAAAGAGTATTTCAGTATTCATTAAATAAAATACTTTCTTACAAGATTTGTATATATCATCGAGAATTCAATTTAATGTAACAACGGAGAAGAAGCAAATTAAGACCAGATGATGCTGAATCTGAAAGCGCGTATATTATTCATTGAGAAAACGTGGCTTCAATTAAGGACGCCCACGATAATTACATCAAATTAGAAATCTTTCAAACGTCGCTCCTGAAATAATATCTCCAACAAATTTATTAGCATCAACCACGTCAAGAAAGTAAATGCTTCATTTACATCCAAGAATTTATCTATTTCCGTTACATGATTACTTTAATCACAAAACGTATTAATTGTATATATCATTGTATAAAATCTGTCAAATGAATATACAATAATTTTGTACTATATCTCGAAAGACGAATGTTGTTATGCGGCTGTATATTAAAATAGGTTTCTGAATTAAGGAAAGTAACTGTTATTTTTTCCTTATAAATTCATTTTGCTTGCATCAGTGTATATTTGTCTTATCCACCAGAGTCATTTTCGGATGTAGATCAAATTAACCGATATTTAATAGCATATTCCCAGGTACTTTTGATTTGAATGATGATTTGGTAGATTACTATTCCATTAATACGAAAGAGGGAGCAACAGGGGGAGCTAGTGTTATCGTGGGTCAAGGAAAATGTTGTGTTATCTGAGATTATAGGTTTTTGGGCTATGATAGTATTGGGTTAAATTTAATTGCCTTTTCGTGCACTTTTTTTCTTCCGTTCTCACATTATAAATTATTGTATATAATGTAGTGTTTTCCTTGATTATAGGAAGAGATCCTCGATTATGCTTCTACTGAAAACAAAAAATCCTGAGTCGGTGACAGATTTAAGTCCTACACCCATTCTACCTACCTTGTTAAATGTACTGGGGTGGGTTGTAATAAAACAAATGAGTGATTTTCTCATAGGAATGAATGTTTCACCGAGTTATCAGTCTGGCTTTCGTCAGTCGTACAGCTATGTAAGTGCTCTGTTAGATGTTAATGATAATATTTTTATGGTTTCTCAGGATAACTACGCTATAATATTAGTGATCGTTGATTTCAGCGTTTGAAGCCATAAGTCATACCTTACTCTTTTCTGTACTGAAGTATGTCGGTATGAGTGAGACAGCTATGCAGATCTTCTGAAGTTACCCTTCCAACAGCTCTCAGATTGTTCGTATAGCAAATAAGCTGTCTGATGTTACATTTTGGGTCCAATGCTCTTCACAGTAAATACCATTTGTGTGCCAGAGAGGTTACAATTTTCTATATATCATCTCTTTGCCGATGATACTTTATTTCTTCTTCCCTTATACCGACCTGGTGGACGCTGTTTGTAAAGTCAACAGAGATTTGGAGGTACTTATAGTAAGCATTTTTAAAATCTAATCCCACCAAATCTTCAATAGTTGTACTTGGCAAAGGTGAGAAACTACTGGATATAAGGACTGTAACCAACAACGAAAGTTTGGAAATTGTTCCGAAAGCAAAAATATTGCGACTAGTAACAGGCAACTCCTTGAGGTTCACAGATCATATGTCGCACTTCCTGCTGCAATAATACGGCAAAATTAAGCTACTATTTTCATATAGGCAAATATATGAGTATCTGTATCATTGGTGTTTGCGTGCTGTAGATGTTGAAAAGACACATAAGGGTATAGAATGATTGTTTGCGATTTATATACGACCTCAGGAGGTATGAGCAAGTATCACATAAGTTGGGGTAAACTGGCTGGCTGAGCGCATACAGTGATAAATTCGGGCATACCGACCTATTTCGAGCTGAGAGCTAAATATATAACTGAGACCACAGCATTAATATTAGGTCGAAGAATGGCATTGATACACCAAAGCATAGAATCGAACATTTTAAAAGGTCCTTCACTTAAAACATTTCAAACTGTTTTAGTATCATATCTTTCGATTGGGAGTCCATGTGTGTTTCAAAATTTAAACATGAATGAATGGATGTTTCTGCCTTGAGGGTAGTTATGGTCTGACACAGTTTACAATCACAATTATATGAGTGTGATATGTTCACTGGACATTTATTCAACACTGATGTATTTTTTGATGACCTGCTACTTTTTCTTTCATAATTTCTTATGTTTTATTGCCCTTTATAGTGTTTAGTAGTGGCTTATTTGTTTTCACTATTTTTACTTTCTTATACGTAGTGTAAGGAAGTATTGGGATGACAAAAATTTTCGACCTCGAGATTTTTGCAGATGTCCACGTTTTGAAGTCCCCTGATACCAAAAAAGTGGTTTTTAAAAAATGTCTGTGTGTCTATCTGTCTGTCTGTGTGCCTGACTGTCTGTGACCACGATAGCGGTCAACCGCTATAGATATCTATTCCAAATTTTGCATTTACCTGTATAATCTCCCTCTTGAGATCTGATTAGTTTTTCAGTAAAATCGGTAGACCGGAAGTAGTAGTTTACCTCAGTGAAAAAATCGAATTTTGCAAATATTTCGTCAATTACTAAGTTTAAACAAATTTATAAATCATTCAAATGTACGCAAAATTAAATTTGAGACAAATAGTCTTAAAAAGGTTTTTCGAAATTCCAACCTGAAGTAGATCTTTTATCGAAAATCAGTTTTTTGCGAATATCTCGCAAGTCATGCTTTCTAGGCAGGTACATTACGAGTATAAAAGTATTTAAATTATCAATTCCTAAGTTTAAACAAATTTATAAATCATTCAAATGTACTCAAAATTAAATTTGAGACAAATAGTCTTCAAAAAGTTTTTCTAAATTCCAACCTGAAGTAGATCTTTTACTCTTATCGAAAATCAGTTTTTTGCGAATATCTCGCAAGTCATGCTTTCTAGGCAGGTACATTACGAGTATAAAAGTATTTGAATTATAATTCTAAATATCTTTTGTATAAAAAAAATTTCAAAATTCGGACCGGAAGTACCACTTTTACTCTTACCGAATAGCGATTTTTTGCAAATATGTCGTAGATTATACATTCTATATATATTTATTAAGAGTACAAAAGTATTTAGAGTTGGATTTGCAATTTTTTTTTGTATACGTGAAATTTCAAAATTCGGACCGGAAGTAGCACTTTTACTCTTAGCGAGTATCACTTTTTTTCGAATATCTTGCAAAGTATGCATTATATAGAGATTTATTAAGAGAATGAAAGTACTTAGAATAAGATATTGAATAAGTTTTGTATAAAAAAATTCGTAAAATTGTATAGTTTGAAACGCTCATATGTATAATAAATGGCCACACTTCATTTTTTTAATGTTTCCCATGCAGATTACTTTCCCTTTCAGTTATTTGTCTCAAATTATTTCTATAATATTTGTATACCTACTATGGTCTGTACGGTAGATCTACTTTGCTAAGCTGAATGCAGACATTTTGGAAAAATTATGTAGTACCATTATTACACATTGTTTATTACTAGTGAACAATAAATTGTTGTTGCTCGCATGGCATCTATCGTCCTCCGCAGTTTCAATGACACCCCTAATTTATTTTTTGTATAGTTTGTTTATTTTTATTTGAGTTCATAATTTATAATTGTTAATATCCAGGTTTGTTCTCGGGTTCTTATTTAATAGCAACAGCTTTCCCTTAATATGTTCATTGCTTTAATACATTTTTTAAAATTATACTAGGACTACCAAAATTCACAGATGTCACTATTCTACTAATGCATAAATACGAGTATGAATATACTCGTAATTTATTAGATCTACTAAAAACACGTTCAATAAGAATTTATTGAACGTGTTTTTAATAGATCTAATAAATTCAACAATAATATAATTGAATACAGCGGGTATGTACAGTTTTATAATAAAAATCTAAATTCTGTTTACTGTAATATTTTGTTATGTTATAGCTAGTATACAAATGGAAAACAAAATAAGCAAGAAGAAAGGTAAATTATAACTTTACTAATATGAATGTTACAATTACTTCACTTTTATTGAATAATTTAAAAAGTTAAACTGGATTCTATACATTAAACACAATTTTCATATTGGTTTAAATCAAATTTGTTATATATCAATTTACATTCTGAGTTTTATTAAAACAAATTAACATTAATATATACTAAGAATATTAGCAAAAAATGCTTATCCAGTATATCATGAGGCCTGCTATATACTCTGGCAAAAGTCATTAAGGTTCGGGATACTATTCTGCAAATCATGTATTTCAGGGTAATATGCATCCTGGAACTATAAACGACAACCTGCTAAAAGGATTCTTACTGTGTTCGTTAATGATTTTGTGACTGGGTCAGGATATCGTGACTTCTTTTTAGACAAGGTGTATAAGAAACCTTTCAGCGTTTATCAATAAATACTTGGAAAAGACATATTGGTTTATAATGTTGCAGCAAGATGCTGCTTTCGTATTTTCAATACTTCTGTCTTATATATTTAATTTGCTTGACTTTTTGATTTTTAACTTGCGAGGTTATGTTGTCATATTTATTTTCAAATGAATTCGTGTTTTTATTTCATAAAAGGCACAAATACTTTTCTGGTTATGTATCAATTCTATTTTTCATAAAATTCTCTTTAGATTAGTATTTAACATTATACAAATTTTCAATAGTTCTACGAGATTATAATGACGAATTCTACAGTACATTCCAATAACAAATTGCGTGTTACTTCAATAACGTACATCGTGACAATACAGGGACACGTGTTTCGGCCTCCATAGGGTTCATCAGAATAAGACGTGCTGTCAACTGCCTTTGTAAACTTTTACCGCCAGCATATCTGTCGAATTGTAACAACGTAACTAAGCGGCGTAATTGCAACATTACGCCGCTGGGTTACGTTCATCCTGGGCAACATATGAATTAATATAGCTTACAACAATCGTTAGCAGTATGTCTCAAACCTATAAACCCTGCAGAGGCTGAAACAGGTGTCCGTGTGTTATATGTCATAATACCTTGTTATAGAAATGTATTCAATAATGCATGAATTAATTTGGCAAAAAACTCTGCATATTGTTTAGCGCAGCGCTTGTCGCTTATATTCAAATATTTAACTATGATAACTTTTGATATATAGAATACACAATTATACTTACTTTTTTAGTCATAATTTATTTTTCACATTAAAGATTAATTCAGATCCTATTTATTTCATGTGCTCTACTCATTTCATTCGACGGTATATTTAATAACATTTCATAATAATCGTTAGTTGTTTTTGTAATTCAAGCGATATTTTACAATGTATATTTAATATTTAGGTAACAATTATTTTACGGTTTAGTAACATAGTTTTAATAAGAGAATCTACTAAATATATTAAATTTTACTGCTAAGAGTTTTCTGTTGGAGTCTGAATTGTTAACTTCAAGTCATTAAAAGGTTAAGACAATTACTCTATATTTGATCCGATATTCAGATACAATTTGCTGAGACGTGTTATTATTCCATTACTCTCATGTAAATGGCTGATGTTTTATCATTTCAAATCAAATTACATCTAACTATCCATTTGATTGATTTGTTTTATTAATATCAAACAGACAAAGGTCACTTGCTCATTAAATTTTCACCACTATTCTTAATCGCTATAATTTGATTATGTAAATAAATAAGCAGATAATCACACAAGTTGAAGAAGAACGAATGCCACTGGAAAAAAACTCATTCTTTACTATTTTATCGTGTAATAACGGGAATAGATTTCATTAGGAAATAAAAAAAGTTTCGATATCCGAAGCAAGAGAGGAGATTCAATTAAAACTTACCTTATTACTACGGACGTAACAACTTCTCCTCTATGGCATTTCCTTTCGACTTCAATCAAATTAACATTGTGAGCTGTGATGAGATTGGTTTAAGAAACCTTTTAACGTAAATGCCTTAGTTGCTTTTCCGGCATTGCACTAACACACTTACATTTTATTGGTTAATACCCATGTCCTTTAATAACCTACATGATATTTAACAAAAAATGCAATAGTAATAATGTTATTTATTTTCAGTATCATAGCTCGCTATTAACTTATAAAGATGAAAACATCGAAAACAAAGCAGTAATAATGCAATACGGTAAAACTTCAATAAACATTCATAAGAATACGGATACAGTTTGGAACAATATTCATAAAAGCGTCCTATAATGTTTTTAAGAAAATCTCTCGGACAGGTCAATTTTCGTTTTTAAGATGCCGTCTTTTGATGAATTTTTTTAAATGACGTCATTGGTTTTTACACAATGACGTCATCATAATTTTTTTTTAAATAATATCCTTCACTATTTTTAGCTGCATAATATTGTGAACTGTGGTGGTTGGCGTTTAGCTCCACTCGCCTCTTCAAGTCAAACTGTTACCTTTCATGATCCATCAGCAAGTACTAGCATAGCTAATCAGTTTCTTTTATGTCTCTAAATTTAATTTTAATCTCGTCTCAATGTGATATTAGTTTTAATTGTATAAGTACTAAAAATACTCAATACAGCTAAACAATCTTTTTTTGCTTAACATTAAGTGGAAACGCAAATTTGTCAATTTTATTAGCTGTCGTTGTTGTAAGTATTAATTACATCGGATCACGACGTTTGAATCTGTACGTCTAAAAGCTGCATCTGGATGCAGCCGTTTGAGCGCAGGACGCAGCGGAGCTTTGCAAATTGGAACTTTTGAGGCAGGAATTAAAAATTATGCATTATTTTGTAATTGATACTAAATTTAGTATTGGAGGCAAAAAAATATATGTAGAAAGAAAATCAATTTATTCTTAAGATACATAAAATAGACACAGAAATAAATTTGTTATATAATAGTATATTATGCAATGAGCATTTAATGATGGCTATTTACATACGAGTATGAAAATTACGATACAAGCCGAAGGCGAGTGTCGTAATGAATACGAGTGTCTTAATAGCCATTAAATGCGAGTTGCATACACCATTTTTTCTACGACTCCATAATAAAACATTATTTTTTGAACATTCATTTCATACATTGAGAGTAAAATTTTCCGTACATTTTTGCCGATTTAACTGGTAATAAATTGTTCGTGGTTATTAAGGCGTGTTCCATAATTTCTGGTAGAGTCAAATTTTACATTTCTGCATCACTGTATGGGAGTAGAAAAATTACTTTTTCTACTCCCATACTTTAATTGTATTATTAGATATGGTGAACCTGTAATTTAATTATATCCATTAACATACAGATTTCTTATTAAGATACAAGTTTACATCCAAAGTAAAAAAGAGAACAACATTGTATTAAAATAAATTACAAAATATAAAAATTAAAAGATAAAAGTAAATACGAGGAAAAGAAAAGTTCAAAAACTATAACATTAACTTTGGAAAACACAGAATGTATATCAACTGTGCAAGAGTACGTTGTTCTTCCTATACACCCGGATAAATTTGAATTATATTAAAAAGAAAAACATGCCTAAAGTAACTTAACCTAAATTCTGTGAAATGTGCACAAATAGCACATATATACATGTATGAAATACATACAAAACAAATTAAATTTTGAAAAACATAAAGACAAGCGTTGTTGCAGGTGATATGTTGGAACAATCAGTCCATTTTTCCTGTACAAGAACGCGAACCGCCCCTCGGACAGGTGTTTCAACTCGTCGGGCACGGCGTTATATACTTTCGTTATTTGGTATGAATAGGAACGCTCATACAAAGCGGTGCGATGCATAGGCGGCGTTAGGCGGCAGTCCCACTGATAAAGCGATGTCCACCGACGGTCATCGACTAAAATTAGGTTATGAGTAAAGTATCCGCAGCAGTCCGACTGCATCGATTAACGGCGATCGTTCAACAACAACTGGCATGCATCGGTTCATAATTTTCGACAGGTTCTAATTTTAGTTGATGATCGACGATTGGACACATGCGCAGAAAGGCTGTTTTGACAGTTAACCCAAGCGTCGCCTGTTGATTGTGTTTTGGTTTGTTTTTTTAAAATATAAACGGAAATATGAAACAATGGTTCTACTTTTGAAATTAAGTTACGATAACATTGAATATTCATTCTATAATAATTGTAGAATTTTTCTGTATCATTTAAAAGTTGAGGGATTAAACGGTGAAATTCTCCTAACTCCTCTCTATTTGCAAATATTTGACGTACCCACACTTTTCTATGCTTTCAGTATCAGAAGAAGAAGAATTAGATGACATTTTTAATTAAAGAAGTAGGACAAAGATTCTAGTTATGACGTCTGAGGTTATGTTTGTGTTTATAGTTTATGTACTGCCAGTTTTGTTGAATGAAATTTTTGCGCGCGAAACTTAAATTTTGTTTGAATACTTTTCCCAGTGAGACCGTACCACAAAATTTTTGTCGATGAATGTCGATGTCAGTTACTGGCGCTCAATGGTTGTGTATGCAGTGGGACTGCCGCCTAAGAGTACCCCTAAACCTTAGGTTTAGAGTATGAACATCCGTCCGAAAAGATGTCTTATTGAACAGGTCCTTGGGCCGCTTGTACAAAATAATCTTATGAAAAAGACAAGCCATCCGCAGAGTCAGCCGATCCCTCATAGTCAACCAGCCCACATCAGCGAGCCTGTGAGAACATGGTCATACTTCCTTATACAAATATTAGCCTGAGGCACGAATTCTGCACCCTCTGGATGCGTGACATGGTATTAACAGTAATACGCGGAGCATACAGTTCGCTGCAGAAAAGAAAATGTGAGAAAACAAGTGAATCACACAAGCTCCGCTTAGTCTCAACAGTCAGACAGTGTCTGTGAGGAAAAATTAATTTTAAGTTCATGTACGCAACCTTCACACATTTAAGTATATGCGTTTCAAATCTCATTTACTAGTTAGTAGTTAAAATTTGTGCTTTTTGAAAATATAAACAATGAAAATAAGAGATAGTGATACAGAAATATAAAATTTGACTCCACCAGAAATTATGGAATAAGCCTTAATAGCCACGAACAATTTATTACCAGCTAAATCGGCAAAAATGTACGGAAAATTTTATTCTCAATTTATGAAATGGACTGTTCAAAAAATAATGTTTTATTATGGAGTCGTACGAAAAATAGTGCATGTAACACTCGTATTCATTACGACACTCGCCTTTTCATACTCGTGTCTTAATAGCCATCATTAAATGCTCATTGCATAATATACTAATTAGATATTCCAGACATGTACTTTAATGATGTTCATTAAGATGCAAGTTTACATCGAATAGAAATGCGATCCCAATATTCAATATGGCCACGACTACCTATCTGACAGATATAAAAATTAATTAAACTTGACAGTTCTCTGCAATTTACTGGTAAGTAGTTAAAATTTCTGCTTTTTTGAAAATATAAACAGTAAAGATGAGTATTCGTATTCATTACGACACTCGAATGCGGCCCGTGTTGTGATTTTCAAACGCGTGACTTAATAACAATCATTAAATGCTCATGTACTTTTCTATTAGAGTTAAGAGATAATTTAGTAGCCCCAGCAAAAATAAAGAAAAATATACACAGTAAGCAAAATTATTATGATTCATTAAATAAATGAATATTACCTAATACATTAAATATCATTAATAATATAAAAGCATTTTGCATATTTATTTGAAACACCGAAAAAATAGATAATATCAGTAATCTGGTAGTCATTTACAATCGCCAGTAATCGATTAGCTACTTCGACATATTTTCGTCGTTTCTATAGTGCTATGAGTCCAGCAGGTATTAAACAAACAAACAAAATATTCTTAGTACATTAGTTCTAATAAAAATAGTAATACAGTGGAGCGTCGATTATCCGAAACCCGGTTATCCGAAACGTCGGTTATCCGAAAGGGTTTAGTCGGCTACGGACGGTTTAAACTACGCGTGCGCAGTCAAGGTCGTCGAAGTTCGGCTAGTGGACAACAGGATTGTGAGTGCAACAGACCGCCACAGTGCAGATGCCATTTTGTGTCAGTGTGAGCTGTGCTACTGTCAGGGTCGTGTCGTTCTGTCAGTGTCAACTTCTAGCGATGTCGACCTAACGCAAGGGTGTTGTTCTTAGTCTCTCGGACAAACTTAAAATAATAGAACGGTTGAATAAAGGTGCAAGTTTAGCGCGGGAGTACGGTGTTGGTAATGCAACCATTACGGGCATTAAAAACAATAGTGATTCAATCACAAAGTTTGCTTGTGTGCTGGACAGTGAAGATGGTAGCGTACACAGGAACACAATGAAGGTGGCGGAGAACCAGGATCTAGAGTCTGCAGTGTATAGATAGTTTATGCAGGTGCGTATTCAAGGCCACTCAATAAGCGGCCCATTGATTTGTGAAAAAGCGCTTGAAATGAACCAGAAACTAAACGGCAACAAAGACTTTAAAGCGTCTACTGGTTGGCGTAAGCGTTTTAAATCCAGACACGGTATAAGAGAAATTGACATACAAGAAGAAAAACTGTCAGCTGACATTGAAGCTGCCGAAAATTTCAAAGTTTCATTTAAGAACTTGACTGAGGGTTACAAGGGAAGCATTGTATACAATGCAGACGAAACTGGATTGTATTGGAAGAAAATGCCCACTAAATCTCTTGTCTCTAAAAAGGAAATGTCGGCACCTGGGTTTAAAGCAAGCAAATCTCGCATAACAGCTATGGTATGTGCTAACATTACTGGCGGCCATAGGCTACCCTTGCTACTTATCGGCAAATCTAAGAATCCGCGGTGCTTTAATAAGGGAATAAAAAAACTGAAGCTCACTAACAAACACCAAAAGAACTCTTGGATGGACGCCAACATTTTTGTCGATTAGTATGACACTGTATTTATCCCAATGGTGAAAAAAGGTCAAGAAGAAACTAACGAGAACGGAAAAGTTTTGTTGTGTATCGACAATGCGCCCAGCCACCCTTCAGACCTGACATTAGAAAGAGAGAACGGTAAATTTAAAGTTGTTTTCTTGCCACCAAACGTGACTTCGGTTATCCAACCAATGGACCAGGGGGTCATAGAAGCATTCAAACGCTATTATAGAAAGGCTTTGTTGAGAATGGTCTTGATAGGACAGGAAGAGGAGGCCAACAGCATCTTAGACATCTACAAAAAGATCACCATGAAAGACGCTGTGTATATGGCAGCTGAAGCATAGGAAAATGTCAAAGAAATTACGTTACAAAAATCCTGGAACAAACTCTACCATGACTCAACTGCACCCGAGGAACCTGCTGAGGAAGACGGCCAAAATGAAGAGTTTGGTTCAGCTGGCTAAGGATACGCCAAAGTTCAAAGACTGCGATGAAGAGAACATTAACGAGTGGTTAGAGTGTGACATTGACGATCCCGGGTATGAAGTGCTTACAGATTACGACATAATAGCCCAAACCCAAGCTCCTGACAACGGCATTATTGAAGAGGACGATGAAGACAGCGAAGAAGATGCACAAGAAGAAAAATGCCCAACAAATGAAAAGGCGCTTAAATGCTTGGATACAGCTATGAAGTGGCTTGAACATCAAGATGAGTATGATGCTATTCAGTTGCTGTTTCTCAAACGTTTGCGGGACTTGGCAGCCAAAAAACGTGTATCAAAACTCAAGCAAAAGAAGATGATGGATTTTTTGTTTTAGATTACATTTAAGTTCTTTTTTGTTGAGATGTTACGACTTAAGTATCTTTAAACCATTGGTTTTTGTTTTCTGAGATTTCTTGATTAAGACATTTTCTATTCTTATGTATCATTAAATTTATCTAAGTCTTTAAGTTAAGTTTAAAAAGTTTAAATGAACAATTTATTTATGTTCTGTTAATTTGGTAAAAATAATGTTTAAATAACATCTTTGAATATTGTATTAAGGGGTTTGTTCTTTCTTTATTGATCCCACCACCTTTAACATAATATTACAGTCCTTTTTATGAAATGTTCGATTATCCGAAAAAATCTATTATCCGAACAGTACCCTGCAGCAATTGTTTCGGATAATCGACGCTCCACTGTATTGATAGTGATATAAACGTACATGTTACATTAATATGTTGAGCCATATTGTTAGAATTAAGCGATACAGATGGTATTTCCCATTTTCTTTCTTTAATTTAGATATGTCGTAAACCTGAAAAGCTAACAGCGCTTTGTTCTCTGTATATCCTATAATATAAGTTAGACAGTTACGCCATGCGGGTATTTTTATAATTCCCTCGTCTTCTCTCTGTTGAAGTGGCTTTTACTGCTACACTTTAATTATATACGTTATAATTTTAGATTTCAATTTAGATTGTGTCGCTACGTCATAAATATGTTAATACATTGTGGTTCCGCTGCGGATATGTGTGCAAATCCATAGTATGCACTTCTACGTATGTATTGTATGCATGTACGTATGTGTCGTAGTCTACCGGAATATATGTTTGTGCATATCTCGTCCTTACGACCGTCACTCTCACGAGCACAAAAGTTTAAATACAATGTCCTAGGCAAATTGTGTCACAGACACTACCTACATACATGCACACGCGATAGTTGTATTTCGTTTGGAGGTAACTCGTAATTGTAATTAAATTTGCTTTTGATGCAAAACTGCAAATATGTCACGACAAAAATACGTTTACAAAATTTGTTTGTGCTGTCGAATTATTTACGGTTAGATGGACTTAGTGCGTTTAGTCGAAGCAACCAAACCGTGAACTATCGGGGATATACAATGCTGTGTAAAATAACAGCACTGCTGCAATACAACACGCAAACTGGGATATAAATATTTTATAAGGCGATACGTTTATTAGAAATACGAAGTAGTCGCGTACTACGGTACATATTGCTGTGATCCTTGCAAATTAATTATTTTAGAAAATTATTAAAGGACTATATACAGGGTGAGTCATCTAAGCGGGTAAGGCCGATTATGCCTTTATGAGTAAAGATATTTCGAAGCGGTTTTTTCCTTAAGATAGTGATGTAGGTAGAGTTGTTGCCTATTTTAAATTATTAAGGATACATTTTGAGGTAATAAGAGTTGCCTATTTATAATTATTAAGGATGAGTTTATCTAAGATTTGAATTTTCTTTGATTATGACGGAGATAGTTAAATTTGCAAATATTAATAAGCTGGTTGTATTTTTGAAAGAATTTGTTTATTGAGTTAAAGGGAATTTTATAGTTACATGATGAAATAGAAAATTATTACTTTTGGAGATGATGTATATCTTTAATGTATATGTACCAAAAATCTGTAAAGAAAATTTTATATTAGTATTGTAATTGTTTAGAAATGTATTTTAGCATTGTGAAAAACTTGTTCAAGTGATATTAATGATGAGAATAGGATAAAAAGTTTCTAGAATATGAAAACAAATCGATAAAGAATTGATAAGAAATTACCGCCTTAAATTGTATTTTGGAAGTGTCAGTTAATTGTCAATGTGACAGATATTTATTACTATAATGAAGCAAAGTTTTAAGTGGTAAATAACGTGTAAAAAACTTTATTAAATTCGTGAAATATTTTATTTTGATAGAAACATTGAATTATGTAAGGTATTTATAAAAGTATAACATATCTAAAATTTGTATTGATCTTGATTTTAATGTGGAATTAATTTATTGGTTCAAAAAGAATTGGGTATTATCACTAAGGTAATTTTAAAAAAATAAGGAAGAATTTTTCGAATTCGAAAAAGATGCGGGTGTTATTATCGGGAAATTAATCATTTTCTCAGATAATTACACTATAACAGTGTTAAAATAATTAGAGAGTGATAGAATACATAAACAAACATATAGATAATTGAAGCAAAGTGAATTGTAAAAATTTAAAAAGAAAAAGTTATAATACTACATAAATATACCAATTACTCACCAATTTGGATTAAGAGACAAAGGAGGATATTGGAATTTGTTCTTCTGGATTATTATATTTATCCAGAATCTTGAATTTACTATTGAGATCCAGAATTCAGAGGTTACTATCGAGTTGCAGAATCCAGAGGTATATCAAGAGTTAGCAGAGAATTTTCTGATACAGTACGTGTGATAGAAAATAGCGGATTTCTTCTAGAAGGAAACTATTGACATCCAGAATCCAGAGGTTACTATCGAGCTGCAGAATCCAGAGGTACATCAAGGGTTAGCTGAGAGTTTTCTGATACAGTACGTGTAATAGTAGATAGTGAATTTCTTCAAGAAGGCAACTATTGACATCCAGAATCTCAAGATCCAGAATCCAGAGGTACATCGGAAAGGAAGACAAATATCATCATAACCATCCGGAACGAAGGATTTATAGCTACAAATAAAACATATTAAGTACATGAAAGAATACGAGTGATAACTGGACATATATTTTGAAAGGTCGTATAAAGTTTTATAGTACGTTAAGAATTATAGATAGACAAGGAAGAACTAATTTGATATATATTTAATTCTGAATTAAGGTCAAGTAACTATAAAATTACTATATTCAATTATACAAAGTCATATAATTACCTATCTTAAAATAATAAATTTCATAACCGTAAACCAGTAAATTTTATAGAAATACTAACAATTTCTGTCATATTAGAATACTTACATGATTAAAATCGTCGTTATTTAAGAAGCTCATCCTAAATAGTCCGTATATAATTTGAACAAGTTTTATGAGTATTTAATATTGATTTATGATATATAATCCAGATCGTCATTCAAATATGTATATGTGTTTATAGAGAAACGAATATATTGTTAGATTATAGTCCGTGTTTCTTTTTATCATCGTCAAGGTTATGTAAATAATTGACAGATCACATTCCTAAAAGAAATAAAAGAAAAAAAATAATTGATTTGGTAATAGAATGTTTAGACTGAGTTATACTTACCTAATGAGAATTTCATGATGATTTATAGTAATCAGGTTTATTTCAAGGGAGTTTAGAAGTTTAAATTATTATACGTAAAGTTAACGAAAACAGTTTGATTTAATAAGAAATAGAGTACAGTTGAAATCAGAATACCAACTTACAAATTATAAAAATACTATTATAAGCAAAGTTAGCTACTGAAGTATCCAGGACCGGATTAAGAGTATCAAGTAGGTATTTAGTACAGATAATTTTAATAGTGAGTCTCATGTTCTTATTGTTAAAAAATATAGACAGTAGATATTATAAAAATATACTGAACTAGCACGAGGCATTTTAAAATAATCATAATAGTACTAAAAGATATAATACTTACCCTGAGATAAAAATTATAGAACATATCATTTTTTTTAATATAAAAATATTATTATTGAATTGCTAATTTGTGGGATATCTAATAATAGCTTGTATATCCACTTTAGTACAATAGCTGTTCATTAGGAGCACATTTTAAAAATATTTTGTATTATACAGAGTGTTCCATAACTTGGTGGCTAACCATAGGTATAGTTTTTTAAAGGGAACACCCAATATATTATTGCATTTTTGAATTCCCCGTATAATTTTTAGTCAAAAAGTTATAAGATAGTATAGGCCTAAAGTGTAAAGTTTTTGACTTATTCCCATTTTTCTGAAAAATTCGGTGTTTGTATAAAATTATATTTCTCGAAAATGACGAATTAGATGGACAAAGTTTTTTTCAGTATTGTTTACAATAAGAGGTCTTAATAGAAACATGTTTTATTTTTTTACAGTTACTAACTGCATGTGCAGGAAATTGGATTAAAATTAGATGACACGTTTTTGTATAAAAGTCATTTTTTTTAAATGGAACAGCCTGTATATCAGTTCATTTTTGAATTGTTTATTAAATTTCATGTTAGAAACATGCAAGACGTTAATACCTTAACAGTGACTATTACTGAGCTATTGTCGCTTTTTGATATAATTTTGTCAGTACTATACTATATTAATTAAACCACAAAACTGACAAAATTATATTAAAAAATAGACAATAGCTCAGTAATAGTCACTTTTAAAGTATTAACGTCTTACACGTTTTTGATGTGAAATTTAATAAACAATTCAAAAATGAACTGATATACAGGGTGTTCCATTTAAAAAAACTTACTTTTATACAAAAACGTGTCATCTAATTTTAATCCAGTTTCCTGCACATGCAGTTGGTAACTGTAAAAAAATAAAACATGCTTCTATTAGGACCTCTTATTGTAAACAATACTGCAAAAAAAAATTGTCCATCTAATACGTCGTTTTCGAGAAATATAATTTTATACAAACATTGAATTTTTCAGAAAAATGGGAATCAGAATAATTTTATTTAAAAAGTTTTCCGAAATTCCTACCGGAAGTAGGTCTTTTACTCTTATCGAAATTCAGTTTTTTGCGAATATTTCGCAAGTCATGCTTTTTAGACAAGTACGTTACGGGTTTAAAAGTATTTAAAACATACTTTTCAATATCTTTTGTATAAAAAAAATTTCAAAATTCAGACCGGAAGTACCACTTTTACTCCTATCGAATAGCGATTTTTTGCAAATATGTCGTAAGTTATGCATTCTATATAAATTTATCAAGAGTAAAAAAGTATTTAAAACTGAATTTGCAATATTTTTTGTATATATGAAATTTCAAAATTCGGGCCGGAAGTAGCACTTTTACTCTTAGGGAGGAGCAGTTTTTTGATAATATCTTGCAAAGTATGCATTCTATAGCGATTTATTAAGAAAATAGAAGTACTTAGAATAGGATTTTGAATAATTTTTGTAAAAAAAATTCTTAAAATTCTATAATTTGAAACGCTCATACGTATAAGAAAGTCGCGTGGTGACCACACCTCATTTTTGTACATACTGGACAGCATAATAGACACAATAATTATAATTATGACAGAATAATAGTGATGTATAATGGAAAATTGTATATACCGATAATTAGTGAGCATATCACGTATGATTACGGACCTATTGTTCGAAATGAGAAGCACTGATGTGCATGTCACATATGTAATATATAATCAATAAGGATCGGAAGTAAGGTTTACATTCCAGAACTGGACTTAAATTAATGATGTAATTCGAAACTGAGCACACTAATAGCAATAATATAATTATGCGTAACAAGCTGTACATTAGACAAAAAAAACTCCCCATTACGTAACTTCCTCATTTATTATCCCATTCCAATAAATAAAAAGAGTATAAAAATAAATTGACAAACTTTATAAACTAACCATAATCCCAATTTTTTCAGCGCCGTAATATGAATACGTAACGATAGTCAACTTTTTTTTTAAATGGACACATAGTTATTTTCGTTTAGTTTGATAGTTATTATATTCTGTATCTAGCAATAGCTATTTAGTTTTAATTTGGTCGATATTTAATTAAAAAAAAATTGAATATCTCCAACCTCTATCCGCTTACTGTGAAATTTTTAAGTGCACCGTGAAATAAAAATCGCAACACAAATGTGACAAATATGTCATTTAAACGTCTATCAATCGAAAATTGGGTGGGTAGTCTGCATTTGTTATTTACATTTTTTATATTTGTTATACAACACTGCCACAGCAGTCATTTATTATTCATAATTCATTCGAAATCACGAGTCAAAAACAAAAATCAGTGAGATTTGTCAATATAGATTTGTTATATTTATATCACATTATTTTATTTGTTGACATGCAGGCTATAGTCCGTCTCAACCCCAGTATGCAGTACAGGTTTAATAGGGATATTGCATCTTTAGTAATCTCTTAATACCTCCATCTTTATATCGGGTTGCCTTGTTGCAAATTCTATTATGCAAAGTATTTGGCTATTATGGGTAATCGTTGCTGTCAATTGTCAGTTTTTGCCGTAGTGTGTATACTTTTATATTGTCTTTACCTATACAGATTCTCGTAGTTAAAAGTTAATATGCATCTTCAAATACACACACATAAAGATGTACCTATGTATGTATGTATACAACACCGGTGGTGTGGGGAGATAGTGGGGAGATCGAGAGCGCAGACATGGCATTCGTTCCGTAACTTTAGAGCGTGAACGTACATACATTGTATCTGAGCAAACTCGCAAATATTAATACCGCTGAGGGAAATAGAGCGATTGATTTGGATGGCTTAAGAGAACAAATTCTTAACGCCATACAAATGATTACTCCTGAATGCTATCGAATGTACGAAATGGGTTTTATAATCGTTTAGGGTACTGCTTGATGCAAGAGGCACAGACATTTGAACATCATCAACATTAAATTTTGTATAGTTCATTAAGTATAATATTTTGTTTCGTTTTAAATGTGAGAATTTTATTTAATTTTTTATAAGAATTTTATTTTAGTTACAAATATTATAGAGTTTTGTTTCAGTTTAATGTTAATACATTATACATCAGTTACCAAAATATTATACAAAAGCCGTACATAGCGTAGCAATTCCTTAAAGCAAACGTCTGCATACTAGCTTTCAACGTTTTGCACTAAAGCCTCGGTACCCCGGTGTCCCGATTCCCGATATGAACTCATCTGTACTCCCCTACTATCGCACCCCTCCATTTCATGTTTGCATGCACATGTGTGCGTGTCTGTATTTCCCTATATCTACTTTTATTTCAGTCAAACGGTACATAATTTCTGGTAAATCGTTGTTTTTAGAAAGCATATTATCTTTTCCAAGCTTTTAAAAGTAAGTATTGCATACCTATATCTATAATTCTGATAAACGTGATAACCTGTATACATATTTTATTGCAGTATTCACTGTCATTATGGAGCTTGCAGACAGAAACCGATAGAAAGGAGAAAATTTTAGTCGTAAGGAAAAGCAGATGATTATGATTGCATATAATTATATTAATACATCCATGACCTTGACCTCTGCTGTTCAAGAAGCAAGTAAAGCTTTATGTTGTTCAGTGCATACCATATATAATGTAAAGAGGGAACAACAAATGGGTCAACTATTAAGTCCGAAGAAAGCAAAAAAAAAAAGATGTACAAATAAATGATCGGCTTCATTCATATGATGACAATGCACAGACACTTATACAATGCACAGGACGTAAAGTGCATGGCTTTTTTTATACAGATTACACCTCCTATTTGCCTAACTTCGCACGAGCAACATTTCACATATTGTTACATGATATGGGTTTTGAATTTCAAAAAGTGGGACGAAAGAGTATTCTTATTGAAAGAGATGACATCATTAGGTGGTGACATAAATACTTGCGAGACATCAGGAAACTCAGAGGCGAAGGTATAGTTTACCATTTAATTTTTTATACTTTTCATTACGCAATTCGTCATTTGCTTGTGTTTGATTGCGATTGTTTTATCTTCAGGTAGAACTATAATATATACCGATGAATCATGGATGAATGCAGGACACTCAGTAAATAAAAAAATTGATTGACACTACTGTTCAAAGCAATCGACAAGCTTTTATACAAGGACTCAGCACTGGTTTAAAATCATCAATTGGTCTTGGGCATCGATTTGCATTACTTTATGCTGGAGGCGAGCAAGGTTTTGTTGTTGGTGCTGAATGTACGTTTCTTTGTAAAAAAAATACAGTTGATGTTCATAGCGAAATGAATGCAGATATATACGAAGATTGGTTCAAGAATAAATTGCTTCCAAACATACCAGAGAACTCGGTTGTTGTTCTCGATAATGCCGCCTATCATACGAGAAAATTATAAAAGGTTCCAACAGTAGCAAGGAGAAAAGACTGGCTTACTAAGAAGAATATACCACTAGATAATGACATGTAAAAAGAGATTTACTGGCTTGTGTGTCAGAGGTTAGGTCTCAGTATGACAGAAAAAAAATTGATGAATTTGCAAAGAATAAAGGGCATTTACGTTCTTCGGCTTCCACCTCATCATTGCGAATTAAACCCAATTGAAGTGGTGTGGGCACAAGTTAAGCACTACGTTAAAATGCACAATACGACATTCAGACAGAGAGATATTGAACAATTAATTGTGGAGGGTTATCAGAATGTAATAATGAACAACTGACAGAATTACATTGGCTAAGTGAAAGACATCGAAAGCAAAATGTGGGTAGTAGATAACTTGTTAAACGATGTTGAAGAGTTTAGAATTAATGTCACACATTCATCGTCAGATCAAGATTCTTTAAGTGATTGACGAAAAATAAAGCAATATGTGTACCTACTCCTTTGTATGGTCATGGTTAGTATTTGCATAAATGATATCATGCATTTATTAACTTGTTCTTATAAGTGGGAAAGTATATTTTTGAAAAATGAATTTGTGTCTTTAAGTACATTAACATATTAATATTCAATACGACTATATAAGTCATGTAATGTAACATATTAAAAAATAAAAGTATATGTGTATGTGTGGTTATTGATATTCTTTTCATAAATATGTATTATTTAAGTTGCTTTTATAAATGGAAAAGTCTTATTATGAAAAATAAATTTGTAATTAATTTTGTCTTTGTCTGAATTTATAGCGGATAGTAGATTAAGATATCAATATTCAGTAACGAAGAAAATTGTATACCTTAAGTATTTCTTTGAAATATTAATTTATTTACTATGATTTACTATATTGCTAGATTTTAAATAAATTTCTATAGGACATTCCCAAAGGATTAAATTATTACAAATATCCTGTTTTAACTAATCCATCTTCCCATACATTCTTTCCTTTTAGTGTTTCATATTACTATTAATTTTTTGTATGCCTCAATCGAATGACAAACAGTCGAATAGGTTATATTTTGATTACAAAGAATCAGATAATGAACAGGAACTATAACGACTTTATGTAATGAGATGATTTGGCAACCACGAAATCAATTGCCATAAGACCTGTACTGCATAATGGGGTTGAAACGGACTATAGTAAAAATACTAATGTTATAAAGGAGTTATTCATCGGTATCAATTAGAATACTACATAAACTACACGCATCGTATTTCTGTAAAAACGATCTCAACAATATATTAGATATACACATACTCATTAATTCACAAATTATGACAGCAAACAAGCATTTTAACACAACACAAGTCGTCTCACATACATTAGTATATTGCCATCAGAAAAGGCGCGGGCTTCAATGTAAATTAAAACATAAATTATACAAGGAATGATTTCTTGTCTGTGAAGTTCTGTGTCAGTACGTACAGGTTATTAAGATATAATCGACCAAGTAACCGCACGTAGATGTGTCACGAGAATAACGATTGCCTCGCGTGAACAATAATGTAAGTATACAAAACGAAGCCAGCACAGGTGAGTAAAAGCGTCAGGAATAATTCATCCTTTAAGTAGGAAGAACGACTGTGTTGAAATGGTTAATAAGGGGTACTTTGTATACGCATCTGGGGTAAATTTTGTGGTAATATAACAAATATTGATAAAGAATTAGGGATGCAAAGTCGTTAGTTATTGCGTGTAACGTTGATAAATAAGATACATAATATAATAAAATGCCAAAAACACTTTAAATAAAACAATGTGTTTCAATTTCCAAAACTGTATTAATAAAAATACATGTTTCGCTCACACAGTAGCTTTATCAAGTATATAATACAAACTACACTAAGGTGCTAGTTGAATTTACAATATTTGTTGACATTAGTGGGGGTGGCTACTTAAATAAATTTAAAAGTGGGAAGTTAGATACCGGGCTCTTTTTTTATCATTACACATAGCATTTTCCCTATGTGTAATGATAAAAAAAAATTGTCAATGCATTAGCGATATAGTGACTGTATAGTAGACAACCAGTTATACACTCGTATTTTGACAAGCAGGAGCTGTCATAAGATTTTTATCAGTCAATTTTCGTTAAACTTTTTATTAAAATTTTAAAATAAAAATTGAGTTTGTAGCAGAAACACTGTACGATACACGTGTTAAAATGTTATTTTATTTTGCTTATTTTAAATTGCTCCAGTTCCTAATCACCCTCGTGTCGCAAATCTTACTCGCAAAATAAAATAGCACTTTTAACAATTATATCGTAAATAACTAATTTTGTACAATTTTTCTTACATTTTTAAAATTCGAAATAATATCACGTCGTCAACATCATAATTGCTACATTAAGGATTTCTCGCCATTTACCACTGGCCCCGTAACGTCGATACAAATAAAATAATATTCTGGAGATCCGTTTCTCTTACTTCTAGCATAAATTATTTGTAAGGAAAAATTAAACTTTGCAGCGTACATAAAACTTTTACATTTATTACGAAACTGTTAAAATTTAGCGCGAAAGTATTTGATTCGGCAATAATACTTGTACTGGTAACACTGGGCGATACAGAGCAAAATAAAGCTTAGAAGAATTAGGTTATGTTTTTAATAAAGAAAATGCAGAATATCACTTGGAACAAAATAATTAGTTTATTATAACAATTAAACGAACTTAAATGTGAAGTCTAACATCATAACAAGTTCTCGAAATGTCCACCTTGTCTTTCAAGGCAATAAGCAAGGCGATCTTGAAAGCAACGAAGTGTATTTCTAATAAATTCTGGCCTTATTCCATTACATGCAGTACGTATACGCTCTTTTAGTTTATTCAAGTTGCGTATTTGTACATTGTTGTAAATTTTACTTTTTAGGTAACCCCAAAGAAAATAGTCATTTGGAGATAAATCAGCTGATATTGGAGGCCATAGTATGGGACCAAATCTACCAATCCACCGTCTTTGAAATAAGTTATTTAAAAAATTCCTGATAGCGTTAGTAGAATGTGGCGGGGCCCCATCCATTTGGAACCAGGGTTAATCAACATTCATCATCTCAATTGATGGAATGATATGGTCTCTTAACAAATTCAAATATTTCACTGCAGTGAGGTTACCGTCAATAAAAAAATGGGCCAATAAGTCTATCACTTATTATTCCAATCCAGACATTAACTTTTTGAGGGTACTGTGTTCGGGTCAGGTTTTGAGCGTGAGGATTTGTACGGGACCAGTACCTAATGGATTAATGGATAGGAAATTTAATAATTTTTCATGGATAAATGTAGGGTACAAACCGAAAGTTCTGAGAGTTGACTTCACCGTTTACGGTAAATGTAGCCTCATCAGTAAAAATTATTTTATTTAAAATTTCTTGGTTTTCATTTAACATGTTAAACATTATTTCACAAAACTCAGTTCGTTTTATCTTATCCTCTTCGAAAGGCTCTTGATGATATGATATTTTGTATGGCCTATATTTAAATTCTTTCAGAGTTTTGTATACCGAACTGTACGATACTCCAAAATGTTTAGCTACATCTAAAAGCGATCCTACAGACCGTTCCTCTACGTAACACAGGATACCTATTTAATTTCATGTCTTCTGTTCGAACATGATTGGTTCTATTTCTTTTTTTGTGAGAATTTAGAACACAATTTAACCATCTTCTTGAAATTTTTTAAAAAAGTTCAGAATTGTTTTTGCACAAGGTATAGGCCTGTCTGGATAATTGACGGGAAACATGTCTCTAACTTGCCTTAAACTATTATTTTTCTGGTACCACATTACTATTGCCACCTTTTCATTTCTGTTGTATTTATCCATGATTTATAAATAAATTATCTATTTTTTAATAAAATGTATTTAATTTATTAGACATAAAAAATGTTTTTCCCGTCATGACAACCTGATTTAAAAATTAAGGAATGCTATACGTAAATTCTTCATTGGTGTATAACTGGTTGTCTATTATACTGTGACTATGTCGCTAATGCATTGACAATTTTTTTTTATCATTACACATAGGGAAAATGCTATGTGAAATGATCAAAAAAGAGCCCGGTATATCTAATTGGTTGTTTTATAATAGATTTACCTTTTTGAATTAGTTACAAGTTTCAATAGTATTAAGCATGTGCTTGCAACATAGATAGTGTGGGTAAAAGTCTTAAACTTTTAATATTGTTAGTATGTGAATAACACTATAGTGAGTACCACAATGTTGAACTCATCCAAAACAGATTATCTTGCTGTATTAACATTTTTAACAAGAGAAAATTCATGAAATTAATCGAGTTTAAATGCCGTGTATCCATAGTAAATTAATTGGTCAAAAGCAAGATGGTATTGGCCAGCTCAGTTTAAAAATTCAATTCCTTGACGTATCGATGGAAGAGGACACCAGTTGTCATAATACGAAACACTGATCGTCCCCAAATCCTACAAACCAGTTAATTAATTACTCTCCCTTATACGGAAGGCTTTGAACATGTCATCTTAAGAAGCTTCGCGTGTAGTACATGTTCACGTAATTATCAAAATCAAACGCCTGAAGGAGATGTTTAAACTACCATGCACGACCGTCATTCAACATAAACAAAGTCATTGGGAAAATCGAAATAAGACAATGATTAGAAAAACATGGAATGATAAAACAAGTAAAATATGAGTCTATATAAATATAACTGAAATCTGGAAGAATATGATTACATTCGAATTGTTTGAAACCATCCACCTGAGCTCTCCAGAATTCCCCAATCGAAAAATATGAGATATAGAAATAAACTATAAATAAGCAAAAAGAACCAATTTCGAGAAAAACAGACAAGAGAGAAATATAATCTCTCGAAAATGAACTTCAAAATTGTATTAAAGACATACTTCTGAAGAATTCACAAAAACAAAATTGACACCCAATATGTGGGACAAATTATATTATTATGCAATAAGAAATAACAGCTATAAATAACAATCATTAGCCATTATAATATCAAGTTAATATTAAAAGCCATTATTTACAACTCTGTGAAAACAATAACGACGAAAACAAATGGATAAAAACACAAATAACTCATTAATGAGTATTCGTTTTAGAGTTCGAATAAATAATAGAGGAAGACTCGACAGACCGGCAATCGACTGACTCTATTAGCATTTTAATTCGTGATCATTTTATATTTACACCAACTTTCAGCGTAAATAGATTTCAATTATATGCCACTTATGGGATAATTAAAAAACAGAATGGTATGAAACAACGTCATGAACACTGCCTTTATTAAACTCCGCATTGTTTGAGGGCTATTCAGTTCGCATTTTGCGGAACGCATTTGAGGTATCTTTTGAATTTTATACATATATTGTAAATTGTGTATTCGTGAAACATACTCCTACGAAATGTCATTATATTGGTCGTTGGCGTATTAATAACATGAGATGAGTTAGTATGACAATGGAATATTGACATTTGTAGTATAAGTTACGAGGTTGGGGTTTTTTGTAAATTAGAAAAGAAAAAAAAATCACAAGGAGCCATATCCGGACTATACGGTGGATGTTCCAATTCTTGAAAGCCGCATTAGCGGATGGAAGTTTGTGAAATGGTGGCAGTGTGCACGGGAGCATTGTCGTGCAATAATCGCACACCTTTTGTCAATTTTCCACGACGTTTTGCACGAATATTGTCCCTTAATTTATGCAATAAAGACGCATAATATGTGCCGTTCACACTTGTATTGCGCTCTTTAAAGTCAATTAGCAAAATGCCCTCAAAATCCCAGAATATTGTGGCCATCACCTTTTTCGTTGATTGAATGATTTTCGCCCTTCTGGGAAAAAAATTATCAGACCGGCGCCATTCCATGGTCTTTTCGATAGAGGATCGTAAAACAGAATCATTGTTTCATCCCCTGTGACAATGAACTCCAAAATCGGTTTTGGGTCGTCTCCACACATGTTTAAAAACAACTACGCACATTCGACTCGATATTGACGTTGGTGAGCAGAAAGAAGTCAGCGGTACCCATCTAGCACTAATGTTATTCATACCCAAATGGTCATGGAGAATTCGGCGAACACTTTTTTCGGAAATGTTCATTATCACTGCTAATTCCTTCACTTTCTAGCACTAAATGTTCAATAATTGAAATTTGTTGAAGCCTTATCACTTCAACTGGTCGACCATCAGCATCTTCCAGGAATTCTTGTCCCAAACAGAAACATTTTGCCCACTTTTTTACAGTTGAATACGAAGGAGATGAATCGCCGTAAACGCCATCTAAACGTTGTTTAATGTGATAAGGTGTATGCCCTTCTTTTTTTAAACATTTAATGACCGCGCGGTACTCAATTTTCGTTATTTCAGACATTTTCATGCGCTAGTCACGATGGTTGGCTGGTTACTAAAAACTACTAGGTTTCGAACCGTCATACACTTGTGGACAGAATGAAGGGACCACCAAATAAACTTGAAATTGCAATATTGCTATCTACGGCGAGGCGCACATTCAGTTGCCTATATCGCCAAGCGGCTCCACTGTAATTTCCCTCGATGTCGGCTCCGGTAGGAAACGTTCTTGCCGATCGCATCGAGATTCGGAACGATGAACGTATTTAAATTATACTGACAGATAACCTATGAGTTCTACCGGTAATTAAATGAGGTTTTTAATTAGTGGTGAACGTGGTGCATTTATTAATTTGTGTCCGAAAGAAAACCTTTACTACGGGTAGCTTCATAAAGGAGATTGGAAAATACTGTTCGTTAGGTAAGTGTCTACTTTTAATATCTTATTGATCCTTAACCTTACTTATCACTTTTGAAAATAGAAACGCACATGTATTTTAATTAGTTTTATTTAACAAAATTTCATGATGGATAAAATGTACAAATACGATTTACACAGTTACATATAATGGACACACATTTGCTTTCTAATGGAATATATTTACAAAATAAAATCGTCTTACAATAAAGAAGAAAATATTATTCGGAAGGTGGCAGGTATTATCGGAACATAACATTTTATGACAGGTCAAAGATTCAAAAATTTTTATTTTGCTAAATTTTTTAGTCTTTATACAATCGAGTTAATTTGACAAGAATCAGCCTTACTCTAACGTAACTTAGGCTTTCTTTGTCCAAAATTAATTAGCAACGTCTGACTTCATTTTGTCAAAATTAATCTTATTCTAACAGAATTTATTCTTACGGTACACTGATTGAACGTTACTTTTGGAACAACATTTTTAAATAATCAGAAATTTAGTACTATAATTTCGAGAGATACTTAACAATTCGTGCATACGGATATCAGATTTTATTCGATTTGTTAATTGATCTGTTTCTGAAAAATTCTTTTAATGACGGTTTTAACAGATGCTGTATATACAAGGTGTCTCTAAAAGGTCTTTAAACAACTCTACCACGTATTTTTCGGACCAAAATAAACCGATTTAGCAAAACTTGGCTTAGTCAAAGTTGCTTAGTTTGTGCGCAATACGGTCCTGAAGTTGCAGTTGGAAAATTGTTTTTTTGTTATAAATTTGAAACGGCTAGAGCGATTGCGCTAAATTTTGTCAGGTTTACATAGTTTTATGAGTCAAGAAATTCTGTATCAAAATTGTGATAGTAATCAATCCATAGGCGGAGAACCTGCGTTTATAAATATTAAAACATTTCCATTTTCTACACCAATGGATAAAAAAGAGTTTGTCTATAAAATTTAGATTAAGTGTCTTAAGTACAAGAAAAAAGGTACTCTTGGTAAGACTCGAAAAATTGCATCGTTTTCTCAAAAATCGCATTTTAAGATTTGAGAACATTAACTAGAGGACGGCAGCGCATACTGTGTGCTCCATGTACATGTATCTTTAAGCCGTGTACACTTGTCTTAAGCCGTTTAGACGTCTCTTTAAACTATGTACACGTCTTTTGACGTCGTTTTTGAATTGATAATTTTTTTTTGTAAAATGTTTTCTTTTTTAAAAAATACAGAACGGCCAATACCAGATAGGTTAAAACAAAAAGGCACTGGTTTACATAAAAGATATTCTATTTATTTCGACAATTGATGCAAAAAATGCTATTTTTTTTATGTTTTTTTTTTGTTTTAAGAATTCCACTTGTGCCCTGCGTTTTGTAAAATACATATGTTTGTATTATATGGTTTACAAAAAAGATATTCTATTTATCTCGACAATTGATGCAAAAAATGCTATTTTTTGATGTTTTTTTTTGTTTTAAGAATTCCACTTGTGCCCTGCGTTTTGTAAAATACATATGTTTGTATTATATAGTTTACAAAAAAGATATTCTATTTATCTCGACAATTGATGCAAAAAATGCTATTTTTTTGATGTTTTTTTTTTGTTTTAAGAATTCCACTTGTGCCCTGCGTTTTGTAAAATACATATGTTTGTATTTAGTTGTTATTGTTGGTTTCCATAGTTATGACTATTTGAATACTTGACAACGACTTTTCTGGATTTTCAAAAGTGTTTTCCATGATTACTTTTATTTTCGTTTTGTCATGCCATTAAAATTAACCATTTTCAACATGAATTTAAAATGAATGTATGGGCTGGAATAATCGGAAATTTGATTATTGGACCTGTCAGACTACCGCAAAGATTAACTGGAGAAGCCTATTTGATTTTTTTACAACATACTCTTCCGGACTTGTTAGATGATGTACCGCTAGATATTCGATGGAATATGTGGTTTATGCACGATGGTGCACCACCACATTTTTCGATGAACGTACGACACTAGTTAAACCATCACTTTCCAAATAGATGGATCGGTAGAGGTAATGACGCTCCTGTACAATGGGCACCTCGAAATCCAGATCTGAATCCTCTGGATTATTTTTTTTGGTGACACCAGAAATCCATTGTTTACAATACACCTGTAAATAATGAAGAAGAATTGTGGCAACGTATTCAAGAAGCAACCAATAATCTCAGAGGTGATGTAGAAGTTTTGCAAAGAGTTCAATTTAATTTCCTCCGGCGAATAGACCTTTGTATTCACGAAAATGGTAGACATTTTGAACACCTTTTATAATATCTTTTCTTTTTTTTTTAAAAAATCATTGTCTCATTTTCATTATTTCATTGTTTAATTGTTAATAATTCTCTGTTGTCCACCAACCAGAACACAATTGGAATTTATATGAAAAAACATTATTAAAAAAATAGCATCTTTGTGTTAATTGACGAAATAAACAGAATATCTTTTTTATGTGTGCCTTTTTTATGTAGTGCCTATTTGTTTTGACCTATTTGGTATTGGTCGTTCCGTATTTATTAAAAAAGAAAACATATCATAAAAAAATTGTTAACAATTCTTAAAATGCGATTTTTGAGAAAACGATGCAATTTTTCGAGTCTTACCAAGAGTACCTTTTTTCTTGTACTTAAGACACTTAATATAAAATTTTATAGACAACCCCTTTTTTATCCATTGGCGTAGAAAATGGAAATGTTTTAATATTTATAAACGCAGGTTCTCCGCCTATGGATTGATTACTATCACAATTTTGATACAGAATTTCTTGACTCATAAAACTATGTAAATGTGACAAAATTTAGCGCAATCGCTCCAGCCGTTTCAAATTTATAACAAAAAAACAATTTTCCAACTGCAACTTCAGGACCGTATTGCGCACAAACTAAGCAACTTTCACTAAGCCAAGTTTTGCTAAATCGGATTATTTTGGTCCGAAAAATACGTGGTAGAGTTGTTTAAAGACCTTTTAGAGACACCCTGTATATAATATCGACCGTACTCAATAATACAAAAAGAATTTCGCCATTTATTTATGGCATTCTCAGGAGCTACCACTAAAAAAGCAACACAGATAACGAATATAACAAGTCAACAATCATAATCACTATAAAACTACAACATAAAACATTAACGTCGAAACACTTTGTCAGACATATAAAAGGTTTGCCGGTAAAAACCAACGTTAACAGGTACACTCACAAAGAGTTTGTCATGACTAAATAAAATAAAAATTATTTCAAACTAAAATGTTAACAGATAAAATAAACATGTGTATACAAATAGCGTTTTTTGTTATTTTTTATTTTTTATAAAAATTACATTTCTTTAAATTTTCTTATATTGGATGTGACAAACCAAAATTATAATTAATAGATAAATAACTGTATACAAAGGTGTACGAAGTAGTAAAAAACTCAAACACCTATTTATTTATAATTTGAAAATGTTGCAATAAATACTGCTCAACTGATTGGTATCGGATTTGAAGTTAATCGCATCGTTATGTCTGTTAATGTGGAAGTTAAATATTTTAAAAAAAGAATTTGATTTTTAAAAAATATTTATTGAGTAAAAATACATTTATCCCGCTCGAGAGGTTTATCTTACGAGAGCTTGTATCTAACTGACTTATACATCTTATTCTTAATATTATTACAATGGTTAAAAGTGCAACTACATGTTTTTCTTAGTACTATCTTAATTCTAGAGAAGCGTTCTTATCGTCGTGCATTGTGTCCGTTTCGCAAGGCCAGCGTCGTCCCACGACATGTAACTCCTCCCCTCGCAGATGGAAAATTACGTTGACGAGCTTCTCAACTGGTCAACGGATGATTTCCAGGAATTTCCGGCGCCTCAGCTACTTTTATATTTTCTTGAAATATTATTTTCTTCGACAATAAAATAATACCTATAACACACAGAATTAAAATTATTAATATACTCCAAATGGTAATTGGGTGATTGTGAGGTTTCCCGTTGTCCATAGCTTGAACTTCGTTTTGTAGTTCTTCAAATTTTTCATGTATTTTCGTGATATTCCTGTATTGGGTGTTTTTTACTCCACTTTCTTTCTCTTCTCGTTCTTCTTGTTTTACATGGTACGGGCGGGTGTTGATTTTCGGTAGGTTTATCCATTTATTGGCTGCATATGTTTGTCCTAGGGTCCCAATCGTTGTATCCTCTATTTTTATACGGCACTCGTCCGCTATTTCGGTTATATATGTCCCTCTGATAATTTCGATATCCTTTTCTTCTCCACATTGCTCAATGATCTTCATTTCATATGGGGTAACTATTAGCCATTGATTCCGCGGTAATTTAATAATTTTCTTGTTTCTGTATTCCACTATTCCATGTTCACACCCTGTGTAGTTGTTCGAGAAGGTCAATAGTTGAACTTCGCATGGTGAATGTTTATTAATTTGTTGGGTTTCTTGAAATTCACATAGAAATTCTTCGTAACTCATTCCATTACATTTTATATTTGAATTTACATACTGTTTATCGTTTATAATCAAATATTGGGTCTTAGGGTTAATTACAGTGAATTTGGTATCGTTTAGTTGGATAGGAAGCGGATACAAATGATAATATGTATATGGTTCGATTTCGACAAATGGGATTTGGATGATAAAAGTGATTGTATTTGCTTTTATATAAGCTTTTGTTTTTACAATGTTTTCTATTAAATGTATATTACGTAAATTAATTTCCATAGGTGGTTTTATATTTTCAGGTAATGATAAGTTTCTAATTTCGTTTAATAATTCTTCTGGTTTAATGATTGATGGGTGAAAGATTCCATTCTTTGCTAACGTTAATGCATTTGTTAGTGTGTCTAACACTTCATTTATCATCGTTATTAAGAGTATTACCTGTTCATATACAATGTGAATTGCTGTTTCGGTTTCGACGTATTCTAAGAATTTTGATTCTAATTTACTTATTCTATCATGTAATAATATTTGATTATCTTGTATGAGTTTAATAGTTGTATTGAATGTCTCTATGGCTTTCATAGTTAGCGTTATTTGTTTTTGTGCCACTGCTTTAATTTTATTTTCGTTGTTTAGGATACCCTGAATTGCATCGTCGAATTTTTGTGCATCTTCTTGATCCAAGTTTCCTGTGACCGCTTTTATAATATTTCCTAGAATATTGAATGCACCTCTTTTTCTTTTCTTGCTTTCGATGGGTAATATTTGCCTTAATTTAGTTCTCATTGTTTTCGTTCCATGTATTAATATCTTTTCATAATTTTGGATTTCCATTAATTGATTAGCATTATAGATTTTTAATTCCAATACGGATCTTGCTAGTTTAGAGTGTTGTTCTATTTGCTGGACTTCAAAGATTAAATCGTCTAATTTGTAGATATTTACGAGGTTCCAATATGTTCGTATGTTGTGGGCCTTTCCCAATTTTATAGGTAATAATTCTGGTGTCTGTTCTAATTTCTTTATTGTTATGCTTCCTGTAGCTCCGTAGGCGAGGCCGCAGGCTCTGTAACAATGCCATGTTTTAGGTTTTTGGTATGGACCTTTCGTTCTTTATTTTTGTCGTCAGTAATTAATGCAGTATTGTCCGTGTTAATTTGTTTAATGGTAAATGGACCTTGATAAGCTTCCGATATTTTATTTCTATTTGAAATTCTTTTGACATAAACTTTTTCGTTGACTTGAAACGGCTTTAATTTGGCATTTTCGTTGCGTTTATTAATAGTTTCTATTTTGTTCTCTTGCATTTTGTCGCCTAGATTTTCATATAATAATTTAAGACGATTAGCATGTTCTTTAATATAATCGCTGTAAAACCTTTCGTCGTAATACATGTCGAAGGGGTCCTTCAATTTTGTGTGACCGAAAGTTATTTCCAAAGGGGTTAAATTTGTTGCTGTGTGAATCGAATTGTTGTAAGCTATTATGGCTAATTTCATCAGCTTTTCAATACTATCCTTTTTATTCTGAGATTTCAGTAATCTTAAATGTTCGATTAAGGTAGAGTGTAATCGTTCGATGTTAGAGTTACTGTTCGGATTACGTGGTGTACAGATATGGAGTTTTATTTTATGTTTTTCTAGAAGTTCCTGTATTACTTCATTATTGAACTCGAGTCCTCCATCGGTTACTATTTGTTCTGGTGTACCGTATAGTGAAAAGTATGTAATAAGAGCGTCACATATTTCAATAGCGTTTTTGCTATCTACTTTAATCGCCTGTCCTAATTTAGTAAATGAATCAACTAATGTAAGAAATAATTTTCCATCTACTGTAAATACATCTATATAAATTTTTTCAAACGGTATGTTAACTAATTCTGTCACATTTAACGGGGGATGTGGGCGTTTTCTATCGTACTTATTTCTATTACATAGTTCACATTTTTTTATAAATATCGATACGGTTTCTTTTATGTTTTTCCAAAAATACTTTCTTTGTAATTGTTTTACTGTCTCGTTAATACCACGGTGGTTTCGCTTTCCCTCATGATTTTGTCTAATTACTTCAATTTGTTCTTCTATATTGTCTATGACCTTTAATTTTAGCATACAGCGATATAGTTTAGGACCGTTATTATTAAAATTTTCTACGTATACCTTACAAAAGTCTTTATATAATTGTTCTTGTTTAAACCATAAGTAGTGCTTGCCTTGGCTCATATATTCTCGTATAAATTGAAATATTTGTTCGTAATTCTCCGTTTTCGGTATTTGCACTTTATAAATTTTCTTTCCTTGATTCTGTTGAAATAGAATTTTGTTTTCTTGCACATATGTCCATTCCACGTGATACTGTGGTGTTCTTATGTCGATTGCTTCATCTATACACGGGATGCTATTTTTTGGTTCATCATTGATATTTGAATGTCTTGTATTTGACGTAGTTGGTTGCGTTGGGCCTGTTTCGTCGGCTGTGTCTGTTTCTTCATCGGCTTCCTCAGATGTTTCAGCTGTTTTTGTTAGTGCTTGATCTAATACTTTATCTAATACTTGTAATTGATCGTCGTTCAATTCTTTCAAAAGTTTTTCGGTGTCATCACCTACGTTACCCTTCGTTGAACTGGTTTCCAATGTGTTTAATTTTATTCTTGATAGAGCATCGGCATTTGTATTGTATTTGCCCTTCTTATAAATAATTTCATAGTTATATTCTTCTAATTTTATCTTCCACCGGGATAACTTTGAATTTGGCTCTTTTAATGATGATAACCAAACTAGAGGTCGGTGATCGCTATAGATTATGAATTTTCTTCCGTAGAGATAAGGGCGGAAGTATTTAGTGGCCCAAATAATGGCTAGAAGCTCCTTTTCGATAGTTGAATATTTTCTTTCTGTTTCGCTAAGGGTTCGTGAAGCATAACAGACGGGTTTGTCACTTCCTAATTCTCCCTGTGATAGAACTGCTCCAAGTGCGACGTTGGATGCATCAGTTGTTAAAATGAATGTTTTACTATAATCTGGATATTGTAAAATCGGTTTGTTGATTAATATATTTTTACACTTCTCGAATGCCGCTTTAAATTCATCATTAATAATTATTTTCTGATTTTTCTTTAAACAATTCGTGATAGGTTTGGTGATTTTAGCAAAGTCTTTAATAAATTTCCGATAGTACCCTACGAGTCCTAAAAAGCTTTTTATTTCTGTTGTGGTTTTCGGCAGAGGGTATCTTTTAATTGCATCGATTTTATCTGGATTTGGTTGGACTCCTTTTGGTGTAATAATATGTCCCAAATAAGCTACTTCTTTACGCAAAAATTCGCTTTTATCCAGTTGTATTTTAAAATTTGCCTTCTGAAATCTAGTGAATACCTTTTCCAACTTTACGAGGTGTTCTTGCAAACTTGTCGAGTAAATAATGACATCATCCAAGTATACGTGACACACATCATCTTGGAGACCTCGAAGGACGTTATCCATGGCTCTCTGGAATGTGGATGGAGCATTTTTGAGGCCAAAACTCATTCTTAGGTACTCAAAATGTCCCTGTTCTGTGCTAAAGGCTGTTTTGGGGATGTCCTTTTCATCCATTTCTATCTGGTGGTAACCAGATGCGAGATCTAAAGTTGTAAAGTATTGTGCACGTCCCAATTTATCTAATATGTCAGATATGTTAGGAATTGGGTATTTGTCGTCAATTGTTTTTTCGTTCAATCTTCTGTAGTCGATTACCATTCGGTATTTTATTTCTCCAGACGCGTCCATTTTCTTGGGAACGATACTCACGGGCGCGGACCATGGGCTGTGACTTTCCTGTATAATATTTTGCTCTAATAATTTATTTACCTGTCGTTTAATTTCTTCACTTTGCCAAGGAGATTTTCTGTAAGGTTTGATATACACAGGTGTTTCATCTTTCATATACAGTTTATGTTTCACTTCATTGGTAAATGTTAGAGGCAATCGGTCATCATAACATATATCCTTAAATTTAATACATAAATTTTGTATTAATTGTCTTTCTTCGTCGTTTAAATGTTCCAATCTTAATTTGTTCATTACATTTTCAAATTGAATTTGTTCTATTTGTGTGGACGTTAAATGAACTGATTTTTCTATGATTGGTTTTTCTTGATACGTTTCTACGGGAATTGGATTTTGTATGTTTAATTCTACTGGATGGTCGTTAAAATTTACAACTTCCGTAATCGCTTCAAAGTCTTTGGCGGTTGATATTATAGATGGTATTTCTATACCTGGTGCAATAACTTTATGATTTATAATAACATCACAATAATTTCTTGTGACTGGTATTTTTACTATTTTACGCTCTCTAGGGCCTAATATGATTTTATTATCTTCAAAATGTATTTGAATCTTGCCGAATTTTGTCTGTAAAATTTTATTCGTGATATCAATATTTGCGCCTAGTTGTTCTAGTAAGTTAATGCCAATAAGGCCATCGTATTTATCGGAAAAATCGAATACGTGAAATTTGTGTTTCTGTGGATTTGCTCTAAAGGTTTTCATTGACGGAATGTCAATTACATAGTCATGAAACGTTTTTGCATGAGCCGTTTGTACCGTAAAAGGTTCGTGAATTACATAATCTAGAAAATATTCATTCACCTTTTGCGTGCTTATCATTGATCTAGAAGCTCCGGTATCTATTAAAAATTTAGCATTGATTTCAGGTACAATAATATATGGTAATTTCGCCGTACTGTTTGTATTTAATTTAATTTCTTCTATCTCTGGTACATCTTCTTGTATATCTTCTTCATCTGGTTTTTCGTAGGCATGTTCTTGGTAGTATTCCCCATAGTCGTTTTCTGGGTATTCAATTGAATAATATTCTTCATTCTGTGTATTTTGCAGTTCTTCCTCTTCGTATGTATATTGCAATTCTTCTTCTTCTTCGTCCTGGTGGTGTAATTCTTCGGAAATCCATTGTGGTGGTCCAGTGGATTTGAAATAGGAGGATGGACGTGATGGTCCAGGTCTGGCAATCGTTGAACTTCCTAGGTCCATTGGAACTTGTCTAGGTTGTCGTTTTTCTTGTAATTGTCCAGGAGATTTGGAAAATTTGAATGACGGTTGGATCATCTTCGATGCGGGTTTCATATTTTGGTGATATGCAGGTGGACGATAATATTGTTGTTGAAATGCTGGTCGAAAATTAAATTGCTGCATAGGCGGTCTCGTTGAACTCGAGGCTTGCGGTTGTTTAAAATTTGTACCAAAATTTTGTTTTTGTTGCATAGGCATGTGAGACATTATTGGTAACATTTGCGTTTTAATAGGTGTATGATACATTATAGGTTTAACTTCATGGCGATTTAAATTATACGGGCGTTTCGCATAATAATTTAGATTTTCTTGTTCAATTACTTTCGTCATTGCGTCCTCTAAACTTGCAGGGCTTTTAACACTTACGCGTAGACCTATTTCACCTATCATTTCTAAACCTCTTAAATATACTCTAAGTGCTTTCTTATTATAAAATTCATTTTTAAATTTACGTTTTGTCTCATCCGTATCTGACAATTTAAGTTTAGATAGTAACAAATTTCTAATATTTTTAATTCGCATACCAAACGCATATGGATTTTCACCTTTTTGTGGAAATAAATTTTGAATATCTTGTTCAAGGCATTCCTCTGAACGTTGGTCACAAAAATTTGTTTCTAATAATGTTTTTAATTCGCGCCAAGTTCCTATATTTTCATTTATACCTAGCAAAACTCCTGCTTTACCAGTTAATTTGGATTGAAATATTTGTAATAAGTGAGAATTAATAGGATCCGCATTATTTTCTGTTGCAAATATAGTAATCAGATGTTCGCATGCAGAGATATATCGGCTTAGTGTGTTAGGGTCGCCATCAAAGTTTGGTAATACGCATAAATGCGCTGGACTAATATCTTTGATACTATGTGCCATTATCGTGTTTGATTGATTATTGTTTAATACTACGTTTCTAAATCTACTTTCCTTAATAACTACTTTGTTTGTAAATTCTCTGGTTAATTCTTCGACGTTTGTATTTGTCTCAGAAGTTTCACTGTCAGAGCTAGTTAATGAATCGCTCATTTACTTAATATTATAAATTAGCTTATATATTTCTATCACTTAGGATATGTTGGATATTCAGGATTTGATTATAAATTTTAAAATTGTAAATTCACTTACAGTATGTGTAGTAGTATTCTCATTTCTTTGTTTCTTCTTGTGGGGTCGATTTTGAGACTCCGTGGGACCGATGTCTAGGTTCCCTGGGTTGATCGATTCGAGATCCGGCGTAGGAAGTAGCACAAACCGTAAAAACGGAACACTTTCACAAAGAGTTTTATTCACAAAAGCGTCACTAACATCCTACTGACTGCGCCAGTTAAATATTTTAAAAAAAGAATTTGATTTTTAAAAAATATTTATTGAGTAAAAATACATTTATCCCGCTCGAGAGGTTTATCTTACGAGAGCTTGTATCTAACTGACTTATACATCTTATTCTTAATATTATTACAATGGTTAAAAGTGCAACTACATGTTTTTCTTAGTACTATCTTAATTCTAGAGAAGCGTTCTTATCGTCGTGCATTGTGTCCGTTTCGCAAGGCCAGCGTCGTCCCACGACATGTAACTTGGACATTTCCAAAAATAATCGTTTCTTATAATGCGTTTCGACAAATAGTTGCATCATCATAGTTAAAACCGTGGTCCAAGTTTTGAGAATGTATCGCTAGGGCACATGATTTTTTACCTAACCGAACATCGCTCTTATGCTGAGTGATACGTGCTTTTAGCGTTTGTGACGTGGCCAATATAGCAACCACTACAATCACTGCATGGAATTTTGTAAATAACATCACTGCGCATCTTATCTTAGAGAAAATATTTCTGCTTGTTAACATGTTGTAGTCAGCTATTTTTATATTTTTAAAAGGCTTGAAATGTGAATTTATTTTCTCAGTAAGACCGCGTATATATGGCAACTTTTTGTACTTAATCTCAGTGCCACCAACATCAACACGACCATCAAAAAAATTGGAACTATAAATCAACTTATCCAAAATGTGCTTGGGATACCCAAAAATCTTCCTCAAGTTATCCTGCAGTAAAAGTTCATCACTTATATGCGAAACTCTGTTTTTTAAAGCAATTACCGTGTTCAGCTTTTGGTTCGGTGGGTGGTGCGAGTAATAATTAGTGTATCTTCCCGAAGAGGCAGGTTTCTGAAACCAATTTAAAATTAAGTTGTTGTTCTCCAATCTTAAAACCCTCGTGTCCAAAAATGGAATCCCATTATCATTCTCATGTTCTATAGTGAACTGTAATTTTACATGAAACGCATTGAAAATCATTAATGTCGTATCAGACTTATATCGCGGTACAGCCGCAATAATGTCATCAACATATTTATATAGAAACGGTGGTTGAAAGGGCAACTTAGGAATGACGTTGTCCAGCAAAAAATCCATCACAATCAAAGCCAAAATAGGACTGATAGGGGACCCCATCGGAGTTCCAAAAATTTGTGCATACACTTTGTTGTTAAACGTGAAATAGCAATTGTGGCAGACAAACGAGATCAACTTAAGAATATTTCTCCTTGAAATGTCAGTGTGCGGACTAATGGACTCCCATTGATTCTCTAACACCTCAAGAACTAAATCAAGCGGTATGTTAGTAAATAGAGAGATAACATCCAAAGAAATTAAGACATAATCCGCAGATAGCCTAACACCCTGCATGTCATTCACAAACGACAAGGTGTCTGTGACATTGTATAAGGTTCTATCAAACAGAGAAAATTTAAAAGAAATGTAATTTTTATAAAAAAGAAAAAATAACAAAAAACGCTATTTGTATACACATGTTTACTTTATCTGTTAACATTTTAGTTTGAAATAATTTTTATTTTATTTAGTCATGACAAACAGTTTGTGAGTGTACCTGTTAACGTTGGTTTTTACCGGCAAACCTTTTATATGTCTGACGAAGTCTTTCGACGTTAATGTTTTATGTTGTAGGTTTATAGTGATTATAATTGTTGACTTGTTATATTAGTTATATGTGTTGCTTTTTTAGTGGTAGCTCCTGAGGATGCCATAAATAAATGGCGAAATATTGAGCCGTTGGACAAATAGTTTTTTGTTTCTAAAACACAGACCGAATATCCGTAATTATTTTTGTATTATATATATATATATATACCTATATACCGGGTGTCAACGAGATCATGTATCAGCACGCCATTTATTTATTAGTTAAAATAAAACTTTGAAATTCGGACCGTATATATGAGTGATTGGGGGGCTTCTTCAGGTACACTCAGTTTTTCTATAGCACTTCCGGTCAAACCGGAAGTGGCGTTAATTTTGAATTTTTAAATACAACATTTATTATTTCTGCTCATATTCTGTTTCTTCTAAAAATTTGCCATCTAGTGCAGGTTAACTTTTGACATTTCTGTCAAAGATGGCGGTATTTGTTAAATTTATCCATTAAAGTGAAACTACTTCGCAACAATTGCCGAAATGTAACAACCATCAAAGTTAGCTTTGAAAACAATTAAGAACCGTATTTTTCACATTTACACGCATTGGCGAAGGAAACATGTATTTCACGTTGAAATTACTAAAGAAAATAAGACCTATTTTTTATTACAGTGCCATATTGGCATAATTTTGAGCTTTCAAGTGATATAAAATATGCTGTGGTTTAGTGGTAGACAGGTAGTACAAAACATAAAATGTTTTAAAAGTAGTCTTTGGAATTAGACTACTTTTAAAACATTTTATGTTTTGTACTACCTGTCTACCACTAAACCACAGCATATTTTATATCACTTGAAAGCTAAAAATTATGCCAATATGGCACTGTAATAAAAAATAGGTGTTACTATTTAAAAAAACGAGTACCTGTCATTTGAAAATGAAAATTTTTTTTTTTTCTATTTTCTTTAGAATTTCAACGTGAAATACATGTTTCCTTCGCCAATGCGTGTAAATGTGAAAAATACGTTTCTTAATTGTTTTCAAAGCTAACTTTGATGGTTGTTACATTTCGACAATCGTTGCGAAGCAGTTTCACTTTAATGGATAAATTTAACAGATACCGCCATCTTTGACAGAAATGTCAAAAGTTAACCTGCACTAGATGGCAAATTTTCAGAAGAAACAGAATATGAACAGAAATAATAAATGTTGTATTTAAAAATTCAAAATTAACGTCACTTCCGGTTTGACCGGAAGTGCTATAGAAAAACTGAGTGTACCTGAAGAAGCCCCCCAATCACTCATATATACGGTCCGAATTTCAAAGTTTTATTTTAACTAATAAATAAATGGCGTGCTGATACATGATCTCGTTGACACCCGGTATATATGTATGTATAGAATATAGAATGCATACATTTCAAAATTCGAAAAAAAGTGCTACTCGCTAAGAGTAAAACTGTTAATTCCAGTCCGAATTTTGAAATTTCATGTATACAAAAGTAATTTTTCTTTATGCGTATATAAATATGTAATTTGAAATAAAATCTTATTTCTATTACTCACTGGTAAACAAAGGTTTTATTATTACGTATTGCGTTTTAAATTATTATACTTTATATGCAAATCCATGTGTTATTATGTCTGTCATTTTTGGTCTATAATATATCTTTTTTTAATATCTACTATTGACTACTTCTCAGCAAGAATGTTTATAAAGTTGCGCCAGAATATAGCTACATATTGCTGTGATAGCATATATTTGTGGGTATAGTCATTTGTACATGCTGTGTTCTAAATTTTTCTTTTTACACCAAAAACTTATAATTGGTTTTATATTTAATTCATATTGTTGAAGCATGTACCTAATAACTATTGTGGATTCTGGCAATGTATGTGGTTCCTTCTCCTTCACTGGTGGCCTTTCACTTACTTATAATAGGGACGAGGTAATAGTTTTGTTTAAAGAAGAAAACAGAATGTCTATTTAACATGATCATACACCTTTTATTTTTGTAATTTATAGATTCAAATAATTTTTATATACACCTTTATGCTCTAAACAAATACATAATTGAAAATGCTCATATCATTTATACCTAATGTCGGTTGTAATGTATGTAAATCTTTTATTTATTTATTTATGATGCTAAACAAAAAAATAAATATTTATCCTGTAAATAAATAAATGTAAACTTTTATTGTACATTGATAGTGATATTTATCGATGTAATTATTTTTATATTGGCTTCAATTAATTGCCTTAGACAACCATTTGCACGTGTTGTATCTAGCTTTTAATCTTTGCCTTGTGAAACTTTTAATTAATTATTAACCTAACTTGAAAAAGATTAATGATGCTTAGACAATACCATGAAGAAAATGCTCATTCGCACGTAGCATCTCTTCAACTGCCCAACACCATTAGTCCTATTTTGTTGTAATTCCAACTTTATGAATTAAAAGAAAACCTTACAGGATAATATTTGCTTATCCATATTGTCCAACATTACATTGATTAATCATTTGCACGTAAAAACCAATGTCTGAAAAATTATTATGAATAAACGTGATAAAGAAATAATGAAAACTACTATTCTACAATGTAACAATTATTTTTTTTTTTTTTAGAGCGTCTTATTCTTTCGGAGTCGAAATCAGAAGTCCCTTCTTGTCGAATCTTGTTTCTTATTTATAGCGGCAAAAAAACTCTACGTTGACTATTGCGCCCTCTAGTCCATATTTTAGGTTGGCATTGGAATATACGTTCCAGTGAAATCGCTGCCCACATGTTGCCGTCTTGATACACACACACATACACATATTGTTCTGACGGTTCTTTATTTACCAAACGTCATTACAAATTGTTTTTCCAATTCAAAAGTCTTTTCACTGCCTCGCACAGTATTTCCGACGGTAGGTTTATTCTTGTTGTTAATACCATCCTTCTTTGTATTCATCAATGAACCTATTGCCTTGTTCATTGTTCAATACATATTTTTTCTTTCCATTTATTAATGTCAATTTCACTTTTCTTGTAGCTAGATTGCGATTTGGTAAGATGGGAAACACGTTGGAGATAACGATTATTTTTCTTCCCGCACTGCCTGCACCTGCAAGACGCGCTTGTTTGTCTACTGCAACTCTGTTTTCTATCCATGATCTTTCCATCGGTAATATGTCTATCTGCAATAAACTTTACACAAGTTTTATATTTTGTTGTCTTTTGTAGGTCATGAAACTGTACACGTGTGTTTCCAGTCTCTGAAGCATTGTGTTACAAACAAATCATAAACACATACACTTTTTATTTATTCTATCAGCTACCTTTTTATACCAAATGTTATTGCTGATCGGGTTTACGTTTTACATATTTTTATATCCTTTTCTTAGTCTCTAGTTATAAGCTAAGGTAATTTTTATCTTTTAATATAATTTAGTTCTTAAACTCTTCCATAAAGTTTTATTGCTTTATGCATGTAAATCATAATGATTTATTCAGTCATATTTATGTTTTTTGCATATCGTATTTGATCTTTTTCATACAATTCTATTGCTTTTACATGACTAATTCTCTTGACTGATCCGTCCATTAACATCACCCTTTCTCGATTATTTGCCTTCATTACCCTTTTTGACTTAAACAACGGTCCATTATTTAGAATATTTAAAGCAACCTTTACGCATTGTATAAAATTAGGTTCCTTTTGATGATATTTAAACCATACATTTTGTGTATCCTTTCTACAAAAGAAATATATTGCTTATATTTATTTTGTCTTTTATTTCATATTTATTTAATAAATTTTTATTTTGTCTTTTGTTTCATATTTATTTAATAAATTTTATTTTGTATTTTCTCACTATTCACTTGAATAATAATGACTTTTGAATTACTTGCTTGTATATTGACCATGTGTATGCAACTTTATATACATCCATGTAATTTTGTTGCATATTTTTACTCTTTCATATTTAAATACGATTTTTGTCATTTTTATTTTATTTCAAAACTTAAACTAATTCTTAAAGCTATTCTTATCTTATAAACTTGCGAGATATCACGGCAATATGTATAGAGTATAGTTTATTTCAAACTATAAGAATATAACTTTGAACGGCTCTAATGCTTTTATTGCATCACCTGCGGTAATAACTACCTGGCCGCTCAATACGATTATCTTTTACGCAAACAAACTAAAAAAACACGAAAATAATTATCGTCACAGAAGGTGGTGCAATAAAAGCATTAGAGGCGTTCAAAGTTATATTCTTATAATTTGAAATAAACTATATATATTTTGACTTTCTTAGTATGTTAGTCATTCAGTAACTATTTTGATCGTTGATATATAAATGTATACACCTGGCTGAAGATGGATAACGCCGAAACTAGTGTAAGGCAATATATAACTTTATATAAAATTTGCAAGGTATTTAGAATAATTTCTATTATAATATGCAATTATTATTACTATTTCAACTTTCTTTCACATGCATTATACAGGAATACCATTATTATTATTTTGATTGCATAATTTCGCTTTTAGATCTAAAGTACATACACTAGAATATTCATAGTTAGTTTTCGTATTTCAAGCGTTCAACTTATTCGTGACTTGATGTTCCTTCCCGTTAACAGTGTTATATGTACGTAGATGCGAAATTGGGTTAATTTACTCAATTCCGCCTATACTTACGTTGTAATTGTGTAAATGTCATGAAATTACAGGCAGAAAGTGTATAACGGTTGTAGTTAAAACTTTTCAACGATCGTATTCCTTTGAAATTCGTTTTAGAATCGTTTAAGGAAGCTGAACATAAGTATCTGAATAACCATTTACAAAAGCGTACTTACTTTCCACCAAACTTGTCTAAGAAATAATGAGAATAATCTATTTGCAAGTTATTTATTGATTTTATTTGCAATATAGTGCCACTATTCAAAGTATGTTTCTTGTACTTTCATCAACTCTTGTTTTTGTTATTGGTTACATTCCATGATCCCGCTGTATGGTGGAAAATTAAAGAAAAAACACCATCTGAGATCGAGTTCGGAGTGAAAGTTTTTTCTTGCCCAAAAACTCTCTACTTGATAGGTAAGAGCATTGTCATGTTGCTAAGTTCAAGAGTAAGTGATATCGGGTATCGCGCGTGAAAAGGTAATGGTCTTCAAAATTTATTATTTCCATGCCAGTCACAAAAGACAATCAGCTTTGATTCAATAGTCGAATTACTCGTCATTTTTGATAAATCTGTATTTGAATATCTATGATTCATCTTAAAGTTATAAGTCTAAGCGTGAAGTTTTGTTCACTCTTTTAATCGTTCAAATATTTCTGGCCAATCTAGAAGCAGTTTTCTCTTAATTCATCGGAAAAATTCGTAAGTTCCTACCTTATTTGCAGCTATCCCGAATATTAATTATTAGCTGATACTGAACACACCTAGAGAATGTCTTCTTTGTGGATTTCGATGTCAGAATGTTGTGCTAATACTTGTGCTGAGAATAAACTATCATCGTAATATGTTGTTCTTAAATATATTAAGGGACACAAAAGCAGTATTTTGGAGCTACGAAAGATAATGACACAATGTAGGTTTTATTTCCAACTGATTTGCTCTTAGCAACATGCCAATAGTTTCCACGACTTATTAGTTTGATTAATTTGATCTACTTCGTTTTAAGGTAAGTCGGTGTTCTTTTGAAGGGAGACCTAAAATATATCAAGTTTTTTGTATTTGTTTAAACAATATAGGATTTGAATACCTAAGTTGTCGAAAAGGTTTACTGGCAGAATTTTTAAGTTTCTGGTTATTCTTTATTGAAGAGTGGTTAAATTTAGGTTATCATGTTAAGTCTTGTGTGTGACATACAAAATGACTTGCACGAGCGATTTGTTCTACTCCATAGCTGGAAGCCAAAAGCTCACACGGAATTCAGTATAGCCCTACACAAAACCAGTTTGTTAGTTAGAGATAGCTGTGATGTATATTTCTAACTTGAGATCTTAATAAACATTGCCGCCAAAGAAATAATAGTTTTTTCAGAGAACTTCGCAAAGAACTTAGCCAAGGCATAAAATCAAGGATAAAGCTTCTGGGGTCCCCTGAATAAGCATAGATTTTACATTAGGTTATTATCACGTATGTGCTGAAATATGTGTCAAATGGTAGTTAAAATTAGGGAATATATTGGAAGAAATTTTTCAATCATCGAATGCATAAATATCATGGACACTTGTAATGAATCCTTCTTGTGATGTTCATATTCAATCCCAAAAGACCTAAAAAATTAAATCACTCACAGCATTATATTTTATGCATTTCAATCTGACTACATTTTTATTATCACTAATTTTAATTCGTACGTTGTTGAATATTTATGGCGTACCAGAGAAGTCGTAAATTTACAGAGGTATTTTCTTGATTGACAACCCGAAAATCATGTGCTCATAATTATTGTTGTTTTTTTATTATTTAGATTATCACTACTTCGAGTATTACTGATATAAGAAAGAAGTTAACGACTGTATTTATATGATGAGTTAATTACACACTGGCATTATGTTTGAAGAGTATGGTGATGATCCATATTCGTGTACTTTGCTTAATGTATATGTAAGAAGAATCGAGTACCAAGTCAAGTGCAAATTATCCAACACACGCATTATACTGTTTGATTTATGTATATCCCATTGCCGTATTAACCAAATAAGTCGTGAGAGTAAATATGTGGGTAGATGGATTATGCATCTGATGAATTCCTTCTGAAGTTTGGATGGAAACATTAGATGTTAGCACCCGCTTGCAGAAGTCTAATTCTTGAATTCAGCATATGAGAGCAGCACAAGTATTCGTATTGTCTCTAGGCATACAAATCCAGGAGAACTATTGTGATTAAATAGTGGGTTCTGGTGTTCGATTGTGTCATAACGATAAGTACTTCTGAATATTTTTGTGTATCTCATAAATGTCAAGACACTTATATAATTGATTAGTATTTTTATAAGCATAATCTTTTTCTTTCTCTGAAAGCTCGGTTGTCTTATTGACATACGTCGTTGATGATACTTAACTATATAGAATGTACAATTAACTGTGATCAGTATATTTAAGGACTTTGTCTCTATTTGCATCTTGAATGCCTTATTGTTATTGGTAGTGTTAAGATAGCGTATTCATAACAAATAGCTAGACTGGAGGAATACATAATAGCTTACAAGGTAGCACATAACATTCAGAAAAACAACTTCACTCTGCAGAGATTAAGTGATATGCATAACTAAAATACACGCCACAACATCTCTGGAATTGATAACGTTATGGGAACAGGAGTTTTCCGTTTGTTTTCCATAAAGATATTTAAACTTCCGTCGGAAATAAAAAACTGCTCGAGTTTCAGGGTATTCAAAAGCAAAGTAAAACGATGCACTGAAGAAAATGTTCGGATTCTCTGAGACTCCCGACTGGGACGCAGTGTAACACCTGGGGACGAGGAATTGAATTAAGAAGAACATAGATATAAGTTAAATAATTCACATATAACTAACAACGCTTCATCAATACCAGTAATAAGCTTACTGGGAGCACTAATTAAATTTAATATTGTTGTATTAGTAAACTAGAAATATGTTTACAATAATTATATCTTATTTGTAATAAAAATATATCTGACACATTAATGTATACTAAACATAACTATTATGCTTATCGTTTTATTTATACCTGGCAGTCATTGTATTTTTATTATATCGTGTCGCTAAACGAATCAAGCTGGTGTACACGAAGAGGCATTACGATTAAAACCTATCATCATTAAATAACGGAATATTTTGTTTTGGTGTTGTATTTAAAGATTGGTTTTATTGCAGGTGACATTGATTTGGTAATGGATATGTTTTGTTACAAATAAATGTTTGACCTTGTCACACGTCAACATATACAGAGTGATTTAGATTATTGTTGACTTGACAAGTCGTACAGGCTTAGTTAATTTTTGAGAGCGTTCTAATTATGCCAATTCATTAATTTTTGTTATTCGCTTTTTGTCCTACCATTTATATAATTTAATAATTTTAACTATTTATTAAACACTGTTATTTGAATGTCTTGAGTTTGCTTATTGTAGCCCTTTTCCTCTATCATGCTTTTAAGTAAAAGCTTTGGCGCATCAATAGCCCACACTTTCAGCACCGACTAACAGCTACATAGGCAAGCAAAGATTGGCTTATTATAAAACATCAACAACATCAACAGTTCCGTAAGTACTCATTCTTTATACATTATGTTTCCCATCTATAGTATTCCTTTATCTATGACAGAATCTGTGAATAAAACTGAAGCGCTGTGATCGAAACCGAATATCGTCTAGCTCCACCTACTCACACCTCCTTGCGTCTACCCGTCCCGCGAGTAATATAAGTTGTATAAGCTTCTATTTGTTAGTAACCGCCCCTCTTAAACGGTCTCAATAAAATAAGTGACTTTAAGTTTCCTGCTGGAACTATTACAACTAGCCAATATACAAAAGTCATTACAATTCTAATCATTACAGATACAAACGAGTACGTCACGTCAAACCTTGTATATACTAAATATTATATTAAACATACCGCGTGGCAATGGGCAAAGATATATTTTGTATTTACATATACATAATTAATATTAGTATTATTTAAGAGTGATAAACGATGGTTCAATCTTTTGATTTTTCGAAGTGATTTGCAACTTTCTAAAATTCTGCTTCATTATCGATTTAGGTTGTGTTCTCTTTGTGCAGCGAAGGAAACCGAAACATTTTAGAACGCGGGAGTTAGTCGTGAAATGTTTTCCTCTTTCGCTTTGATTGATGTTTTTATACCAAGTGCTTTGCTTTGATTTCACGCGCTGTTCGGGAAAACACGGAATAATTTCTTTTAAAAAAATTAGTGGTTGCAAATGACGAATGTTTGATTATACTTGGACGCATCGTATCGTACTAATCTACTTATTATCGTACTTCTAAATTCTAAATTGAAATTACGTCCTATTTAGAAAAAATAAGTGTGTTTAATTTTGTATTTTATTAGCGAGATACTTAAAATGTAATCCCTAAACATGAAAACTGTAAACGTAATGATATTTTCGCCGAAAATCGTTTTTACTAAAACTCTAATTATAAGCAAAGCGCAGATTTATATGCTCTAAAGGCACTGAAATTATATGTATATGAACGGTCTTCCATAATTTCTTCCGTTATTTGAGGAGATATAATCATGAAACAAACATTGTTTTAAACAACATCAAACACTTTCAAATTCCGTTTCCATTATCTCTGTTCTTTTCCAAATTATTAGTAATTCTTTTACATTCAACGACGATAATCGTTAAAATGTCTCCGTCTTTATCTCTCAGAACACTACACATACCAGTATACAATTTTGGTGTGCAATTTGTTTTTGGTTTTTAGGCGCTGTAAAATGAACTCAAACAAAATAAAAAAATAAAAAGTGTCGATAATATAGATATTATCTTTGTCAACTAATCAACATGAATTCACTAAAATATAAAAAAAAACTAACATATACTAGACAAATATTTTTTTGACAAATATCGTTATCACTATTTAGATTTTTTTCATTCCTCACAAGTTAACTTGTTTATACAAGTATTAAACGTTTTAATTTGTATTGTATTATATTTGTAATGTATGAGTTCAATTACAGCCGCTAAACCATGAATAGCAATTGTTAAATCAAACACGAAACTTTTATATTAAAATCTTGGTTTAATTAGCAGTAGTGAAGTAGTATATTTGCATTTGTCAAATATTACTAGCAGTACGAAAATAAATTGCACTTTAGCAATCTATCAACCATGTTTAGCTATAGTAAATATTTTACTATACGTTACAGATTTAATTAATTTAATTCAATTAGTGGGTTTTTGATCACAAATGCTTTCGCTATTTACGTAATTATCGAAAACAATATATTTTCAGTCAATATCAAATAACAGTAACAAAAGAGTTTTTACACAACTATTTTGTTACTTTCTTAATTGTGCCGTATTTCACTTGTTATTTTTTTAAAAAATTTTATGATATTTATTGTAAATTATTGCAGCTTTTTTCATTAATATTTTAATAATACCTTACAGACGTTCCCAAATTGTGCTCCTGGTATTATATGTAGAACAAGTTTGGTGCATTAGATTTTTCATTTTTAATACGCTTATAAAATAAAGGAAAAGTCACCCTAAAAATGTGAAATGAACTGTAGTTGTACACGAGTAGATGTATTTTTTCTACATTTCCATTATATTTAATTATCATATCAGAAGATGGGAATACTAAAGTAAACTATGAAGGAAAATTTCTATAATATGAATACCCAAGGGCTTTATCAGAAAAGCTCTCTCTCTTAGTATAGCACGTAATCAATTTACATATAAATACAAGTGAAATACAACTTGCTTGTTGAATTTCATGCAAGAGTTATGTTTTATGAATTCCAATTAGGCAAACGTACATATATTAAACGAAAAGTCAGCAATGCGACGACCGCTTTAATACAGAAAATTTCAATTCAAGAAGAACTATGCGAATGTCATACAATAACGATTTTCCTTTTGTTCACTTATTTTCGTAGGGATTTAACAGAATTAAGACGACAGCCTATATTGAACATGCCACACGGTCATTAGTGTTTCCGCGATATGAAGCTTATTGTGTTCTGGGTTGTTGGTTTCCGCTATAGAATTTGGGTTCTTTGATAAGAGGCAGCCACAATAAGGAATTGTCAAAGAAAATATTATTTAACGGTCTCACGATATTTGTTACATGACACGTAAATGACGTGTAAAATTAAGCAAAATAGCTTTAGTGAAATTCATGCAGAAAAATGTTTATATATTATTTTTGAAGGTGAGAAACTTTATAAGCGGACATGTACTTTTATTATGATAGGAGAAAAAATATAAAAGATGTCCAACATATTATATTTTGCATATTAGAACAGACGATACAAAATTGATAATTAAAATAATAATGCTAATGTGTTTTACCAATCAATATAGTGAGATCAATTGAATCTATGGGTACAGTACAACTCGTCACCAGTCCTAATCCGCAATAAAAGTAACAGGCCAACTCATCACTGCAAAATACAGGTACTTTTAAATCCACCCTCCAGGGATAGGTGAACTCATCACCCGCCTGGATAATCCGATTATATATATATTTTTCTCATTTTACAAAATATATATGTTTTATATTAAATATTTCCGTATGCTTATCTATTATTCTTTTAATATTTGGGTATTGTCAGATGGTACAGGGTAGTCATTTTGAACAGTTAGTGTAAATGTAATTTAAAAAGTGTTATTACTATGTTTATTTTTGTGTTTGTTGTTACTGTTAGAGTTTTTTTCTAATTAATCTATTTTATTTTAATGTACTTATTAACTTTGAAATTTTAAATTTCTATTTATTATTACCTTAGGAATATTAACTCCAAAAGAATCCAGTGATGTCCACAGTGTAAAGCAACAATAGTTAGTAATGCATTATGTAATGTGTAAATGCAAATTTTCGGCCAGGCAGTTAGTAAATATATTAATATATTTACTAACAGAATAAATATAAGTTACTTATTTTGTCTTTGTTTAAAGGAGCGGATGACGTAGTTTGGTACGAGTTAAATCATAATCATGACCCAGATGTACAGAAATTAAGCAGGCAAGCCATCAATAATTCATGCAAGAGGAAGGCAGTGGGTGATTTGTGCGAAAGACCAGCGAAAATCATCAATTTGGAAATTGCTCGTTCTACGTATAAGACGAACGTCAGCACGAAGGACATCGGTTTAATTAGACACAACATCAACCGAAATCGCACGAACATCATGCCGACCAACCCAAAGAACATCGTTGAAGTCCACAAAGTTTTGAGTAGTATAGAACTGAAAACCGATCGACAGGAATGTTTTCTTTTGGACGACGATTCTGTAAATCATATCATCATATTTGGTTGTTTTTCAAATTTAAAATGTTTGTCAGAAGCCGACACTTATTATATGGACGGAACATTTAAATATGCTCCTAGATTCTTCTTCCAACTATTTACTATTCATAGCATACGCAATGGTCATTACATACCACTCATATTTTGCCTCCTTCCGAATAAATGTACCCAAACATATATCAAAACGTTCGAAAATTTAAAAAAGGCATCAGAAGCATTTAATTTCCTCTTAAGTCCGCGTAGAATAATTTTAGACTTTGAACAATCTATTCATACAAACCCTATTAACAGTACAGACTCATATATATATTAAAATACAAAGCATACATATTCCAGCTGTTGTGAAAACACGAAGGGTTAGGGAAGCTGAATTGTTCTTGCAAGAAAAGTTGTGTCAGCAAAAAGAGGGAATAATATCAGATTATGAATTTGTGAAACTTGTATCGCATAGATATAAAATGTCAAAATAAACTGATTTGTATGTATATAATAATTACCAATTAAATGTAAAGCATTCAATAAAATGTGTTTCCACCAATTCTCGCTTATTTACTTACTAATTTTAATTACTATTATAGGTGGTAAGTAGCCTTTCAAAAACGTAAATTGTTAAAGATGACAAAATATTGTGGAGTTGCAGTGTGAAAAGCTGTTCAGCAAAGTGGCGTACAGGAGGTAAGTTTAATTATACGCATATACTACTATATTCCGGACTTAAATTATGTATTTGTCTTCTTTTACAAAAATATATGTGTTTATACTAAATACGGATTACTTGGTGATGAGTTGGCCTATCTGTGGTGTTGAATTCACCGGTCGGTATCTCATGCCGGTGATGAGATGGCCTATCATTAATACCTACAAAATTTGCTACGGATTACTTGGTGATGAGTTGGCGCCCGCCCGAATCTATAACTGGAGTTTGATGTAATATAATAATAATAATAATATTCTTAATAATAATAACTTTATTATTTACCCAACAGAAAATTCCAAATGGGGCAATACAACTACAAGAATGTTCGATAATACAATGTAGATTAAGAAATAATTATGAAATGATGTATTACAAAAACAACAAGCATATTAAATAAATTGGAAAATTAACACTAAAATCGCAAAAATTAGACATGTCGATTATTGAAATTTATAGCAGCGCGGTATAAGGGTGCTTTGCATAGGATATTCGTCCTGGGCGTCGGAACCATAATTGACTTGCTTGCTCTCGACTGAGGACGTGGCACCAAGATGTTCACTCTAGAAAGCAACTCGGAAGCTTCCAATACATTGAACAGTAGGTTATTCATGAAGGAAGCGCTGATGTCAGTTCTTCTTTCGGATAGTGCTCTAAAATTACGCCTCAAGAGCAATGCGCCGTAGTCGGTATTCTGAATCGGATAGAAGCCATCTAGTTTGACTACTTCGCAGACTATACCATTGTGTTTTTCTATAATTGACAACAGGAGTTCGAGTAATAGTTTCCCAGTCTCGTAAATTGGCAATATACTGGTTGGTGGATGTGCTAGACCACTGATTGCAAAATCAGGTAAATCCTCTCTAAAATCCTCACTGGATTATGAAGTACTTCCATATTATTCACCAATAACTCTCAGTACGAAAAATTTAATGATCAAATTCAGTATTAAACATTGCAAGGACATGCTGACCCTAGTCATGTTTTCTGAGAATTAAGTTGAAAGCTTGATCTAGTTTCTATTTAACTGCAGCAAATATGTACCTAATACAGAGTTAAGCATTTTCACACAGTGTTTGCTCAGTTTCACTGCTAAAACTCGGTCTTAGGTCTCGTGGTGTATTGAGCCTAATTAAGAAGTGCACTACACATTTTATCTTTTTTAAGCCCCAGTGGTTTCTTAAGGTTAAAGTAATTTACTAGCAATCTTGATTTTGGATAGTCCTCCTATTATTTCAATTCCAGCGGCGCAGCGCTTGAGTATAGTAGCGTTCATATCAGAGGAACACTATTGTAGCTATAAGTTTACTCACATTCAAAAGTAACATCTTGAAGATCAGTGATTGAAATTCAATCCATGGTAAAGAAAGTAAACTGACATCTATATACATGTACTAGAACAGAAACTAATATATGTCGATATCTTTGATTATAATAATACTAATAATAATAATAAATCGACTTTATTATTTAATATATACATAGAGACACTGTACTGAACTAGGCGAAGTTTAGCTATAACTACTCTTACACTAAACCTAGCCAGCACAGTACATTCAGAATAAGTAGAACGTAATCATACAAATACAAATACACAAGATAGACGCAATTAAAATAATCAAAATATAATAATAAAACAACTTCCATAAATTTCAATAAGGCAGATAAATATACAAAAATAATGAAGAAAATAATAATTTTAAACGAAAGTATGAATACAAAGAAAGAAAAATACAAAGTGATGCATAAATTGTAATATAAAGAAGAGAAAATTGGAAAACTAAAGAAAAATAAAAAAAAATACTTCAACGGAGCTTGCCTAATGCAGGATCTAAATTTATTTTTCGTAGGCATAACAAAATATTTCTAAAATTCATTGTACAATTTCACAGCATTGTATGAAAATGATCTCCGAAACATGGCTGCCCTGTGGCGACGCAAGGTGAGAGTATGCCTGTGCCTAACATTTATGCTGTGCATACTTCCGCGAAATAGTAATTTACCATATAAGTAACTAGGTTTGCCCGCGATAAGTAGGCCCCTAACAAAGATCAGAAACCGCAGATTTATTGTGTTCTCCACCCTGAGCCAACCCATCTCAGATAATTTGTGGCTTACATGATCGTAACTCCTGATACCAGTCACAAACCTACAACAAGTGTTCTGAACCAGCTGTACCCTGTACTTTAACCGTGCACTCAAACACGGATAATACACCAAGTCACAGTACGAGAAGACAGACATAACCAGGGACTCACATAGAAGCTTTTTCAGTTTACTGCTCAGAATGTGTGTGCTAGCATACAAGGCTCGCAGGCGCAAGTACGATCTCTGCATCAATATCCTCACATGCTCAGAAAATCCTAAGCCAGTATCCACCAGTAACCTTAGAATTTTTGTACACTTAGCAAGGGACAATGCAGCTCCATTAATATTAATATTGAATTGCATTTCAATCAGGTGTCTTTTACGTTTGGAACAGAAGAGCAGCATAGCTGATTTAGTTGAATTAAGTTGCAGATTATGCTGCCCAGAATAATTACTTATAGAGCAAAGCTCTATGTTGTTGTTGCTGTTCATTTGTGTAGCTGCCAAATGAGTATCATCAGGATTAAAGCATCGAATGACCAGAGTATCATCAGCATACCCCTGTATGTTTGAGTACCGTGGCAAATCGAACATATCGCTTGTATAGATAATGAAAAGAAGAGGTCTAAGAATAGACCCCTGTGGTATACCGGAAATGACGCAAGCAGGGTCGGATACAGAATTATTTAACATGACTTTTTGACGACGATTGCAGAGATAGGAACCAAAGAAAGACAAAGCCACATCATCCAAACCGTAATATCACAGCTTGGCACACATGAGCTCATGGTCGATTGTGTCGAATGCCTTAGAAAAATCAAGAGCGACCACTGCAGCTGCCATACCCCAGTCCAAGGCCCTAAAGACATTGTCCGTCAAATTAAGTAAAGCAACTGCAGCACTATACCCCCTCCGAAAGCCCGATTGATTATCTGGAATTATACTGTTATCCAAAAAATACTGGTATATTTGATTATAAACTGCGCGCTCCAAGATTTTAGAAAATATTGGTAACAGACTTAATGGACGAAGATCAGTCGCTGTCTCGGGATTACCCACCTTATGAGAATTACTTATCCTAAAAAACAAAGCAGTTTCATGTTAAGTATCGACAAAACTAGCTCACTGCCTTTCATCTTTAAAAGACATAATAATAAAGGTATTTTAGAGAAACAAGTGTAATAATGAAGAGTTTTACATCATATCGGAATGTGTTAGATCAAGAAATTTATTAGCTAGTGTAAAGTAAGCTTAACGAGTAGAACATAAAATCGTCAATTATAATACTAATCTGCAGATTACAGAATGCTATAAAAACACATTAGTAATCAAGATACTTTAAGTGATCACGGCAAAACGGCCTGGCATTTTAGAAGAAACGATATCCTAGTTCTGCAGTAAAAGGTGATCAATTTAAAAGTGAAGGTACGACACGACATATATGCTTCTGGAATATGACATAAAAGAGGCCTTCGTAGCAAATGCAACTAGAAAATCTGCACCACATAAACTACTCGATATACTGGTAAACATCATCGACAAGACCGTTTCATATTAGATTCAAAACCTACACTGTTAGGCTGAACAGAATACGAACTGCGTTAATGCATCCACATTTGTGTAGTCGTAAATCATGATCGCCATTGATGTTGCATGTTCTTGTCACGTGTATGAGGGCACATTAACGCCATATACACAGTTGTGCACTTCGCGCTCACTACTAATGAATACAGCTCAATATATTTAAGCTATTGTAATTGATATTATTAATTACTATGACGTAGAGTGCTTCATTGAGATTAATGTGTTAAGTTTATCGTAAGTGACGTTCGATGGGTTTGCAAGTTGCGAATATATCGATGAAAGGAGAGCTTGTGTGTCAAGTATGCTGTCAGCGAGGAACTTTGTGTTTTCGTGTTTCGTTGGCGTCGTCGTGCCAAGAATTAGCTGTTACTTTAGTGCTCTAGTTCAAGATGGAAACGAAAGTTTTAACAGTTGAGGCACGATTATATATTATCGAAATAGTAAACACAATATTGAAAGTAAGAATGATATTGGTCATTCTCTATTAGCATATATTCAATAAATTTGACGTTATTAATTTACGTAAAATTTAACATTGAATATTTTGTTAAAATTAGCAAACTTATTCCACATATAAAAAAGTGCTGCTTTGCGGCAACTTTAACATTCTAATCATTGTTGAAACTGCGTGTTGCCGCTTATGAATATAAAGTTAGCAAAATTATTAATGATATTTTCTAAGGACAATTTTGTTATGAATTTAATTATAATTCTTTTTAAATTTTATTTCTTGCAATTTGTATTTTTATGTAGAAATTTTATTTTTTAGTTTGCATTAAAATGCAAGATTTGACAGTTGAAAGTTGTTTTGGAGCTGCAATGACGGTTAGTAAGTCTATTCAATTAATCGTTGTAGGCAAAATTTTCATCAAGAATAACCTAATCCTCAAAAAAATTACTGATACTGGTGTTGACAAAATCCATGCTCGTGCTCAACAAGAAATTCTGTTATCAGCTTCAATATGTTAGGCTTATCATATACTTATCAAATCTGAAATTAGACACGATATTTTTACACCTATTGCCTATAAATACAAAATAACTGATCATTATCCTATCATACTGCAGGCTCGTATAGAACGAAGGCTTTAAATAATAATTCTTTGAAGATAAAATCAAAAGAAAAAGATTTTGAAAAGCGCCGGCTATTGATGGTTGGGGGAGAATGGAACGACATTTATAATGCGGATACAACAAATGAAGCAACCAGTATATTTATAGACAAATTAAAATGTTTCATAGGTAACAGTATAAATATTAAATTAAAAAAAGCAGCTATTAAAAGGAGCGACTGGATTACTTGTGGTTTAATGAAATCAATATCCACAAAGAATGCGTTGTTCAAATTGCATAAGAACAATCCAGACGATAGGGACCTGCAGATTCAGTATAAAAATTATCGTAATAAATTGACAGCATTGATAAAGGCTACCAAAGTATTTTTTTTAGAAATAAGACAAACTTATGTAACACTATTAAACATTTGTGGGAGTCGGTCCTAAACATTTGCAATGAAAATAACAATAAATCATGTAAAAAAATTAAAGTTGAAAATGGTTTTATAACCAACGAAAAGCAAATTGCTGATGCTTTCAATGTATATTATGTAAATGTAGGGGAAACAATAGTACAAGGATGCAATCGACACTCAGTATGTAAAAGTAATATAGCGCCGCAGGCAAATTCTATTTATTTTCGACCAACTGATGAGATAGATATTAAATCAATCATAATGGGACTAAAGTCAGGTAAATCCCCTGGTAACGATGGCATAACAGCAGAGGTTTTGCAACAGACTGGGGACAATATTTTAAAACCTCTAGCATTTCTAATAAATAGAGCTATGTATGAGGGGATATGCCCGGATACCTTTAAGCTTGGTGTTGTTAGGCCCGTGTATAAGGACTAACGTGGCTCCAATTACTTTCATTTCAAACATTGCTAAAATCTTTGAGAAGGTGATCCAAAGGAAAATGGTGAGTTACTTGAAGAAAAATAATGTACTGTCGGACAGACAATATGGATTTCGGGATGGAGTCTCGACGCTGGATGCAATAGCTCGCGCAGTGTCGACAATATATGGGTCTCTTGACAATAGCGATGTAGTTATGGGCGTTTTTTTGGATTTGGCAAAGGCATTCGATACCGTGAGTCACTCCAAACTACTGGCTAAGATTTCATTACTGGGATTTCGCGGTCCTGCCTATAGTCTAATTGAAAGCTATATTACGAAACGGCAACAGTTTGTTAAAATTGGGGACATGACGAGTCAGCCGGAAATTGTTATTTGTGGTGTTCCGCAGGGCTCAGTTTTAGGATCACTTCTATTTAATATATATCTCAATGATTTATTGAGCGTACCGACAAACGGTAGCATTATTAGTTTTGCGGAAATCTAAAATCAAATCTTCTATAATTGTAAAATAAAAAAACATTCGAAATGAACTTATAAAGGCCATAATGCAATTGAATATCCCTTTACCTACAAATATCTATCTGAGCACTACTTTTCTCACAATATCCTAAGCAAGATTGTACGTTAACCATTCTGGCATATGGGCTTTGAACCCGCTGACTCCAAAAAAAAAGATTAAATTTCTACGTTTGAATAATAACGCTTTTGTGAATAGTTAAATGTTTATATCTATTACTGATATAGTCGCTTTTTCATGTTAATAATTTAATGAATGAAGATTTTCTGACGAAGCTTAGTTCCACCTTTCGGAATACATCAATTCTCAGAATATGCGAATGTGGAGCACTGATAACCCGCATATTTTTATTGAAACGTCACTACATGCTAAGAAAATTGGTGTTTGAATGGCAGTTTCTCGCAAAAGAATAATTGGGCCAATTTTTTTCAATTTCACCGTCAACGCAGAAATGTACAGAAATATTTTTTTGACTGAATTTGTGCAACAGTTAGACGACGATGAACTTCAATACGTTATTTCCAGCAAGACGGTGCAACAGCACATATTACTCGAGAAGATCTTGCTTTTCTCCGCGAATTTTTTGATGACCGGCTGATAAGTTTGCATACGGAAGTTGAGTTTCCTCCGAGATCACCTTGTTTGACAATTATGGACTATTTTATCTTTCCTTGTTTAAAAAATAAGATTTTCGCAAATCCGATACATAATTTGCAAGAACTGCAACAAAGAATTGTTCAGCAATGTGCAACCATAACGTCAGAAATGCTGTAAAACGCTTTTCACAGCATGAGGAGGCGCGTAAACTTGTGCATTGAACACAACGGGGGACATTTCCAACACTTACTGTCATTTAGTTTTTCTGGTTAATAAAAACGTTATTTATTTCATAACTTGTAGTTCATTATTATTTTACAGATGAACTAAGTAGGTAACACATTTGTAGGTTATTGATAATGTCAGTGTAGCTTGACAATGATTGAATTATTTCAAGAGGATGATTTAAACTAAGACAAGCGTTTTACATTCCATGACCGACATTGACCAATTTAATTTTTGATATCATAGTATAATGCAAATTACATTAATATCGCATTTAAAAGTATGTCAAAATATATCTTTTGATAGTAATTCATGTGTAGTTAGCTGGTCAAATAAAATGCGCAGCACTAATAATTCATAACAATATTAATATATTTAGTTGTACTTCAATTTAAACAATATTATATATACATGTAAAGCTAATGCTGTTACTAGATACGAATTGGTTATTGATTAGCACAAATGGGTTTCATAATACCACAGCAACACGTTTTATCATGCATTACAAAATTGGTTCTCTATTTGCATAAAAATAAAAATAATCACAGCGAATTGCAAATACAATTTGTAAATGGAAAGCCGGACTAATAATATCTATCCAATTTCCAAATTGTACTACAAGTTATGATCAACTAAAAGTGTAAATGCATGTTTTCGAAAACAATCAATAAATGGTTTTGTAAACGAAAAGATAAGATAACCGAAATAAAAATAAACAGGCTCCAATTAAAGGAATCATATACATTTTTCCTTTATTTACATTTAGCTTTTATTTCTTTAGATCTCAATTTGTTAAACACAATTTCAGTTATTTAATATGTAAATATAAATGAATATTCAAATATTACTCTTGTGATTTTCTTTTTGTTTACCAGCAATACCAAATTAATGTACAAAAGAGCTTAATTTACCCTCAAGCTCTTAGATTCTAATTTCTGAAGCCAGGCTGGTGGCGCTTTCAAAATTTAATTTGGTAGATATTTCACCTCTAACTTTTCACTGCTTTTTACTCTCTACGCATTGGTATGACTGTATGAAGTCAATATGGTTGCAGAAGATATATCGTTTGAACTTTATTCTGGGCTATTCAAAGTGAAAGCCTCGAAAAAATGTAGTGTTTCGAACAGTTGCGGAAAATAAAATTGTTTTGCTAAATTTGAGATTTGCTAAGAGATCTGAGATTAATTTTGCGGGCAAATATCAAATATTTAAATGTATTATCACTAAATTATTAATTTGCGATTATTATTTTAGGTTTTCAGAATTGTTAATATTAACGGGAAGTATTTCATATGCAAGAGGAGCAGCCACTAAGAAATTAAGTATTAATTATTTTCAACGAACTAATATAATATTGCAACGAACATTTTTACTGCTGATGTGAAAAAAGTTCCTACCAAGATGTTAAAAAGGCAACAATTGGATACCAAGCAAGTACATGGTTTTACAAGACTAGAAATGGAGAATTGTGAGGACTCGATGGGAAAGTATTTAGAGAAGCTTTTATATGAAGAGATAAAAAATGATCAGCAAGCAAATGGTTTGGGAAGTAATTGATATAGAAACTTTAAGTAGAGAGTAAGTAAAGAGAGCACTACTACACCTCAAAAATAATAAAAGCTATGGACAAAATAAAATAAGACCAGAAATGTTTAAATACGGAGCAGAAAATATACATGCCGCAATATCTGTTTTAAAAATAAATGTATATATGAAAAAGCCATAGATCTGAGTATCAAAACTACAGATGAAAAGGCATATTAGATCTACCGTATAAAGTTTTAGCTATAATATTAAAGGCGAGACTAGAAAAATATATAAATACAACTATACCAATCTGGATTCAGGAGACGTAGATTTGACACGGAAATATTTCTTCTGAAACAGATTCAAATGAGCGACTACCATTGTAAAATTCCTTCGCAGGCGATAAACGTTAATATAATACTTTTTCTTCCTCCTCTTGTTATAAGCATGTGGCTTGTTATTTTAACAGCATCGTGTCTTCTTTTAATTGTCTTGTATTGATGAAGTTCATGATTGCTTCTACATTTAGGATGGTTTCCTTGGAGATCTGTGGGTGGTTGACATCTCTCGATATTTTGAGTGTTCTGTTCGCAGACATTCTGGCGCCTTCGACGTGCTCTCGACCATCTCACATGTCTTGAGTGTTGCATATTTGTGTTACAACATCGTTGCTTACCCGTGTGTTCCCGGTTATATTTCTCAGTATTTTCTTCAGTGTTGTTCTGAGGACTGATTTTGTCTTGGTGGTGTCTCCCTCATATGGCGCGTATGCAACACTGATACAGAGGCTTTTTGTGCCTATACTCGCCAGCTTATTGTTCTACATGAAATATCCTAAGCACCAGAACGTTCTTGTCGCTTTGAGGATCTGGTTATTTCTTTTACTGTATTGTGATTTGCTGTTAGTTCTATGACCTAGCACTTAGGTGACATCAGATACTCGATTAGCTTGTACATGCCTTCATAAGAAATGTTTTACCTTTGTCTGGAAAATACGATGAAACTGCGTCCTTTGCTTCTTCATCGCTCATAAATTTCTTCCTAATGCAGCTCTTTTTTTCATTTAAGGAGAAATCGCTAGAAACCAGGTCTGGGTGGGTTCAAAATATAGAAGCCCACTTTATGCAGGGATGGCCAGCGTAATAAAATTCTTGTGGAGGGAAAATTGTCGTGCAGAAGCAGGACACCTTTCATCAATTTTCTACTTATTTTTCTTTAAGGACTTCGTTTAACTGGATTGAGGAGTAGTAGACTCCAGTTATGGAAATGTCTTTGTCTTTGTAATCAATTAACAGGATTCCTTCGGAGCCCCAAAAAACATTTTTCCGGGTGACTGACACTTTAAACTTCTTGGATGATGGAGTGCTTTTTATGCGACTGCATGGAGTCTTGCTTGGACCCAGGTTTATAATGATATACCTAAGTTTCATCTACGTAAGAATTCAATTCAACACAGCATTACACAGTCCACGCACGGGAACATCCCAGGCCCTCTTGTTTTTGCAGCGGTGTCAACATTCTTGACACTCATCCTTCGCGTTTAAATTATAAGTCATGCCGTGATAATCATGAATAATTTTAAACAAGGTTGTATCAGATACTCCTGTTATTTCTGCGAGTTTTGTCTTCTTTAGCCCAGCATCTTCCATTATTAATTTTTCGACTTTTCTAAAAAGTACTAGAATGGTCACTCCGATAGGCCGCAGAGACCGTGGTTCGTCTTCTAGTGATTCCCATCTTGTATTATGCGACTGTGCCACTTAAAACCCATAGCCTTCCCCAAGAAAAATCCCTATAAAACGATGCATCTCTTAGAGTATGGTATGAACAGACCTTCCATGTTTTGGAAGGAACTTGATAACGGCGCGATACTTGATTTTCTGCATATTTCACACTTTCTTCCCAATTAAGTTACTTGGACGACGATAGTTCAGATATTACTGACGCGAGTTATTTCACTACCAAGCAGGCATTGTGCAGCATCTATCGTGTAGTCTAAAAGTCTAGCAAAGATAAACAATAACGCGATATAAACCCTTTTTAATAAACCAAATATTGTTCAGAGAATAAAAACACAGAATTTGATGATCGAGGTATGCGCAAAGGCTTTCAGGAGATAAAACCACGAACAGGTAAGAAGAAGATTAAACCAGTAAAAGACGATCTTGTCAGAAAGGAAGTTCAGAACCACAGCCATGAATAGAGAGGAATGGAAGAAAATTACTCATCAATTCAAGACTTGCAACTATCGGTTTTTACCTTTTTATATTACCAAATTGTATCTTTCTTGGACCACGCAGAAAGCAGTATTGAAAATTTTTCATTATTTTGAAGTGACAGATGCAAAATCCACAACGGCATATAAAGTGCTCACGTATGTACATTATAGATTCAATCAAAAATTGTGTTTCTAGCTGGTTGCCCAGTGATACAAAACTCTACGAAATAGCAGTACTTTGTGCTACTAATACGTTGGGATGAGGTCTTCATCATTTTCGTCAGTTAGATAATATACTTTGATCAAAGCTTGTCCTGAGAGAAAACTTAGTACAAGACGGCCTTTATTAATTAATCAAACTCTTTCCATTTTCGTCTACTAGACAATTGCCTTATTTATTTCAGGAGATAGAACCAGTAAAAGACAATATATAGAACAGAGAGAAATGTTACCTATTATAGAGGATGTCCAAATAGTAATGTTAGAAGATGGTTTAGAAATCGAAGGTTAGCATTGTTCTTGGTAGGAAGAAGGTGCGAACATTTGATATTAATTAATAAGTAATTGACAAGCATACATTCTCTCATTTAGAATATATCAAATAAGATTTAAACATTGTGAAAATTTCGCTTATTTCTAAATTACTGTGCAGTTACATTAACAAATTATTCTATATAAAAATGGTAAAAGTGACTTTGCTGATAAAATTAAATTTGCTTACGGTCTTCTCAAATTCAATTCACATTGTTCTAAATTTTGAAATAAATTAGTATTTACTTAGTCGTATATTATTTCACTATTAATTTTTCAAACTACAATAGGAAACAGTAAAACAGACATCATGAAAATTATTAGATATTTCTTCACGAGTTACATAAAATTTAATCATTTTCGTAGGCAGGCTAACAATAACTTGTAATATTGTCATATACATTGTATATACCTATATAAATCAACCTGTAATGGTTTTCACAGATTTCGTTTCACTTCAAGGTGCTTTAACGATAATTTTCAGAAACTTTATTAAATAACTTTTTCAATTATGACTTCCTGGCTTTACTGGGATCTTCGGAGTTTCATTGTAAAGTAAAAGTTAGCAGCATTCGATATTATTTAATAAGTTTAAATACGTTTGCAACAAATAAAGCCAAGGGAAAGAGGAGTGACTATGTAATTTGAATGTGCAAAAGCGGCAGCTATGCTGTTCTCGTAAAGTGCCTACCTAATATACCTACAGATTTATTACTTTCGCAATAACTTAAAGTATCGCTTTTATATTTGTTCAGTGAGGAGTTAATATTCATTAGTTCTTTAAGAGATTGTCTTTGTTAAGCAAATATTAGTGAAATATATTAGAAAGTTAAATATGAAAATACTAAAGTTTAAAGAAGACAATTTGTAAGTTATTACATTAAATAATTATTATTATCATTAAATCATATATTATTTTAAAAAAAAGTAAACTACTAGCTCATAAATTACAAATGCGTAAGCTTCCTAAGATAATAATGCAGTTAGTTAAGTAAAGTCAATAGGAATGGGTGTTAACAAAATTTCAATCTCAAATTTAATATATGGGAATTATATAATTCTAACTGGTCTTTATAATTACATTATTTATTAATTTTTAAGTTTTTCTATAAAATTCAATTTTCTGCTTTAACTTATACATGTATGAATGTATCTTTTTGGAAATTGCTATTGAATTTGCGTTTAAATTCTGAGCAGTAATTGGAGAAAGATGAACATGTTGAGGTTAACATTTTGCCTGTTTAATCTTTATTATTTTGATAATATTTTTTTTATAGAGTTGGCAGCATTGAATGATAGAGTCTGGTTCAAAAGTGAAATTGAAAAATGTTTAGTGTGTACATAATTTTTTTAAATTTAAACTTTTATGTTTTACATCTTAGTATATAATGGAATTGCAAAATGTACTACTGTTTCGGCATATGTCGAAATTTATTTGTCTTTAACACCTAATTATTGTAGATTACTATTGCTATAATTATTTAATCACAACCATTAAAATACTTGCAAGAGTCAAGGTCACATTTAAAATCGACTACCTAATTGCGCAAACTTGCAACAGTGTATACATTTCTACTTATTATATTTTATTTAGTCACGTTTTCAAATGTACCTGTAACTATGCACTAAATTTGTTTTTGTACTCGCTTATCAAAACCTGTCATTTCACAATTCGATTTGCGTGCGTAAAAAGTCACTTTAAACACGAGTGCGTAAAAGTAAAGTTGGTACTTCCTAGAACTTGATTAATTTAGTGACATTTTAAAATCATAAATTCCTAACCTTAATAATATGCTACCCAGTTCGTTGTTTTTCTATGAAAATAAAAGGAAATGAAATAGAATTTTTTGAATTTGATAATTTTAAATTAAATGTCACTTCAAATAATCAATACTGCCAATTCAATTTTTTTTAATTAATATCAAGAGATTAGTAGTGTGTCATAAACGATAACGTATTTAACAATATGTATTATTATTATAGTTTAGAGTAATAAAGTATAATTGTAAAAATGTCCATTTCAAATAAACTTGGTGTATTACAACTTGTAAATTTAATAAAATTAATTAAAAACTTTTAAAAAATCAATGGCTCCATCTATTACATACTTATATTATTAATTGCTGATTACTCCGCCAAGAAAATAGTACCTACGTAAATCTATTATAGTATTTACAAAGTTTCGTTTTTTCAAAAGTATTATGTGGAAATATTTTGCAGAAATATGTTAAAATAGGTATGTATGCAAATTATTTAATACACCTGACAGCAATGAATGACAGTTAGGAGTCCTTCTTTTTTGCATTACTCCACAAAAAAGTAGTACCGATATAATTTATATTAATAAAATTATTGACATTTTGCTCGTTACAAAAAATATTGTACAAACTTCGTGCGTGAAACATTTTGCGAATTCGTGTCCATAAAGCGCTCGCCTTTCGGCTCGCGCTTTAAACTGGTCACTCATTCGCGAAATATGATTTCACGCACTTGGTTCGTAAATAACTATTTCGTTTGATAAGGGTGTTTTGTGTTTTCTTCATCTTCTATTTCCAATAACATTACTATAATTATACCTTCTCTCAAATTATTAAAATCTTTCCAGTTTCCGTCCATCTCATGCGTTTGGGCATCTATGTCATTTGGTTTAATTTTAGATATTATCACAATTTGTGTCATCAGTAACATTTGGTTTGATGATCGTAATTAAACTCTACAAATATTTCTTGTTCAACTAGGCTAGCAAAAAAGCAATTATTGCAATCAGCTATTTCAATCAAGGTAGTCCGTATTATAAGTGTTTCTACAGTAGGATCCTGGTGAAGAATCGTGATTATTCGAAACTGCTGATCGGCAGAAATGGTCCTGTTTTATGGCCTGCACGTTCCCCAGATCTTTAACCGTTAGATTTCTTCGTTTTTGGAGCAATAAAAGATCTCGTATATGTGTGATCATATGCAATCCAAGAGGAGCTATTGGAAGCTGTTATTAATGTATTTGATAGTTTAGATGGGCGCAAAATTAGGAGAGCTATTAACTCAGTGTTGAAAAGGTGCCGTAAGTGCGTCGATAATAATGGTGGGCATTTCGAACACTTAATGTAAATTTAGCGTGTTACGTGTTGTTAATAATTAATTCGTTTAGCGTTTTTATTGTTTCTTGTATTACATTGTATATTATATGTTTCTTTTCTTTTCCATGGCAAGACATGATTTTTTTTTAAACATAATAATAGTGTATTGTGTTGTTATTTATTAAAATAAGTGCTACAGCCCCTACTTCATTGCAAGCAGAAAAAAATGCATTACTAGAATATGTCATAGCCAACTATAGTTTCCATTTAAAAAAAATAGAGTTTGCTTGCTAACTCAAAAATGCTAAGCAAAATTAAAAATTTAAGAAGTTGTCGTTGTTTGAAATTGAATTTCTTAAAAACAATATTAAAAAAGTGTTTTTCTAACTTTAAGAATAGAGGTGTTATAGCACTGAAAAGGTTTTGGAGTAATTCTATTTTTTGCAAATATCTAGTAAACCATGCATTTTCTTAAATGGACAAAAACGTATCTGCATGAGGCTTACAAAGATGCAAATCTTTATCCATTTAACCTAATGCGTATCTCTTATGGTTTTCGAGGTCCCCATACAAATAATGAAAAAAACTCACTCTGTATATAGACATTATTTTACATATTTTATTTTTCAGAATATTTCTTTTATGTTATTTTGTGAAATCGTTATTTTATTAAAGTTTATTTCATACTTTTGTTTCATATGTAGAATTTTGTTTTGTATTTCAAATGCCTCAATAAAGAGATATACATACATAAACCTTGTCGTTGTTTTAATTTAGGTTTTCTGCCTTTTATATAACATATTTTAAACGAGAAGTCAGTTCTAGCACCTAGATTATAATGAGGGTATTATTAATCCGTCCGACTGCAATTCGTGTGGGGGGATTAATTGAATGGTTGGCCGCGACTGCAATTCGTGATAGACCGATAACAAACATCACTGAGTGTTACTGACACATCTTTATTATTTTATAAACAGGACGGTTCGATGATTCTTCCTGTTTACATAGCATACTAGACGGTCCTTTTTGAGAGGCCATACATTAATGAAATTTCTTCAGTATATGTGGGTTTACTGCTCTACAGATCAGAGAATTCTGCTCGATGTGCATAACTGTTAAGTTGAAAGCCTCATCATTAAAAGTCTTCACTACAACAAGAACCAACAGTGGTTAACTAAAACGGCGCGTGAGTCAAATTTCAAGTTCTAATTTTGACACCTTTAGAATATCATTCTTAAGCAATTCTTAATTCTTCTTCTTAAATTTCTGAACGGGATTCAGCTGTGGAGTACCGTCAGAAACTCAATATTGCCATACTACAAATATTCCAACTCATGGTATTGCGTGCTATCTACGACAATGAGATTTTTCAACACATCCCTCTGCAATCCGTTAAGGAAATCGTGGATCGTTTCATTGCGAGATCCAATGAAACGACACTGGTGCAACGTCATGTGCTGGTTAAGACATTAAATGTGGGTGGCAACAATGAAATACGTAAAATGCAACAAAGTAATTGTTGAAGAATAAGCTCTCACACTATTGAAAAACTCAAAATATTCATACACAAATTAATTCGTATATGAAAATGTATCAATGCACATCTACACCAAGTTGGCATTGCAAACAACAACGTACAGACAGCTGTTTCGATCTTACATAGATTTCATCAGTGTAGGAGCGTGCTGGTCACAGTGCCGTACAAACTTGGACGACCTGCAAATATAGTCGACTTACGTACCAAATGCCTATGAGAGATTCCCAGCGGCATATGTGACCCAAGCGCGACAACGCTGAGGGTTCATCGTTGTACTTGCAATGAACGGAGGTAATTTATTAGCAGGAGGTTCTTGCTTCTTATTCTATGGGACTTTTAAGAGCTGTAGTTCACCGTTTTGCCAAATTACATACAATTCACATGGACATTGTGTAGTACAGAAGAAAGAACAAACATCCTTCCTGCCGTACATGCCCTGCTACCCGACAAGAAAGAGGTCACGTATAAACGATTTTCTTCTTATTAAAATATTAAATCAAGAATTTCTTACCAAAAACAAGTATTTTGGATTTTAAAGTTGCCGCAATTAATGCTTTAGAAGAAGTGTTTCCGACTACAGTTATCAAAAGTTGTAACTATCATTTTAATCAAGCCCTTTGGCGTAAAGTACAATATTTAGGTCTAACAAACTTGTATAAGGAAAACGAAGAAGTAAGAAACCACATAAAAAAGTGTGCTGCATTAGCTCATCTGCTCATCTGATAAAATTATAGATGGTTGGCTCTGTCTAATGGAAAATGGACTTGGGATGGATAACGTCATCGCATTACCAATTCTGTAGGAGGATGGCATAACAGACTCAACAGACGGATCGAAAAAGCACATCCCACAATATATTCGAATTAAAGTTCTTCAGGAAGAAATGCGCTACTATCAATACTGCCTTCCTGCAAAATTGTGTGTGCAGAAGTACCCCCAAAAGAGCAAAAAATACTGTGAATTAAATAGGCGGTCAAAAATAGTCGTAAGTGACCTAATTCAAAATAGAAAATCTTAGTGACACAAGCTGAAATATGTTGTAAAATTATAGATACTTTTACTTTTAATTTTAATTAAGTATTGTATAATACTGAGATTAGATAAACGTTACTCTACATAGAGTTAAAGGTAAAATTAAAACAAAAGTTTTAATTTACCCTATTTCTTGTAACATATAAAATTGACGCACGAAACGGGAATTCAAATCACATTCACTTCCCATCTATAAATTGAACGCCTGCAAGGGGAAAATTTTGTGAAACACAAAAAGGGAACGTCCGAAATGGTCACAAATCCTAAAAAGTATGCACTTATTAATCGCTATATTGGTCAAAAATGTCATTAACATGTAAGACAAAGATATTAATATATAGGACCTTGCAGTACACCCATACTCCTTGTCATTTCATTAGAATTTTTATGAAATTTTTGATTAAAATATATCTTTCCGAACAGAGTTGTCAATATCAAAGCAAAACACAAGTATAATACGTTTCGTTCTCACAGAAATATAAATGTTTAAATCGAAACCATATAAACAGATTCGAGACAAAGGCGTTATTTAAGCTTTCAGATATACATTAATTTAGTTCTCAGTTAATTTCATAAATGTCCCCCTGCGGGATATTTATTCTCCACATTCCGTCGCACAATCCATTAAAAACTACTTCCGACCGCTTTATTGACGATAATTTTTCTTTTGGGCACCCTTCTACAGGAAATGACTTTTTCAATTACATCGTCTGTTGCCGTCACAATGTCACTCAAACACATTTTGTAGGAAATATAAACCGGAGATTTGTTTGGCAATTGGAAACGTGCTAATGCTATATACAGACGCATTACTGAAAAGTATGCTTAATTTTCTATTTCTGTAAATAGGGATTTATTAATCCAAAGCTAACACAAGTAAATAAGTTTTAAGGAAAATAAAATATTCTGTTGCATGACTTGGAATACCAAGATGGAAGTTGAAGTGACAATGTTCAAAAGTATCTTAAATAGTTTTCTATAAAGACGGTTTAAATTCTAATAAAATTACGAATACGGATTCAGAATGATATTTGCCGAAATGATACTTTTAAGATGGTCAGGAATTTAATATAATGAGTTATTAGTTTCAGAAAGAAAGATTATGCCATAACCAGGAGTCTGAAGTTATATGATTTTACCTCACAAATAAGAAAAGGTGCAAACAAACGAACGTGCATTTTAAAGCATAGGTTCCAAAACTTAATTTGCTTCCTTTTATACACCGTGAGCATTTTGAACTGTCCTGTAAAATAATGTTAGATTGTGTTGTCTTTACTCTTTAACCAATCTCTTATGTTTATTAAAGTTCCGTCTTCCCAAATACACTCGCTGCTATTAACATTCGCATGGATTGTTCCACTGGAGGATGATATCGGTCAATTTGGGAACTAGTAGCATAAATGCATCCTAGCAAAACGTAGTTCTTGTCATAAACATTCTAAGTATCAAAATTAAAAACAACGAATAATATTTTACAGAAGCTAGTTTAAATTACGGGAATTATATAGCCCCTTTACGTATTTCTGGCGTTCTATTTCTGCTTTTACTTTCTTATACGTAGTATAAGGAAGTATTGTGATGATGAAAATTTTCGACCTCGAGATTTTTGCAGATGTCCACGTTTTCAAGTCCCCTGATACCAAAAAAGTGGTTTTTAAAAAATGTGTCTCTCTCTCTCTCCCTCTTGAGATCTGATTAGTTTTTCAGTAAAATCGGTAGACCGGAAGTAGCAGTTTACTTCAGCGAAAAAATCGAATTTTGACAATATTTCTTCAACTATTAAGTTTAAAGAAATTTATAAAGAATTCACATATACTTAAAATTGAAATTGAAAATAATTTTATTTAAAAAGTTTTTCGAAATTCCTACCGGAAGTAGGTCTTTTACTCTTATCGAAAATCAGTTTTTTGCGAATATTTCGCAAGTCATGCTTTTTAGACAAGTACGTTACGGGTATAAAAGTATTTAAAACATAATTTTCAATATCTTTTGTATAAAAGAAATTTCAAAATTCAGACGGGAACTACCACTTTTACTCTTATCAGATAACGATTTTTTGCAAATATGTCGTAAGTTATGCATTCTATATATATTTATCAACAGTACAAAAGTATTTAGAACTGAATTTGCAATATTTTTTGTATATATGAAATTTCAAAATTCGGACCGGAAGTAGCAGTTTTACTCTTAGCGAGTAGCACTTTTTTGGTAATATCTTGCAAAATATGCATTCTATAGAGATTTATTAAGAGAATAGAAGTACTTAGAATAGGTTTTGAATAATTTTTGTATAAAAAATAATTCTTAAAATTCTATAATTTGAAGCGCTCATACGTATAAGAAAGTCGTGTGGTGGCCACACCTCATTTTTTTTTTACTTTCTTATAAGTATTGTGATGACGAAAATTTTCCACCTCGAGATTTTTGCAGATGTCCACGTTTTGAAGTCCCCTGATACCAAAAAAGTGGTTTTTAGAAAATGTCTGTATGTCTCTGTGTGTGTGTGACCACGATAGCGGTCAAACCGCTGTAGATATCAATTCCAAATTTTGTATTTACGTGTATAATCTCCCTCTTGAGATCTGATTAGTTTTTCAGTAAAATCGGTAGTCCGGAAGTAGCAGTTTACTTCAGTGAAAAAATCGAATTTTGACAATATTTCGTCAAATATTAAGTTTAAATAAATTTATAAGGAATTCATATGTACTTAAAATTAAAATTGAGAACAATTTTATTAAAAAAGTTTTTCGAAATTCCTACCGGAATTAGGTCTTTTACTCTTATCGAAAATCGTTTTTTTTGCGAATATTTCGCAAGTCAAGCTTTTTAGATAGGTACGTTACGCATATAAAAGTATTTAAAACATAGTTTTCAATATCTTTTGTATACAAAAAATTTCAATATTCGGACCGCAAGTACCACTTTTACTCTTAGCGAGTAGCACTTTTTTTCGAATATCTTGCAAAGTATGCATTCTATAGCGATTTATTAAGAGAATGAAAGTACTTAGAATAGGATTTTGAATAAGTTTTGTATAAAAAAATTCTTAAAATTGTATAGTTTGAAACGCTCATACGTATAAGAAAGTCGTGTGGTGGCCACACTTCATTTTTTATACATAGTATAAGGAAGTATTGTAAAAATTTTTGTCCTAGAGATTTTTGCAGATGTCCACGTTTTGAAGCTCCCCGATAGCAAAAGGTGGTTTTTAAAAAATGTCCCTCCCTCCCTCCTTCCCTCCCTTCCTCCCTGCTTCTCTCTCTCTCTCTATCTCTCGCTCTCTCTCTCTCTCACTACGTGTGTGTCTATGTGTGTGTTAGTGTCTGTGTGACCACGACAGCGGCTAAACGGTTAAAGTCATCAATTCCAAATTTTATATTCACGAGTATAATCTTCTTTTTGAGATCTGATTAGATTTTCAGTAAAATTGGCAGACCGGAAATAGTAGTTTACTTCAATGAAAAAATCGAATTTTGCCAATATTTCATCAACTAATAATATGTACTCAAAATTAGATTCGAGAAAAATATTATTAGAAAAGTTTTTCTAAATTGTTACCGCAAGTTATGCTTTCAAGGCAAATACATTTATAACTTATAAATTATAAGTCTAAAAGTAATTAAAACTTGATTTTCAATATCTTTGTATAAAAAAAAATTTAAAATTCGGAGCGGAAGTAAGACTTTTACCCTCAGCGAGTTGCATTTTTGTTTTTCGAATATCTTGCAAAGTATGCATTTTACAGCGATTTATTAAGAGTAGGAATAGGATTTTGAATAATTTTTGTATAAAAAAAATTTATAGTTTGAAACGGTCATACGTATAAGAAAGTCGTGTGGTGGCCACACCTTATTTTTTTGTATTGCATATATTTTGATTTTACTAATTCAAAAAAGAGTACAACAACGTTTACAAATGTTTTGCAAATATAAATGATAAGAGCACAAACAGGCTGAGTTTCTAATCCTCCCTTCTACCCTCTTATACCAAGAGCATTTTTCATTTAATTTTATTCTTGCCTACTCGCTCGTAATGCTAGCTCTCTCTCGGTATAAACGATCAATGAAGAACTGAGGCATTACAATATTTAATTGATAGCGTCGCCTAGTTCTACCACCCACCTCCAACTTGTCTGCCTGTCTTCCTACCGCTGTTTCTCTTGGTCTTCAGTGTCCCTCCATCGGTCGGATGGGCGGCGTACAGTTCGCATGATTAGTTACTCCTAATTTGAGTTAATACTGATAAATGGACGCCCTGTCAATTCTGATAAATTTCATTGCGCTCGTCCCGCTCCGCAGGCAAATGAAAATTAATCATTAGAGAACGAGGAGTTGCATGGATTATTTATGTATAACGTAAAGAAAAACGTTCAGCCGTCGTAGACGGAGCCCACCCACTGGCAAAGGCAATGGACGCTGAGGAATTAAAAGGAGTCGATAAAAGTACTAGAGAAGATAAAAAGGTTTGAGGATGTAACAATATTTTTATAGAGCAACTGTTGCGTCTTATACCTGGCGACGTAGGTATGTATTCAACGTGATGCAGCTTTTAACACATAATAATAATAATAATAATTGGTCTAACACTCTACATCAGTTTTACTCCAATTAAAGAGGATTCGCACAATTAAGAGTGGTTATTACTCTAAAGCCCACGGTGTGTTTAAAGTGGTGCCTCCTTGCATTCATCAGTGAGTAAGAAAACTAACACTCGCAGAGAAGGTACTATAGTAGAATTATCGAACAGATGCAGTAGCAACAGCGCATTTGCCCGTTTAAGCTATTACCGAAACGCAATGTTGCTACTGCATCTGTTCGGTAATTCTACTATAGGTCTCGAACGTGAGACTCACAGATATTGAAACAACATGTAAAACATGGGCCTAAAGCCTGCTAGGTCAACATTGTTCTCAAAAAGCGGGTACATCTCGCTACAAATCTAAAAATAATAAAGTGTGGTTATCGTGTTATAAAATTTTTGTACTCGCCGCCTGTAAACTGACGTTTGGCGCACGTGTAGCTCGACTGGGAAATACGTTTTCCTGGTTGAGGCGACTGTAAAAATTGAAAAAAACACTGGCACTTTGGGACATTTAAAAAAAATCTAACTTGGTAGTAATAAAATTTAGTCTATAAAATGCTACTTCCCTCCACTATTCTTCACTAAAAGTTGGGGAAATAGGAGTAATAATTAAAAATTCATCGAAAAAAATTGTGGCGCCATCTATTTGACGATATTTTAAGCGACATCTTAAGCTATTTGAACCACATCGACATTCATATTGACAGTTCGGAATTGTTTGTATTTAATACAAAAAACGCAATAAATGTGCTATAAATTTATAAATACCTCATGTTTGCATTGTGTAAGAATATAATAACTTAATTTTTGGGAAAGGTGAGTAATAGTTACGTACATGAAATGCTTAAATTAATTAGGTAATCTATCTTAGGTTAGGTATGATACCAATGACATTAATCAATAATATTTTTTTAATTTAATGTTCGTACAAAAAATATTGTACAAACCATTTGCGTGAAGACATCTTCCACGCATTCGCGCAATTAAAAGCACTCTCTTCCTGCGGTCGCTCGTGCTTACAATGTGCGCTCATGCGGGAAAATAGTCTTCCCGCACTTGGTTCGTAAATAACTATTGTTTATTTCATAACTAATGCAACATATCTAAAAGCAAATATACCTACTCATAAATCTGTTTCCTTGTATATTATATCATGTAGCATCAGCCTTCGATTAAAAATATTTGTGATCGATATATGTCATTTTTCTTGCCTAGAACATGCATGACTTTTCGTATTACTACACACTCACTCGTGGTTATATGCTTTAACGCCGATTTTTCCAAGTCCGATTAAAATACTCGATTAACTAATAATTAACTAACGTAATCATTGATTATCTCTAACCAGTGTGTTTCAATGCGAACCAATTCGCCGATTATCTAAACAGTGTTCAAGGATTTATTGTACAAAATTGGCAACATATTTGCTAGTGCATTTGTTCTAAATTAATATATTTTGTTCTAACAATATTGGCGCCATTTTTTTCATTTGAGTTTGTTCTTTGTGCTCTTTGTGCTTGTTTTCTTTTTTTTTTTTAAGATTATATCCTATATAATTAGTTTAGGCATTTATTTTGTGAATATTGCAATATAGAAATAAATATAAAGTGCAATAAACTTGAGTGATACTGAAAAAAAATTATTGTTTACTTCCTGCTATTGAGAAATACAAAAATAACGTAAAAAAATGAGGTGTGGCCACCACAGGACTTTCTTATACGTATGAGCGATTCAAATTATACATAATTGTTCTGAATAGTTTTAAATACTTTTATCGTAGAAAAATAATCCGAAAAATAAACCTGTAAGTGTGTTTCTTCAAGTTCAAATTTTAAGAATTTTGTTATATAAAAAATATTCAAAATGCTATTCTAAATACTTCTATTCTTTTAATAAACATCTATCGAATGCATACTTCCCGAGATATTTGAAAAAAAGTGCCACACGCTAAGAGTAGAAGTGCTACTTCCGGACCGACTTTCAAAATTTCATTTATACAAAAAATATTCCAAATCTAGCTCTAAATTCTTTTGTACTCTTGACAAATATATATAGAATGCATAATTTACGATATATTTGCAAAAAATCGCTATTCCACAGAGTAAAGGTGTTACTTACGGTCCGAATTTTGAATTTATTTTCATAAAAAGGTATTGAAAATTATGTTCTAAATACTTTCATACTCATAACGTACCTGTCTAAAAGGTATGACTTGCGAAATATTCAATAAAACTTAGTAGTAGTAGTAGTAGTAGTAGAAATATTGGCAAAATTCGATTTTCTCACCGAAGTAAACTACTACTTCCGGTCTGTCGATTTTACTGAAAATCTAATCAGATCTCAAGAGGGAGATTATACTCGTAAATACAAAATTTGGAATTGATATCTATAGCCGTTTGACCGCTATCGTGGTTACACACACACTGACAGACAGACACACAGAGAGAGAGACATTTTTTAAAATCCACTTTTTCGATATCAGAGGACTTCAAAACGTGTACATCTGTAAAAATCTCGAGGTCGAAAATTTTCATCACAATAAAGTAAAATGAAAAACCAATACAATATATACAGGGTGAGTCATCTCCGCGGGTAAGGCGGATTATGCCTTTATGAGTAAAGATATTTCGAAGAGGTTTTTTTTTCTTGTGATAGCTGTTCATTAGGAGCACATTTTAAAAATATTTTGTATTATACAGAGTGTTCCATAACTTGGTGGCTAACCATAGTTATAGTTTTTTAAACGGAACATCCTATATATTATTGCATTTTTGTATTCCCCCTATAATTTTTAGTCAAAAAGTAATTAGATAGTATAGGCCAAAAACTAAAGTTTTTTGTATATCAGTTCATTTTTGAATTTCTTATTAAATTTTTCATCACAAGAATGTAAGACGTTAATACTTTAAAAGTGACTATTACTGAGCTATTGCCGCTTTTTGATATAATTTTGTCAGTATTATACTATATTAATTAAAACCATAAAATTGACAAAATTATATCAAAAAGCGACAATAGCTCCAGTAATAGTCACTTTTAAAGTATTAACGTCTTACATGTTTTTAATGTGAAATTTAATAAGAAATTCAAAAATGAACTGATATACAGGATGCTCCATTAAAAAAAATGACTTTTATACAAAAACGTGTCATGTAATTTTAATCCAGTTTTCTGCACATGCAGTTAGTAACTGCAAAAAAATAAAACATGCTTCTATTAGGACCTTTTACTGTAAACAATATAACAAAAAAATGTTTTCCATCCAATCGTCGTTTTCGAGAAATATAATTTTATACAAATATTGCCTTTTTCAGAAAAATGGGAATAAGTCAAAAACTTTAGTTTTTAGGCCTATTTCATCTTATTACTTTTTGACTGAAAATTATACGGGGAATACAAACATGCAATAATATATGGGGTGTTCAATTTAAAAAACTATAACTATGGTTAGCCACCAAGTTATGGGACACTCTGTATTATACAAAATATTTTTAAAACGTGCTTCTAATGATCAGCCATGACAAGAAAAAAACTGCTTCGAAATAACTTAAATTATAAGGGCATAATCGGCCTTACCCGCGGAGATGACTCACCCTGTATACAAATATTCATATTAAAGTAACAGTTACCAGAAATATGTAATATATATGACTTGTAACAAAATCATAAAAGTAGGAGTAGTTTGTTGTAAAAGAAAGTCGAAACCTAGGGTCTTGAACTAGATTACCAATCGCAATCTAATGATATAAGATATTAAGCTTTCCATTATAAAATCAGAGATGATTTAACCTCCATCAAATTTCTGTTGGATGAATAAGGACAGCCACTTTCACTGAGAGATCTCTTTATTTAAAACAATACATTCTAACTACGAGCAATTATATGGAATGTCCTTTAATCAAAGAAGTTAACTGAGAAAACTTTGTTTCCAAGTTGGTCTGCACGATTTTAGCTTAAAAAATGTTATGTTCTGTGCCAGTAATAATTATTTGCGTAGAATTTAATTGCACGTCACTGTACAAGCATGTATATTATTCATCCAAACCCAGTTCAGCCAAGATTATATGATGTGTATAAGCTTTCAACATGAACTGGCAAATTTCTTTTGAATTTCTTCCATGTTTTCAATTTCATTTGCAATTTTTCGATATAGTTTAATATGTTAATGACATATATAGAGAGATTCCAAACTATGTATGTTCTCCTGAAATCATGTTTTAATAAGGTGTAATTCGTGAAATTTTCAGGAGTTTCACGAATTGTTTGAAAGTTGCAGTAGAATTAAAAAACTTCCAAAACTGAATCGGCCTCATCAGAAAGGATGATATATTCGTGGTTATCAATAAATTAATTATATTTCTGTAGTAAGCTAAAAGTTACATGCATTAAATATTATGTTATTTTTATTTTTAATTACATTGTTCATTTTATTTATAAAAGAAGCAATACAATTACTAAATCACCGATGAAAATAATTATTAATGCATATGAGAACATAACCTTTAATAACAAAAATCTACAAAAATTCAAGTTTCTAGGTTATCCGGATATGCAAGAAATCCTAATCACTGTTTAATATTTTATCAGGTACTAGTAACACCAGCCAAATTTTTTCGTATAACAATTTTATTGATCAATGATTAGCGTTAACCGGTGCTGGAAAAACGCAAATTTGTACTAACCGGTGTTTTAATCAATGATAACGCTAACCGGCTTTTTAATCGGCGTTGGAAAAACCGGCCCTCAATGCAATTTAATTTCACTTCTTCTGATACGTATCAGTGCTTATTGATCATATGCATTTTACACGAAACGAACTAATGGACATGGTCGACTTTATGGGAAAACGTAAAGTAATAATTTATTATCTCAAGGAGTTTATGCTGAAAGATATTCCTTTAGAAAACAACCTAGTGGTGAAACATTAGAGTAACTTTTGTCAGAACGGGTAGTACAGAGTATGAGAAACACGAAAGCCAACCGTAGGTACCAGCAAAGCAGATAAATTAAATATTCTGTTATGCGCTTTGATAGAACTTTAGTTGAAAAGTTAGTTTTTACTAGTTTTGTTTAATTTTGTCAATCTTATCTAAAATAAAAGTTTTTACCACAAAGTAGTATGTATTAGTTATTTAAATTAAAATACTTCTTCTCAGTTTGTAAAAGCCCTTAATTATTAGGCACACAGAGTTTATTAAGATAAGTACTATCAATATATGAACGAAAATTTTAAATCACATCAGAATATATAATAAATTTATGATGTACTAATAACATAGTGTTCAATTTAAATAAGAAAGGAATATAGATATAATGTTTTGCAACTGGGTAACGAATCCATGATATCGTGCGATTGATATACATCACGAAACGGCAATTCCAATACTATCCGATTATTTAAGAAGTGTTAGTAATATTGTGCACATAAGCCTGTCCTAAAAAATATTTATTTGGAGTTGTCAAACAACTATGTGCACATTATTTTCCTAATTAGAGAATATTGCATGTACACAACTTTATTAACTCTTTCTATATAAACGGTTAGTATAAAACCTGCCGTAACGTCTTGTATATCAACATGATGTGCGCCAAGTAGCGCAAAATAGGTCAATACGCACTGATAAAATATAATTATACTTTCTAATGCTCGTCTTTAGGCACAAAGTGGCATTCATTCGATTAGTAGGTGTGAAAATAAAAATTACCTAAAAGCGTATCTCATGCTCACAACGTTACTGAGAGAGAAATATTTACTTTTATAATCTATCTTGGGATAAAATGTATAAAATATCAAAATTATTTATTATTTACAAGGATTATTTAAAGACGAGACTCCCCTATCGGTGTTTGTTTGTGAAAAAATGGTACCTATTATTTTCGTTTAGGCAATACGCTTAGAAAAGCATATTTAGTTTTCAATATTATCGGAGGTTTCGTTTTACGTTGTGATTAGTAAAAATTAGAAAATGGATACACTCGGTATCCATGTGCGCAATTCTATACTTGGTTTTCTAAAAGCTCAACACAACTGACGATGAAGAACTTCTTGGACTATGAAAACGTTTACTGTTATTAAATTGTTGAAAAAGTGCCACGCAATCGAAGAGTGGAAGTGGAGGTAATAGACTATGGGTATGTCCAGGAGATGGGTGCCACGCTTATTGAATGAAGATCAAAAACATAAAAGATCGTGAATTTTCAACAAAAATTTCAAGCTTTAACATGGCTCAAAAGAAAGTGCTATTCCATCATGATAATGCGTCATCACACACCACTCGCTTAGTTTGGGAAAAAATTTGGTTTAATTACAAATCAGGTTGTGCCCCAACCACCTTAATTCACAGAATCTTGCCCTTTCAGACTTCCATTTGTTCTCAAAACTCCTGCAATTCTTCAAAACAGAAAAGTGATTGTTGCTGTATAGCAGTATTTTGACGATTTGATGATGATGATTATAAAATTGGTACAATTAGAAGCTACACAACTGGAAGTTCTTAAATGATGTATTAAATAGCTCATACTTCGAAAAAGATAATTATCTTGTAGTGGGTGATAATGTTAGATTTAGACTATAAATATGTGTCGAATATGTAAACAATCATAAGAAGCAGAAAAGCTTCCAGTTTTAATTGTTATAACTTGCTTTGCTACACAAATGAGCAACCTCGTATAACGATAAAATATATCAGAAACGTAAATTCGCTTAGTGGTGAAATAGTAGTTATTAATGGTTGTGGATATACAGTGTGCACGCGATTTATCTGCGGATGAATATACTAGATAAGCTGGTCGACTATAAGTGGGAGAATAGGGGGGTACCCTGGGTTACTAACATTAGAACTACGTTAATGTCGACACCGCAGAAATCGTTACTGCGTTAGTCCGTGAAAATTGCTATTGTTACTCTTAATAACAAATTCTTTAAGCAAGAATAAAGTCATTTACTGTACTGCTATAGAGAAGATGGGAATAATATTAAACAATGAAAAGCACTACCCAGATAATTTATAAGTAGAGACTTGTTGAAGCACCAGATAATCGGACTAAATAATTTTAGTAACGGATTATTTATTAAATGCTCAAATAAGCCTCCCTCTTGAGCTGAGCAGTAACCCAGCCGATTATAAAAATTTCGACGGACATTTGTTAACATTTCCGGAGTAACATGATTCGAAATTTCAATAATTTTATGTTTTGGGTCCGATTATTTAATTTCCAAGGATACCGCCCCATACATTTACTTTCATTGGATATTGCGTTCGTGTAGAAATATTCCAATGTAGATTTTTACGCGACCAATACCGACAAATTGCGCGATTATGATGACTATGCACATGAAAAGATTTTTCGTCTGTATATAGGAAATTATTAAAAAATAACTCATCATCCTGATATTTATTAATCATTACTTCGCAAAATTCCATACGCCTGTAATAATCGGCGGGAAGAAGTTCTTGAGACGTTGATATTTTGTAGGATCGGTACTTATTTTTACGTAATATTTTTTGAACCGTTGTAGCACCAATGTTAAATTCACGAGCATTTTAGCGGGATGACATGCTAGGATTTAATTCACCAAAGGCGCCTATTTGCACTTCGAAATCACTGACATTCCTATCAGGAAAATTTTTATTTTTGTTATATAGTAACGTAAAAGTCGTTTCAAAACGTCGAACCGTGTTACGAATTGTATTTGCGCTAGGAATCGATCTTTCCGGATAATTCACTGCAAATAAATCTCTACTTACTTCCGCAGAGTTACCACCTAAAATTGCTTAATCATAGATAGTTTTTCTTATGGCGTATAGTACTCCATATTTAAATTACAAAAATAACTGTTACCCACCTACCCGAAACGCGATTTACAAATGTGCTAGTCGACTAGGCATCGGCCGTTAACAAAATTCAAATGAAATACGCAAGTACAGCTGCTTTCCTTGTTGCACTGATTAAATGCGAGGCTGTCTAGCCTCAGTGAAAATGTACTAGAATTCCCCACTACACTCGACCAAAAGAACAGTTTGCATGTCGCTTTCTCGTACTAACTCATAGAAAATCTCGGTGTCGTCGTTTTATCACACAGTAAATGCATCCGCAACTAGCAGGCAAGCAATTGGTATATTCCTCTTCTTCTTTTGTATAACTTGTACGAGGTACTATTGTGTTAGTACTCAATTTTGACATTAACATCATGAATGAAATGATTTAAAATTAAGAAAGCAATCAAATAGAAAAGTTAAAATGTTGTTATTAATATACTGTTAGTAAGAAGAGAACTTACTTAGTTATATTTTGTAGACTGAATGCATACCTGAAACAAAAAGATAATATTATTTTATGTGAGATTATACTTAAGTATATATAATATATTATTTTTAGTATTCTTTTTCATATACTCTAACTTCAGGTTTAAGTTTCAGTTTAAGTTTAAAACATATATTTAATATAACTTGAATAACTGAGTTCGTTCCTATAATATTTCCAGCGAAAATTAATTGAAATAATAATTTAAATCAAATAGGAAGCATTTTATTAATGCGATAAGTTTCTCGTTTTAGTAATATAAAGATTCTTTAAATATCTAATAAAAGTATTTCCAATTAAAAAGGTATAATTCCCGATATTAATGCACTAATGTACTATATAGAGAAATGAGGTATGGCCACCACACAACTTTCTTACACTGTGTTCGTTCCGAATTTTTTTATATAAAAGTTGTTCCAAATTAAGTTTCAAATACTTATATCTTCTTACCAAACCTGTGAGTAAAACTGCTACTTCCGATCCGCATTTTGAAATTGTTTTTATAACAAATTTTCTCCAAATCCAACTTTAAATACTTTTATATTCTTAATAAATTTGTATAAAATGTATAATTAGTCAAATATTTGCAAAAAAACGGCTATTCGAGAAAAGTGTTATTTCCGGTTCGAATTTAAAATTTCTTTTTATACGAAGCATGTTCCAAATCGAGCTCTGGATACTTTTCTAGATATTTGCAAAAATAAGAGTGAAAGTGCTACTTTCGGTCCGAATTTCGGAATATTTTTATACAAAAACTATTTAAAATCAAGCTTTAAATGCTTTCATACTCAAAACATATTTGTGTAAAACGCATAATTTAACATGCGATATATTTGTAAAAAGCTATTTTTTGAAAAGAGTAAAAGACCTAATTGCGGTAGGAATTTCGAAAAAAATATTTTAATAACATTTTTCCCGAATTCACATCTGAGTACACTTGAATTCTTTATAAATTTGTTTAGACTTCATACTTGACGAAATATTGGTAAAATTTGATTTTTTCACCGAAGTGAACTACTATACTTCTGGTCTACCGATTTTACTGAAAATCTAGTCAAATTCCTAGAGGGAAATTTTACTCATAAATATAATGTTTGGTATTGATAGCCTTAGTCGTTCGGCCGTTGTAGTGATCAAACAGAGATATATGTTTACAAAAACCACTTTTTCCTTACCATCAAAACATTTGGAAAATATCAAATTTTGTTATCACAATATCCTATGTAAAGAAAGTAATTAACACTATTATAGGAAAGTTCTAAAAGGAAATATAAGAAAAACTTTCCCAAGCACTGAAAAGGGTATATTATTTTTTGTATTTATGTAAATAGGAGACTATTACCAAGAACGATTATTCTAAATTAATTTAAATTTAGTACAATAAAAGAAGTACTTATTTGATTGCATTGAACCATTCATATAAATTTCAAAATAATTCAAAACTCATAAATTAAGTCCATAAACTTAATTGTTTAATACATCTAAACAATAAATTACGTGGATCTAGATCTTTTCCTTCACTATTTGGAATAATTCCAAAAGGAAAATGAACAAAATTGTAAGACGTTGCCTTCCAACACAACTACGTACTCAAATATTTATCTATGCAGTAACGATATCAAACGAAGCATATTGTATGTTACGTTTGTATGATATATATTTACAATTACTTTAGAAATGTTTCATTATATAATTCACAATGCGCATATTTTCGTTTTTTGAATGAATGTTATTTATTCAGAGTCAGCGCTAAAATAGTTAGCACGTATAGTTTAGCGAGTACTATTACATATTTATCAATATTACTCGTTTACCGATATTGCATGGTATATCGATGTAATAAAATATCTTGCAGAAACTTAGTTAATTTTTTACTTTCTTATACATTGTAAGGAAGTATTGTGATGACAAACATTTTCGAGTTAGAGATGTTTGTAGATGTCTCAGTTTTGAAGTTTTCTGGTACAGAAAAATCGGTTTTTGAAATATGTCTGTGTGTCTGTCAGTATCTCGCTCTCTCTGTGTATGTGTCGCCAAGATTGTGTCCACACTGTTAACGCTATCAATACCACACTTAACATTTGCGAGTATAATCTTCCTTTACAGATCTGTGAATGTGATAGTTTATTGAAATTCCTACCGGAAGTAGTCTTTTACTCTTATCAAAAATCAGTGTTTTGCGAATATCTCGAAGGTCATGCTTTCTAAGCAGATATATTATCATCAATATCTCAGCAGCTACTAAGTTCAGAAAAATTTTTTAGGAATACCAAAGTACTAAAAAGTTAATTTTATTTCTATTACTAAATTGTATTGTAATCAAGTACATATAGAATGTATTTTATATTAAAATTTACAATAAAGTTAATTTAGGTTTAAAATAACTTGTAGATGGTACAGTATAAAGAATATTAATTTTGGATTTTGCCAAGACATTGTGTGATAGGTTTATTTTGAACTTTTCCCAACATTGTGGAAGTAAATAGAGCAGAGTTATGAATGGCATGGTAGACACGACTTCAAACAATATGCCTGTTTTTATGATATTGTTACATTCTATAAATGTTTTTTATCGTTTTATAAATTTTTATGTATCTATTAATTCATACAAACTTTATATTTCACAATAAAATAGATTTTACTTTCTTATACGTAGTATAAGGAAGTATTGTGATGATGAAAATTTTCGACCTCGACATTTTTGCAGATGTCCACGTTTTGAAGTCCCCTGATACCGAAAAAGTCGTTTTTAAAAAATGTCTCTCTCTCTCTCTCTGTGTGTGTGTGTGTGTGTGACCACGATAGCGGTCAAACCGCTGTACATATCAATTCCAAATTTTGTATTTACGTGTATAATCTCCCTCTTGAGATCTGATTAGTTTTTCAGTAAAATCGGTAGACCGGAAGTAGCAGTTCGAATTACTTCAGCGAAAAAATCAAATTTTGCCAATATTTCGTCAACTACTAAGTTTATACAAATTTATAAAGAATTCATATATACTTAAAATTAAAATTGAGAATAATTTTATCTAAAAAGTTTTCCGAAATTCCTACCGGAAGTAGGTCTTTTACTCTTATCGAAAATCAGTTTTTTGCGAATATTTCGCAAGTCATGCTTTTTAGACAAGTACGTTACGGGTATAAAAGTATTTAAAACATAATTTTCAATATCTTTTGTATAAAAAAAATTTCAAGATTCAGACCGGAAGTACCACTTTTACTCTTATCGAATAGCGATTTTTTGCAAATATGTCGTCAGTTATGCATTCTATATAAATTTATCAAGAGTACAAAAGTATTTAAAACTGGATTTCCAATATTTTTAGTATATACGAAATTTCAAAATTCGGACCGGAAGTAGCACTTTTACTCTTAGCGAGGAGCACTTTTTTGATAATATCTTGCAAAGTATGTATTCTATAGAGATTTATTAAGAGAATATAAGTACTTAGAATAGGATTTTGAATAATTTTTGTAAAAAAAATTCTTAAAATTCTATAATTTGAAACGCTCATACGTATGAGAAAGTCGTGTGGTGGCCACACCTCATTTTTTTGTTTTAATTTCAAGAAAGTATATACCAAATATATTTCTGAACATAAATAAAATAAAATTTAATTTTTTACTTCGTAAGTAGAAATTGAACTTTGTTGACTGATTTAAATATTGAATCAAGTGCAACATCCAACATACCTTTTTTACAAGAAATAATATAAATTATTCGCAAAGCGTCATTTCTACTCATCTTAGTTTATCAGACATAAACATCAAGAAAAATGGATTGATTACGAATGTGCTATTACACACACTAAAGAAATTTAAGTTTTATTTATATTCTTTCCTAACATATAGGCATAAATGATGATTTAATACATTTTTATTTTCATGAATGGGTTAAGCATTCTAAGCAAAAACGGTAACAATTAAAAGAAATTATGAGACTATTATTCAATCACAAAATTGTAATGCTGATTAATTCCATCGTTTTATTAAAATATTCATGTTTTAGTGTATATCTCCACACAGAATTAAATACAAGAACACAACAGGATATATAAAGAGTTTTTTACATTGTTGCTTATACAACATTCTTGCATATAGCCAAAATATTAAATCCAATAATAATATTTGTAATCTTAAGCTCAAAAATACATAATAAAACTACATATACGTTGAAATATAATACAAAGTGACATATATAAAATATACCAGAATATATTCGATTGTGTATATAAAACATTAATTTAAGTGTTTTCTGTAAGTCAAATTGAATTAAGCAGTATTTATATTCAATAATATAATTTCACATTAACCAATAAGCATATACAAATCAATGTACACAAGATTTTCTGTTCAAAATCTTTTCAATAAGACGAAATGAAACAATCGGTATTTATATTCATAATATAATTTCACATATATCAATAAACATGTACGAACCAATGGACAGAACAGGCCATTTTTGAAAATGTCTTATGCAAGTGGCAAATCTGGCTTAATTCGCAAATTTCGATTGACGATAAGGAACCATAATTCCATTCTTTGTTGACTGACCTGCGATGACGACAAAGAAAACTGCGATGCGAAACACCATTTGTATTAAAAAGTGAACTGTCACTTCGTTCAGTCGATTGTTTATTTTATCACCATAAGTTGATAGTCTAGTTGTTTTCATTTTTAAAAGATGGTGTTTGTCAGTGTTCTTGTTTCTATTGATTAGAACATGTTCAACTATTTATTCCCTTAAAATCGTACCTTGTTTATGTCTTGAGACTATCGTTTTTGATATAAATACGAAATAGTAAGAGATAATTCGTAGATAGTTACGTCTTCATCATAATAACATCTAAACAAATTTAAATTTAATTATTTTAAGTGTGACTAAAATAATAATTAATAAAAATGGTAAATAAAACAAAATTTACCACGCACTGACCTTGCTCAGTTATATTCTCAAAAAATTAGTACACATTATATGTGTAAAAACCTGTTAAATCACTAACGCGTTCAGGTTTGAATGACATTTTACGCCATTAGGTCCGCTACATTTACGTACAACCAGCTTTCATATCTCTCCACCCTGTTTTTGGCAAAGGATCCGTTAAGAAGTTGGCTTCATTATAAGACGATCGGCAACTTTCGGAGTTTCCTGTCAGGTCTGGAACAAGATCGCCGTTACAACACGGCACCGAGTAACTACTACAGTATATACACAGATTCTAATCGATTCTCGTCGAACAAAGTTTTCCGAAGCGGATTCTATAGCAGACATAAACTTTTCCTTTCTGGTGGAGGTGCCGTCATTTCTTCCTTTCCTTTTTTCTTTTTTCTTTCACTTCTTTTTACACTAACCGTGGCCCATTCAGGAGAGAAATTTATTACATTTGCAGTATACGTGCGGGATATATATTTCAGAATAACTTTTGACCGTACATAACTCATGATTCCGACGAAAAGGCCGATATAATGTTTTTTTGAGGTTACGTGAGCTGTATGCGTATTATCGCTTTAAAACTATTTATGTATTCATATTCTGAAGTCAGTGAACTACTAAAAATGACTGTTAGATACGTTAACGATAACAGTTTATTATAACAAACTATGTCAAATAATGAAAGCTTTCAGACGGAGCATTCTATTCACATCAACAATTACAAGAGCGGTCGGTTTTTTTGTAAATTTTAGATAAGATCCTATTATATCCCTTTATAAGTGTTATACTTCAAACAAAGTCAGTCAAAATTTCAAACAAAGCTAACACTCTCTTCTCAAAAGTTTAAAAGTTATTGCAAGTATGTTATTATTACCTGCAGCTAAAAGAAAAAAGCAAGAGAACAATACAATGACTATGATAATAATTGCAGGAAGATGCAATAATTCTAAAATGCCTTTGAGTAAAGAAGCTGCATAAATTCGTGTTTGTGACAAAAAAAGATGAATAAAATAAGCCTACTAACCGCCTACATTTATTGATACATACTACCGACAATTTACTTTTCTGTTATAAAATGTTCTTTTGAGATAAAAGCAGCTGGCCTACAAGTGGAATACAAAAGGATTTTGTATATCCGCAGATTTAAATTATTTTTTGCTGTAATTATTGAAACAGTAATCCTGGATCAATGAAAAACATGTGAATATTACGAGGTAGGCACCATAAATTCTCGGCCTGACAGGTTTATCAAGTTCAAACGTGTTCAAACTCCGCCACGTCATGCATGCACATACACGAGGTGTACACTATAAATATGACAGTTCGAAGTATAGTAATTTTTAGTAACCAGCCAATCAACGTGACTAAGGCACGAAAATGACTGAAGTAACGAAAATTAAGTACCGCGCGGTCATTAAATTTTTAACAAAAGAAGGACATACACCTTATCACATTAAACAACATTTAGATGACGTTTACGGTGATTCATCTCCTGTAAAAAAGTGGGAAAAATGTTTCCGTTTCGGACAAGAATCTCTGGAAGATGCTGATCGGTCGGGCCTCAACAAATTTCAATTATTGAACATTTAGTGCTAGAAGATCGCCGTTTGAAAGTGAAGGAATTAGCAGTGATAACAAACATCTCCGAAACAAGTGTTCGCCGAATTCTCCGTGACCAATTGGGTATGAATAAAATTAGTGCTAGATGGGTACTGAGACTTCTTAAACGTCGAGTCGAATGTGTGCAATCGTTTTTAAACATGTGTGGAGACCACCTAAAACCGACTGTGGAGTCCACTGTCCCAGGGGATGGAACAATGGTTCTGTTTTACGATGCTTTATCGAAAAGGGTGTCCATGGAATGGCGGCGACCTGATGAACCTCGTCCCAGAAAGGCGAAACTCGTTCAATCAACGAAAAAGGTGATGGCAACAATATTCTGGGATTGTGAGGGCATTATGCTAACTGACTTTAAAGAGCGCAATACAAGTGTGCAATATTATGCGTCTTTATTGCATAAATTAAGGGATAGTATTCGTGCAATACGTCGTGGAAAATTGACAAAAGGTGTGCGATTATTGCACGACAAACTGCCATCCACGAATGCGGCTTTCAAGAGTTGGAACATCCACCGTATAGTCCGTATATGGCTGCTTGTGATTTTTTTTCGTGTTATAATTTAAGAAAAGACCTTAGGGGACGTAGTTTTAAGGACGACATAATCGTTGTAATAAATGTACTTATAGAAGTTAGGGGAGATTACATTGAAAAATAAAAATTCTTATATTGTTCCAAGTTCCTTTTTTGTATATCAGACCGACCGAGAATTTATGGCGCCTACCTCGTACATGTTTCGATTTAGTGGGTTATTGCATTATTGCATTAATGGATAAATGCTGACAATCAATATGTAATATTAGTTTCGTACATCTATTTTTAAGTTCAATTTGTTATATGCAAACAAGAATATGTAAAATTTAAAGCAATTGCTAATAAATGTATATTATTATTATTATTATTATTATTATTAAAATAAACAGACTATCTTTTAACAGTAGCTACAAGCGGCAGTCTGTCGTTTTGTTATTCGTCTTCATTGTAAATAAAGCCATGATGTCAATGTGAAGCTTATGTGGGAAGAAATACGAGCGAGATAACAATGCTTGCATAAAGGAAGTACCATCATCACTAAGTTAAAATAGAAACTAAAATAAATAAAGAAAGGTTGATAGAAATTTGCTAATATAATAATTAGACTTTTGAATAACAATAAAGAAAGAAATATCTGTGTTCCAACGACAATTCTGTGTAATTACGTTAAGTTTTAAACAAGGGGAAGATAGTCACGTCGCTAGCGTAGAGATGGCGACAGCTGGATAATTCTGAAAATTATTCAATCTCACGCTGAAAAAGTTAAATGAGAGATACGAAGTAAACTTAAAGAAAAACACAAAAAACTCAAACCAACATTGTTTAATATTTTGCTAAATGGCAATAAATAACTAATAAAGAAGAAAGTCATAAAGAATACCGAAACAACATACTTACCATTATCATGTCATATAAAGGACATGCCCAGAAGATACAAACGAATTTTATATTGAAAAATTATGACGATAAGGAGAATAAACTGGACAACTTCAAGAGCGGTGCAACGACAATTAGATATTCAGAAATTAAATTAAACATAAATATTGGACGAAATTTAGCCCCTAACAATTGAAACAATTTTATCTTTCCATATACAGGCGTTCAAGTGCCAAAATATGTCGAAAATTGGTCTACAAATTTACAAATTAAACATAAATAACAAAAATTTTTAAATGAAATAGTACCATCGATTATTCTATCACTTCTACTAAATGGTTCACACTGGAATCAAAGATGACTGCTTCAGGAGTCTTTCACAAATAGCTACAAGCAGAAGATACTGTAAAAATGTTAGGAAAAATTCCGTGCAATGGAAAGTTTTTCAAATACCAATAATCCGAAGAATTAATTCAGGCGCAATTCCACAGGTACGAATCTTGAATTTCCTTCTTCTAATTTATCTGATTTTAATTAGTTCTTGGTTATTATGTTAACTTCGTCTCAATTAATCTTCTATTAATTGGTTGCTAAACAATAAATGGAATCTTTTGACATATTTTTTCTATTCTTAAGAAAGTAATTTCCCCAGAAAATTACTATTAGCTTCTGCATAAAACTTCTTTAATAACAACAAAAATAAGATTTTTTTAACATCGCTTCTGTGTGTTCTTTATTGGCATTATAGTGGTAACTGTATACAAAAAAAATTCCTATTTATAAATAAAATTATTAAATACATTTCGTTCTATACAATTGTTTAATTTTTTTTTTCATTTATGAAAACCTAAATAAACAAAATGTTATCTTTAATTGAACCGTAAATTTGTAGTTGGTTCAGCAAGTATACAGCATGTGTCAATTTTCATTAGCCATAGGCAATTAATCCATACAGTACGTGGCAACATAGTACCCCTTCTTTCCTTTACAATGTCAGCACGACCAATGCATGCTCGTAAATACAAGTTAGCCTGGTTAGCAACTTAGCAGTAACTATTCGACCACCGGCTTGGGTGTTTGTAATGCGTTCAGAAATGATATTTACGAGTTGCAAGGATTTGTTTTTCTTTTTCCTTTCAGTAAATGCAGAGAATTATTAAGCTGCGTTCACGCTGCATGACACAAACAAAAGCGTAATTCGAATAAAATTAAAATAAGGTAAATAAAAAAGGATTCTGAAAATAATAATAAACTACTAGATCAGGAGATCCCGGCAGCCATTTGATGTTTCCCGTTCCAGTAATAAGACGGTTTTTATTGCAGACTAGATCGCAACGTGTTCGCAGCTAAACATTGAATGTAAAATCTGGTCGGGAGAAGTGGGAAGATCAGAGAAAATCGTTGTGATGTCGATTGTTTCCGGGATTGGTGACGGATAGTAGGGGTGCCACGTTGCCACGTATTACTTGTATACGTATAAATCGCACGTAAACATTTAATCCCTATACCTAAGGAAAATTGACACATACGGTATATATTTATGTGATTATAATTACGTTATTTACATAAAAATACTTTTGAAATTCTAAAATTATTTATTTATTGATATATTCAACATAATCATGTTAAATGACACTTTACATCCAATTTTTAAAACGCTTCTCATTTGTCACCTTAGACTGTGACTGTTGTGAACTTTAATTAATATTTCTTCCCATAAAGTGCTTCAGAGGTGATGTAATAAAGTGGTGAGACAATTTGCACACTACATCCTTCCAGTTATTGTTGACAAGTTCTGTCACACCGCAAAGACAAAGAAGCTAATATTCGAGACGCGCAGATTGAATCTATATTAAGTAATAATTACAATGAGGAAGAGTAATTATAATTTCATTTTGAAGTGAAACTTGAGATATAATTTCGATATTTTCATTTAAATTTATTATCATTATACCTATAGGTGTTGAATAACAGCTAATATGATGGAAATCTACACTGAAGAATAATTATGTCTTAAATATGAATTCAAATCAAATTTCAATTTTTCTAAAAGTTATTAAAAATTCCTCTTGGGTACGAGAACAACTAGATCTGTTTTTCATTTATTATAGCAATAACATCATTTATTAGCCGGAAACTACAATTAGTGAGGAAAACTTCTCGTAAAACCACTAATAAAAGTGCACTTAGTGCTAGACTCGAACAATTCTTTTCGGGAAAAACGGAAGTTTTAATAAACACATAAAAGGAGGCAAAATCAGACAGTCCTGGTACACACACACACACACAAGCAAATACGGTTAAAACTTTCCAAACAGAGGCACTTAATCTAAGCCGGGTAGTTAAGGCAAATCAAATGAATAAAATTATCGTAAAGAGTAGGAAAACCGGTACACATGGTCCAGAATATCGAAGGCAGTATATTTTTTCCCTGCGGCACCCGGAGGTCGCGCAATTAATTTCATTATACAAAAAAAGGAGGCGGCCCGCGGAACCCAAAAAGTTAAACGAGCGTGCCCTGAATAATGTGTATTTATGGTTGCAATTTATTCACGAAGTCCCTTTAGGTCCCACGGACACAGAACGCCGGAATCCGCCGGGTCGGATTTGGTGAGGGCTACAAGACAGAGTCGCAGATGTTTTCTTTTACAATGTTATTACCAATGCAAGATCTGCGGACCACGAATAGAAAGAGCATCGGTCGAAAAACCATCAATGTATTTTATAAAGTAACGACGTGTAAATTCACTGTATATATTTACATTTGATTGCTAAGGTAGTTTTATAAGCGTCGGCATTGCTGTGGTGTAGATTACCTGCTATGTGTGTTTTCTATGCCAGATAAATCGATCACAGATCATTTGCAATGTATTTATTTAAACATTTGATGTGCAAGGTATAGAGCTATTTACGAGATAAAAAGCAGCTTCAGGACAAGAAAGATATCCACAATTGAATGACATCTATAAAATAGACATGATAAATAGTTCATCAATTCGTTCAACAAAAGTATATATATTTTTATTTCGAACCACTAAGGGTTGTTTGTTCATTTTTTCTTAGCCGTATTTTTGTATAATTATTAATAATGTTTTTCTTGGAATGCGGCTTTAAGGGTAATAAAAAAATATAATTGACGTTTCGACATTCTTTTATTGTCTTCATCAGAATTTGATCACAGAAAAATCATCTGGAAATAACACTTACCTACTGTACTTTTATAACATTTCTTTTTTTTCCTTTAATTTCAATTAATTCTAACATATTAAAATTGTATATCTAACATTACTAACAATTTAAAACTGTACCTCTTACATACCTGACTGTGACAAAAGTTTATTTCTTGTAATCAAAAATTTATTTCGTTTCATTTTAATTATATTATTCTATACAATTCAATGGATTTAAATGTAAATCTTCGGAGCGTGTCAGATTCTCAAAGCGAACACATGTTTACATTAAAAACTAACGATTCCACACAATAACTTATTTATGTGTATTCAAGCTGTTTCTTATATGCTATTGATATTTGATAAATTTTAAAATATATATGTGGGACTTGGGAGTAGTACTATTGTTATCGAATAAGTGGAAAATATATTTTAGATAGATTACTGATTTCGTTTTCTTTTCGTGTCATTAACTGCAAGATCTTCATGTTTTTTGATGTCAACAAATTCTAAAATTTCTCGTGATTTTGTATTTTTTTCAACATGTAAGATTTCAGTTTTTTCAAAGTCAAATGTATGCGACATCTTGTTACTATGTTTTTTTAATGCAGTGGCATTATTGGCGTATTTGTGGCCCTTTATTCTTTCATTAAGATGTGCATGGTCTGACCTATATAAACTTTATTGCATGATTTACATGGAATACTGTAGACCACGTGGTTCATTTTGTTTTTGTCGATTTTGTCTTTAAGTTTGGTGTTAATAAATTGTAAATTGTTGTAGCTTTTGTGAGCTACTGTAATATTATATTTTGAAAACATTTTTTGCATTTTTTCGGACAAATCGGGAACATATGGTAAAGCTAAATATTTTTTACTATTATTATTATTTTGTTGTTCGGTGGATGTGTTTGTGAGTCTGTCTTTTTGTTGCTGTGTATTCTTATTGAGTTTATAAAGTCTTTGTTTGATAATTTTTTCCACAAAAAAGGGTGGATAATTATTATTTTTTAATAAGTTTTTTACATTTTTTAGGGTATCTTTAATATATGTTTGGCTCGTTAATTTTATAGCTCTGTCCACTAGGCCTGCACATTCTATGGCAATCAAAAAAAGCGTGGTTATAGGCCTAGTGGACGGAGCTATAAAATTAACGAGCCAAACATATACCTGTTGACAGGTTGGCACTTTGCAAGATAGTCAATAAGAAATATCCTCGTCAAAATCAAAAATAATGTTTCCATTGCCTTTTCATCTATCTGACACATCTTAGCTTTCTTTGAATTATAGTAATAGAACCAAATTTCATCGAGCATAACAAAGCGACAAAAAATTACTGGATTAATGTTAAAAAATTGACGTTGGAAATTCGCGACCTTACACTTATTGATCAGCATCCAGTAAAGGCGGCATCTACCTGGCAGAGGCGTTTAACATGCCTGTTTCGATTTGAAAAAGTGGTAGATACGTTAGTAGATATGCCTACAGTCTAGGCACCCTCCTTTGCTTTCACTTTTCGTTCATGTCACACAACATCATGAATTTTTTTAATTATTCCTGAAATAGTAACACATTCTTAAAAGTTGCCAAATAGAAATAATCCTGTAGATGACAAATTTTACGAATGTTTACTAAATACAAAAGAAAATAGTGCAATAAAAAGAAAACACAAAATATGCACGACGTGCAACTTTTTTGATATATGCGTTCGGACAGATCGATAAGTATTTCAATAAATGTTCAAGCAAAATAGTAGTATTTAATCACAAGATTATTTTAATTTCAAATCAGTACAAAATAAATATAAAAGTACATAAATGATCATGCAGTGAGCATACTGTCGTTTAAGTATATATAAAAAAAGTGTTAAGTAAATTTCATAGACGTGCCCAATTATATATATTCAGACTCGTTGGTCATCGTCAGTACGGTGTAGTACGTTTTAATTTTTATATTATTTGAGTTCATTTTGCAGCCGCTAAGCCACTAAAAGGAATTGTTTAATTTACACAATTCTACGTTGTCACTTTTCTTGAATGTCGTCCCTGATAGATCAAGGACTTTTTGATAAAGCTACGTGAATGGTAGCGATGGTATTGTTGTCCTCCTTAGTGTTGAATGTTTGTATAACTCTGAAAATGTACTAAGTAATAAATTCATTCATTATAAATCGAGTTGTGAGAATGCCTATAGTATTAACGTGAACCCTAATAGACGGTGGAATTTACCTATAGTATTAAAATGCACTTATCCTTTGGTGGTCAGATTACATACTCCCCCTCCTGGCAACATTAGACAGAAAATCAGAACTTGTGACAAAATAGATCACATAACAAAATTTCACATTATAAGTACAGAAACCACCATTTTAGAAATCTCTATTTACACGCCCTTGTCGTTATTTGGTATAACGTCCTCTTTTGAAAGCAACGCAATTCTTTAAATATTCTTTGCCCTCCATTTCAGGGTAAGCGCCTTTACAATGTTAGATAGATACATACAACGTACAAGCTATTACACATAGGTAATCGTCCGGCATCGATGTTCGTACGTATGCAACGGAGATGTTTAGACTAACTACTCGGCGTCTGATGTCTTCTTATTCGTACTTCAAGCGGTCTGCATATGATTGTCGAAGTTAAAGGTTACAGTACATAAGTATGAAGTATACAAAATATTATGAATAATATAAGAATATAATTAAAATATACGTTCAGAAATATATAAAATGCATAAGATAAAATAAAGCATTAGTATGTAAAACAAGAATCATAATAAGAATACAAGGATAAGTTTTTTAAAGCTTGAAAGTCCTTAAAATTATCTTTAGGATATACTAAACGTCGAAATCGATAATTAATGATTGATCTTTATTTCTAGGAATCTTCTATTTAAAGAATTGTAAGCAAGAGGTACTCTCAACATTACTTGTTTAATGATCTACCATCCAATTTTCCAGGTAATTTTTATAAAAGGCCCAACAAAAAACTGCTACACTGCTTTTAAACAGACGGCGTGAGTGTACGTAAAGTGCGCGGATAGCAACGGTATTGATTTTGTTTGCATAACGAACGTGTAACGGTAATTAAAAAATACTGAAGCGCAGGTGGCGCAGAACAAGCTGGAAAAACAAACAGTAATCGGAAATTACTGTAGCGACACATAATTGTAATAAAAAGGTGTATGGTGAGAATCGGTTAACTACACAATATGAAAAAGAATACAATCTACTTAGTCTATAAAACAAGTAAAACAAACACTCTCTTGAATGACATGACGCTAACTATTTAGACCTTTTAAATAGCCACTCATATAGGGTAAGTGATACAATTATTGGCCACTTAAGAGACGGAAATTTTTGGTTTTCCTACTTTTATTTAGAAACTGAAAACAATTACGTTGCTGTTGTACCTAAAGAAAAAGAAAACTTCAAATTTTAAAATGTATAGTTATATTTCTTTTAAAATATGGCCACTGAATAGTTTTGCATGTTAATTACATACATAGTTACTTGGATAGATAGGTAATTCATGTTTATTGATTAAAAATATAAATTCTTAACAAAAAATTATTATTTATTTTTTTTTACAAACATTCCAAATAAAATGATTTTCTAAAAATTCTTGTGTGCTGTTTTTCAAAAAGTATTTTACATGGAATGTTTCCATGCAATGTATACATTTAACACCATATTGATTACGAGTTATTTTAGTAGCATGTAAAACATAGCCCGAAATAAATGGTTTTATTCTGGAATGTGTTGGGTGCAGATGGTTTAGAAATGACCATACTAACATTTATTGCTTTAGGAACATTTTCTATTTCATTCTCGTTAAACATTTGTCTCTTTAGTTTTCTCCGGGATTGTAATTCCGTTTTCAGATACTTTGTCAGACTCATATGTACAGCCATTCTCAGGTGAGTGGTTTAAAGTGTTTGTACAGCATTCATGTACTTTAGAAATTCCGTGTACTTCATGTCTATGATTTGTGATATTAATCTTAAATTCATGCCTTAAATCTTCACACGCATTTTCAGACACATTATAGTTGGTGTGAGATCCATTGTATTTTTTGGTTTCAGTTCCATAATCTGATTTGGTAAAGTCCATCACTTCTTTGGTAATATCTACTGCTGCATTTGTATTTCTTCTCTAATATATTTTTGGCATTGTTATCAGTTATTGCACCTTTTCCTTTTTTAATAGCCTTTTTTTTTCTCTGGGATTTTTGTTCGTTTCTTATTTGGAAGTTTCTTCTTTAATTGCTTCTTTTCTAATCTTTCAGCTTTTCGTTTCTCTTTTTGCAACTCGGTTTCCTTTTTGATTTCTGTTTTGTTCTTTCAGCTTGTTTTCTAGCCGATGAAGTTAGTCCAAAAGGTAGCTTTTCCGATTTTCTTTTGCCCTTTCATTCAGGAGTTTTGGGCCAAATTATAAAATCATTCAGCAATGATGTACTTAAGACTTCTTCTCTGTTATCTGATGAGGTGCTAGACATCTGCAAGTTATAATTCGCATCCTCCTCCATTATAATTTGCATGTGGGCGATATCTAATTCACTTTCGTTATGAAGATATGCAACTGTTTCGGAGATCATCAGCTGATATTCATCATGGTTTAAATTAGTATCTTTAACAGTAGTATCTTTAATTCCAATTGCCCATTTAATAAATCCTGAACTTGAACCTCTTTAGATTTGTTTGGCTTTGAAAATTCTTCGTGTAGATAAAAAAGTGTCTTCGAGTCTTCGGTATGTACATCGTTTACGTTAAAATTTTTGAAAATTTCAATTTTCTGTTCTTCAACAATATTCTTAAATGTTTTAAAAGTAATAACATTTCTATCATGGTTGAAGTTGTCATTGTTAATCTTTGCATTGTTTTTACCAGTACACTTACTATAGTCAATGGCTGAGGGGTTCCAATGATATAGCACACAAGCACGAAAGCCATGCTGTATTGTTTCTGGTTTTAAGTTATCTAAGTACAGTTTTTAGTATTGGTGCAAATTTTTCTCTTGTCACAACTTCAGTAGGATATTCTCTCCGAAAATTTAACACAGCCTTTTCCCAACCTTCTTTTAGAGGCTTAAACACTGCCACATCACCTGGTTGCATTATTCTTGCGCCATTGGGATATAGTGCGATTAAAATTATTTGTAATTTTGACCAAAGTTTACTGATTTCTTATGTCAAATGTGTGGTATGGCCGTCAACAAACAACATAATTGGAAACTTTATCTCATTTTTTTTAAATGCGGATAAAATACATTTCCGATGTACTCATAAAACAACTGGTTCTTCATCCACCCGTTATCACTGCACCCAATTCCCCATTCATTTGGAAGTAATTTCCGTGAAAAAACTTTCTCTTTTTAATTAACTTAACAAGTACAACAAATAATTCCACACAATCTGTACAGATTTAGGCGCTTAATTACACACAGAGAAAACAATTCTTTCAGACAAAATATTAATAGAAAGAGATTTACTAAAAATGAGAACACTCAGCCATTACAAATCGGTAAATATTTTTGAAAATAATAAATACAAATCTCCTTGATTTATTTACCTAAAGTAATATTTTAAAATACATGAATTTTAAAACAGAACCGATATTTTTAAGAGAGTAATCCTGAGAATAGAGATTCTCTTTTATTTTATATTCGACAAGTCAAAAAATGTATAATAGTCATTCTCTTCCACCCATTTACAAGACAGTCTCTCTAAGTACCTGTGTTCAATTTCATATTATCGAATTTCGTTTCCCATAATAGCTTTTAGAAGTCAAACGCGACCGCTTTTCCCTTTTCTCGGTAAATAAAAGCGTGTTTCTGGATCATCTCAGAAACGAATATGTATGCAAAACTTCCGGGATTCCGTAGGTGAATTACCTCCACTATGGGGCTGGGGGAGAGGGCATCCAACGAGCATCATTCTAAGGACATTTCGCAGTTGATAAAACACAGAAGGAAGATTCCGTAAGCAAATTTGATTTGAACGGCTTTTGTTGGTGTTGTTCGAAGCGCAACGGAATCGCGATCTCCGTGTTTCTATCGCTTCCAGAACAGTTGAGGAGAATTTAATCCCTCCTTTTTTTCACTTCCCAATTGTTCTTCTTCACGCGCTCCGCACTGCTATTCTCTGTTCTGCTGGAATCTTATTAAGTGTCTTTCATGCTCATTTTGAACGATTTATCTATCTTTTCGTTTTAATTTCCTTCAGAAGGGTTTTCTAAATGTGCTCGGGCAGGTATTTAAGTTTTTCTCGGATTTCGAACAAAACAATACATAAGAGAGTAGTGATTAGTGATTACTAAAGAACCGACACGAAAGGTTGATGACTTTACGAATTAAATGGACTTTTTTTGCTCTCATTCTCGGGCGTAAACAGATGTTGCAGTTCACCATATGAATAGTGCTATTCAGTAACTGAGTACTGTTTACATTAGTTCTTTGCTCCGTCATAGTTTAGACCTGGGACATCCGCTCTGTAGTGATTACCAATATCCAATACCAATAGTTTCAAATAAATTGCAAATTTTTATTTATTTGACAGAAGATTCTTCTATTTCCTAGTTCCTTCAATAGCTCAAGTATATGAAATAAGAGGAGACAAAATTATAAAATTAAACAAAATTACTTTATAGTATCAATTCTAATGGGCGAAAACCACTCAATATGCTTTAGAAGAAATATCTAGTGAGTTATATTATTACTTGAAAACTACTCATACGACATTATACCAACTGTTTCCATGTATCTTTTCCTTTATCAGATATTCACAAATAATATACGCTTTTTAATTAGTTTTTGTGTAAAACCTATTGCTTCCATCAAAGTTCTATTTGCAATTAGTTTTAGTTATGATTTAATAATATTTTGTCTTTAAGGGTGGGCTTTCCCTAAGAAAAGTTCTCGAACGGGGTATGTCGGGTTGCCTGAAATATACTACCAGCAACATGAAGCGATGCCTGGTCAACTGGAAAGCAAATAAATTTGGGATATTTGTCTCCTGCATTTATTGCATGAAAATATTGGTGCATCTCTTTTGTTCGAAATTTGTTTTTGCTATTTCTCAATATTCTTTTGGCTTGTATTTATTTAGTTTTATTAAGACTCCCGTTTTATGTAATTTGTAATTATTTTAATGATATTTGCCGGAATTAATTAGATTTTAAATCTACTATTTATGATTATTATTTATTTAAGTTGTACTTCTTATTATTTCTCACCATGATTTGTATTTACTTTACATGTTGAGGCTTTGTAATAATATGAGTAATGTTTTAGAGAAAACTAAAATCTGATAAAAAAAAATCTATTGTAACAACAGTGCCGGTGTTTCTTATAAAATGTAAAAAATATTTATATTCTCTAAGTATCCCATGTTTTAAGTTATTGAAAATTATATTCTTCACAATCGACACCGATATTGTTAGTTAGCGAAATTAAATTATAAAAATTTCACCGTGGGTAAGATACGAACTGTGCGGACTCCGAACTAATCATTGATTAGAAGTCAATGTTAATACCACAACTTGAAATCGAATGTTATTGATATTATCAATTTTTTTTATTTATATCTTGCACTGTTTAATTTTTTTTCAGTAAAGCTTCGATAAAATTTTTAAATAACCGTTATGTGGCAGACAAAACGTCAAACGCATTTCTTTCCGCACCACCTTATAGGTAGAGTGCAAAAGACGTTTTTTCTCATGGTATTCCCGGTAGGCCTAATTCATGTTTTTTACAACAATTTTTTTTTACAAAAGTATAGACAGTCTAGAAAATAAACAAGAATGGCCAAGTAGCGTTTTGTCTAAACGTATCACAATCAGTAGGTAGATACTAATTCTCCAATTTGACGTTTCTAATTTCTCGGTTTCTCAAAATACAAGGATCCATAATTTGAGATAATAAAGCGAGAAAATAAAATTACTCTAACTTAATTGCCATTTCTGGTCAGAGTTCTACATCTATGTGTATTATCTCATACCAAGTATCCTTCTTTAGATCCTTGACAAAAGTAAGAAGCACAATCCGAGTGTTCACAAAAAATATATCTTGGTCCATTTATAATGTCACACTACAATTTCACTATCTATAATTTGTTATTGTTAAGTTCGAACTTTTGTAATGTTCAATTGCTTTTGTCACGGCCGAATTGAATTTAGGTTTTTTTCAAACAGTCCCTAATTTTATTTATATAATTACGTAATATATGATTTCGGCACTCGATTTTTTCAATAATTTTTTGGGGACCGTAAGGGTCCGTTTCACGTAGTTTTCTGAGAATAATACTATCACCGTCCCCTATTATTCTACCATAAATTACACCGTGCATTTCACGAGAAACCTTCCACAATAATTGTCGACTCCATGACTATTGACGACGAAGACTAATTTTTGTAGCATACGTGATCTTTAGATTTACCAAATTTTACAGAAATTAAACAAAATTTGTTTTTTACGCCTACATACAATTTCTTTTTCGTTCGCCATCCAACAATTGCTGCCACTCCTGATAAACCGCTGTAATTAAACTTATTAGCTCGTTTGGCCCATGCTCTTTTACTTACTCACATATACAAAAAAAAAAATCTAAAAACTGTCCTGGAGTCAAAGTACAAAGTATAAATAAAATAAAAACATGAAGGCAGAACAAATTCAGATATTTAAATAAATGCTTTTACCATCTAGAAAACTAAAAATTGTGTATCTTCCTGCCACTTAGTTTGAAGGGTCCGACAAACAGTTCGTATGTTACAAAAACATAAAGTTGTTTTTGTCAGATTTTAGTTTTCCACAAACATTGTTCAAATTATTAAAAAACTTCAACATGTAAGGTTAAAAATAATAATAGGTCGTGCAACTTTATAATTAATAATATTAATAAAATAATCTATATTTATTGCCGAAGAAAATTGCATTTCAGAAATTTCATAAAGCCGGAACCTTGTCCTTGAAAAATAAAATGCATTTTGAAAGTGAGAAGAATATTAACGAACAGATGCGTTTAACAAAGTAGACGCATCAATGTTATCACGTAATCAATCATAAATGAACACCGAAAATATCTGAAATATATTACAATTTGCTTGTATATACCAACCGCATGTAGTTTCTTTTACAAGTATGTTTAATGTATACTTATTATTATAATAATAATAACAACATGTATTTATTCCAGACGAAAAATTGATAACTCTTACATTCTGGCAGATATCCTTAAAATAATTACAAAATAAAGCCGATATATGAATGAAACATTCGCTTACCTAGGGTAATAAAAAAAGTTGAAGATCTCTCTGTTTATATGATGTTCGGTTTAATACAGTCGACCAGGTATACCTTCCATATGGTCTTTGACATTACAAAACTGTGAGTAAGAGGTTGAATTGAGTGTTGCCTATTTGCCATTTATCAATGCGGACTTTGTGGTCATTCTCATTGGTTTCAAAGTAATTTTTTGGATACCAGGATTATTTTGAAAGTAAATTAAATACATTGTCGTGTCCAGAATAAAAATATCTAGGTACTCACGATTCAAAAAAGTACTTTTTAAGCACAGTAAGCTTTATATCGCTATAAAACGAAAAAAATTCAAAGTGCTGTATTTTAATTATTTATTAATATAATTGCAAATTTTAATCGTGAGTCACTAGAACAAATATTGCTTATTTCGTGCATGTAGCGGCAACTTTTTCAAGTGCCTTAATTTTTGCGATTTTTTACGTTGAAATTGACCATTTTGTGGCATACGCCGATCAAGTAAAACCCCCCCTTAAGTGCAAACTAAAGCAGGTAATAAAACAGATCAGTGGAAATATTCAGTGTGTTTTACGGGTTGGAACCGTGAAAAAATATTTGCTCTGTAATGATGGTAAATGCGTCGTTGCTTGGCCGACGTTTTTACTAGATCGAGCTCATCTTCAACTAGGCAATTATGGATGAGAGTAATCGGAGAAAGCTGCCAGTTAAAATCTCACTTTATTGTAGCTAACCGTGACGTGCATTTCCAGCTATTAATCTTAAGTATGATCACTTATACATGACCTCGTGTAAATATACCAATATAATAAATATACAGGCATAAACGATCATTTTTGAAATTATTATTATTTTTGTCATCTTCCAAAATCAATTTTTATAAAGCATTTCATTTATTACCTGCCACTTGCGAAACAATAACAAATGAACTAGGTAAAAATGCAGCGGACGAGAAAAAGCCACAAGAAGGAGGAAATATTCTGAGATCTATTTAATAATCTAAATTTAATGTTTCGATCAAAAACTTCGGACAGAATTCCTTACATTCTATGCTTGATTTTGAAACTAACTCCTATACATGATATATATGATCTAACAATAATACAACAGCTTTCTATAATGATATCAATAAATAAAATAAGAAATTAAAATTAAAATTAGACCTGCATCCAAGGTTTTTACAATAAGGAGTGCATTATCACAGTTTCATTACATCCATTTAGTTTTTAAATCTTACATTCTGTTAATTATATTGGAAAGGTTAAGCAAATCACATAAATATTACATAGGGACATAAGGAAATTATAATTTTACTTCTGCGCATTTATTTGGAAAACTAAATGTTAGCAAAAATATAACATACGGACGAAACACTTGAAATAGAACTATTTATTTTCTTTTAAATATAAGTGTTATGATAGAGTAGAACTGATTAGTTTTAGTCGTTTGTAGCTTTATTATATAATCACTCTGGAATGATTTTCATATATGTCATGATACAGTGCAAATACAAGTATTATATATTTTATTTTTAAATTCTGGGTAATCTTCTTTTTCGGACTAACTTGTAAACCGTGGATGTATACTTGGTTGCAGTATTTGCGTTACCCTGTAAGATTTTTCCCCTTTTTACTAGGTACTCAATGTTTTGACCCTCTCATTATTAGCATAATATCATATAATTGTAGTGAGTATTTTACAATGCCTTATTTGTATGTATTATCTAGTATATATTGAATAAATCGTGCATTAATTGGCATTTCGTTCGGTTTGTGCTATCTACTGAAAGTATGTTTAGATGTTTAGTTAGTTATTCTCACCCTCTGCTAATGTTGAGACTAATTAAAATCTCTTAAGGAAAAGGTGAGTTGGAATGACCTAGTTCCAACTGACCTTTTCGTTGTTAAAAATTGTAATGATTTTACTGCAACATTTCTGCGTATTTTCCTTCATTTGTCATGGTTAAATCTAATTTTCAATAATCGTATTTCGTTAGTAAATTTGGCATGGTTATACATTTTACCGTTCATCTGTCGCTAGTTAACAGTAACTTCATAAGTGCTTTAAGACTTATGTGGTCACTGGCGAAGATCTATTTTAACTATATTATATATCGACTCCAGGAATGATTAAAACGCATGTTGAATTAGATCATATGAGCAGAAACATGTGGACTTTTGTTTTATCAAAGCACGAAGATCATCGTCGTCTATTTTTCTCCGTTGGGGCTTCTTTAAGTCGGATTTTTATGACCACATGTTGGTCCTGTTTTAGTAATGAAGAAGCAATATTTTAATTGCTATCCTTGTTGTTGAATGGAAACCTCTGATATGAGAGTTATCCTTTTTCATTCTCTTCTACGCGAAGCTAAATGCTGGTTTTCCATTATATTTATATAAGTTAATTTCATGTTAACTATCCTTACTCATTAGCTAGTGCTCGTAAATTGAATTCAGTTGTAAAGTAGACGTTAAAGTCTGACCATAAATATATTTTAATTTATAGTGCACTTCTGCTTTTTGTTTTATATGGTAACTTTAAACTTTAAAATCTACGGAAGTAGTGGTACAACTCATTTATTATTATTGTTGATTTACACGTCTCTAGTATACAGGTTATATCTTCTTTTATATCATTAGTTTAGTTAATTTTAGTTCTTTTCATATTTAAAATTCATACATGCCTGTGGTTGGACCTACATAATGTGCCACATAGGGGGCTGCTCTTCGAATAGCGTAATCTTGTGGGCCTCTGGCATTATTTCCTTTGTGCGACACCAGCCTTTATTTAAGTTTCAGCTTTTAGGTTTTCAACACAAGGTAGAGAACATATTTACAATTTAACTTGTCGTCTGGAACGAGCCCACTCGTTTCTTTTTCATTGTGTTAATTACATTAAATAATTATTTCGCTTTTCCGTTAGCATATTTATTTTTTATTCTTGTGTTTTCTCACATATTTAAGCCTCTGTGAGTGACTTGCGAAACTTGTTTGGTATTTCGACTTTCTTTTATTTTGTTTGTGTGTTGGTACAACTACCATTCTAACTTTTGATTCTACTTTCCTAAACTTTTTATCATTTAGAAGTCTCATACGCGCATGACGACCATAAAAGACCCGATAGTATGAGTGGCGCCAATTATTACAACTGTGTCGGGACCTCGATCATCTTAAACTGAGCCGAAAACGGTTTGAGTTATAGGCAAAGTCACAAGTAGTGAGTTTACCAAGAGACCTGGGAAAATTTTACATTTTTAAAAACATTTAGCTTTGTCAGTTTTATTAAGGCCCATCCGGCGCCATTATATGTTGCTACTGATGCCTCAGGCGTTTTAAACGTTGCACCAAAAAATCAATTCTTCAGAAATTTGCTCAAACTGATTCCCTAATTTTGCGTTTTAAATATACCACCATTCACTTGATTAAATTTAAATAATTTAAAGAATACCAAAACGGCAACATAAAGACCAATGATGTGAATGGCGAGATAAAAAGACTTTCCAATTTTTCCATTTTTGAGAACTTTCACATTATTGTGTGTAGTTACTAATTACTAATCCTCAGTCCTATGATATTCCCAACATGTTCTATTACAAAAATTCCGGAGGAAGAGAGGACCACTATAACTTATCAAGATTGATATAATCTAGAAAACATCAAAGTAATCTTCACATTCTTAACGCTGTTTACCATGTTGATGTATTTAAGGTTTATAAAATTGCTAATAGATGACACTACTTCTTCCCCTAGAACACCTTTTGATGGTTCTGACCTGCAAGAGCCCACAAACAATATCGAGATACGCCGCCTGAAGCCGGTTTGATTTCAATTACCATTCCAGTGCCAGCTTTTGTTACACCTGTTTCTAACCGAGTAAATTCATGTCGTCGATTTAGAATTTAAACAAAGAAATAGTCAGTACTACCTAGGAACAAAATGTTAAATTCTTGAATATGTTAAAGTAAGGAAATTTATTGCTTAATTAAGCCAGTCCAACAACTGTACTTGCTGATTTGAGAATTAGATTTGAAGACTTACAAGCTGAATACCACTATATGTGCCATATGTGGTACATTTGAATCGCCGTTATGCCTCATTATTTTCTTAGAAATTGTAGTGATACTAGGTCCTACAAGATCATCAACATTATCATTATAACCACCGGTAAATCCATTACCCTAACACATTCACACTCAATTAACTGATGAATATTCTTTTTCGCTCAAATAGCCTTAATAAACCTACATATATGTGTTACTGTGTCACTCAAGTAATGTCAACAGAGAGAAAAAACAGATTTTTATGATTAGCACTGCTAACTTAAATAATCGATAATATATCTTGTTGAAAGTACCAACGTTTCTTATTGTTAATAAATATGTATGTCTTTTTTGAAAATTCACCCAAACATACCGACAACTGCTGGGTGTTCGTTTATTTATAGCAATAAATATCGTTAGAACATGATTTTAATAGAACTCGAAAATTCTTCTTCCATCGTCAGTTAAATCTGTATACAGCTTTTTCATAAACTATCGAACGTTATACATCGTGTCGTAGGGAAAAGTCCTTTTCCCACAAAAGGGAAACCCTTTATCAAGCAACATGAATCCTCACTCAGACAAATACCACAAAGAAAAATTCACCACAAGACATGCAAAAGAGAAATTGCAACAACACAGAAACGAAAAGAGCCGTCGACATCTCCTTTGAAACTCACCCGAGGGAAACAAATCGCAAACTTCTTAGAACTTAATCCATTTACCTTTTATCATTTGGAATATGGAAACAAATCATTAGAAAGTTTGACACATTTGTAGTCGAAAGATAAAATACACTATGCTATTTTTATATTGAATGACAAGAAGCCTGAAGATGAACGAAATAATAAAATAACAACTCGGTTACTAGAAAGTCTCTCATTGTTATATGCATAAAATTGTTTCTGTTTAATTTTAGTTTAGAAAAGTAAGTCACCTTAAATTGAAAAAAAATAATAATATCAATTATTATTCTAATATACAAAAGAATAATCGAATTTAAAAACTTTGAAATCAAATTTTTAATTTAAACAATCTAAGATATCAAGTATATAAATGTCTACACGCAACTGAATTATAAATTCCGTTTTATTTTTTTTTTCAAATTTATCTTGTTCTTTGCGCCATCAAATACATATCGTTTGGAATACAGATGGCTAGCTCATATTCCTAGGACGATCCAAGTTAGGAGATATTAACAAAACACAATCCTCGGGCATTAACTGGCACAATTAAATAAAACAAAATTATATTAATTTAAATAACATTTGCATTAGAGACCAAGATCTTTGCATATATTATTACGAACACAAAAAGGAAACGTACACGAAATAATATCAATTTTAATTTGAACAAACACATTAATAAAATAATTTCATAGAGCATATAATACTAAAAGATTCGTTGTGGTTTCTTTCTATTATCACTTCTACGAACTAATATATGTCATACATTGTTTGCTTGCCATCGCCTTACACTAATACACCGGTGACCGATCTCTTCGAAGGTTCTTAGTCGACTTACTTCTTTCTTCCGAATTCACTCTGCCTGAGACCGACATGCTCCCTTTTCTCTTCTGTTCATGTATCCTAGTTATAGTTTTCACACACTAATGTCACGTTTAAATGGCAATAACATAAACATTCGGCGTCCCAAATCTTATAATATAATCAATACAAACATTTGGTTGCCACGAGTCTTATAAACTCTCTAAATAGCATTTAACTTATACATAGATATACATTTAGGATAAACAGTTCTAAGAAATATATCGTTTGGTTTCTAATACATAACTTAAAATATAATTCATATTCGAATTTAAAAATTATAAAAATAGTAAATTATTCAATACCGTTACAAGATGTAAAAAAAAATGGAAAACATCAGTTTGTGTTGGCTCGTCAGTTTTGGGACATCCTGTATACATGAGAATATTTTAAATTGTAGAGCTCACAATTATCTAAAATTTTTGTATTAAACATTTTTGGCTATCTAGAGTATTAAATACCAATAATGGACTTTACCGAGTCGCTGGGACAGTCGGTATATGATCTTATTCAATTTAATAGACAATTAAATTAAAATATAACACTTCCATTAAAAAACTAAGTTCCAGCATATTTTAATTACGTCGAAAAGAAGAGTTATTAAGCATGTTATGCCACACAGAATTTTTAGTGGTAAGCCCACAGGGTTCTGAAATGACAGATCCCTATAGGACTACATCAAATTTGACTGTTTGCATTGTTTTGTTATTGAGCTATTGGCGTTTGGCTAAATACTGTTAGAGGTCAGCACTTCACAATAAATTGGAAATATATTAAAAGCGAATAGGTATACACAAATATTATCTTATACAAACGTATATTACTTAAAATGAACAAAGAATTCCAAAAATGTAATACTGCAAGAACCATTTCCTTTAAAATATTTTTCTTGTATTTTTTTTTACACGAGGATGGAAATATCCAAAAAAATTTGAATAATTATAGACTCTGTGTATATCTACATATACATTTTGCAAATAACATCGTGTTGTGCTGAAAAAACAATTCAAACATTTTATTAAACGAAAAAAGGATGACCTAATTGAAGCATGTACACAAAATGTTTTTGTGTTTTATTTTTTTAAACAAAAGGTTATACGAGGTGTGATCAATATATAACCGTTATTTTCAATTTTTTCAAAAAGTATTTATTTATTCATCAATAACAATCTTGTCCCCTTCAAAGTAATCCCCCTCAGATATAATACACTTATGCCAGCGTTTTTTCAAATCCTCGAAACACTTCTGAAACGCGCTTTTTGGTATCGCCAACAGCTCCTTTTTCGATTTTTCTTTTATCTCCTCAATCGTAGCAAAACGCTTTCCTTTCATCGGTGTCCAGTTTTGGCAAGAGGAAAAAGTCAGCGGGGGCCAAGTCCGGTGAATACGGTGGTTGAGGCATGATAACGGTTTTGTTTTTGGCCAAAAACTCACGCACAAGCATCGATGTGTGAGCTGGTGCGTTATCATGGTGCAAAATCCATGATTGTTTTTTCCACAATTCTGTGCGTTTCTGACGAATTGCTTCTCGCAAACGGCGCATAACTTCAAGGTAGTATTCCTTATTGACCGTACGACCTTGTGGCAAGAATTCATGATGCACCACGCCATTGCAGTCGAAGAAAACAGTGAGCAAAACCTTAACATTTGACCGAACTTGACGTGCTTTTTTAGGTCTTGGCTCTTCTGGACGCTTCCATTGGGATGATTGGGCTTTGGTTTCAATGTCATAGCCATACACCCATGATTCGTCACCAGTTATGACCTTTTTGAGGAAATCTGGATCGTCGTTGACGATGTTCAACAGCTCCTGAGCGATGTCCATGCGACGTTGTTTTTGCTCAAAGTTTAGCAATTTTGGAACAATCTTCGCTGCCGCACGTTTCATGCCTAAAACATCCGTAAAAATTGCTTGACATGAGCCGAACGATATGCCAACATCATCAGCAACCTCTCTGATAGTGATTCGACGATTATCCAAAATCATTTTCTTCACTGCTTCAATGTTTTCATCGGTTGTTGACGTGCTTGGGCGACCCGGACGAGCATCGTCATTGACATCTTCTCGGCCTTCCTTAAACCGTTTATACCACAATTGAACTTGTGTTCTGCTCATAGTAGACTCGCCAAACGCCACAGTCAACATTTCAAATGTCCTTGCGCATTTAATTTCATTTTTTACACAAAACTTAATACAATTTCTTTGATCCATTTTTTCGAATAGTAAAAAATCGAAGAGCACACCAAAACACGACTAACCTTTTTATCTGTCAAAATCAAACTGACAATCCAAAATGGCTGATATTGCCAACATATATAACAGACATGTGTACCAACATAACAGAAACAAAAATGCGAAAATCGAACATACGTAACTCACGAAATTTGAAAATAACGGTTATATATTGATCACACCTCGTATACATTTTTATATACATTCCTTTTCAGTTGATAACATGAGTTTTTAAAAATATAAAAGAGAAAAAACGTAGTCTGCACCATGTTTTGATAGATGTGTAAAAATGAGTAATTTTGGAATCGTGGTGATATACTGTTTGTTTGGATAAAAAAAAATAAGCCAGGAAATCAATTAAATTGTTCTGCCTACAATGAGTGAGATGTCCTTATGGAATTGTTCGGTTCGGTTCGGCTAGTATTCTGAAAATAACCGCAACGCCAAAAATAATAGGCAGTATCCATGATATGGTTTTATCGAATAACTAAATTCTTATCAAATTAATAGAAGCCTCGGAAATTTCAACTAATCTCACATTATTTTGTTTTGCGCATTTATTTTGGGTGTCGAATCTGCCTAAAAAGGCTGATGCTGATCATAGTAGGTATAGCATAAGAGTGTGTTGGAATGGATATAAAGAATATTTCTCCAAGACAATGCACAGAAACACGGAAGTCATAAAACAAAACAAAAAATTACTAAACCAAGATTTGGCTGCTTCCATATTACTGTATATTTATTTCTTATATTAGTATATGAAAAACTCTCATATGCATTACAAGTATTATTCTTGTGTAATTATTGCTAGAGATGTAATAATTACGTAAGAGTAACACCTGTAATACATATGAGGGTTTTCCAAATACTAACTTTATTGTAACACATTACAGAGCTAAATTTATAGACCGAGTCATTTTGAGGCGAACTCAAAGTATATTACCATTTACAAAGTGAGAATAGGTAACGTCCGGTATTATCAACGTATTTAAAATTACTTTTATGTTAAGTGTCATTTAAATGTCATACAAGCGTATTATGAACATATTTAAAAGGCCATTTAAGAATAAACGGACATTTAAGCTAAATGCTGGATATTCACCACTTAACTACTAAAAGCGGAATTAACGCATGCGTATTTACATTAATTTCTGTGATTAATTTAGATATCTACTTAACCTCGAACATCCCACAAAATTATTTCAAAATAAATATATGTACATACAAGCCTAGTTGTTTACTACTATTTTTCGTCGCTTGTATAAATAAATAATTTATAATGGAGATTAGAAATGGATTCTTCGTCAAGTGACTTTACTTCTTCAACGGATGAAGAAATAATAGAAATAATTCGTCCGTATAACGTATTATCTGATGATGAATTTTTTGAAAGATTTCGATTTACGAAAGAAAGTGTTAACGAAATTTTAGGCTATATTGAAGAAAATATTAAATATGATTCTGCAAGAAACCAGTGTTTATCACCAATGAATCAATTACTGTTAACTCTGCGATTCTATGCAACTGGTTGCATGCTGATTTCTGTGGGCGATTTTAGTGGTGTCACAAAAGCAACAGCTGGAAGAATTATAAAAAGAGTTTCCACTGCAATTGCCCAACTCCGGCCATTATTTATTAAAATGCCAGAAACACCTGACCAAATACAAAATATTCAAGCTGGATTTTTTGAAATTGCTAAATTTCCAAAAGTAATAGGTACACTTGATTGTACACATATAAAAATACAATCCCCAGGTAAAACATCTAGCATACTTATAATAATAGAATTATTAATGATATCTAATATTACAGGTGGTCATGATGCAGAATTATATCGTAACCGTAAAGGCTATTTTTCATACAATGTACAAACAACATGTGATTATAATTTGAAAATCACAAACATTGTAGCCAGATGGCCGGGCTCTAGTCACGACCAGACTATATTCAATAACAGCCGACTGAAGGCAAAATTTGAAACTGGCACGTTTACTAATTGTTTTCTTCTTGGTGATAATGGTTACAGGAACGGTAATTACTTATTAGCACCGTTATTACAACCAAATACAGCGGCTGAAGAAAAATATAATTCTTGTCACATTTTAACAAGAAATACTATAGAACGCCAGTATGGTGTATGGAAAAGACGCTTTCCAATTTTGTCCTTAGGGATGAGGGTAAATAAAGAAACGGCAAAAATTATAATTGTTGCCACTGCAGTATTACATAATATTGCAATTAATAGGAACGAACCTCTACCAGTTGAAGAAGACATTTTAGTTGAAGCAGGTTTAGTGTTTAATGAAGCAAATAATGGACCAAATAATAACACTCGGCAGAGATTAATCCAAAATTATTTTCAAACTCTAATGTAATTTCTATATAATTTTTGTTTGTTTTTATAATTCTTTTTATTTATTGAAGATATGTATTTAGAATATAATTGATATAATAATAATTAAACCAAAATTATTTTGAAACTATTGTAATTTCTTAAATAAACTTTCTTTGTGTTTATACATTTTTTATTTGTTGAACATATATATTTAGGATATTAGTAATATATTGATACAACTTATTTTTTTATTAATTTAATATTTATTATTAAAAATCTTCCATTTTTAATTTTAAGTTACATAATTTCTTTTCCTCCAGTTCTTCTTTTAGTATAGCCAATCTCACTTCATGTGTTTCCTGCTTCTCAGCTAATTCTTCCTCCAATAACCTATTTTGAAGAACCTTGTTTCTTAGCTCTTCCGTCTTCAAATTGCATTCAAGTTCAATCAATTTGGCCTTGCTCAAATAAAATTTGGTTTTAGCAGATAATATCTCCTCTACATCTTCAGAATCATGCTTAATTTTCCTCTTTTTCACCATTCTTGGCTTACTAACCCTTGATATAGGAGTCTTTGAATTATTTATATCAGAAGTTACTGTACATACTTCTGCCGATTCATTTTCCAATAATACAGACTCTTGCAGTGTTATATCCTCCACATCATTGGCTTCCTCCAGATTTTGGTCCACACATGAAGAAGCAGATGCATCTTGTAAAATAAATATACCAGATTGATAAAACAGTGTCTAAAACATCCTTCAGAATTTGTGAGGGACCTCTACCTGTCGAGTACAACATCTGCTTATTTTGAGCAGCATACTTTCTGGCCCGATGTTTTAAATTTTCGTATTTAGCTGCCAGTTGCTCCATGGTTCGAGAATTTAGTACATGGGAATTATTGTATTTGTCTGTAATGCTTTTCCATGCCCAGTTCTGTAAATTGCAAGTGTAATTAAATGTAACAAAAAGAAAATGTAAAATATACCTTTTCATGATTATTTACTGCATTTGTTTGTTTGATTTCTAATATATGTAATTGGCCACAAGTGACAGTAAATCTAATGACTCTTATTCACTAAAATTTTTGCCGCAAGCTTTTTTGTTATTCATTGTAAAATTAAATTTATATAAAAACCATTATGAACTGAAAACTAATAAAAACACAATAAGTACCACACAATTACTAGAAAACGTGCTGACTGATGACAACTTCAGAGGGTTCATATGTGCTAAATTCTAATTACTTGTACTAATACCATTACCAACATCTGATAATTTCACATTCAGTTAAATGCCGGTTAAATGTACTTCATAATACAGAACACCCATTTAAAAGGGCATTTAATTTAAAGGTCTTTTAAGTAAAACTGCTTTTAATAAAAGTTAATAATACCGGGCGTAAGAATTGTTTGATGAATTGAATCTACCACATTCCACGACTTAAATAAGTTATATCTTTCCTTATTATAAATTTCAAATAAATGTTAATTTGTTAATATTTTATTTTAAAGATTATAATGTGTGATAATTTCTTAATTATATAGATTTATCAAGTAAAATAGAGTCTGTTTCAAGATATAGTGCAAAGTCATAAATAAAACCATTAAGGATCTATTGTGCTAATCGCTCCATAATCCGGCGATGGCAAACACAAATGTTAAGTACCAGTAAAATATATGCGTCGGCTTAAGGGTATTGGGAAAAAAGGAATTAATATTAATTTATAATTTTAACATTGATTTCATTCGCACTATATCTTGAAACAGACTACACGTTCTTCTTTTAGTAATTCGTGAAATCATGAAACGTCTGCCGATTTAAAGCGCGGCTAGAAAATTTACCGGCGGCACTAAAAATAACATCCGCTAGAGCAATTGACTATAAAAGTAAATTAAATTACTCCATAGACGATTTCGTGAGCGGTTAAATTTTGGAATAACAGGGGCGGTGGTGAAGGAGTGAAGACGGCAAAGTTTAGGTCGCTAGGGGAGAACGACAGGTCCCTTTGTATGGTAATTTTGTGTAATTGTATTCATCTCGGGGTCTGATTTACTTGTTTACGAGCTTATCTCTCTGGGGGCAAAGGATTGCGTAATTGGCATCGCAACGGACCATATTTCCATGCCAATCAGCAATTTTTTCCCCATAAAGAGGATCGTAAATGAATTTACGAGCAATATTTTATCATAAATCTGCAACATTTATGAAAGCCATCTTTCGCTCATGTTGATATAACCAGACTTAGGTATACAGAATTTGAGTTGCAATATCAGAATGGGAAACCACAATTCTCTATGTACGAGGACGACTTTTCTACGTATGATAAAAAACAAGTTAAGAACAGTATTATGGAACACATAATTATTTATTAACAAACGTTGCAACTAAACTGTTCAGCGCGTTTTCCCTCTTCTGATTCACTCCACTTCCACTTCCACTGAATTAAATACATAATTAGTACAGTGGCAGCACAGTTTTCACTGTAAACGCAATACTATCCAAGAATTCAAAAACAGCATAATTAGGTTAAGTCATGAAAGCTATCATAGGAAGAACTACGATTTGTTTACTGACACTCTGTTAAAAAATGGTAACCCCAAAAGTTCCAATAAAGTAACAAAAATGATGGAGTGTCAAAAGATGTTGTAGGTGGGTGAGTTGATGTTGATGGCAGTCTTCAGAGCTCAAAAAATATGAAGATGGTGTATTTTAGTTTCCCTTGGTTTGATACCAGTTTAAATAAGAATACTGACATGCACCTGCTGGTAACTTCTAACTCCAAAACTATGGAAAATTTATTCACAAAATTGAAATATCCAGTTCCCTTAGTGCACAGATCTAATGTCGTATACAGTGTGAATTGTGTACCTACAGTGTGAGGGCGCCCTGTTGATCATACTAAAAAATTACTTGTCAAGAAGATTACAAAATCATAAACAAAATTGCTTTGAAAGAAATAAAGAAAAACAATAACAAACAGCATTGTTTAGACATCAATTTAATTTTACCACCCCAAAATTATACTGTTTAAAAGTGATACATTAGGCATTTTACGATGGACCGTTAAGACTTGAACACTAATCGGTGATAATGTACATTGACCTGTATTAGCTGATTTTTAACTATTTCCAAGATATGGAAATTTTTGTCGAACACTATACAACTTCATACGAAATAACGGCGCACAAACTTTTATAGGCTCACTGGTAAACATATCAGTCCACTAGCTGAATTTAATGTTCCTTTCTGCATTTCAATATAAGTTATTTAGAATTACATAGCATTCGAAATTCTAAAAAAAAAAATGAAATGGAACAAGCTGTATAACTACTTACACGATTGTGAAAAGTACTAAAAAGTTATTATTTAAAAATACATACATTCTCGTCTGTTGGTAATGTAAAAGTTACAGAATACACAATAAACCTTATTAAAACTCGTTAATTTAAAAATATGAGTTACCATGACATGGATTAGACACAGCTCTTGAATAATAAAAATTATAATTAATTATAATATTTTCTAATTAAAAATCAGTAAATTAGTATCCAATTAATTACTAATGAATATCGAAAAATTGTTGAAATGTAAAACTTACATGTACAACTTTAGTTGCAAAAGCTGGCCGTCGTCAAAAGTATTCAAATTTATATTACTGACAAATAGGTAGTTATCTTAAAAAACATGGTACACTTTTCTGTTTTCAAGTGAAGTCGAGTTTTAAATGACCTCATAAACCTTTTCTACAATTTAATTTCTCTTAAGGCTGTACGCCCGGCCTCGAAATCGTTTTTCCCATTTCCTAATCGTATTTTTCATGAAAACCTTACCGAATTTACACGCTAATTTAAGAAAACAACGCCTTTCAATGGATAAATCGTAATTTCTTCGAAATTGTCCAAAGAGCCCTAAATAAAAATAAAAATGTAAGAAATTTCAAAAAACAAGCCTTTATTTAACATTATGTAACACTCAACAGCAATACATAAATTTTATTTTTTCTTAATTTTTAAAAATAAGGTCACGAAACGGAAAACAAAATTTTGAAATTTGGGCGAAATTCACTGAAATCAAATAGAGTATGTGGTACGCTCGCACATTGTGTCGAGAGGTAGCTCCGCCTACCATTTCGGGCAGTTTCTACGCAGTTTGCAAAATACTTCTGAGATCGGTGTTTGTTAAGAAAGTAATCGTTACTCGGACATTATTTTATCGAAACCGTTGATATTTTCTTTACAATATAGTGTACATATACAATGTCAGCGTCACAATACTTCCTTATACTACGTATCAGAAAGTAAAAGCAATATCTCTTCCCGTCCCTAACGCTATACCTGCTAGAAGCGCATGTTAGGACTCACACGGCTTGCGGGCTGGGAGTATAATTATTATATTTGACTCGCAATAATTTGCTTCTGAAACGATCTAGAAATTTATTTCTTGCACAAAAAATAATTTTGGAATGTTGGCTTTATTTTGTTTCACATATATATGGGTAAATTCTGAAAAATAAGATTAGTTACTGGATAGCTGAAATATACATTACACAAATTGGTCGTCTACTAAAACTTTTTTTTTTTTTATAAAATTTACACACCATAAAGAAAAATCGAAAACACTAGTATCATCCAAATACTTTAGGGTATAACCTTTAAAAAAAACAGATCCCTAGCTCTCTGCATTGCTAAGATATCACGAGATAAATATTAAAAATTGAAGAAAATGAAAATTTTAAAATTTACACAAAAAAACGATTTTTCGACCTTTTTGCGATTTCGATTTTATTTTCCAACTCAAAATTTGAATCCGGCAGGTGATTTTACATATTCAGCTTCACCTTTTTTGTGTGTTTGAGAAAATATAGATTGTCTAATTTAGGGGGGGTTGCTTCCCGACTGCAAACGTGTCGGCCAACCGGCGATTATCTGAGACCACAACGCAGCCATAAATTACAGGCAGATTAGATTAGGTGACAAGTTCTTTTCTCTATCTTTTTCCTCAGCATAAGACAGAGCACGCGGACCCTTAAACATTTGTCTTTTATTACATTTGCACGAAGAAAACAGTGGTACGCCTATTTCAAATCGAACTCAGCTTGAAGCGGGCGTCCAGCCTTAAAAATGATTGTGTCCAGAATATGTTTGTGTCATACATGGCTTCATTATTTAATACTGAAAAAATTGATATGTTAAGTTGATACATCCCTTGTCATAAAAACAGTGTAGAAGCTGAACTGATATACTTGACGCTGTAAAATATCATTCTTCTTCATCTTGCTATAAGTCCCAAAATACATGGAATTTGCTAATTGGAGACTATCGTATAATTTCATTAGTCCCTAATTCACATAATTTAACCAAACCTGTATCTTTTATAATAAATAAGATCTCCATGCTGAAAATGTTATCTGGGGCACGTTGTACGTCTTGTTTCTATTATTACAGTATTTTACATCTATAGGAACGAATGACGAATTACCCATATATACCGGGCGTCCCAGAGGAGCGGTAAAGTCCATTATTGGTATCTAATAATGTAGATAGCAAACAATTTTTAATACAAACATTGTAAATAATCATAAGGTCTACAAATTAAAAATATTTTCATTTATACAGAGTGTTCGACGCCGACGGAACCAACGCATACGTATGTTTTTTCTAAATAGAATGCTACGCATTCTTTTACATTTTATGATAGCCCTTGAAGGACTGATTAAACTGATATCAATTTGTATTTGTCGATTTTCAACTGTTTCTGAGATATGGTGATTTTTCGTTAAAAATTGTACAACATTTGAAAAGTTGCTAAGAAATAACGATTGATGATGAAATACCTACTATGGTCTCAATTAGTAGAGATATCTTTTCAGTACGTGAAAATAATGTTTATTTCGACATATCTAGACATGTTCCTTACAATTATATACCATTCGTTAAAGTTCAAAATTCTAAAAGAAATCAAATTTTGACATAACTTTATTACATTCCCGATAAATAATAAATAAATTTAAATAATCATCGTTTGTACAATTTAAGCGCCCCGGCATGACTTATTGAAATAATGATAAGGTAAATGACTTTTCTTCAACAAATGATAATTTATAATTTTGTAAACACTGTCATGGCTAACTAATGAAAAAAGAACTAATGCAAACAGTATGTATTGTAGAAGATAAAAACACTAACTTGCCAATATTTCGAAAACTACCAATTTTTGTAAGAGACATATTTATACAAAGTGATCCGTATTTTTAATGCAGAATAAGATAAAATTATAAAAGTTGCCGCTTCCCATTTAAAAAAATTGTCTTTTGGCAATTTTTCCAAATTCATTTTCAGGCGTATAATTCGCACACTCTGTATTAATAATTGTAACAATTTTATACAAATAGTATTTAATTAGACCATCTATTTGAGAGAATTTACTTCAAATTAAATAATAAATTCATTTTTATATGGAAAAAGTGCTATTGATTTTCTGTCTGCAAAAGTCAAATTTAACATAAGAATTTCAATAAGTCAAAAAGGGTTACACTTAGATATATAACATTACACACGAAATATATTTAGAATTTCACGTGGAATCTAAAAACCTGACAATATACAGTATATTCTATTTAAAATTAGGAAGTTGGTACATACTTCCGGTATAGCCCGGAGTGCCGCCATCATGAAAATATTTTAGGCGAATGGCCCCCATCCACTTTAATATAGGGTCAAAATTTCAGATCATTCTCAGCCACAGTTTTTCCGCAATCGATCGATTCAGTTCCCGGTGAACCAGCCTGTATATATACCTATATATACATATTTAATTTTTTTTTTTAATTTTTGACTTTAGCGAATTACTTATATGTAATTCTAAAGAACAGGCGTAGATATGTCGAAATAGACAGTAACTTCACGTACCTACTAATTGAGCACCATTATTCGTTATTTCATAGCAACTTTTCAAATGTTGTACAACTTTTAATGAAAAATCGCCATATCTCAGAAACAGTTGAAAATTGACAAATACAAATTGATGGCAGTTTAGTCAGCCCTTTAAGGGCTATCATAAAATGTAAATGTTTAAAAAAAACATAAGTTTGTATTGGTTCGTAGTTGTCGAACACTCTGTATAAATGAACATATTTTTAAATTATAGAGCTTATTGTTATCTACAATTTTTATGTTAAAAATTATTCGCTATCTACATTATTAGATACCAACAATGAACTTTACCGCTCTGCTGGGACACTCTTTATTACATAGGTATTTTTTTGGTAAATGTATAAATATGTTATTAAAATAATTATATTTCTAAGTTTGTGTAAAAAATACAAAACTTTGATTTATTATCGGTAACGGAACATTAGAATACGAATATTCTGAAAATAACAAGTTTCAACTTAAATTAATTGCAAATTATAAGTTAATTTACCTAGTAGTACACTAAGCCTGATTCTCATAACTGCATCGATTAATCTTGCATGTAGTAGACAAAGAGACCTAACCGATTTTATTGCATTAAACTCGGTTTTAGCGACGAAGCCGCAAATTTGGCTTCCGTTGTTTTTTCTTTTGGAGATATGCCAAGGCAATACAGTCGAAGTAGCCGCGAAAATCTCTCTCTATATGTGGAATTGTCGTTGGCTGCAGTGTACGCCCTCAGGGGGGCAGAAGGAATATATGAATTCAGTTTGTAACGCCGTAAAAAGTTGTTGACTGCCAGCGGGCACGCAAAAACCGTACAAATAAATCCAGTAGAGAATAACTGTAAGATGTGATTTAATTTTCAGAGAAGTTGTTTTCCCTCTGCTTGCTTTTATTGTTTGTATTTATTTTCCTTCACTTGTTCCTGAGTGTCGAGTATGTATTGTAAATAAAACACGAAAATGTTTATAAAACGTATTTTCTTGGCATGTCCATGGATGTCACGCTCCATAAATAAGTTTATTCTGTGCTTGAAAAATAATACTTCATGTTTAATAAAGAGAGATTCAAAGATATTGTCCATGCTGCGCTGGTAGTACATGACAAATTTTAGACATAATACCGAATTTTTTGAATAATGTACTAAACCACTACACAAGCAAGATATCTAGAAATTGACTTTTATTACATACTGGTCGTAATATGCATATAAAATATATCATATTTCTCTTAATGCACAGGAAGACAAAGAAATGTTTATTGAACTAATTCAAAATGTTAAATTTAGTCGATTTGAATATATGTAATATTAAAACATTTTAAATTTAAAAGTCTGGGGATCTGGAGGAAGTATTAATCTTAATTACCTAAAAAGTAGTTCAAACAAGATATAATTTACGGTTTGAATATATTTAAATACTAAAGGCGAGATATTAGTAAATTTGTGTTTATCTGTGTACTTTTCTCGCTATTAAAATATACAAATATATTACTTATGAACTTATATTTTTCTATAATAGACATAAACTATACTAAGAAGCTTAACTTATTATTGTTATAACAAAATGAAATATCAAATTAATTATCGCAGAGGAGGTGTTTATTCTGAACAAAGGGATCTGTAAAACTATTCGTATTCATTACAATCTGTAGCCATACTTTATGTACGAGTATATACGAAGTCTTCTCGAGAATATTGGTCCTGGTCTGCTTTACGTGAAACGTATCATTAGTACAGAGTAAAAAATGAGGTGTGGCCACCACACGACTTTCTTATACGCATGAGCGTTTCAAACTATACAATTTTATGAATTTTTTTATACAAAAATTATTCAAAATCCTATTCTAAGTACTTTCATTCTCTTAATAAATCGCTATAGAATGCATACTTTGCAAGATATTTGAAAAACAGTATTATTGAGTTATTTATAAATTTGTTTAAACTTAGTAATTGACGAAATATCTGCAAAATTCGATTTTTTCACTGAAGTAAACTACTACTTCCGGTCTATCGATTTTACTGAAAACTAACCAGATCTCAAGAGGGAGATTATACACGTAAATATAAAATTTGGAATTCATGTTTTAGGCGGGGATAAATTATATATTAATTTTTGTACCCTTTCGTTACTAATAAGTAAATGATTTGTTTATAAGTAATGCATTATATTATATATTTTTTCTCGTTATTGTCTACTTAGTTCATGAGTTATGGAAATTATTTTTGCTGTTTACCCATAATTAGATGTATATCTGTTGGGTAATACAAATATATTATTATTATTTTTGTTATTATGTTATTTCAATGTCTAAAAAGATAAGACATGAAGTTTAAAAATAACTAGAGAATTTGAAAACATTTAAAAGGTGAATCTAACGTAACATAAGCAATGAATTAAGAAATCGGTGAGAAGATTGAAATGAATACATTTATGGTAGAGTAAGATAAAAATCCAAGTGTAAACGAACTATACACTGTCTAGAGACTCGCTTAAAATTTAAAAAAAAATGGGTGTGCTTACGACCACACGGCAGAAGTGAAAACTTCATCAAGGCAAGGTTAATAATACGAAATACAACTTTTTTTCGTTCTATATTCATTTACATTTACATTTTCCATTTTATATTTTCGTTATATATCTTAAAAAATATATATTTATTATTATTCTGTATACATTATTCTAGTACATTTCGCTCGGTCTGATCAAGTTTTCACTTCAAAAATTCAAACGTACGCATGTATATATACAAATAGACGATATGATAATTCTCATACGAGTACCCGCGCTGGTCTACTGGTAACGTGCCGGCCTCATATCCGGGAGGCTCGGAATCGCATCTGCATGCGGACAAGAATTTTTCAGATAATAAAAATACAATATTTCGCGTATTTATTCTAAATTTCAATGTAATTGAAACTAAATACCGCTAGTTAGTGTTATAATACAAAGCCGAGCGTGAAACGGTTGCCAAGCGAGTATAGCAGAGCCGCGTTAACTATATATCTCTCGCTCCCTTAGTCGATTCGACTCGAACCGACTTTACCCGAACGAGCGTTACATTCCGAGCGTGACGACTCAGTCTCGTTCAGTGCCCAACAATCAATGCATCAAAGCGCCCATAGAAGTTTTCACTTCAAAAATTGTTATGTAAGATACCAATTTTTGTACATCACCGTTTTAGCAGTGAGAAGATCTATTAAAAACTGAAAAGATAGTGTAGGTTGTCATTTAAAAAAATTGATGATGACATCATTATGTAAAGACCAATGACGTCATTCAAAAAAAAATTTCGTCAAAAGACGTCATTTTAAAGACAAGAATTGACCTGTCTGAGCCATTTTCTTAAAAACATTATAGAAAGTTTTTATGAATTTTGTTCCAAACTTTATCACCACACTGTATAATGTATAAAATAGTTGAAAACCAGTGTATGTGACGACAACTAATCCAATTTCTAAACATGTCATTCCGAAAGTTCCGTTTTAATCTATTACCCTCAGTCATTAGCTAATTACATGTAATTATCCTAAAGCATTGGAAAGCATCATTAACTATTTTATAATGTCGCTTTAACAGGCCTGCCTAATCCAAAAATATTTTACGGTAAAGCCCGAGGCACCCTAAAGATGTTGTCAAAAATTTCACCAATAAGTAATGGATCCTAACTTATCATCGGGTATAGTCGGAAAAAAAACTCACCGGCGTGCGCTTAACCTGTCTTCAGCGCAAATATTCTAATTACTCAATTAATTGCCAGATAGCTCGGCGTTCTTGGGGAACCGGAAAAGTTGATGATGGATTGAAATAATGTTATTTTTCTCGGAGTTTCCGTGGGAAAAGTGAAATTTATGGACGCCGTTTTGCAGGAAATTGTAAACATTTTCCGGAGCTCTCTGTCGGCTCTTAGGTTGGCTGGTCTGTCGGTCGGTAGGTAGTGATATTAATGTACCCGTTTTTCGAACGAAGTGTTGCCCCCGCTAGGGAGGATGAGAAGGAAAATGGAGAAAGTAATGATGAGACGAGAAAAATGGAAAGGAGGAGAGATTAAAGAAAATATTAAGGACATCTAGCAGAAAGGTGGAAGAAAAATGAAACAATTTTTAGCGTGAGATATGACGGTCTGCCGGGCTAATGTTTGCCCATTTCATTGTACGATCTGCGAAAGCGCTGCGAAACTGTTAAAAACGGACAGGTGCTAAATATTAACGTAATTAACACTTTTTTCGGGTAGTATAAAAATTTGTTGTTTAAGATGTGATGAAATTAGGAAAGTGTGTAAATTACAAATGAAATCTAGTTACGTGATTTAATTTAAATGCATGAAAATATTAAATCAAACTTATATAGAGTATAAAGTACCCTCCAGTCCTTTAAAATCAAGTATTAACTGTGTCTATTAAGATACAGATTTTCATTAAGATACAAGTTTATACCTAATAGGAATACAGATTCTTCATTAAGAGGGGCGTTTACCAACAAATGGAAACTTATGCAACTTATATTACTAGCGGTACGGGTGGACGCAAGGGGGTGTGAGTAGGTGGAGCTAGACGATATTCGGTTTTCGATCACAGCGCTTCGGTTTTATTCACAGATTAAGTCGTGGGTTGAAAATTTTAATATATACATAAAATGAATCGTCAAATATTTAAATTCTGAAATTTACTTGCATATTGGTATTATGTACTTAGTTAAACTAAATGGAATTAACAAATATCAAAATAATGTAAATAAAATTGTAGACTAAAAATTACTTACCTCGTATTTTGATTTTTCATACGATTTGCATGGTTACTTCTTTGTTTTGTTCATGTTTTATGATAAGCCAATTTTCGCTTGCCCATAACTGTTACATTATTATACTACACAAATATTATAGGTATATATGACATTTCTTTTTAATTACAAACTGTCACTCGGATTTAAGTCTGCAAATAGCCGACCGTTTGCAATAGATTTTCGTCTTCGCTAGGGCCGGTAGAGATACCGTAAAGTGGGGATAGACGACGCGATATTTAATGTTTTTTATCTTCAAAAATAATTACATAAATTTGATTTTTTTTTTAAATTGTACATCAAATGTGCAGCTGGCGCGTCGAGGTTGTTTTTTGCTTTTGTGTACCAGCCTTAGTTAATAGATATTAATCAAATGTATGCATTTTTGTGGTTACTTCAAAGATACATAACTTTTTTAGAAAATAAATTTATGCAAAATCTGACCTTGCCATTATAAATGTATACCTTTTGCATCGCTATCCCAAATTTGAGATTCTAAAATTACAAAATAAATTTAAAAAACGCAAAACGGCGATGGCTTGCAGGACCATAGTTTTCGATAGGCAAACGCTCCTCTTAAGATACAAGTTTATATCCAATAGGAATGCGACATTCCAATATTCATCAATATTCAATATGGCCACTTCATATCTGACAGATATAAAAATTAATTAAATCTGAGAGTTATCTGCAATTTACTAGTAAGTAATTAAAATTTGTGCTCTTTTGAAAATATAAATGGTAAAAATGAGGGATAATGGCAGTGTAAAATTTGACTCCACCAGAAATTATGGAACAAGCCTTAGTGGCCACGAACAATTTATCACCAGCTAAATTCGCAAAAACGAACGGAAAATTTGATGCTCAATTTATGAAATGGAATGTTCAAAAAATATGTTTTATTATAGGGTCGTAGAAAAAATAGTGTATGCCCTAGTATTCATTACGTGTCTTAATCGCAATCATTAAATGCTCATTGCATAATATACTATTTATGGACATGTGCTAAGAAGTTCGCATATATACAGGCAGTTTAATAGCCATGACAACACGTGGCAAGTTGATAAGTCCTATGAAAGGTGAAACACGTGTACGTGTGTTGTTGTGCACCATGCCTGTTACTTCCTGATACTGCTTTTAAAAAAGTAAAAAGCAACAGTTATCAGACACATGGATATAAATTTTGTTATTATATGTGATTCATTATTTTAGTAACGCAATAGAACAAACTTAATTGGAGTCTGTGGCTTGATACTAAACAAAAATACTAAAAAAACACTTTTTTTCTATTTCGGTGCTATAAAGTTCACTTTACGACACCCGTTTTGGTTGCATAAAGTATTACTTTATCGCACGCTAATTTAATTTTCTTGAAGTTGGTAGTCAACAAAAAATGGAACCAAATTATATTTAAATGTAACACACATATGCAATAGAAGTTGTACAAAGAATAAGAAACACTAAATTGTCTTCTGCTATTTTGAGAATATTTGGGGGCATGTAATTATTTATTTCGTCCTTTCAGTTGATAATTTGAAATAATTTATTGCAAAAAACAGTCTAAATTTTAAACGAAATAAATATTTAAAATGTTCTACTTAAAAATCAAAATAATCAACTTCAAAAAAACAAAATTCCTAAAAGGTTTGAACAAAACATGTCTCTCATTTTAAGCTTTTTTGAACTTTTAATAACCGAAATAGAAAAAATAGTATAAAATACACGTTTCATAAGACATTTTGCAACCTTGAACGCGGGCGCAAAAATCATGTTTTATGAAACTTGTATTTTAATATACTATTACCACACTAAAAGAGAAATTAACTATTTTATGGAAATGTAGGTACATCTATAAAATGTTGGAAAAGTAAAGTAAACACAAAAATCCAATATAGTGGTGTAATGAATAATGACAGCGCAGTTCAACCCTGCCATGAAGACTAACCGTCTAAACGAAAAATGACTTTTTAACTAAATTTGAAACTTAGGTTCTCTGTGTTTAAAAATTATAATTATAATTTTACCGCGTAGTATTGATAATTTAATTGGATACATTTAATTACAAAAATTTACTCACAGGTGAGGTTCAAACCCACGATCTCCTGATCGACAGTAAAATTTTGTAAATACGTCAGACTGCCGGCATCTTGGCATGTGTTACTCGATATGATTCAGTACGATTTATAAGACACAAACTCGTATAGTCTCCGTGCCCAACCAAGAGCACATAACTAGCAAAAAAGAGGTCATGTATTCGTATCTCACCCGTGGCAAATTTCTATAATTAAATTTTCATAATTAATTTCTCAGAATAAACTGAAGGTCATATATAAGATTTTTAAATACTGAGAAAAATTAATTTTAAGTTGAAAATGAAAAGTGTTAAATATTTACTCGTAGATCCTAGAACTAACACCAAGATGTAAATAGTATTTTCATATATACATTTATACGCAAAACGTATATCTATATACATGTGTTGGGATACACACACACACGCATCTAGTGTCATTTCCGATAATCCACGCACAGACGCCGTATTTCGGCCTTTAAGGCCTCGTCATGTACGTGGTACTGCCGGTAATGACATCACAGCGACATCTGCCACCCAAAAGCGACACCGAAAACGCAGGTTTTCGGCTGCATTGGCATGCTATAGAAAAATCTGCATGTTAGAAGTGTATCCCGTATAATAGAGCCTTTAGGCGGCAGCACCAATCAAAAATGAAAATGAAAAGTCTTAAATACTTAGATGCTAGAACTAACATAAAGCATTTTTAGTTTGTTTAAAATGTAATAAATAATTTTAACGGGCGCCATCTTAAGACCTGTTGTTCAATATGATTCAGTACGATTTAAAGAGTCGAAGTCACATCACCATCGGTAGTCCGGAGGCAATAATACCTGACTAGAGATCGAGAGGTGATGAGTTAGAATTTCACCGGGGTATAAAGATTTATAACTAAATGATCAGTGCAAAGCAAAAAATCATAACCTGAAATGATGTAACATTATTTTTTCGACTGTCAAGAGATATTGATATTTGAATATATGAATTACAATGGAACAGTAACATCTCCCATACACCGGGACTCAAGACGATACCACCAAAAGTGGCCGCTGCTGATGTTGGCTTCGAATAAAGTGAACACCCGCATTAGAGTACAGATTTGATATTTTGTTAAAAATCTCGAAGAAAAATGAATCACGATTGATTTATAACATCATATTGTGGAGAAACCAAATAAATGTTTTTTTCTTTTTTTAGAAAAACATTTACTAGAATTAAAATATAATAAAAAATTGATCTATGAGTAATATTGTGCAAACTTAAACTACTCCTACAAGACTTAAGACAATGTACAAAGCGATCCGATCTATGATTAGCCTCTATGGAGGTCAATCTTACTAAAGTAAGAGGCAGTATTTTCTTTTCGCTATATTATTTCTAAATTGCTCCTGTTGGCACAACCCATAAGCTGCATACACTTGAAAATTTGTTTGTACATAAGTAGATTGTTGTAAATTTACACAGTGGTACTGCATCCTAAGAGCTAATTTTTGATATGTGCTCGCACCAAAGAAGCCAAAGATAATGCTGTATCATTATAGCAGACTTAATGCCGTTCCTTCATGAGCTTTGCCTCTAGCCATTATCGTCAGCAAAGGGTGTAATACCCCATGCAATTCCAACTCAAATATGTAAATTAAGAGATATTATAAATTACATACATCCGTAGTGTATCTACAAATTGTTTTATTCATTAGTAGAGACTTGCTAAATGTTGGAGAAATTATAAAAAAATATATATTACCAAAGTACTTAAAATACAACAGACAAGATTTTTTGCTACCACAAAACCATTAATATTGTCGATATTATCATCTGAAAATAAAAAGAGAAATGATCCAAATGGAAAATATGCAGAGAGCTGAGGTCTACTTAGCAATGTACGACTGACTACGGGTGAGAATCCACAAATTTCATTAAAAACGGAAAGTCGTCTTTACTCTCCCCGCAGCATGTCGCTGATACCGCTGGGGTAATGATACGTATGTACATTACATTTACATTAGCGTCGACGGGATGTCGCTTTTTGTTAGCGCCGGTTCGTTTCTTCCCTATATTGCTTCCATAATCAGAAATACACGAGTTAAGTGAGGCGACGATATAGGAAACGCGTTCGCCGAGACATCGACATTCTCATTTTTTATGAGATTTCCTCTACAGCATCTTCGCTATATGTATATGTATCTACACGATAGTATTCTCCTGGTTTGGAATGTTATCATATGTATGTATATGTCTGCCATAAATAACAAGTGTCATGTAAAATTTATTTTTATAAAGCACAATGTGGTTTGAATGACCAAGAATTTCAATACCTACAGCAATTTTAATAACATATTGCTAATTTTAAAACAAACAATACATCTTAGAACAAATATATATATATTATAAATGAATATTGATATTGAAACTTGATCTTTGAGAGTAATTTCTAAAGACAATAATTCCGGGGTTACTATAATTCGTTTAGGTTAGCTCAGATGGACTCTAGTTAATACAGTCTATTTTAAAAATGATCAGCTAATAAACAATGATCTGACAAATCGTTTTCAATCCTCAAACACAGGTGAAAGTGCGTTATTTATTTGAAATTCGCGGGATTTTTGCGTATACGATAAATTGGTCTTTCGAGACGGGTGGTAAACCACGCCACTTGAATTCGTGTGAACAATGTTCAAGTGACAGGTGATCGTGAATTCTTTCGTGTGAATAAATAGTTTAGTGTTCTAAAATTACATTGAAAACTGTGATTGTTTGTGATAAATGGTGTAAATCTCAGGGGTTAATTGGCTTCGTTATTATGTGTCTACAATTACATGGTTGTTACTATTCCAACGATGATGCTCCTCTGTGCAGACGAGATGATCTAACCTGTAAATTTTATGTACATCTCTTCGATGTAGATGCCATATCTGTGTGTGCGTCTAATTATATTTCAAATGAGTGTTGACTGAATATTGATGGACATAAACAACTTTGTCTGGTGCATAACAATTTAATTTATTAACAAAACATATGATAACATATACTGCAAAGTACTGATAACGGTTATTAAATGGAATGATCCTTATTCGGATTGACATGTATAAGGTATCATTATATATGTACATACGGCAAAATAGATAGCATTCTTCATATTTAAGGCAAGATGATGGCATGTATATACATAACCCTATTTGATGTAGGTGAAATTTGACAGGCTATAAACTTTTATATACAGAAACTAATAAATCGTTGATCTGGTGAACTAAGTGAATGGAAAAAATGTGCTGTGACGTTCTTATATGTAAGTATTGAATATTTATTTTTAGAAAATTAACTTCTGAATGAATTAAAGGAAATGTTTGTTAAATTGATTACTTGAGAAGCGATTACTTCGAATGAAAGATGTTACAATAATGTTGAAAACATAGTTGAGATGACTCATATTAAATTGACAAAAGTACCTGTACAATGATTGACACCTTTATTCTGAGTGCAGGTATTCTTCGGATATGGCCTCTTCGGTAAGCGAAAGCTATGGATCCGTACGGGTACTGATTATCCTGGTGCGGGCTTCGTTGAGCGAGCGGCGACTTAGGGGCAAACGACAGCCAGCATGTTTTTCGTCATCGGGCTTTCCTTTGGTTTCTCCCTTGTTGTTTGTCTATTCTTGTCCGGATATTTTAGTATTTAAGGAACTAATATGTATTTTCCTTTTTATTTAGGCGCCAACAACGTATATTTCCGACCTTGGGGTAATCGGCGGGAACGATCGTCAATGGTTGGTTCACTTGATGCGTCAGACACAAGGTCACACGGACTTTTAAATTTTCACGAACTGATAACACTATTTTTGATATTGATCGATAAATGCTTAATGATGATTAATGATTAATGAATGTCCCGGCTTGATGCCGTTCGGTCGTTTTTATATCTTTCTCTATTATCGTTGTCGTTGCCATAGTAACTTGTAAAATCGTATTTTTCTTTGCCATATTTTGAAGAAATGTATTTTTGGAATTTAACAAAGTCATATTTTTAATATATAAAAATAAATCATCTTTCTTTTAAACAAATAAAATTACTTTAATAAGTTTTCCTTTGGAAAATCACTTTTTACGTTCAAAAGGTTTAATTTGCGCTTCTCTCAGTCATTTGTTTAATGACGTAATGGATACCTAATTAAATTATTATTTAATCGAATTTTACGATTATTATGCCTTATATGAAAAATATTACCCTTACACTTTCTAGTTTTAATTACATACTTTAAATAATCACCCTTCATTCCTGCAATCAGCTACATTTATAGTCAAAAATTGTGGGGTTAATTTTAAAATTGAATTCCAGAAATAGTTTCTTAATTTATTTATACTTTGTTGCTATAATATTAATCTAAGAACCTTTCTTTACCTTCTGATACTTTTTATTTCACACACTTAGTCTGTAAATGGTATTTTTAAGAGGTCTTTCTGTATACACATTTCAACTGTCAAATTGTACAAAGATATTTATTTAATTACTGACTTTAAATTGTTAATATGTAAATACTGATTATGTCAACATGAATTAGCATCAATGACCTTTGCATCTTATGTGTTAGATTCTAATTTATTACTTTTATGAATAATTATTTCTTAAAATGATCATAATCCGTTCAAGATGGCGAATTATGATTAACTTCTGCAAAGATGCTTAGATTAACTATGTGAATCTTAATAAATTTTGACTCAGTACAATGGTTTCAAATTAACATTTGGTTCATTGGGTATTTGTTGCTAGTGATTAACATTAGTTCATTTAGGTTTTAAAATGCGTATTTTTAATTATAAGTCAGCCATGTATGTGAGGTAATTTAAAAATGTCTAAAATGATGCTTCTGCCTTATATAATCTTGCCGTATTCTATGCCCTGTCGGACATATAAATTCTTGGTTTACAAGAATTCGCCTTTTAATTTGATATTATTACCAATTGAATTCTGTGGCGTATTTTTGTCTAAACTTTAAATTAAAACTGTCCGTTTGTAATGGCTATTTCTGCTTTATTGGGTTGGTTGATTCATATTATAAATTCTCTGTTATCAGTAATTGTGCTTTAAACGAAACCTATTTTAACCATTAAACTATTCTTATATTGTATGCTAAGATACTTCAAGTAATTATTTCTAATTTTAACATATTTAAATTTTATGTCAGTTGGGGTTCCTGATCTGTTTCATATAGGGGTAAATTTACATTTGGGGCAGTATATTTATTTTTAACTGTTATACTACACTTATAGTGTTTTCATTGAGCAATATTAAGAACTTTTGAATTATAATTTTAGGGAATTTTAAAAATGTCCTTCACTATACGAGGGTTGTTCGTTACGTATTACCAATGTATTACTGGTTGCATCTCATATGGCAAGCATTGTATACAGATGTATTTATACGATTATTGAGTGGTATTGAGGAGGCTCAAGACCACTTCAATATATATAGTTTTATCTGTATACAAAAAAAAACTATAACAGAAAAGAAAAAAAACTCCTTTTAACATGATTTCTATATTTACAATTAGAATGCCAAATCCAAAAAGAAAATGAATCTATCATGTTAAAAGTCAAAAGAATATAATTATTGTTACCTAATTACCTTTGAATCTTCAAATAAATTACACGTTTTTTGTTTTATGTTAAAGTATTGTTTTTTTTTTTAAATAAAAGATAAACCTTGTATAGATTAAAGGTGTTTTTATTTCGTCAAATTAAATGTAAAGGGGTCACTTTGTTGGCAGCCACATGTCCGTGTCTTATTATATGTTATATCGTAAATATCTTACTCTATATAAAACACTTGTAACTTTAATATTTTTAGGATGCTTAATCGGTGTCAAACTAGTCAGTTTTAATTAATTAGCAATGTTCATCATTTCTGTTTCACAATTACACAGTATGCAAACAGAACTCTTTTTAATATATTACTAAATAATTGTCACTCTTTTGAATTCGATTTAAATTTTTTGAAACTGAAATATCCACATATCAAATCTGTTATTTTCGTGTGAATGCCTTTTAACAGCCCACTCGTTTTTCTTTTTAGTCAAATCCTTTTTTTATCCATATAGAAAAAGTATAAAAACACATCCGTAAACAAGGCACATACCCGTTTTATTTAAATGTATAACATCGCCTAAATTCATATTTAAAAATGTAGACGAAAAACAGAAATTATGTGTACATTTGCTCAAAGTGTCCCCCATACGTCTATGTAATATGTATATGTAACTCAACGGATCATCGGTATTTTTAAAGTATACTGAGTGTACTTTGACAACACACCAGCAAAAATTAACAATTATTTTACATGATAATCATAAAGTTAAGATATCAAAAATATCTTGATTTTGAAATAATACTAAATATACAACACATAAACTTTATAATGTTGCGAACCACAGCAATATGTTGAACAAAAATAAAGTAATTAATGTAATTAAAATCTTCATTAGCATATAATTGGTTATTTCCATATCTTTTCAGATGCGACGAACAGGTCTGTTTGAAATCATAAAAGCCAAATTTAGTAATAAGGAATGTTTTAATAAAAACAAGATTTGCTAAACAAATTCATTCAATTAATAAATTCTTACGACGAAGGTTTAATTAAACACACTAGCAGAAAACGTCATATAAAAAAGATAAAGAAACAGCATAGATATTTGCATGCAATTCTTTACTTTCTTTAATATGAGTTGGTTGTGAATTGGAAAGTAAATTTGGGCAGGTTTGAAAAAACGCGTCCAAGATGAGCTGAAGCATCTGAAACTTTTAAAAGTTTAAAGGGAGCTCTTATAAAGTATTACTGACATTAAACGCTTGAAGATATCATCTTTCGCATTAAATTTCTCTCAATTTTCAAATTTACCCCCATCCAAATATTAAAAAATGTAGCTATTGAGAACCTGTCTATTTTCATAGGGGAATCTCTTTCTTCACACGTATGGTGAAGATAAAATAGCGATAGAAAGTATTGACTGAAAGCCATTTATTGACATTCTTTCAAATACGACAGAGGGTTTGCAAGTGGAAGAGCTCTTTCCTATCTGGCAGCACATACCAATTGTAGTATCTTGATTTGGCAGGCATAATAAGAGTATTAAAGGGTAATGTGCTTTAAATTAATGAAGGCGCCAATTTTCTTCACTAATCAAAAGTAGGTAGCACTTCTAAAAGAGTACGATCACAAGCAATCATACAGCCTAACAACAAAACAACATTACCGGAAGTAGGCACCTTCCTAATTTTAAATAGAATGACCTGTATATTGTCAGGTTTTTAGATTCTAAGTAAAATTTTAAATATATTTCATGTATAATGTCTAACCCTTTTTGACTTATTGAAATTCTTATGGTAAATTTGACGTTTGCAGGCAGAAAATCAATAGCACTTTGTCCATATAAAGCTGAATTAGAAGTTTTAAAATTGTATTTGTGGCAACGACTGATTATAAAATATTCTAAAGGTTTGCAACTTCAACGTCACTTTGTTGCTTACTCGTTACTAGATAAAAATTTTGAAGATAGTTATTGTGAATGTTTTACTGATTTGACGATCAATACATCGAACTTATAATTAAATGAAGTGATGGAAATCTCTTGGTGAAACATGTCGAAATATATATAAATTAATTTATAAAAATAAATTTATATATAAATATACATCGAACTTAATTTTACATATACAAGCATTTTTTTTAATACTTAGATCTTCATATTTTAGTCAAATATAGATTGCAGTGCTAGTTAACACTGGGTTATTTATATTTTTTCCACTAATTTATTAATTGTGTAGTACGTTCGACAGTGCTTTATTTTTCGTTTTAAATTGTTCTTTTTTTTGCCATTGATTATACAAATTGTCAATTAACTGTATAATATATCAGTTGATCCCATTCGAGTGACCTGCAGTTTAATTCGTTCGTACATTTTTGACATTGTTTGAAATCTATTATACTCGTTTTATACTTTACTAGTCCGACAGACGTTGTTCCGTCCTCTCTGGTAGGGGCGCTATGAATTTAATTTGGTTAAAGTCCCTGTATAAAAAAAATCTAGACAGAAGAGCTCGTTAGTGGGATTGCAGGATAGGCATCATTTTTATTTATAAATGTAAAATATATTAATAGCTCGTCCACCCACCTATTGTGTTCAGATGTCGCGATTTTCTTTTTTATCACTAAACCAACCAGCCATGTTGGTCCATAAATATGGAATTTGTTAATAACTTGATCTATCGGATGTTTTGATAACCCATTTTGCGCGCAATGACGATACAAATATGGTCTGAGAGCCATTAAAAAGTTACTGGATAATTTACAGGCGCATCATCGATTATTATAAAGATTAAATTACCCTAATTTCTTCATGGTTAAGCAGATCTTTCTGGGGACTAGACTAGCACAATAGAGTGAATAGGGTGTGTTACCTTAACCCATAACGTCTCTGCGAAAGGACAGCAGCCTTCGGACTTCCAGCATATTTTTTTTACATCTATATAAGTTTAATTAGCCAGCGGGGATTAAAAGAACTTTCAATATTGTTAAGTATTTATCAAGGGAGCTTTCTGCAAAACTAGAACTATATCAGGTCGTAATATAAGCATCATTTTGCCCTCGTTTAGGTACGAAGGAGCTGTATCAGGCCGAGTTGATCCTACTAGATTTAATTATTGGAAATACTGTTAAAGTGTTTCTTAAGAGAACTTTTTGATCACCACACAAAAACTGTATTAAAATTTGAAAACATAAAAAACTTTATATATATATACCGGGTGTAGAATGGATTTTCGTACATAGGGATTTTACATGCAAAACTAATAATTTGCGAATATTCCCTCCCCTAATTTTTTTATAGGAAAATGTTAAACACAAAAGTTGTAGACAAAAAAAATGTATCTAAATTCTTTGATATTTATTTTCTAACACCTTCTGGTCCTGCTAGACTTGAAGAAAAAGTATTATGAATGAACCGATTAGTACTAGCCATGAATCCTGTCAGCAATAAATGTCACGTTTTGACAATCAAAATAAGTTTGCTGATTCTTAAAATGAATTGCTATAGCCAAGAAGAGAAAGTCAACTTTATTAAATGGTACTACTCTGGATTGTCTTTTAGGGACATACAAGCAACTTTTGCTGGATTCTACCCGGAGCGACCAATTCTAAATTTGAACACCCTGAATAGAATTGTCAGGCACTTTGAGACCAACGGCACTGTTAATAAGAAATGTAAGTGCCAGAATGTAACAGCTGGTGCAAGTAGAGAGAAGGTAGATGCCGTTCTCTTGAGCGTTGTAGAGAACAAAAATGTCTCCTTAAGACAAATAGGTAATAATTTGGGGATTCATTTTACTACTGCTCAGAAAATTTTAAAGAGTCAAGATCCGCGGTTTCGGTCTTATAAATACGAAAAGCACCAAAAAATATTCGAGGAGGATAAAGAAAAAAGAATGCAGTTTTGTGAAATAATGATGGAGATGGCCAATGATGACCGAAACTTTTTATCTAGGATTTTATTCAGCGATGAGTGTCGATTTCAGTTAACTGGTGAACCAAATCAACAAAATTATCGCTACTGGAGCACACAAAATGAACATTTAATGTTGCAGACTCATACGCAATACCGGGGTAGTGTCAATGTTTGGGCTGGCATACTAGGTCCTCACATAATTGGACCGTTCTTTATTGCAGACCGCTTAACTGGTGCTGCGTATTTAAATTTTTTGCAAGAAGAAGTCGGGCCAGCTATCGACGAATTGGGAATTAATTACGAATTTTGGTACCGACATGATGGATGTCCGGCGCACTACCAGCGCGATGTTTTAGTGTACTTAAATCATGTATTCCCAAATCGCTGGATAGGTCGAGGTGGAGAAATTAATTGGCCTCCAAGATCTCCGGATCTTTCGCCAAATGATTTTTTTCTGTAGGGCACATTGCATGATCGGCTATACAATGGAAGGACGTATCAAAATGTCGACACTTTAAGAGCTGCAATACTTGCACAATGTCGTCAAATATCACACTATCAACTGGCCGAAACTAGAAGAAATTTTTACGACAGATTGGGGTGCTGCTCAGCTGTCAACGGAGATTTGTTTGAGCATTTAATTTAGTTATTACTACAACTACCTTTATTACCACGTTCAATAAAATTTTAAAATCTCTTCAGCACGTTTTTTATTTTCTGCAAACGACTTAAAACCTATGCTTAAAACAGATTTAAACGCATCTACTAAATTTCTAATTTCTAATTAATAAATTTCTAATTTTTATTTTTAAATTTCTTCAATTCTTTTTCCTTTAATGACCCGGAGGGTGATAGTAAGCAAAGAAGAAAAAAATGGGACCTATTTTTAAAGCTCTATAATTTTTGTATTAAAGGTTTTGTGGTAAAATAATCACGGGAGGGAATATTCGCAAATTATTAGTTTTGCATGTAAAATCCCTACACTGAGAAAAATGGTATTGTTCAGTCAATAGTTTTTAGACTTTTCACCTTTTACACATTGACTGAACCAACAAAATATTGAGAGAACAAATAATCTATTCAGACAACCAGAAGCAAACTAATGAACCAATTACTTTAAATTTTTTATTGCGAGTATTGTTGATTCAACATTTTTGCTCATTGACTGAGATTCAATCATTCGCAACTTTTGTTCGAACACTGTAAATTGTTGTTGAAATAAATTGACAGTGTCGCATTAGCAACGCCACATTCTTTCCAGAAAATATATATTTTATCTAAAGTGCACATGTACTTGTATAAGAGACGCAGTCATCATAACAATTTTTTGTCCGTACTTTGGTGCAGCAAAAAACGGTTAGTGGTGGTAAACCGTATTATATGTATTATACGTCGGCGTCTATATAATATCTATGCCCAAATTTTAGTGTTCATAACTTCATACTGTCTTCCCTGAATAAACGTTGATCACAGAATTATCTTTCTTGTTTTTTTCAGTATTTATTAGACGGTGAGTCTTACTACTTTCTATTATTAAATATCACTAATTAAGTGTAATATATTTACTTAGAATATCGAGAAACTATTAAATAAATGGGGATTCGGCGAATATGTCGCAGTATTTGAAGGTTAGTTTTATTTGAATGTCTTTCTTCGTAATTCTCATAGTTAGGTAGTTTATTTTTCAATTAGACCTAAGTATTGCACAACGTATGCTATACGTAATACCTGTAAATTTTTTCATATAAAAATGTATGTACCTACTTCTTTATGTACGAAAAATTTATCCACGTATTTATGAATGTGGTTAATAACTTTAGATGCTAAATGAAAATTGTCTAAATTTTGTTCACGTTAACTTTTCTTTATATGGGGTGGTTCTCAGAATATAACAAAATAGAAAGATTTGTATATTTTACATAAATTTGTAATTATGGTCTATCAACTCTCTAGTTTGTATTTTAATGGAATGTTGTTTGTCAATATGGTGTTTCCTAAACCAGTATTATTTTGTAATATTTTTATTGTTAAAATTATGTATGTTTCTGCATGTTAACATTATGTTATTTGATTCCTTTAAAATTTTCACGAAGAACACGAAATAGATATTGAAGTCCTCAAAGAACTAGCTTTATGATAATGAAAGAGACCTTACCAATGAATCGGATACATCTGTGGAAGTATAGAATTTAGATTCTGTTCTTCTATCATAACTTGTTTAAATTACGCTTAACTTTTTTCAGACGTCGGTAAGTCATAGTGATGGCAACGAAGATGATTTAATAAATACGGAAGCCGGAGAAGCGTTTGATAAAGCAACAAGTCGAACAAATGCTTTTTTAGGATTAGAAAATTTCGAAAAAGCTGTTAGAGGTTTATAATTTATGCATTGAAGAATTCCTAAGTGCAATCACAGCTGGCAAATTTGTTCTGCAGTCGTATAAGCGGGACAAATGTTTAAATAGAAAAACTAGAGGAATTTTGGTGGACTTGTTAGTAAATGGAGCTTTATCCAAATGCAATGGGTAAGTAATATTAAAAGTTAACCTGATATTTATTTCATTATATATGATTTGCAATTAGGCGATTGCTACCCCTTGACTTTGAAATCTTGGCGGACAAAATTTGTCATTGTTTTTAAAAGTAAAAACATTAATTTTGGTAGTACTTGTAGCCAAGAAAATTCTGCATCATTTGGTATAAGTTCCACTCGATAATATCTCAAAAAACTTTGTTTTTTCAAAGCCTACTTCCTGAAATTTTCACATACCAAAAACTTATTTTCAATCAAATTTCAATAAAATACTGGGTGTTCCATTAAAAAAAATAAGTTTTTGGTATGTGACCTTATTCACATATTCATGTGTATATATAATTTAATTTCTTTTACGATTTAGAGGTCATACTAATTTTAAATTATTTTAAAATTAGTTTATTATTGTTAATTAGGTAATTTCTAATTTCTTAAAAATTACCCAACAGCCCGAGATTCGAAAAAGAAAAAAAAATGACTTGAATCGAGGACCCGCAGCAGCGTAACTGGCAACGCACCTGGCAGGTCATTGAAAGTAATGACCTACTTTTACTTCGATATGATGAACTCACTGACATGAAATTATGTCAATGTCACTACCACATTCATGGTGATCTGTATATTAATTACACTGTAATGTACCTAGCAAGGCAAAACTGTATTATTGTATTTATTTAATAACTTATAATAGAAGTTGAGTTAATATTGTTTAGCTTTCGTATATTTTAATAAAGTTTTTCTTGTTCTAAATTTTGTGTTTTATTATATGCATTCTGATAGGTTTTATGGCGATATTAATAATAATTACGAATCCTATTTATAAGCTATTACTGCATTCTTAAAACTTATGCTTTATTAAATATAAATAGTTGATCAGAAAGACTGGGACGCAGCAATCACCTTATGTACTTTTATGATCATATAATGTTTTTATTTGACACAGAATGTGAATGTTGCAAAGACGATTTCCAACTCATGATTTTTGTATGGAATGAAGACATTGTCTGAAACATACGCATTCGGTGCATATGGAATCAAAACCTAGTGCCGTAATAAATGTGCGTAAGAGTGATTACTATGATATTATTAAGTTTTTGTGGACAATTTAGCAAATGACGCAGGTCTCTACAATTATTTTCTTGAAGCTTTGGGAGCTATTTATGGCTACTTTTAATTTATATTTATCCCATGAACTTAAGGTAAGTATAAGAAGTTTTCCATACGTCAACTTGCTAGATCTATTTCACATGTTGATGTGTCTGAAAAATGTTAATTAACTTCACCTTCAGCATTAACAATTTGAAATAGATGTACCTACTTCTCATTTGGAAGACTCCTTATACTTAGCTTAAGTTCATGCGTAATTATAAATTTGAAGTAGCCATCAATAGTTCCAAAATATCAAGAAAATAAATATAGAGACCTGTGTCGTTGGGTCAATGATCTACCAGCAGCTATTCAAAACATACTTATTTGCTGAAACAATGCTAATCAACACGTTAACACAAACGTTTTTTGTTTTTAAATCAATGCTTAGCGACAGGTAAGTAAAATAAGTGAAACTATTTGCATTACAATAATAAACTGTTGAATGAACATGTACAACACATTCGATCGATCAAGCATATGTACCAACCCAAATCGATGTACATACTGAATTGATAGTTTAAAGAAGTTCAAATAATGTTCTATACAATATTATATCAAACACGCAAAATCATTGATTCAATAACTTAAACTTGATAAACCATACGTTTTGATTCAAAATTCTGAAGTGATTGCTCACCGGGAACCAGCGAAAACTATTGAGTCAACTAGAAATTGGTTGACTGAACATTTTTTTTCTCTCAGTGTATGTACGAAAATCCATTCTACACCCGGTATATTACTTATACTTGTTCTTGCGTGTTGTCAGATTTATTTGTTCTTCGCAAATATTTTAGTATTAATATATTGACTACCAATAATTTAAAAATGTTTTTAGAATAATATGCAACCATTTTTTTTAAAAATAAGTTAACACTGTTCTAAGTATTCATTGTACATGTTTTTAAATAACAGATCCTTAATTGTCTTCTGTATTGTTATTCAATAAATGCCCCAATGAAGCTGACAAAATAACCAAAATTTGTTAATTTCAACAACAAAGAACTGAGTGCTTACTTAGGCCTTTTCAATCTTAATCTCAAGTTTTGTTTTTGTTTGAATTATTCCTCGTTATTCATCATATTTAACTCTTCGAAATCATAGAAATTTTCTTTACTTCGTAACCTGTTTCAGTACTTATTTACTAATTAAAATTAACGAATTTTCCTAATACTAATTGGATGTTTTCCTTACTAAATTCCAATAACATACATAGTTCGTTATGATTTTAATTAGGAGCATTAAGTATTTGCTCGTACTAAATAAGTGTAATTTTTTAATTAAAAAAGAAAATATGAAAATTTAATTGCACAAGAAAATCTTTAATTAAATTAATTAAAACAACTTCAAAGTACATTCAAATTTAATTAAACACCGCGCCAGATATTATCATTCTTTTTCTTCGTTACTTAGCTAACTTAAAACCTTGATGTGTATTTTGCATTTCTTCTTTCACATATACCGCAAGATATATTAAGACGTGGCGGAGCGAGTTACTATGCATGTTAACCTGTCAGTTATTAGTGATTATGCTGACGACCTCATTTGCATGAAAATACACACATCAGACACTGACTTTCATATTAAATCCATATATCTAAGGGATGGAACGCCAGTTCGTACGTGTAATGCATTTGCAAACGTTGTCTAGCGGTGCGCGGTTTAAAGACACTAATTTATACAATGGATGAAGTCGAGGAAATTTCTTTAAAAATGAAGGCATTTACTTGGGTGTTGGTTAAGAGAGTAGAATATCAAAAAAAGTTTACAGCAGCAAAAAATATTATCCTGCGAAAAATTGTATATGAAATTATTATTAGAGAAACTATCAAGACTGAATATACTTATACCATATAGTATACATTTCGTGCATGCCATGCGCAAGCAATATTTATATAATTCCTATACACTGTCGAGAAAAAAAAATAAGACTGAAATTGAACATATTGTTTCGTTAATTTTGAGCGGTGCTGTATGTTTTAGAATTTGTACCTTTCATTTATTTTGGTAGTAATATTCTTTGGTTTCCTGCCGCTTGACGTTAGCAATTTTCGGCTGATTTATTTTATCCATCACGTTATAGGCATTTCTGTATTTTTTATATAAATACGAATAAATTTAGTCATTTCAGTGGGTAGAAATTCTAAATTCTGCATCGTTGCGACATCTGTGGTCGAACGGTGTTAAAGGTGCCTAATTATCATTTATTTAAAAGAAAATTTTGGTTAAATATTTTTATTTCGTGCTATTGGGTTTTAGCTTTGTTTTTAATAATGATTTCTCCTCTCGGCCTTTGTAAACACTAAATTCTTTTGTACAATTAAATGTCTGTTACCTAATTGAATTGTTCCATATTTCTCGTTTTGCCCGTGCCGCTGTTTCCGGCCTACGTGCTTTTGATAGATGTTGTAGCGACACCATTCTCATTTTCGTTTCTTTCATCGATTGATTAAGTTGCAGTATTGATTCCAACCATCTTATATCTTACTGCAAAAATTGTGCTATATGTACTGCCGTATTTCGTAAAAGTTTACGCCTAAAAAGAGCGAATTAAAGTGTAGTAAGATTAAATTGTATACCATGTAATTCTTTGACGTATCGGCTGATATTTTTTTATGGACGTGTTTGCGGAATCATTCTGGTAAGCTTTCTTGTAACTTTCTATTAAGTAGATCATTCTTAACGTGTGTCGTTCCTCTTTGTTTTATAACTTTTAATTCCGTGCCGAATTTCCGCACATATATCGACACAAGTTTTAACCACACGAGGCGACGCCAATAAAGAATTGGCCGCACTTGTAGCTAAAAAGTTTGTAAATGAACGTTAGATTTCTGTGAAGAAGCACATATTCCCATTCTAGATTTAAAAACGTGAACATTTTGTGATAATATGCCATGTCTTTCTGAGAAAATTTTTGGAATTAATAGGCAGCAAACAATTGCTGGATTATGTTTCAACTACTATATATATATATAACGTGTCCCAGGATTGATGTTAAAGAGGTGTGCTGAACTAAAAATCTTTGAAGCTCAATTTGAGCTTTTGTAAGTAAGCCCTGCTTGGTTTGAAACTTATTTTTAGTATAGTTTCGAGTTTGTGAAATCACGTAGGCCTTGACAGTTGAGCAACATCTATTTCCGTTTCAGGTGAAGTACCTATCTCGTTCACAGTATTCTAAAATATTACTAAGAAAAGTTGTTCAGAATGACAAACTATGGCCATATACAAAATTTCAGGAAGATATTTACCTACTTTGATTAAATCGTTATTTTTTAGATTCAACAAAATAAAATTATATTTATTCACAAGTTAAGTGTACAAAATGTAATAATAGGATTGCTCTAGAATTAATCATTTATTCAACATAATTGCCACCTTTTTCTGTTCACTGTTCTATACGATGCCTGAATTAAACGTGTTATAAATACTTTCTCCTACGACTAATAGTTTTTTTTATAAAAACACGTTTGTTGAATCTAAAAAATTATTTTATAAAAAACTTTTATTCGTAGAATATTGAACGACAGAAAAAGGTGTTTGGAAGACCTATTCAAAATTTATTTTTTAAATTTAATTTTTTTTTAAATCTCGTCCACTTGCTAAAAAAACGTCCAATTTAGAATAATTATATCATTGTTTTGCAATCGGTTGTTCTATTGTAGTAGGGGACTTGTGCCGATTCTGGGACCACCACCACCCCCCACTCCTACTACCCCCCCCCTCCCCGCAAGATAGGTAGAACCCTCTACCAACCCAACTGATATGGCGCCCCCTAGCGGCCGCCAACCCAACTAAAAATTGCAGATTTCATCATTACCAACCCAACTGATGTGGCGCCCCCTAGCGGTCGCCAACCCAACTAAAAATTGCAGATTTCATCATTACCAACCCAACTAAAAATTGCAGATTTCATCATTACCAACCCAATGTGGCGCCCTCTGACGGCCACTAACCAAACTAAGGAATGGCAGATTTCATCATTACCAACCCAATGTGACGCCCTCTCACAGCCACTAACCAAGAAATGGCATCTCTCATGATTACCATAATGCAGCATCCTCTCACGGTCGCTATCCAAACTAAGGTGACGTCAGACAAAATGGCGGACCATCAAGATGGTCTTTGTTTCTAGAGAATTCCTGAATAAATTACCAGGCTTGCTATCGCGCTTCTCAATGTACTTTAAACAGGTCTAAACATGTTTCCAGCGGAAACCGCAACGGCTGTCTGCTTCTGTGATAGCCGCATGCTTGAAATGTATATCTCACTTATAAAATAAAATAAAACAAACAATATATTTTTTAAGAAAAACAATGTATTTATTATTATTAATTAACAATATGACCAAGTTTCATACCCTCAAGATGGTCGATAAAAATATAAACTTTATATCTAAGATCGGCATACCATTTCAAAATTATAAAATAAATATACAGTATGCTACTGGACGAGATAGCAACCAAGTATGAATATACAGGACGTTTCAAAGGTAGGGATTTTTAGAAAAGCAAGATGGCGAATCCAAGATGGCCGCCAAAAATCTAATAAACTAATGTCACGTCAAGCATCCAATCTATCAAAACCATGCACTCGAACTCCTATGAAACATCATCTCAAAACCATCGCTAGAATCAGCTCACGTCATGAAGCGGTTCTGAAACCCCTATATTAAAACCACACATTCAAACCACTATCAAATCCCTCTTTTCTCAAAAAGCCATCCAACCATCCATCAATCCATCCATCCATCCATCCATCCATACATCCATACATCCATCCATCAATCCATCCATCAATCCATCCATCCATCCATCCATCCATCCATACATCCATCCAACCATCCATCCAACCATCCATCCATCCAACCATCCATTAATCCATCCATCCATCTGGACGAGATAGCAACCAAGTATGAATATACAGGACGTTTCAAAGGTAGGGATTTTTAGAAAAGCAAGATGGCGAATCCAAGATGGCCGCCAAAAATCTAATAAACTAAGGTGACGTCAGGCATCCAATCTATCAAAACCATGCACTCAAACTCCTATGAAACATCATTTCAAAACCATCGCTAGAATCAGCTCACAACCGGATCATGAAGCGGTTCTGAAACCCCTATATTAAAACCACACATTCAAACCACTATCAAATCCCTCTTTTCTCAAAAAGCCATCCAACCATCCATCAATCCATCCATACATTCATCCATCCATCCATCCAACAATCAATCCATCCATCCATCCATCCATCCAACCATCCATCCAACCATCCATCCATCCAACCATCCATTAATCCATCCATCCATCTGGACGAGATAGCAACCAAGTATGAATATACAGGACGTTTCAAAGGTAGGGATTTTTAGAAAAGCAAGATGGCGAATCCAAGATGGCAGCCAAAAATCTAATAAACTAAGGTGACGTCAGGCATCCAATCTATCAAAACCATGCACTCAAACTCCTATGAAACATCATTTCAAAACCATCGCTAGAATCAGCTCACAACCGGATCATGAAGCGATTCTGAAACCCCTATATTAAAACCACACATTCAAACCACTATCAAATCCCTCTTTTCTCAAAAAGCCATCCAACCATCCATCAATCCATCCATACATCCATACATTCATCCATCCATCCATCCAACAATCAATCCATCCATCCATCCAACCATCCATCAATCCATCCATCCATCTGGATAACATAGCAACCAAATATTAATATACAGAACATTTCAAAGGTAGGGATTTTTAGAAAAGTAAGATAGCGAATCCAAGATGGCCGCCAAAAATCTAATAAACTAAGGTGACGTCAGGCGAAATGGCCGACTATCAATATGATCGATCAAAATATAAACTCAACTTCTAGAAAATACCCAACTCCATATCACGCATCACAACAACAACCACCACCACAACCACCCAACATAGTTTCAAACGCCACAACACCAGACCAACTTAGGAAGATACATCTAGGTCAAACCCCAACACAACATACTTTCAAACGCCACCACCGCGGATTTACATCTAAGATCGGCATACTTTGTCAAAATCATAAAATAAATATATAGTATGGTACTGGATAACATAGCAACCAAACATGAATATACAAGACATTTCAAAAGTAAGACTTTTAGAAAAGTAAAATAATGACCCCATATTTTTAAGAAAACAATTTATTAAAAATAAAACAACTACACACATCAAACAAACCTCAACCATACTTTCAATTTCACAAATATCAAAATTTAAACAAAACAATCAAATGCAAAGGCAAGGAATGTTCTCGAGATGACCCATATAGTGCAATATAACAATGCAGTAAAACGATAGAGGTGAGAAACATGGTCTATCAAAAATTTTTATTACCCACTTTTTTCAGCAATCAAAACTTTTTTGACAAAACACTATACATATGAAAATAGACATAACATTAAATATTTCCATTTTAGAGATACCCCAGTTTAATATCAATTTTAAATAACATAAATTCTTAAATTGATTTAGTTAACTTTCTTATAATATTTAAAAAAAGGTTGAAAAAGAAAACATACTAAGTCCCACAACAGATAAAATATGTACTATCTTTTCACACTTCATGTTTAGTACCATCATTAGAAGAAATATGCTTGAGGTACAGCTTTTAATATGAAATTTAGAGGTTTTTATGCAAAATACATAGTTTATCACTAATAAAACTAATTTTGAAACACATTGTCCACATAGCAAATACCACTTCCTGTACATTTTAAAAAATAACAATTTTTATATATCATAAAAGAACCAAACAAAAAACTAATATAAAGACAGCATTAACGTTCTAGCCAAAAGATTTGCAAAAATATTAAATATATACTTGTTCTAAAAATGCTTCTATCTCTCTTTTTACAGTTTATGTTTTGTACAGCAGCGAATGTATTACATTCCCTTTGAAATTACATAAAAATCCATGCAATACACTTAAAACATTTGAAAAATCATGTTTGGTAAGCCCACTATATATCAATATTTAAGACAAAAAATTATTATTAATTTTCCATCCACAGATACCCCTGCTTAATATCAATTTGAATTAACATAAATTCATAAAATGAGTCTATCTTTTACAGTTCGTGGGTTGTACCATCATTAGAAGAAATATGCTTGAGGTACAGCTTTTAATATGAAATTTAGAGGTTTTTATGCAAAATACATAGTTTATCACTAATAAAACTAATTTTGAAACACATTGTCCACATAGCAAATACCACTTCCTGTACATTTTAAAAAATAACAATTTTTATATATCATAAAAGAACCAAACAAAAAACTAATATAAAGACAGCATTAACGTTCTAGCCAAAAGATTTACAAAAATATTAAATATATACTTGTTCTAAAAATGCTTCTATCTCGCTTTTACAGTTTATGTTTGTACAGCAGCGAATGTATTACATTCCCTTTGAAATTACATAAAAATCCATGCAATACACTTAAAACATTTGAAAAATCATGTTTGGTAAGCCCACTATATATCAATATTTAAGACAAAAAATTATTACTAATTTTCCATCTACAGATACCCCTGCTTAATATCAATTTGAATTAACATAAATTCATAAAATGAGTCTATCTTTACAGTTCGTGTGTTGTACTATCATTAGAAGAAATATGCTTGACGAGTGGCTTTTAATATGAAATTTAGAGGTTTTTACACAAAAACATAGTTTATGCCTAATAAAAACTAATTTTGAAACACATTGCACACATAGCAAATACCACTTCCTATACATTTAAAAAATAACAATGTTTATACATCATAAAAGAACGAAACAGAAAAAAAAAAAAAACTAATATAAAGACAGCATTAACGTTCTAACCAAAAAGATTTGAGAATCAACTAACAACCGGGTCATGAAGCGGTTCTGAAACCCCTCTATCAAAAACATGCATTCAAGTCAATGAAATTACATAAAAATCTAAGAAATAGTAGCACTTAAAACATTTGAAAAATCATGTTTGGTAAGCCTACTATTTAAGACAAAAATTATTATTTATTTCCATTTACAACAGATAGCCCACTATTTATCAATATTTAAGGGCAAAAAATTATTATTAATTTCCCCATTTACAACAGATTTCCGTGTTTAATCTCAATTTTTAATTTAACATAAATTCTTAAATTGATTTAGTTAACTTTCTTATAATATTTAAAAAAAGGGCGAGAAAGAAAACATACTAAGTCTCACAACAGATAAAATATATAATATCTTTTTACAGTTCATGTTTTTGTACTATCATTACAAGAAATAAGCCTCGCGATTAGCTTTTAATCTGAAATTTAGATACTTCATAAAACCACCTCAGAGACACTAAAAAATTATGATTTTCAGCTCAACCAACCATTCAAAAAGTTGATACATCAAATTCGTGAATATTAATATCACTCCACACTCTTAATAAAAAATTTAGCAGAAGTCTCACATTAAATGAATACAAAATTTATATATGCACTACATTAAATGAAGATTGAATTTTATACACTGCTTATATCACCAGAAATTTTGTTACAAGATTATATGATTAAATAGACTCATGACTAAGCCTAAACGGACACCAGGCTTTCAATATGTAGTAAAGTTTTTTCTTCATACATTTAATATAAACTAATGATCTATCTTTAGAAAGCATCCACAGGTCCATTAGAACTTGTGGGTGGTGCAACATCTACTTTAACCCTCTTCTTAGACGGTCCGGCAACATGCTCACATGTATCCACACCCTCCCTACAAATACCGCAAACAAAATTGCGGTGGAGGGTATTCACATGTCGCTTCATGTTATCACGCCGGGTGAAGGATTTTCCGCAAATGATGTAATTCATTCTATGAAAAACAAATTAAAAAATAATTAATATAATAAATTTAAGAGAATAAAAAGCTATTGAAACCTAATTTTTAATATATCGAAATTGCTAATTTATTTGACTGATCAGCGTATATTTAACTAAAAAATACTTGTATTATTGAAAATTTATTGATAAAACCCTTTAAAACCTTATAAAAATTAAAAAAAAGAAAGAAAAACAATATAAAGAAGCTACTAAATACAAATAAAATACTTTGAAGCACCCTGGATAATTGTATATAAAAATAAAATATTAATAAAATTATTTAAAAAATAACCTTATAATTGAGAAAAAACAATTTTTAAAAGGCCTATAAAATTTTAGAGTAGTAGAAAAACTATGATCAGCATATATTTAACTAAAAAATACTTGTATTATTGAAAATTTATTGATAAAACCCTTTAAAACTTTATAAAATAATCAATTTAATAATATAAATTTACGCACCTAAAAATTTAAAAAAAGGAAAAAAAAAAAAACAATATAAAGAAGCTACTAAATACAAATAAAATACTTTGAAGCACCCTGGATAATTGTATATAAAAATAATATTCAATAAAATATTAATAAAATATACACCATTAAATTATTAAAAACAGCCTTATAATTGATAAAAACAATTTTTAAAAAGTCCTATAAAATTTTAGAGTAGTAGAAAAACTATGATCAGCGTATATTTAACTAAAAAATACTTGTATTATTGAAAATTTATTGATAAAACCCTTTAAAACCTTATAAAAATTAAAAAAAGAATGAAAAACAATATAAAGAAGCTACTAAATGCGTATAAAATACTTTGAAGCACCCTGGATTAATTGTATATAAAAATAAAATATTAATAAAATATTAATAAAATATATACCATTAAATTATTTAAAAAATAATCTTATAATTGAGAAAAAACAATTTTTAAAAAGTCCTATAAAATTTTAAAACTAATGTAAAATATTGCAATTTAATATTATATAAATTAGGCTTTCTAAATACCTTGTAGTAAAACACAAACAAGCACCAAAAACGATGTTGACTGCTCGAAGATAATGAAATTAAAGATGCCGATCTACGTATATATAGATACACATCTGCGTCAGATTCCCACGCAAATGGAGTGATGCATAAAGAGAAAGACCTTTTTTTCCCCGCGCATACATATATATACATATATACGTATGCGGCCAGAGGCAATTAGCGGCGGGCGCATTCCGTCCCCATGGTCGGGCTGTGTTTTAAGGAATGCACTTAATTTTTTTCGGTCGCATACCTGCATCCAATGAGGGTTGCGAGTCCGGGAATTTCGTCTTTCTACCTGCACAGATAGATCTGTCTTTATATAAAATTCGTATATATTATCTATGATTTTAGTTTTAAAATAAAAAATAATAAGAAGGTTAAAATAATTCGTTATTTTGTAGATAGTTGCATTATTTTGCATGCATATACATTCTCCATTAGTTTTATTATTATGATAAAAACAATGATTGACATTTTAATAAGCTTTGATACATCATTAAAATATTCCAGTAAATTAAATGCTAATGATGTAAAAATACCTAAAAATATTTCGTAAAACAAGAGTATTTTAGTTAAATATACGGAGATCCATATGAAAAACTACGAAAGTTATATTAATGTTAAATATTAAATAATTTAATTAAATGAAAACACATCGTTTCACAAAAATTATGTTTTATTAAACACTAGATGTACATCTCATTTACCATAACAGTACATTATAAACCTTTCTTAATATTGATGATGCAGGATCAGTTAAATTAGTATGGTTGTTAAGAAATTGGAGGAGCATTTGATAGTATTTTCTTCATAAAAGTAGTATGTATTATAATATAAGATAGTGTTATAAACTATACAATAAATATTATTCAGTATTGGAATACACAATGAATAACACAAATTTTGAGTAGAGAAAGATAAATATTTCTAATTGCACATGTGTGAATTTGAATTTATCGGGAATATACAGAGTAATTATTTACATCTGATGGTGAAACATGGTCGCGTATTTTATATCATTCAGTAATTTAATTTGCTCTATAGCTAGACAATGAGGTGGATGCTAAGCATTAATTTGTACACACGTAATGTTATGATCGTCAGTGTAACATATATATTCAAGTCTAACACAAACTTTTTGATTTATTGAAACCCCAATAGAAATTATCACTATTTCGAGAAGAATAGTCATGTACCTGTACATATTCAAAGCCGCTGAAGTATGAGTACATTAACAGCTGTATACGCGTGTCTTTATCATCCACTTTAATGTGTTACTGTAATTCCAGCTACTTTTTTTATTTATACGTACATATATTGTGAATTATTACACTAATTATAAAACAAAATTAATTATAGATAGACAAACATTTTACAGGTATATTGCAAACATGTAATGCTAAGATAATCAGAGTGATATATACATACATGTAAAGAAATTTATAATTTATTCAATCTCTTATTAAAAGAGTTATTAATATTTTTCAAATGAATACCTGACAGTGGTGGAAAACTGTTGAAATTTGGATAGATTAATAGTTACATATGCGAGCTTCAGAATAGCTTCTGAACATGTTGGGTTGTAATTTGGTATACAATAAAAGGCAGCGGGGAACTGAACCGCCTCCCAAAAAAAGGTATTTAATATTAAAATCGTCGTTTTCCCATCACAGAAAATAGTGTATTATACAATGGAAAAAATTAGATTTTAGCTCTCGGTAATTTATCTTACCTCGAGCTAAAATCTAATACTTTTTTCCCTTGTATGATACACTATTTTTCTGTGATGGGGAATCGACGATTTTAATATTAAATACCTTTTTTTTGGGAGGCGGTTCAGTTCCCCGCTGCCTTTTATTGTATACCAAATTACAACCCAACATGTTCAGAAGCTATTCTGAAGCTCGCATATGTAACTATTAATCTATCCAAATTTCAACAGTTTTCCACCACTGTCAGGTATTCATTTGAAAAATATTAATATATATATATATCGGGTTACAACGTTTTACGTCTTCCGATTCCTAATCGCCATTCCCCTCTGTTCATCCACATGCCCTCCTCCAGATCCGTCTCTCGAATTTCCTTATCCACTCCGTCTCTCCAGCTTCTGCGCGGTCTTCCTCGTTTTCGGTTTCCTTGGGGGTTCCAGTTTAGTACTTTCTTTGGGATTCTGTGTTCTGGCATTCTTTGGACGTGCCCATACCATGTTAGCTGTTTAGTTATAATGTCATCAATAATGTCGTGTTGTATTCCCATTTCTTGTCTGATGGTTTCATTTGGGACTCTATCTCTTCTGGACTTTCCTGCCGCTCTTCTCCAGAAGTCCATTTCTGTGGCTTTTATCTTTCTTTTTGTTGTTTCTTTTATCGGCCACACCTCCGAGCTATATGTTATTATGCTTTTCACGATGGAGTTGTAAATCCTTTTTTTATTTTCTTTTGTAATGGTCTTGTCCCATAGAATACTGTTCAGCATGGAAGTAGCTCTTCTTCCCTGTACGTTTCTGTCCGATATTGCCTCATCTAGTGTCCCATCCTTAGCTATTTTCATTCCGAGGTATTTGTATATATTGCAATGTTTGATGATCTGTCCCGTTGCTAGATGTAGGTCTTCTTGCTGTCCTCCTATGCACATATACTCCGTTTTTGTAATGTTGACGTCCAGGCCCCATTTTCCGTATTCCTCGATGAGCTTTCGGCTCATATATTCCATGTCATCTATATCTTGTGCAATAACTACTTGGTCATCCGCGAAAGAGAGGGTATATACTGTCGTGTCGGCATCCACCGGCATTCCCATACTATTGCATTTCCGTTTCCATGTCTTTAGTGCATATTCCAAGTATATTTTGAATAGTGTCGGAGATATACAGCAACCCTGTTTAAGACCCTTGGTTATTGTGAATCCAGATGTTAATCCTTCGTTGGTTTTGACTCTGGATGTGGAGCCCGCGTATAAAGACCTCACAGCTTTTATTATTTCCATGTTTATGTTGCTATGTTGAAGAGCCTCCCATAGTTTTACTAAAGGCACACTGTCGTAGGCCTTTTTCAGATCTACGTACAGCAGATGTACCTCTTGATTTCGTGCTGCTTTCTTTTCTAAAATTTGAGTTAGCGTAAACAGGTGGTCGACTGTGGATTTTCCTGCTCTGAAGCCTGCTTGTTCTTCTGCCTCCATATCGGCATATTCTTTCTCTATCCTGTTCTTTAAGATTTTCCCATAAACTCTACTTATAGCGCTTGTAACGGCTATTCCTCGATAATTGTCGCAGTTACTCTTGTCGCCTTTTTTGAATATCGTCGATAGGTATGATATCTTCCATTCCATGGGTACCTCGTGCCTGTTAAGGCATCTTTGGAATAAATTTCTTAATAGCCCGTATAGCTTATCGGTGCCGTATTTTAACAGTTCATTAGTAATATTACCTGGTCCTGGGGCTCTTCCGTTTTTTAAGTTTTTACAGACTTCTTTAACCTCCGCCACAGTTATTCTAATTGGGGATCCTTGTATAAATATGCCCTGGTTTTCGTTTTGGATGTCTTTAAATTGAGGTCTGTCTTCTGTCAACATCTCTTCAAAGTACTTGTTCCATTTTTCAGGTGTTATAGGTGAGATTATGTCCTTCGTTCGTCCTCCTCTCATACTTTTGAGGAGCCTCCAACTTTCTGTACTCTTCCTTCCTCCAATGTATGTATTGAGTCTTGAACACGTCCTTTCCCATTGATTATTCTTCTTTTCACATATTTTCTTCCGTACTCTCTTTTGTGATTCTTTGTATTTTTCCTTGTCTTCCATAGCTTTCGAACTTAAATATACGTGGTACCTTTTCCTTTTTTCTTCTATTTCGTATTCAATTTCTTCGTCCCACCAGTATGGTTTTTTCTGTTTTCCTCGTTTTTCTTCGTAACCCAATGCTTCCTCTGCCGCTGAGTGTATGCCCCTCTTTATGTATTCGTATTCTTCTTCTATGTTTGTGAATTCTGCATTCTGAATTTTGCTGTCAAGTCTAGAGTTGTATAGTATTTTTGTACTTTCGTGTTCGAGGCTGTTGACTTTAAATCTTTTTGGAGTTTCTTCGTTTGTTATTTCACCTTTTTTTTTGGAATTGTCAGGTTCTTCTTTTGTTCTTATTGGTGACACTATTTTTCCTTTTAGAAGGTAGTGGTCACTTCCACATGAGGCACCTCTCTGAACTCTTACATCTAGGAACTTCAGTCTGGATTTTTGTTTAATTATTATGTAGTCAATAACGCTTTTTAGATTCCTTGTTGGCTGTGTCCATGTGTATTTATGGATCTCGCGGTGTTGAAAATGACCATTAAGAATGGTCAACTGGTTTTGTTCACATATTTCTATTAACCGTCTTCCATTATCGTTGACGACTTCTTCTCCATACTTTCCCACAACCAGGTCCTTTTGCTTTCTTCCTGTTCTGCCGTTCAGGTCTCCTAGAAGTATTATTTCTCTTGATGTTCCTATTTTTCCTATTTCCTCATTTAGTTTTTCATAAAATGAGTCTTTATTGTAGACTAGTTCGTCATCATTAATGGCATATATTCCCAGTATAGTCACATTATATCCTAATATTTTTAGATTCATCTTTATCATCCTTTCATTAATCGGTTCCCATGTGGAGATGTACTTTCTCATTTTCCTGTGGATTATTATGGATACTCCTTGCTTAGCTCTGCTTTCCTTGGGTACTCCGCTGTAGAAGTGGTCGTAGCTCCCCCAATTTTCCGATCCCTTTCCTTTCTTTTTCGTCTCTGTTAAAACCGCGATGTCTACTTGGAGATTTTTCAATTCGTTGGCAACGTCGTTTATTTTATTGGAGAGGCCCTGTATATTCCATGTACCGCATATCGTTGTCCGTTTTCTTAGCTTGGTTCGTCCTTCTGTGTTATCCGTCCTATTCCGAGGCAATTGATTAGGTTTTTTAGCAGGTATGTTTTTTTTCCGTAGGGCAGGGAGCTGGCCTACCGCTACAACCCTCCTCCTCCTGAAAAATATTAATAACTCTTTTAATAAGAGATTGAATAAATTATAAATTTCTTTACATGTATGTATATATCACTCTGATTATCTTAGCATTACATGTTTGCAATATACCTGTAAAATGTTTGTCTATCTATAATTAATTTTGTTTTATAATTAGTGTAATAATTCACAATATATGTACGTATAAATAAAAAAAGTAGCTGGAATTACAGTAACACATTAAAGTGGATGATAAAGACACGCGTATACAGCTGTTAATGTACTCATACTTCAGCGGCTTTGAATATGTACAGGTACATGACTATTCTTCTCGAAATAGTGATAATTTCTATTGGGGTTTCAATAAATCAAAAAGTTTGTGTTAGACTTGAATATATATGTTACACTGACGATCATAACATTACGTGTGTACAAATTAATGCTTAGCATCCACCTCATTGTCTAGCTATAGAGCAAATTAAATTACTGAATGATATAAAATACGCGACCATGTTTCACCATCAGATGTAAATAATTACTCTGTATATTCCCGATAAATTCAAATTCACACATGTGCAATTAGAAATATTTATCTTTCTCTACTCAAAATTTGTGTTATTCATTGTGTATTCCAATACTGAATAATATTTATTGTATAGTTTATAACACTATCTTATATTATAATACATACTACTTTTATGAAGAAAATACTATCAAATGCTCCTCCAATTTCTTAACAACCATACTAATTTAACTGATCCTGCATCATCAATATTAAGAAAGGTTTATAATGTACTGTTATGGTAAATGAGATGTACATCTAGTGTTTAATAAAACATAATTTTTGTGAAACGATGTGTTTTCATTTAATTAAATTATTTAATATTTAACATTAATATAACTTTCGTAGTTTTTCATATGGATCTCCGTATATTTAACTAAAATACTCTTGTTTTACGAAATATTTTTAGGTATTTTTACATCATTAGCATTTAATTTACTGGAATATTTTAATGATGTATCAAAGCTTATTAAAATGTCAATCATTGTTTTTATCATAATAATAAAACTAATGGAGAATGTATATGCATGCAAAATAATGCAACTATCTACAAAATAACGAATTATTTTAACCTTCTTATTATTTTTTATTTTAAAACTAAAATCATAGATAATATATACGAATTTTATATAAAGACAGATCTATCTGTGCAGGTAGAAAGACGAAATTCCCGGACTCGCAACCCTCATTGGATGCAGGTATGCGACCGAAAAAAATTAAGTGCATTCCTTAAAACACAGCCCGACCATGGGGACGGAATGCGCCCGCCGCTAATTGCCTCTGGCCGCATACGTATATATGTATATATATGTATGCGCGGGGAAAAAAAGGTCTTTCTCTTTATGCATCACTCCATTTGCGTGGGAATCTGACGCAGATGTGTATCTATATATACGTAGATCGGCATCTTTAATTTCATTATCTTCGAGCAGTCAACATCGTTTTTGGTGCTTGTTTGTGTTTTACTACAAGGTATTTAGAAAGCCTAATTTATATAATATTAAATTGCAATATTTTACATTAGTTTTAAAATTTTATAGGACTTTTTAAAAATTGTTTTTTCTCAATTATAAGATTATTTTTTAAATAATTTAATGGTATATATTTTATTAATATTTTATTAATATTTTATTTTTATATACAATTAATCCAGGGTGCTTCAAAGTATTTTATACGCATTTAGTAGCTTCTTTATATTGTTTTTCATTCTTTTTTTAATTTTTATAAGGTTTTAAAGGGTTTTATCAATAAATTTTCAATAATACAAGTATTTTTTAGTTAAATATACGCTGATCATAGTTTTTCTACTACTCTAAAATTTTATAGGACTTTTTAAAAATTGTTTTTATCAATTATAAGGCTGTTTTTAATAATTTAATGGTGTATATTTTATTAATATTTTATTGAATATTATTTTTATATACAATTATCCAGGGTGCTTCAAAGTATTTTATTTGTATTTAGTAGCTTCTTTATATTGTTTTTTTTTTTTCCTTTTTTTAAATTTTTAGGTGCGTAAATTTATATTATTAAATTGATTATTTTATAAAGTTTTAAAGGGTTTTATCAATAAATTTTCAATAATACAAGTATTTTTTAGTTAAATATATGCTGATCATAGTTTTTCTACTACTCTAAAATTTTATAGGCCTTTTAAAAATTGTTTTTTCTCAATTATAAGGTTATTTTTTAAATAATTTTATTAATATTTTATTTTTATATACAATTATCCAGGGTGCTTCAAAGTATTTTATTTGTATTTAGTAGCTTCTTTATATTGTTTTTCTTTCTTTTTTTTAATTTTTATAAGGTTTTAAAGGGTTTTATCAATAAATTTTCAATAATACAAGTATTTTTTAGTTAAATATACGCTGATCAGTCAAATAAATTAGCAATTTCGATATATTAAAAATTAGGTTTCAATAGCTTTTTATTCTCTTAAATTTATTATATTAATTATTTTTTAATTTGTTTTTCATAGAATGAATTACATCATTTGCGGAAAATCCTTCACCCGGCGTGATAACATGAAGCGACATGTGAATACCCTCCACCGCAATTTTGTTTGCGGTATTTGTAGGGAGGGTGTGGATACATGTGAGCATGTTGCCGGACCGTCTAAGAAGAGGGTTAAAGTAGATGTTGCACCACCCACAAGTTCTAATGGACCTGTGGATGCTTTCTAAAGATAGATCATTAGTTTATATTAAATGTATGAAGAAAAAACTTTACTACATATTGAAAGCCTGGTGTCCGTTTAGGCTTAGTCATGAGTCTATTTAATCATATAATCTTGTAACAAAATTTCTGGTGATATAAGCAGTGTATAAAATTCAATCTTCATTTAATGTAGTGCATATATAAATTTTGTATTCATTTAATGTGAGACTTCTGCTAAATTTTTTATTAAGAGTGTGGAGTGATATTAATATTCACGAATTTGATGTATCAACTTTTTGAATGGTTGGTTGAGCTGAAAATCATAATTTTTTAGTGTCTCTGAGGTGGTTTTATGAAGTATCTAAATTTCAGATTAAAAGCTAATCGCGAGGCTTATTTCTTGTAATGATAGTACAAAAACATGAACTGTAAAAAGATATTATATATTTTATCTGTTGTGAGACTTAGTATGTTTTCTTTCTCGCCCTTTTTTTAAATATTATAAGAAAGTTAACTAAATCAATTTAAGAATTTATGTTATTTAAAAATTGAGATTAAACACGGAAATCTGTTGTAAATGGGGAAATTAATAATAATTTTTTGCCCTTAAATATTGATAAATAGTGGGCTATCTGTTGTAAATGGAAATAAATAATAATTTTTGTCTTAAATAGTAGGCTTACCAAACATGATTTTTCAAATGTTTTAAGTGCTACTATTTCTTAGATTTTTATGTAATTTCATTGACTTGAATGCATGTTTTTGATAGAGGGGTTTCAGAACCGCTTCATGACCCGGTTGTTAGTTGATTCTCAAATCTTTTTGGTTAGAACGTTAATGCTGTCTTTATATTAGTTTTTTTTTTTTTCTGTTTCGTTCTTTTATGATGTATAAACATTGTTATTTTTTAAATGTATAGGAAGTGGTATTTGCTATGTGTGCAATGTGTTTCAAAATTAGTTTTTATTAGGCATAAACTATGTTTTTGTGTAAAAACCTCTAAATTTCATATTAAAAGCCACTCGTCAAGCATATTTCTTCTAATGATAGTACAACACACGAACTGTAAAGATAGACTCATTTTATGAATTTATGTTAATTCAAATTGATATTAAGCAGGGGTATCTGTAGATGGAAAATTAGTAATAATTTTTTGTCTTAAATATTGATATATAGTGGGCTTACCAAACATGATTTTTCAAATGTTTTAAGTGTATTGCATGGATTTTTATGTAATTTCAAAGGGAATGTAATACATTCGCTGCTGTACAAACATAAACTGTAAAAGCGAGATAGAAGCATTTTTAGAACAAGTATATATTTAATATTTTTGTAAATCTTTTGGCTAGAACGTTAATGCTGTCTTTATATTAGTTTTTTGTTTGGTTCTTTTATGATATATAAAAATTGTTATTTTTTAAAATGTACAGGAAGTGGTATTTGCTATGTGGACAATGTGTTTCAAAATTAGTTTTATTAGTGATAAACTATGTATTTTGCATAAAAACCTCTAAATTTCATATTAAAAGCTGTACCTCAAGCATATTTCTTCTAATGATGGTACAACCCACGAACTGTAAAAGATAGACTCATTTTATGAATTTATGTTAATTCAAATTGATATTAAGCAGGGGTATCTGTGGATGGAAAATTAATAATAATTTTTTGTCTTAAATATTGATATATAGTGGGCTTACCAAACATGATTTTTCAAATGTTTTAAGTGTATTGCATGGATTTTTATGTAATTTCAAAGGGAATGTAATACATTCGCTGCTGTACAAAACATAAACTGTAAAAAGAGAGATAGAAGCATTTTTAGAACAAGTATATATTTAATATTTTTGCAAATCTTTTGGCTAGAACGTTAATGCTGTCTTTATATTAGTTTTTTGTTTGGTTCTTTTATGATATATAAAAATTGTTATTTTTTAAAATGTACAGGAAGTGGTATTTGCTATGTGGACAATGTGTTTCAAAATTAGTTTTATTAGTGATAAACTATGTATTTTGCATAAAAACCTCTAAATTTCATATTAAAAGCTGTACCTCAAGCATATTTCTTCTAATGATGGTACTAAACATGAAGTGTGAAAAGATAGTACATATTTTATCTGTTGTGGGACTTAGTATGTTTTCTTTTTCAACCTTTTTTTAAATATTATAAGAAAGTTAACTAAATCAATTTAAGAATTTATGTTATTTAAAATTGATATTAAACTGGGGTATCTCTAAAATGGAAATATTTAATGTTATGTCTATTTTCATATGTATAGTGTTTTGTCAAAAAAGTTTTGATTGCTGAAAAAAGTGGGTAATAAAAATTTTTGATAGACCATGTTTCTCACCTCTATCGTTTTACTGCATTGTTATATTGCACTATATGGGTCATCTCGAGAACATTCCTTGCCTTTGCATTTGATTGTTTTGTTTAAATTTTGATATTTGTGAAATTGAAAGTATGGTTGAGGTTTGTTTGATGTGTGTAGTTGTTTTATTTTTAATAAATTGTTTTCTTAAAAATATGGGGTCATTATTTTACTTTTCTAAAAGTCTTACTTTTGAAATGTCTTGTATATTCATGTTTGGTTGCTATGTTATCCAGTACCATACTATATATTTATTTTATGATTTTGACAAAGTATGCCGATCTTAGATGTAAATCCGCGGTGGTGGCGTTTGAAAGTATGTTGTGTTGGGGTTTGACCTAGATGTATCTTCCTAAGTTGGTCTGGTGTTGTGGCGTTTGAAACTATGTTGGGTGGTTGTGGTGGTGGTTGTTGTTGTGATGCGTGATATGGAGTTGGGTATTTTCTAGAAGTTGAGTTTATATTTTGATCGATCATATTGATAGTCGGCCATTTCGCCTGACGTCACCTTAGTTTATTAGATTTTTGGCGGCCATCTTGGATTCGCTATCTTACTTTTCTAAAAATCCCTACCTTTGAAATGTTCTGTATATTAATATTTGGTTGCTATGTTATCCAGATGGATGGATGGATTGATGGATGGTTGGATGGATGGATGGATTGATTGTTGGATGGATGGATGGATGAATGTATGGATGTATGGATGGATTGATGGATGGTTGGATGGCTTTTTGAGAAAAGAGGGATTTGATAGTGGTTTGAATGTGTGGTTTTAATATAGGGGTTTCAGAATCGCTTCATGATCCGGTTGTGAGCTGATTCTAGCGATGGTTTTGAAATGATGTTTCATAGGAGTTTGAGTGCATGGTTTTGATAGATTGGATGCCTGACGTCACCTTAGTTTATTAGATTTTTGGCTGCCATCTTGGATTCGCCATCTTGCTTTTCTAAAAATCCCTACCTTTGAAACGTCCTGTATATTCATACTTGGTTGCTATCTCGTCCAGATGGATGGATGGATTAATGGATGGTTGGATGGATGGATGGTTGGATGGATGGTTGGATGGATGGATGGATGGATGGATTGATTGTTGGATGGATGGATGGATGAATGTATGGATGGATTGATGGATGGTTGGATGGCTTTTTGAGAAAAGAGGGATTTGATAGTGGTTTGAATGTGTGGTTTTAATATAGGGGTTTCAGAACCGCTTCATGATCCGGTTGTGAGCTGATTCTAGCGATGGTTTTGAAATGATGTTTCATAGGAGTTTGAGTGCATGGTTTTGATAGATTGGATGCCTGACGTCACCTTAGTTTATTAGATTTTTGGCGGCCATCTTGGATTCGCCATCTTGCTTTTCTAAAAATCCCTACCTTTGAAACGTCCTGTATATTCATACTTGGTTGCTATCTCGTCCAGATGGATGGATGGATTAATGGATGGTTGGATGGATGGATGGTTGGATGGATGGTTGGATGGATGTATGGATGGATGGATGGATGGATGGATGGATTGATGGATGGATTGATGGATGGATGTATGGATGTATGGATGGATGGATGGATGGATGGATTGATGGATGGTTGGATGGCTTTTTGAGAAAAGAGGGATTTGATAGTGGTTTGAATGTGTGGTTTTAATATAGGGGTTTCAGAACCGCTTCATGACGTGAGCTGATTCTAGCGATGGTTTTGAGATGATGTTTCATAGGAGTTCGAGTGCATGGTTTTGATAGATTGGATGCTTGACGTGACATTAGTTTATTAGATTTTTGGCGGCCATCTTGGATTCGCCATCTTGCTTTTCTAAAAATCCCTACCTTTGAAACGTCCTGTATATTCATACTTGGTTGCTATCTCGTCCAGTAGCATACTGTATATTTATTTTATAATTTTGAAATGGTATGCCGATCTTAGATATAAAGTTTATATTTTTATCGACCATCTTGAGGGTATGAAACTTGGTCATATTGTTAATTAATAATAATAAATACATTGTTTTTCTTAAAAAATATATTGTTTGTTTTATTTTATTTTATAAGTGAGATATACATTTCAAGCATGCGGCTATCACAGAAGCAGACAGCCGTTGCGGTTTCCGCTGGAAACATGTTTAGACCTGTTTAAAGTACATTGAGAAGCGCGATAGCAAGCCTGGTAATTTATTCAGGAATTCTCTAGAAACAAAGACCATCTTGATGGTCCGCCATTTTGTCTGACGTCACCTTAGTTTGGATAGCGACCGTGAGAGGATGCTGCATTATGGTAATCATGAGAGATGCCATTTCTTGGTTAGTGGCTGTGAGAGGGCGTCACATTGGGTTGGTAATGATGAAATCTGCCATTCCTTAGTTTGGTTAGTGGCCGTCAGAGGGCGCCACATTGGGTTGGTAATGATGAAATCTGCAATTTTTAGTTGGGTTGGTAATGATGAAATCTGCAATTTTTAGTTGGGTTGGCGACCGCTAGGGGGCGCCACATCAGTTGGGTTGGTAATGATGAAATCTGCAATTTTTAGTTGGGTTGGCGGCCGCTAGGGGGCGCCATATCAGTTGGGTTGGTAGAGGGTTCTACCTATCTTGCGGGGAGGGGGGGGTAGTAGGAGTGGGGGGTGGTGGTGGTCCCAGAATCGGCACAAGTCCCCTACTTATTGTCAAAATCACAGTAATGTGTTCAGGATTATTTCAATTTTAGTAGTCTTTTTTTTAATAGCTACGCGTGAAATTCGACGTTTTTTAAACAAATGAAGGAAATTTTAAAAAACATATTTTGAATAGATCTTCCAAACACCTTTCAGTATTTTTATAGTGTTTTTGTTTCTTTTTTGTTTCAACGTTTTATGCCATTTCGTGTGGGGGGGGGGAGTTTAAACACACAGTACGCACTGTATATACCGCGAGATCAAAAATTATGTTGATAAAGCTTTGCCATAAGATGTAAAACGTCTGTCTTAAGTTATATTATTAAGTGTCATACTGACAAATATTAATGAGTGTAAGACACTTAATGCGTACCTTAAGACGGACGTTTTACATTCCATGGTAAACCTTTATCAATATAATTTTTGATCTCGCGGTATATATTGACAAGAATTTGACGTTCTAACAGGAACTGAATGATCATAAGCTATAGAATCCATTGTTACGGAATTAACCACAACGACATAGTAAAGCACGCGTCACTATTACAAACTACTGGACTGCTTCAAATAAGCGTAAAATCAGAATTTCACATTAAGAAAATACAGGTATAATACAAATATTTTTTTTATATGGAGATCAATATCGAAAGTATTAACCAAGTTCGGTAACCGTCTCATTGGACCAGTGACTTGGTTTAAGTTGATCACAATACTAATAATTTAGGACATAACCAAGATTAAAAATGGCATAGAAATATAATTCCAATGATGGCTACAAGCCACCGAAAAAAAATCGCCAGCTCCATTCTTAATGAGCTGATGCGAATTGTTATTTCATATCGAAAACTAAACAAAAATCATGCTCAGACTGGTTAAAAGACGACGAAGTTATGTATATTAGAGGGCAGTGAGTCATCTCATCATCGAGTGGTATTTCACTGTATGACTGAGTATCGAATTAGAAATAATGTTTTAATTTATCAAAATTAGGATCTCATTTAAACTATCTCCATGTTCTCGGTAAAAGTATTAGCATGCAGAATAGATTACTCTGGAAGATTGAAAAAGTAAATAAAACCGGATGTGTGCGGTTAACTTCTGGCAGAGATAGGAGGCGTTGAAGTGATTTATGACGGTTTCCGCATCAGGTCAGAAAAAGAGGGCAAAAGGGAAAAGCGCGAGTTGTAAAGAGCACACAGTAATGGTAGGCGTACAGGTGAGAGGGCGCCCAGACTATCAAATAAATGTAACGAAAAGCACGGCGGAAAAGAAATTCCCTTTTCGGCGTTGCTAGAACAGATTGCATGGCCTGAACTTGCGTATATACCACGAGAAGTTAATTTGAAGAAGAAATTAACGATTCTTTTTTTCAATTACACTAAAAGGTAAATTCATTTTGGCTTATATTGTACACATGCAATCAATTCAAATTTATAAGATACTATAAAATGACAATCTACAAAACACTGCAGCTGAACTAAATGCGTTTTTTGATGTGACTAATTGGACAAGATCAAAGTACGAGGTAGGCGCCATAAATTCTCGGCTTGATATACAAAAAAGAAATTTGGAACAATATAAGAATTTGTAAAAATAATCTGAAGTTTTTCCGTCAAAATCTACTTGCATCTCACTGTCTACCTTAAAACTGCGTCCACTAAGATGTTTTTTAAATTAGAAAACAAACAAAAAATCACAAGGAGCCATATCCGGACTATACGATGGATGTTCCAATTCTGAAAGCCGCATTCGCGGATGGCAGCTTGTGAAATGGCGGCATTATGGACGGAAGCATTGTCGTGCAATAATCGCACATCTTTTGTCAATTTTCCACGATGTTTTGCGCTCATACTGTCCCTTAATTTATGCAGTAAAGACGCATAATATGTGCCGTTCACACTTGTGTTGCGTTTTCTAAAGTCGATTAGCAAAATGCCCTCATAATCCCAGAATACTTTGGCCATCACCTTTTTCGTTGATTGAACGACTTTAGCCTTTCTGGAACGAGGTTCATCAGGTCGCCGCCATTCCAGGACTCCCTTTTCGATAGAGGATCGTAAAAAAGAACCATTGTTTCATCCCCTGTAACAATGGACTCCAAAATCGGTTTTGGGTCGTCTCCACACATGTTTAAAAACGACTGTGCACATTCGACTCGACGTTCACTACCACAAGGATCGATACTGGGATCACTTTTTGCGTAATTTAAGTATATATATATAATAATAATAAATAACGTATAATAATGATAGAATACCCTTACCAACAGTAAGAAAGACATACAAATCAAGCAGAAAAAATATAAGTTACTTCGATTTTCATCAGTTCCTTCGCAATACGATACACGTCTCGTAAAACTGTGTAGTTTTGCTTCATTTAAAAGGAATATACATTAAATATTGCAAATTGATTATGTCTATGTTGAAAATACTTAATCATAGAGAATCATAAATCTTTCATTTATTAATACAAGAAAAAAAACGAGTCTAATGGATGAGTCTATGATCTACTTTCAGTGCTAAAGCTTCATCTATTAATACTTAATATAGTTTTAGGTGATATTTCTAAACATGTCTGAAAATATACAATTCTTTCTTGTAAGTTACCAATAATATTGTATCACTTACGATGTTGTAACAATTAAACCTACTTGCAATAATATAATATTAATAGACATATCCCGTGTCCTTTATCAATAAACCATACATATTAAATATTTCCACTATTATTTTTAAAAGCACTTCAAACAAATATAGTGTTATCACTATCACGAAATCAGTAATTCATTTCCATCAAATTTTCATTTCATTTATATCCTTTCATCACACGTTCTTGCCTATTTTTTTCTTAATCCTTATCATTACTTACTTGAAATAACTATACAGTCTTCAAATACTGAATAATTACATTTTCCAACGTATATAGAAAGGTTATGTTATGTTTTCAAACGAATAGTTCAATCGCGTTAAGCAATTGGACACTACTTATGGCTGCTCACATGAGTAGACAAATATTATTTTAATCCGACCCATGCACATGTACAATTTTTTGCTGAAACAATCTGTTGAGTGTGTGAAGTTAGCCCCCCTTTTTTCGAATATCGGAAATCTGACGGTTGTTCCAGGTTGTTCTAGGTTTGTTCTAAATTGTTCCAAAGTATTTCAAAAAAAAAGTCAAAATTGGCCGAGATAATTGAAAAAAACGACTTTTTCACCCAGCCCCCCTTTTTTCGAAAATTGAAATTCTGAAGGTTGTTCCAGGTTGTTCTAGTTGTTCTAAACATTGTTCCAAAGAATCTCGAAAAAAAAATCAAAATTGGCCGAGATAATCGGAAAAAACGAGTTTTTGCCAGCCCCCCTTTTCTTGAAAATTGTAATTCTGATGATTGTTCTAGGTTGCTCTAGGTTTGTTCTAAATTGTTCCAAAGTATTTCATAGAAAAAATCAAAATCAGACGAGAAAATGGGAAAAAACCAAAGCCAAAAGTATGAAGTCGGACCCAGTTTTTGCAAAAATTAAAATTTTGACGGTTGTTCTAGGTTGTTCTAGGTTTGTTCTAAACATTGTTCGAATACGTCAAAACCGTATCTCTTATATATCAAAAGATATGGCAAAAAAACCAAATCCAAAAGTGTGAAGTTAGCCCCCCTTTTATCGAAAATCTAACTTCTGACGGTTGTTCCAGGTTGCTCTAAGGGTGTTCTCAATTGTTCCAAAGTATTTCAAAAAATAAATCATAATTGGCCGAAAAAACGGCAAAAAACTTTTTTTTTCTGGCGGCCCATTTTTCGAAAATCGAAATTCTGACGGTTGTTCTGGGTTGTTCTAAGTTTGTTTTAAATTGTTCCAAAGGATCTCAAAGAAAAAATCATAATTGGCCGAGATAATAGAAAAAAACGATTTTCCCACGGACCCCCTTTTTGCGAAAATTCAAATTCTGAGGGTTGTTCCAGGTTGTTCTAGATTTGTTCTAAACATTATTCTTATACATCAGAACCGTATCTCTTATATTTCAAAAGATATTGCAAAAAAACGTTTTTAAAAAAAGTGTGAAGTTAGCCCCCCTTTTTTCGAAAATCTAACTTCTGACGGTTGTTCCAGGTTGCTCTAGGTGTGTTCTCAATTGTTCCAAAGTATTTCAAAAAATAAATCATAATTGGCCGAAAAAACGGCAAAAAACTTTTTTTTTCTGGCGGCCCATTTTTCGAAAATCGAAATTCTGACGGTTGTTCTGGGTTGTTCTAAGTTTGTTTTAAATTGTTCCAAAGGATCTCAAAGAAAAAATCATAATTGGCCGAGATAATAGAAAAAAACGATTTTCCCACGGACCCCCTTTTTGCGAAAATTCAAATTCTGAGGGTTGTTCCAGGTTGTTCTAGATTTGTTCTAAACATTATTCTTATACATCAGAACCGTATCTCTTATATTTCAAAAGATATTGCAAAAAAACGTTTTTAAAAAAAGTGTGAAGTTAGCCCCCCTTTTTTCGAAAATCTAACTTCTGACGGTTGTTCCAGGTTGCTCTAGGTGTGTTCTCAATTGTTCCAAAGTATTTCAAAAAATAAATCATAATTGGCCGAAAAAACGGCAAAAAACTTTTTTTTTCTGGCGGCCCATTTTTCGAAAATCGAAATTCTGACGGTTGTTCTGGGTTGTTCTAAGTTTGTTTTAAATTGTTCCAAAGGATCTCAAAGAAAAAATCATAATTGGCCGAGATAATAGAAAAAAACGATTTTCCCACGGACCCCCTTTTTGCGAAAATTCAAATTCTGAGGGTTGTTCCAGGTTGTTCTAGATTTGTTCTAAACATTATTCTTATACATCAGAACCGTATCTCTTATATTTCAAAAGATATTGCAAAAAAACGTTTTTAAAAAAAGTGTGAAGTTAGCCCCCCTTTTTTCGAAAATCTAACTTCTGACGGTTGTTCCAGGTTGCTCTAGGTGTGTTCTCAATTGTTCCAAAGTATTTCAAAAAATAAATCATAATTGGCCGAAAAAACGGCAAAAAACTTTTTTTTTCTGGCGGCCCATTTTTCGAAAATCGAAATTCTGACGGTTGTTCTGGGTTGTTCTAAGTTTGTTTTAAATTGTTCCAAAGGATCTCAAAGAAAAAATCATAATTGGCCGAGATAATAGAAAAAAACGATTTTCCCACGGACCCCCTTTTTGCGAAAATTCAAATTCTGAGGGTTGTTCCAGGTTGTTCTAGATTTGTTCTAAACATTATTCTTATACATCAGAACCGTATCTCTTATATTTCAAAAGATATTGCAAAAAAACGTTTTTAAAAAAAGTGTGAAGTTAGCCCCCCTTTTTTCGAAAATCTAACTTCTGACGGTTGTTCCAGGTTGCTCTAGGTGTGTTCTCAATTGTTCCAAAGTATTTCAAAAAATAAATCATAATTGGCCGAAAAAACGGCAAAAAACTTTTTTTTTCTGGCGGCCCATTTTTCGAAAATCGAAATTCTGACGGTTGTTCTGGGTTGTTCTAAGTTTGTTTTAAATTGTTCCAAAGGATCTCAAAGAAAAAATCATAATTGGCCGAGATAATAGAAAAAAACGATTTTCCCACGGACCCCCTTTTTGCGAAAATTCAAATTCTGAGGGTTGTTCCAGGTTGTTCTAGATTTGTTCTAAACATTATTCTTATACATCAGAACCGTATCTCTTATATTTCAAAAGATATTGCAAAAAAACGTTTTTAAAAATGTGTGAAGTTAGCCCCCCTTTTTTCGAAAATCTAACTTCTGACGGTTGTTCCAGGTTGCTCTAGGTGTGTTCTCAATTGTTCCAAAGTATTTCAAAAAATAAATCATAATTGTCCGAAAAAACGGCAAAAACCTTTTTTTTTCTGGCGGCCCTTTTTTCGAAAATCGAAATTCTGACGGTTGTTCTAGGTTGTTCTAAGTTCGTTTAAAATTGTTCCAAAGGATTTCAAAGAAAAATCATAATTGGCCGAGATAATAGAAAAAAATGATTTTCCCACGGACCCCCTCTTTGCGAAAATTGAAATTCTGAGGGTTGTTCCAGGTTGTTCTAGATTTGTTCTAAACATTATTCTTATACATCAAAACCGTATCTCTTATATTTCAAAAGATATTGCAAAAAACTTTTTTCAAAAAGTGTGAAGTTATCCCCCCTTTTTTCGAAAATCTAACTTCTGACGGTTTTTCCAGGTTGCTCTAAGTGTGTTCTCAATTGTTCCAAAGTATTTCAAAAAATAAATCATAATTGGCGGAGATAATAGGAAAGTTTTGAAGGAAGTTTTTGTATGATGCAGTTCTATTTAAAGAAATAAACATCTAATATAGCAATAAATATATATTTTCGCAAGAAATATAATGTTCATTTATTACAAAACGATATTGTTACCAAATGCTGATGAACTATTTCAAAGAAAAAATCAAAACCGGTTATGAAAAAACGATATTTTTCCCCAGTCCGTATTTCTTAAAAATCGAAATTCTTACAGTTTCAAAGTATTTCAAAAAAAAAAAAGCGCTGGATATGGGTACCCAACTAAAATCAAACAAAATGGGGAAGTCTATCAGGCTCCCTTTGTTATTTTATTTTGTCTAGTAATAATAAAAATAAAATACTGATTTTGAAGTTTGAAAATTTTAATTATAGTAAACCACTACAACGTTATTTTGTCTAGCCGTGGTCTGGCCACTTTTTTTCATGGTTTTTGCTCCGGGAATGCAAGCACGTGTAGACATTCCTATCAAGTATGCTTATTTTTTGTAGCCCCTCTTCGTAAACATGTTGAAATATGCTGTCTAATTTTCTCACTAAAACGATTCAAAGGCTACTATATTACTTTATTTGGAAAAAATATTATATAGGTACCTATTTAGATAATATAAGATAGTATATCCGTCAAAGAGTAGCCAATTTGGGAAAGGCTGTTTTACAATACCAAATTGATAAAAAAATATATTATTCATGTCAATGTTATCAAATAATATAATAATATCAATAAATAAATTTTACAGAAAAAATATATATTTTAGATTTTAGGGATAAACTAAAGCATGAACTCTAATAAAAATAAACAAAGAAACATCAACCTAGCAGCTCATGAGAAAAACACTAATCTTTTTATGAGCAAGGTATAATCATTCTCAATATGTTTATGAGGTAGTTTTTAATCTACATTAATAATGTAACTAACGTCACTGTTCTAATATTATTTTATGTTAGGAGCATCAGCATTTAGTAACAATATTGTTTTCAAACAAATGAATTATATTACTTGGGAAAATATATGTATATTTACTGCTTCTGCTTTATTCTGAATCACAAATGAGTATTATTATTCATTTTAAAATATAGATAATAGGTAAAATCGATTTACCTATTATCTTGGGCAATTTCGATTTTTTCTTTGTAATCCTTTGGAACAATTTAGAACAACCTAGAACAACCGTCAAAATTTCGATTTTCGAAAAAAGGGGCGCCAGAAAAAAATTGTTTTTTGCCGTTTTTTCGGCCAATTATGATTTTTTCTTTCAGATCCTTTGGAACAATTTAAAACAAACTTAGAACAACCCAGAACAACCGTCAGAATTTCGATTTTCGAAAAATGGGCCGCCAGAAAAAAAAAGTTTTTTGCCGTTTTTTCGGCCAATTATGATTTATTTTTTGAAATACTTTGGAACAATTGAGAACACACCTAGAGCAACCTGGAACAACCGTCAGAAGTTAGATTTTCGAAAAAAGGGGGGCTAACTTCACACTTTTTTTAAAAACGTTTTTTTGCAATATCTTTTGAAATATAAGAGATACGGTTCTGATGTATAAGAATAATGTTTAGAACAAATCTAGAACAACCTGGAACAACCCTCAGAATTTGAATTTTCGCAAAAAGGGGGTCCGTGGGAAAATCGTTTTTTTCTATTATCTCGGCCAATTATGATTTTTTCTTTGAGATCCTTTGGAACAATTTAAAACAAACTTAGAACAACCCAGAACAACCGTCAGAATTTCGATTTTCGAAAAATGGGCCGCCAGAAAAAAAAAGTTTTTTGCCGTTTTTTCGGCCAATTATGATTTATTTTTTGAAATACTTTGGAACAATTGAGAACACACCTAGAGCAACCTGGAACAACCGTCAGAAGTTAGATTTTCGAAAAAAGGGGGGCTAACTTCACACTTTTTTTAAAAACGTTTTTTTGCAATATCTTTTGAAATATAAGAGATACGGTTCTGATGTATAAGAATAATGTTTAGAACAAATCTAGAACAACCTGGAACAACCCTCAGAATTTGAATTTTCGCAAAAAGGGGGTCCGTGGGAAAATCGTTTTTTTCTATTATCTCGGCCAATTATGATTTTTTCTTTGAGATCCTTTGGAACAATTTAAAACAAACTTAGAACAACCCAGAACAACCGTCAGAATTTCGATTTTCGAAAAATGGGCCGCCAGAAAAAAAAAGTTTTTTGCCGTTTTTTCGGCCAATTATGATTTATTTTTTGAAATACTTTGGAACAATTGAGAACACCCTTAGAGCAACCTGGAACAACCGTCAGAAGTTAGATTTTCGAAAAAAGGGGGGCTAACTTCACACTTTTTTTAAAAACGTTTTTTTGCAATATCTTTTGAAATATAAGAGATACGGTTCTGATGTATAAGAATAATGTTTAGAACAAATCTAGAACAACCTGGAACAACCCTCAGAATTTGAATTTTCGCAAAAAGGGGGTCCGTGGGAAAATCGTTTTTTTCTATTATCTCGGCCAATTATGATTTTTTCTTTGAGATCCTTTGGAACAATTTAAAACAAACTTAGAACAACCCAGAACAACCGTCAGAATTTCGATTTTCGAAAAATGGGCCGCCAGAAAAAAAAAGTTTTTTGCCGTTTTTTCGGCCAATTATGATTTATTTTTTGAAATACTTTGGAACAATTGAGAACACCCTTAGAGCAACCTGGAACAACCGTCAGAAGTTAGATTTTCGATAAAAGGGGGGCTAACTTCACACTTTTGGATTTGGTTTTTTTGCCATATCTTTTGATATATAAGAGATACGGTTTTGACGTATTCGAACAATGTTTAGAACAAACCTAGAACAACCTAGAACAACCGTCAAAATTTTAATTTTTGCAAAAACTGGGTCCGACTTCATACTTTTGGCTTTGGTTTTTTCCCATTTTCTCGTCTGATTTTGATTTTTTCTATGAAATACTTTGGAACAATTTAGAACAAACCTAGAGCAACCTAGAACAATCATCAGAATTACAATTTTCAAGAAAAGGGGGGCTGGCAAAAACTCGTTTTTTCCGATTATCTCGGCCAATTTTGATTTTTTTTTCGAGATTCTTTGGAACAATGTTTAGAACAACTAGAACAACCTGGAACAACCTTCAGAATTTCAATTTTCGAAAAAAGGGGGGCTGGGTGAAAAAGTCGTTTTTTTCAATTATCTCGGCCAATTTTGACTTTTTTTTTGAAATACTTTGGAACAATTTAGAACAAACCTAGAACAACCTGGAACAACCGTCAGATTTCGGATATTCGAAAAAAGGGGGGCTAACTTCACACACTCCAATCTGTTCACACTTGCCTCCGTCATTCTGCATATTTGCAATAGTCGAAAATATAACGGGTATTTTGAATAAATTCTTGTAATTATTTTTATATAACACTGTATAAATGCTTGGTAGTTATATCTTTTCGAATCCTAAATCAAAGATGATGCACACGCAACCCAGTTATCATGACATAAATATTCCAAATGTCAGACGTTCAAATATAATCATAAATAACCAATTCGTCAAAGCTGGTGTAAAAATGCACGGTTTCAGCATTTTTACACCAGCACTAGAACTGAGCGTCATGATTTCATATGGCATAAGTCGACTTCTATGTAAATTAGACTATGCATAATTAATATTCCAATGCGTAGCTACTCACTTAAGTGTGCAATATCTTCTAACTTACTAATTTGTAATCTAACTTATAAAACGAAGTGTTTGTGCGCGTGGTGCGTATGTGCGATGCCCAGACGAATCTATCGCACATCGAAACCCAAATTTTAAAATTTGATCTATATTTTTTTATTTAATATTTATTGTTAGGTAGTTCTTTGTACTAATTTCTCAAAAAAATAGTTTGCAGTTCGATGTAATTTTCATACTTAGGTTTTCAGGATTACTTGTCAGAATTGACAGATTTCAGCGTCTATTCGATGACATCGGTTGCATATGTTCACCTTACTTTATTGCTAGGCGTTTTAATTCTGCATTATAAAAATGCTGTATGGATCAGTTAAAAGGTAGGTTTCCGAATATTATATAAAATATGGAAGTAATTGAGCAATATTCACTTAATGTTACTCTAGTACAAGTCTATACTTATGAAAGGAAGTGTTTCTATGCGTGTGTAGGATGTCCATATGAATCAATAGCACTAACAGCAGTGATATTTGGCATACAGATAGTTGTACTGGCGACTCAATGCACCTAGAAGCCGAAATTTTCAAATTTAACATAGATTTTTTTTCTTGTGTTATTTTGAAAGAAATTTTGATTATTTAAGTTATGACATTTTTGATATTTAAGTTAATTAAGAATATTTCAAAGCTAATATATCAAACAAGTTATAAAAGATTTAGCAAATTAAACATGCCACAGTTTTTCTTAAGCATTTTTTAAAATCCTCTCTTTTTATTTTCATAATAAAAGAAACAGAACCAGAAACGTCAGAAGATGCACACTAATAATAATCCAAAAAACTTTTGTCAAAAATTTCTTCCTGACTTTCCCAACTAAACAGTTACAGCCATTATTTGATACATTTTCTACAGCCTAAAGGAATAAAGTCTAACAGTACCACTACTCGCTAAATAATTAATTAATTAACAAAATATTTAAATAATTATTTTGATTATTAACATTTAATTATCTTTCATATTGTAAAATGTACCATTAGAGTTTGTCCTACTATGCCTTCTACTAAGCAGATTGTTTTTCTTTTCTACAGAAGTAAATATGCAAGTTAGGTGTATGAATGAGAAATGAATAATCATAGCTAAGAAGATTTAGATAACATTGTTGTTTGTTTCCCCAATACACTGCGATACACACTCAGCCAGAGTGTACTTCGAGAACTACAGGATTCCAGATAGTCTTACAACATACCATCTAGTACCAAATTAGTTTATATGGCTTCTTCATTTATCCCCCAACATTAAAGAAACCATGTTTTAATCAGGATAATAAGATTAAAGTTTATAAAGCAAAGGGCTTCGACGCTAGATCGTCTCCAGACCAAACCTGTACATAACATGTAGCAACTCACAAATGCGATTGAAAATAGCTAAATATCACGAAAAAAATGAATATTACTGTTCAAAAGATCTTCTAAAATGGCAATAAAAATGTTGGCAACATCTTGTATTTATATTCTTCCTCATTCTACTCTCTAACAATTCCAAAATATACTCCTCGGCATATCAAAGCGCGTGAACTGAATTTTTTACCGCTTAATATTTTTTCACCGTACTTTGCTAAAGTGCTTTATCCCTCTGTTATGTACCGCATTTTATGCGTATTACGGTGTAAATATTTTGGGCGTCTATGTTGGCACGCAACTTTAACGTTGCCTTTATTGTCGTCACGTCTGGGTCGACCAACTTGTAATGAAAATGCCGATATCTTCCCTTATGTTCTTTAATATTTCTTGCCCAATATTTGAGTTATGAAAAATTTTACGAGTTGGTACAGTATAACACATACAAACGAACAAAAATGCGATATGAGTGCGATTGTCTGTTTTAATTATTTTATTATCATTAATTCATAACTGAAGTTTCTCCGTTTTATATAAAAAGAATATCTGTGACTTCGATTAATTATTTAGTATCTATGTTAAGTTATTTGGGAATCATCATATGCTCGCATTACCGAATATTCTAGGTCACTTGCTACAAATTCGCCACAGTTATTATGTAACAAAAAAAAAAAACAAGGATAAAACAATTACCGCACGAGACACCGCCCCAAGTTTTTCACACCGTTTCGTTGTTGCTGACAACAAACTACCTCGCGATCAGTTCCAGAGCAAATAAACTGTAGAAATTGGAGATTTTTTTAGTATTCTTATAAGAAAACCTCGACCGAAAATTGTCAAAACTAAATAAAATTTAATTTTTTAGTTTGTTTTAAGTTTGTTTTACAGCCGCTAAATTAAGGAAAAGCAATGTTATATATTAAAGTAAACTAAAAAATTAAATTTTATTTAGTTTTGGCTGGTAATCTATAAAACACAAAATACCTTATTATTTGTTGGCTTTCTCTTCTGTAAGATGTGTTCTCTTTGAATGAAGTACATCCTTGTAGATAGAAAACGTCCTTTATAGATCGCAACTGGTTATAGTTGCGTACTGGAAATATTCTTTTATTTCAGCGTATTTAGCAGTCAGATTTTGTGTCGTTGCCCAATACACAATTGCCGCAATGTTATTAAGTCTGGATTTCCATTAAAAACTTTTGCCGAAGGCCACATCCGAAGTCACTTGGAATACTTTTGAAATTATTAATAGTGCATCTAATATGGTTAATCTGTCTTTCAATTTGAGATTTCGATTTTCAAAGTATGTGATTAGTTTAGGCAAATTTCCTAAGTATTCCTGAAAGAATAACAACTGATTTTTTAAATTTGGGATTTGTGTTAGTTCCTTACACTCAGAAATACTTCGAGCATCGTCATTTAAACATGTAACGACATTTTGCAAGCTATGGAAATTCTCTGCATAAAAATTAGTAACTTCCAACCATGTTTCCCATCTAGTTATTACTGGCAAGAGCTACTCTCAGTGGTGCTTTACTGAAAACTTCTTTAAAAGCGGATACAAGTCTACCAACTTCCGAATAGGTGTCTCTGATATATTCACAGATTCTGTGCAGAGTATGTGCTACACAAGTAATATGCAGCATACAAGGATATGTTTACTTTAAAAGTCTGCCTGTTTTTAACATATATGCGACACTGTCACCAACAAAAGTATTTTTTCATTGTACCTGTCGTCTGAATGAAGCATTTTGTGCAAATTCGACCAGTATATTTTTGAAGAAATGTTTTGAAAGTGGGATTGTCAAGTTTATTTGATGAGATACTAGCCGCCATTAAATCTTCACAGAGATCTTCGTTAAAATTGTCAGCCTTCAACGGGTCCAATGTCTGCCAACGGTTTAGCGATGCTAAATCGCGTTGTACATACGTGCACTTTTTGGGCATTCTGTAACGATATTTTACAGACTTTGCAATAAATATCGGAATCACTGACAATGGACATACAATCAGTATGACCCTCAATCCAACTCACCATTGTTTCACGGTGCCATTCTCGACGTTCTTCCATATCATATATGAAAAAGTAACATAAACAATGTTCTAGATCTAAATAAATGATAACTAAAAATGTATGGGTATGTTATTGAAACTTAACGAAATCCAATGCACACTTACGTCGATATAAATGGGAGAAGTAGATTCATTGAACCGGTATTAAACAGGAATTATTGCAAAAATTACGAACTACGTAATTAACAGTCAAACCAATGAAAAAAACGAAACTAACGTAAGTATGAATAGGTACATATATACATACATAACTTTATTTATCTTACGAAATAAAAGGTAAATATAATAAGCTTTAAAAACATGTCACCCTTCTACCTACGCCGATGAAGAAAGAAATTTAGGAGGATTTAGTGGACTTTTTTTGTTGTTGGTTTCGCGTTCTCCGTAAAACGCTATGGTAACGCATCCCTTTATTGACGGTTGGCGATAAGATTCATTTTCCATCAATGTTTTCTTATAGGAATCCTGAAAAATCTATAATTTCTTACATTTTATTTGCTCTGGAACTGATCGCGTGGTGGTTTGTTAGCTTTTCTTTAAAGTCAAAGAAAAATGTCGGGAAAATTCTGATGCAGAGCTACCGGAGACACGTGTTTCTGACTTATTAGTCGTCATCAGTACGGTGAAGCTAAGAAATAAGGTGGGTTATAATCTTAGATATGTAACATATACTAAAGGTCATTAGATGACAGACCGCCACTTGTAGCTTTTGCATGGAAGAACTTCAGTTTTGAGGACAACAGCCACATCGTCAAGGAAGATATTGTCAACCTGCGTGCCATCCGATTCCAGGATATATAAAAAAAGGAATTATCGCGGGTACACCAAAAACAAATAAATGAAAAATGTCAGGTAGGGTCTACTGCAGAGCAACGGATGGCACGCAGAGATGGTCTTTCGTATATGCTTACATCTCCAGGGTCACCCCACTTTATTCCTTGGATACACCGTACTGATGACGAGCAATGAGTTAAGAAACACGTGTCTATGATTGCTCTGCAGCTGAACCTGAGAATGTCGTTGAAACATGACAATAAACGAAAATACAAAGAATACAGTCAAAACAACACAAACACGTATGCAGAAAATAATTAAAGAAAGATTTACACTAAACTTTATTTGTTTTGAGAAAGATATTAAACATATTCGAAACGTCAAATGGTTTAGTTTTATTTTTGTAAACAATATGACAAACCCAAGAAATAAAAAGTTGTTTATATCTAGATATAAAAAAACCGCTTCGAAATATCTTTACTCGTAAACACACAATCGGCTTTACCCGCGGAGATGATTCACCCTGTATATATATAGTTTTCATTATGTGTATCAAACAAATTTTATCGCTCGAGCATATTAACATATTGGCAAAATTGTTAAAACAAATTTAAAAACAATTCTGTCGTGGATAAAAGTAAAAAATTAATTTAGAAACTTTCATTTCAATTGTAGCTAATTGACTTGCCAATTAACCCCACGAACTACAGCTATTCTGCTGCAAACGTCCACCCCACCATTACTTTTAATAAGGTATCACGTACAGTGTGAAAAGGTCGCAACAAACGACAATAATTGTTTTAAATTATACCAAGTTGTGCACCTGCATCACATATCAAAGCTCAATAATTTTCGTTTAGCTGGAACAGTCTAACACTTAATTCTTGCATATTTAAAAATAATCTCCTATATCTCATATATTATACGATAAAAACGAAAATACGTAATTTAAAATGTTATATAATAGTGTGACCTGAAATTTATATTACGTGCAAGTTATGAAATTCCAAGTACTGCACGCAGTCTTTCATTTCAAGGAAAGGTTCTATTATATACACGAACCCTTTAAACTAGCGAAAGCTTGCCAGATAAAGCAGTACGTACACCATAACGTAATGCTCAGGCACAAATGCACAATCGCCGTATCGCATGAACTGTAAAACATAGACTAGACAGACAGACACGAGGGAACTATGTTGTAATGAAATAAAGCCTGCGACCACCGCAATAGTAAGTGGAATCATTACTACTAACCTGAGGTTCCTTTATCAGCGACCTATGGTAGAAGTCGTTGGCCTGGAGAGAACGCTTGTGGACGTGCTTGTGCTCGAACAAGTAGTAACTCTTCAAGCTCCCGACCTGCAACAACAAAGTATAGCATGATTAGTGGTGAACGTGACAACAGAAAACAGTGTAGACTTTTGTAACGCGACTACGTATATACGTTGATATTATAAAACCCGTGCAGGAACATACGCCTGTAGCTATGTATTATATAATTCAAGGTAGTCAGTACCAAGTGCGCGTTGAGATTTTCGAATACTGGCTCTTTTTACAATTTTGTATTTAGGGGTTAAAAATACATTTAGCAGTTAGTAGTGATTTATCGACTTTAACACTTTGTAATTTAGAGTATTCTGTTAATTTATGTAACTATACTATATACAAGACTAATCATCTCATATAACTTCAATAGAAAATAAGATCATATGCAAATTGAAAACATTTGTCTACTTGGCTTATGAAGTAAGTATTGAAATGCTATCTACATATCCCTAAACTAGTTAAAAAGAGATAAGAATATTTAAACAATCGTAACTTGTTTCATTTATTGTTTCATTTTCATATTGCGAAAATAATATAATAATATAATTAAACTATGTCTTGGAATTTTTTGCGTACAATATCAAATTTACCTTTGGAATTTCCAAAATCTTTAGCATAAACCGTATTTTTTTCGGGTACACATATTTGGTAAAAAGCTGAGATAAAGGAAACATATTGATGACAGTATGACAATATTTTTGTGAGAATAAATAGGCAGTTTGAAAATAACAATGTTGTCAGTGTTAACAAATCTGTTAAATCAGAAGTTCCATATATCAGCCCGGAGGTGAATTTTCCTTTCACATATGTCCGAATGGTCGCTAACCATATCTTCGGCTATGTGTCTCCTAATTTCTGCCTACTGGTTTCAACAAATCTGCTTGTATAGGATGGCTTGCTGCGTTCCCTGCAATATTATCGTCTAATATGGGTAATCTTGGTTCACCTAGTTTGGTTCTTCGATATCTTTCTTTTTTGATACTGGAATATCTGGATACTCACGTTAAGGTCCCTATTTTGACATATAAAAATAATTATTTTTTTTTTTCATTGGTTGACTTCGCAGATATTTCTTGGTGAAACATTTTGTAATAACTTAATTAATTATTCGAAAATAAACGCTTGGCTCAGTTTCACAACTTCTTTATTAGATACACTAACAATTGTTTCGGCTATGAGGCCATTATCAAAGAGTTATCTAGAACTAAACTTATTCTACTTAAAGGTTAACTTATATACCTGTGTTCATTATGGGTGGTTTATCTACATCTTTTATTTCCGGGTATAACAATTTTTGGAGTGATGTAATCACTTATATCCCTCCCATAACACAGAAAATAAACAAATTACTAAAGAAACTAAATATTAACATAGTGTGGATAAATAAAGTAAATTTAGGTACTTTGTTGAATAATGCTAAAGATAAAATGAATAACTTAGATAAATCAGGAGTATATTCCATAAAATGGCAGGATTGTGAAGCTATTTACATTGGACAAAGTGGCAGATGTATTAATACACGTGTAACAGAACATATTAGAGATGTAAAATATAGTGTTAAACACACTGGATTTGCAGAACATTGTATAGAGAACAACCACGTACCAGATGTAAATAGCTGTAACCTTATTCATAATGTAGTAAAAAGTAAAAAGTTAAATATATTAGAGATTTTTGAAATTAAAAAAGCCCAAAAACAAAATCGAGTTATCACAAACACACAATTAGAATTTGTAAATACCCCCTATATCGATGTAATTTTAAATATCAATTATCCATATCCTCCCACCCATAATGAACACAGGTATATAAGTTAACCCTTAAAAGCCGGTATTTCAGTTCAGGTTTAAACTCAAGATTAACTAAACTGGTTTTAATTTTAAACGAAAAATTAAACCCGAGCGCGTATTTCAGTTCCGTGAATTGGATTATTGAGAATTGGTTTAACTAACTGTGATTTCAACGTACGTTGGCAGCTCTGATCGGTCGCGCAAGCGTTGTTTCTGATTAGAACGTTGACATTTGCCGCACATTTGCCGGTTAACCTAAAAGAGGAAAATAAGAAAAACGTATAAATAGTGTGAAAAATAATTATTGTTAGTGTTCAACACAATGGAAAACATCCGTGCTTTATCTTCTTCGTCTTCGTCATCATCGGATGATGAAAATGTTATAAATTTTGTTGCTCGGTTGGGCCATCCAAGAAGAATTCCCAGGCATCAGTTAAGAAGAGATCATTTTGAGTATTGGGACGACGATGAATTTTATAAACGGTTTCGGATTTCGAAAGAAACGACAGTTGAGCTATTACAACTGATAGTCGATAATATCCAGCACTCAACAAATTGGTTCGATAAGTCTAATAATAAATATAACATAATTTTTAACAGGTATAAACTTTACAGGAACCGTGCCTTAACACCTATGGAGATGCTGTTATTAACATTAAGATTTTTTGCAAGTGGTTGCTTTTTAATAGTCGCAGGGGATTTTCTGGGTATCCACAAATCAACTGCAGGAAGAATAATATTTAGAGTAAGCTCATATATTACATCAACAAAGAAGCAAAAAGTTTTTATCTTAAATATGATTTATTTCTAGGTGACACAAGCAATTGCAAATTTAAGAAATAGATTTATAAAATTTCCACACACTGAAGAACAAATTACAAACATGCAAGAATCTTTTTATGGTATTGCTCGCTTTCCTCGAGTGATTGGGGCACTAGATTGTACACATATAAAAATAAGATCTCCTGGTAATTCACAAATAAGTGTAATTTTAACTTGCAGATTTTGTAAAATTCCATGTTTTAGGAGGTAGAAATGCAGAAATTTATAGGAATCGAAAACAGTTTTTTTCGTTCAATGTGCAAACCATATCTGATCCCAATTTAAAAATTCTTGATGTAGTGGCTAGATGGCCTGGTTCAATCTCGATGGCTGATAAATAGGGAAAAAAATTATTTTAAATTGTGACGAATTGTTTTAAACATACCATCACTATCACATGTTGCTGCCATTCCCGTTAATCTTTCACCAAGAATATCATTTATGACAGCTTCAACGGGTGTTTCAGCAGGTGGTTTACGAGGCCCCCCTCCAGTGCCTCCCCTATATTTTTTATCGGCAGCAAAGTTTCGCACTGCTGTTTTCTTCAAATTCGCCCATTTTTCTTTTAAATTTTTCGAACTTCTAGGAAATGTGCCTGATTTCGCATTAAACTGCTTTGTTAATGACTCCCAGGCAGAGTCTTTTTGCTTGTTGCTAACAGCACCTGACTGTTTGCTTTCCAAAATTTTCCTGTTTTCTTGTACAAGTTCTACAAGTAAACTAATTTCTTTGGATTCAAAATTTTTCGGTCGAATACGCTCACTAGAGTTCGAACTCATTTTAATATAAACACTTGGATAAACACTAATAATACAATTTCCCACCAATTTCGTTGCAAAACCAACACGCAAAACACAGTTTGACAGTTGTCACCACCACTGAAGTGCGCACTGCGCATACGTCAACTCAAAAAATAGGTTTAAACCTAGTCGACGACCAAGATTAAACTAAATCATGAATTTAATCTCGATTGTTTGGTAACTGGCTACTGAAATACATGTTAACTAAAAAAATATAGTTAACTTAAATTTTTTAGTTTAAACCTGCACTGAAATACCGGCCCTAAGTAGAATAAGTTTAGTTCTAGATAACTCTTTGATGATGGCCTCATAGCCGAAACAATTGTTAGTGTATCTAATCAAGAAGTTGTGAAACTGAGCCAAGCATTTATTTTCGAATAATTAATTAAAAATAATTATGTTGATATTATTTTTTTCAATCACTTGTATTCTGTATTACTACACCCTTCTAGACTTTTAAATGCAAATTAGATAAGAGTGCATACAAATCGTGTCCCCACATAACTATCCATCTTAATTTAACAGTAACGTTAAGGTAAAATAAGAACTTTAAAATTCAGCTTACTCACTCAAAGATGTCTTACCTGCCACTCCCCTTGTATACTGCTGTCAAATATTGAGGATAGCGATCGCCTCTAACTGCAGTCACGATGCGTGGGTTCTTAAGGGATCATCACAGTGTAAAATTTTTAAATTTTCGATTTTTTTTGTATTATCAGATAGTATAGATGGTTATAAACATGCTGTTAAAATTTTGGGGTGAAATTCGAATTATTTTGGTCACTACAGCCTTTCTTATTAAGCAGCTAAATTCTGCATTCGAAACTTTGAACGCGTTTTTCTCGAAATGTAGTATTTCAAAACGGTGTATGTAGTCTCAAAGGAAGAGTTCTCAAGCTATCGATCTCAAATTTTAACTCAACATTCTTTACGTTACTTTTTATATTGCTATGGAAACTTTTTCTATTTTTCGAAATCTTTCTATTTTTCATAACGAAAAAACTGTCAGAAAAATAGGTTGAATTCGATACTTTTTTTTTTCAAATCGCAGCCATTTTGTCACTTTTGATGATAAAGAAAAAATCTCCATAGCAAGATAACGGTTTTCATACTGATTAATAACCTTTTTCCAGATTTCGTTTCAGATAAGATTTGCGGCTACAATGGTGTACAACGTGAGGACGCCTGTTTTTCGAAGACATTTTCGACCGTTGCAAAAATGTTATCAAAAATGTGAATAAACGTTTGAAAATTTATTTCCTGTTCTTTGTGAGTGTTTTGATACGACACAAAAAAAATCAGATTGATTAGCATATTTTAATCGTCAAAAGTAAAATCGCAAAAATCAGTTATTTTTCGACACGTCACACTGTGATGATCCCTTAAACTGAACAAGCAGATGGATATAATTTAAATTAAGGACGCCACCCCCGTATGTAAACAAGCTGCCCTCCAGATAATCAATCTAGCATGAGGAGGATTATGGATATAAGAGAGAACCCACAATTCAAGAAATAATAACAAATATTTATTTAAAAAACTTCCGGCAGAAATAATTTTAGATTTAGATGAATTCCTAAATCTGATCAAACTAGACAAAAAGAGTAAATATAATCTTTAAAATGAAGATAAAATTACTATTTGCATATCTTGTCAAATGACAATGTAAATGGATGATAACTGATAATTTAGTTACGTTTAATAAATTCCGAATAGGTTGTCTGCAAGCTTAAATAAATGTGAACTTAAACCATTAATAAACGCATGCTATAACAAAATTAACTTATGTGCTATCAGAAAATTAAATGTAACGACACCCTGTATATGTAGTTAACCTATCGAGTCACACGCGTTTTGTAAAACTACAATCGTCTAATGAAAAATTATTTAAAATAAACTTAAATAATTTATTAAGTAAAACTCTTTGAGTATATGAATCAAAAATATCTAAATGTATATATATAATCACACTGTATGTAGCCACGTAATTGTGGTCCACAACTTAAAATTAATGAATTAATATAATAATTAAATACATACAAAATCTTATAAAATTTTATATAATGTACTTCAACGTTAAACACGCAAAATTCAAATTAAAATTGCAATGATTCACTAATAAATTTTGACGGTTCATCTACAATTTCCAAAAATTTAAACAAAAGGTTACATATGCTATATAAAAAACGTTCTACCGCACACAATGAACGAAAGATATAATTACGATAATTCTGACGTCAGAAAGTCTTATCCGGACTAATTTTCACACAGATTCTCAACTAGAATAGATAAAAGTTATCTGGATTTGTCATATACACAAAATAATTTCGACATATAACAGCCACATCTACGATACCACATATCAAAGAATTGAATCAACGCACGCGTGCAAGATGGCGGCGCCACGTGCTCTTGGAAAAATAAAACTGCTATACGGTAGTTAGGCACCAAAATTAACAGCTACAAAGTGAAAGAAAGGTACATATAAGTACTAATTTAAAATAAAATGACTCGTCAATAACAACTAAAACATAGTCTCTCAACTTCAGGATTATTCGAAGCAAAACTTGTCTATAGTGCGGTTTAATCCTATACTGAGTAGTTTAAAAATACTAATACGGCAATTAAAATTCGGAAATACAGTAACTATAAATTACACTGCAGAACATAGAAGATAAGGACAACGTCTTGATTTGTTAGGTGGATAATCTACGATAAAATGAATCGATCTATGGACGATGCACACATTCAACGTAAACAAAGATGCGAAAATGTAAAAATAACAGAACCTGACTAACAACCAAGCTAAACAAAAGTGACAATCCGTAGATGAATTGCTAAGGACAGAATTAACTAGAATAAAAGACTTTTAAAAAGTCAATACAATAATTCAAAAATTTGGAGAGACTCAATTGCCTCCAATTAGAGAGTGGTTAACCGCACATAACAATAAATACACATAAATAAAAAAGAGATGGCAGGACTGACCCAAAAACGTATTAAATGAATATAAAATTAATTAAAAAAATGACAATAATGGGATTTTCTAGAATGTCGCACACAAATAATAAAAAAAAAGTGTTAAATTCGGAAGCAAAAAAAATTATCATCAAGACAAAAACCAACGAAATATAATATTACGTCGTCAATAAAGAGAGCACGACACAATTGAATTCAACAAAAGGTACAGAGTGTTTCAAGACAATTGTACATTCCACAATATACAACAAACTAAACCTAAATTATTCCAATATGCACATAACAAATGCAAATACAGGGTCTGTCAAAATTAAATGTAACAGTATATATCAGAGAGTATTTAAGAAATATGTATTCGCTTAAAACATTTTAAATATAAGAAATTATGAAATACTTTCGTATTTAATAAAATATTACATTCACGCGTCTCTAAACAAGAAAATGCTCCTTATAACAAAAATTGTTTTATCTGCTCTGCTCAAATAACAATGAAACTTTATTTCCAAAGTTAATCTCCCATTTAAAACTCATTATACCATTACTATAGTAGCTGGGTTGGTTTATGAGATTTGAGGAAATCCTAAAAGTCATTAATTTGATTCAATGTCAAACACTTCATAACTTGCTTAATAGATACCATAGCTTGTAACTTGCAATACAATTTCATAATATTAAGATTTCTTATTTCATTAAATGTTCTTTCATTAATACTATCACAATATATGGTGTAAATTTAAACGCGACGAAATTAAATTTATATTACTTATAAGTTACTGATGTAATATAAAAATAAATATAAAAGAAAACCAAATAACGAAAAATAGATTTCTACATAATTGGAGTCAGGACTATCAAGAATTAAAGGATTCCGGATTGGATGGAAGATTGAATTAAAGGAGTTTATATACACACTGAAGGAGATTAGTACAGAATAGGAGTTCGATTTAATGGTGAAACAAAGGAAGGCTAATAAACGACTGAATTAATGGATTTTATCAAGAAGAATACAAATAATAGCTTGCAAATACACAGAAAGGTTAATTAATATATAAAACTGTATAATTCGGGGAAAAGTAAATATTATAATTATTATTGTATGATAATCACGAATATGTACCATCATAAAGTTAATCTAAATTTTATATGTTTTTATATTCGTTTTTAAAAATGAAATCACCCAATTTTATTTAGTATTTTGCACGAAATATATGTTTATAATCGCGCGATGAAAATGTAAAGCTGCACCTATATACTCTATATAAACATATTGCCGTGATCCCTACATTGGTCAGGCATTGTAAGATAAATAAATAATTATGTAATAGAATAAGTAAATAATTTAATAGTAGTAAGTGTAATTATGGAAAAATGTATCATGAGTTGCATAACCGCAACGGCGTAACATTATAATGTTAGGTAGATGACAATTAAAAATTGTAACAAAATTTATTTTAAACGTATAAAAATAAATATAAAAATAAAGTTCATGTATTCTATATTTGTAGAAATGAGGAGCACAAGATGCAATTTCAATCTACAAAGACAGAACTAAATTTTATGCATTGTGTAAGAGTCACATTAGATATATTGAGCAATAAAACATCTTTCAAAATGAATAGATGTAAATTTGTAAGAGATTGTTATTTGTTCGACCTTTTATGGTCACATTTAATAACATGATATATACCTGACACTTATATCTAAGTATAATTTTAAAAGGAATATGTAAAAAGGTATATTATTTTTATTCGACACAATATAATGTGGAAAACTTCAATAGAAGCTTAAATCCAGTTTTATCCAGGAAAAAATCCGGAAATAACACATTAAAATTGGTTTAATCTCACTAAAATCTACAAAGAAAAACAATGTTCAATATTGTTAACAGCTGCATACAAATCAACCTACAAGAAGACGAGGAAAGATGGTTCGAAGATATGGATGAAGTTATCAAGGTCCAGGTTCATAATAACATAATTAATAAAAGGAGCATTCCAGTCGTATGCAATGCTGTTATTTTCAAAGGAAACGGCTGCAAAAGAAAAATACGAATAGTGTTAAATAGTGGTAAAAGAATATATTTAAATAATGATGATAGAAGCAACGAATTCATCTATAAACATAATGAAGGATGGCGTTAATGAAAAGGAATGTACCTACCAAGATAAAAATATCGCAAATGTGCATTGACATTAACAATAACAAACAATTTAAGTACGTGCATAATTTGTGTAATTTCGAGACGTTAAACAATATTGGTGCAGGTCAGTTTAGGGAGAACGTCAAGAAAATAAATCTGAGCAGGACAATGCCAACATAAACGTTAGTGCGGAGTTTGTGGCGCTGCGAACGATGTATGGTTTTTTCTGATGACCGAAAATGATAAGAAGGCAAGTACGAGAGAAGTACGGGAGAAGCTGTCGATATCTAGAAGTGAACAAGTTGCCGAGCTCTAGTAAAAGTAGCGTTTGATTTTTCATTTCGTTCGATGATTGCAGGCGTGTTATACACTGCATAAAAATCATCCTTAGCAAAATGTATTAGATTATTTTATTTTCAATAAGTAATTTTTATTTCATAATTAATTTTGCCATTAGTTTAATTTCATTTTTTTTTTTTAATTATCACTATGATGGATCAATATAAGGAAGAATTTGATGAAATATATAAATATCATGAGTAAGTTTCACTTAAAATAAATTATGCTAAAGATGCTATGTGGAAATATTCATCTTTAGCGAAGAAAAATTTATTTAATATTTTTGGAGGCGATTATTATCTTCTTTGTTATAAGTAGACTAAAGTAATAAATAATGGGATTATTGTTAACAATGTAGGGAGGCATCGATTACACAACGTGTGAATGTTTGTTAGTGATGTTATCTATGCATTGTTAACAAGTTTTAGATACAAAATTTTATGGGGATTTCAAATATATTGGTATACGTAAGGATGGGAGCATTTTGATGGACAATAGCCAATTTATGATATGTACAACGTGTGAATGTTTGCATATGGTGATTGGTGACGGTCTTATCGAGGTGTTTTCTGTTTTGCGAGTTTTTGTATTTTCAAAGATACTTCGTGAAAATGAATGTCTTTGGCAAGGCAGAAATTTAGCGTCGTATAATAAAATTATTATTTCTTTGAAACTATATGATGTTAAAATTTGAAAATAGCAAAGAGTGATATCTATTCTAAATCTATATTATATGTTATATTTGTAATGTAATGTGTTTTCCGTATCTTTATAAAATACACGTTTGTTTTTTTTTACTTGTAATGAGAAAGTAAAAAAGACAATTTCTTTTTACGGCCACATGTGGCAAGAGAATTATTTCTTCGATGATGTTATTATAAGATGTTAAAATTGAATATAAATATTTTATGAGATTTAGTTTTTTTTATTAGTAACCTTATCCTATTAATTTTAAATAAGAAATGTTGTGGGAAAAACAGAAGGAATATCACTGCTAGAACCTGCAAGAAATATATGAATGTTGAAGGAGATTGAACTTACAAATTTAATAAAGAATTTTTTTTATAAGAACGTCATCTCTACATTCGTAATAAATTATGCAGCTTTGTATTATTGTAGTTTGATTAAATTATGCCGGTGCAAAATTATTATATTTAATTTGAAAACAAGGCTATAGCAATATGCAGTATTTCACCGTTTACGAATTATCAGTGTTTTTCTGGAAATACATAGTATTTTTCTATGTTTTATTATACTCTCAGTAATAATAGTTTTTGTAAAAAGACAAAAAATTGTATTTATGATCACATAAACTCTTAAATTGCTTAATTATTTTATTAATAATTATGTTATGACAATAGTACTTTGCCTTAGTTTTAGGCTATTAAATGAACAAAGCATTAGATACTAAAATAGAGGAAATATATAAATACATTAAAATTCTTTGGCGAAATAACAAGAAATGTATTAAAAGTAATCAATAATTTTGGTGTAACGGCATGATTCAAATGTAATTAATAACAAACTGACAATTGGAAAGCAACCTGTCATCTAAAAAATTTCATTGACTAACACAGATAGAATGTAAATGTGAATAAGTAAAATATATAAAAATATGAACAATTAGGCAGAGAACCGTCGCTACTACCCACACCGTGTCTTTTAAAGGTCTAGATCAATCACAGACATGCATTTAACTCCACCACACATATAATACCGACGTAAATATTTGTAATTACAAGAGTAAATGTAAAATTAATAGTAGAGCTGTCGTGTACCATTCATGTGGGTCAATTAGAAGGCTTAGATCTATCTTAAGCAAACATCGAATTTCAACAGACAAATAATACTGAATATGTATCAAACATATAATATCGAAATGTGTAAATCAAACACATATATTTCAAACATTAAATATTCGTAGCCATATATTAAAAAAAAACGTATTAAACTAATATAAATGTCATCTTGACTTAGTGGCTTTATTGACAATCATAATAAACGTACACGTATATACATGTATGAAAGATTTGAAATGGTACTGAATAATATAAGCACTGTAATTAATTATCCAGTCAAAACTACGACTTGATAAATGCTTACCAATCGGTGTTACTGCATTAGTGAAAAATCACTATATTCATATTATTAACGTCAACTTTAAAAAGTAGAATAATTGAGTTTTTAATCGCGACCCACTAATTACCTGATATTCTCATTTCGCAGTTATTAATTGTGTATGCAGTATGGTCGATATTACTACCCTTTCAAACCAAGAAAATGTTAATGGTAATCATTGCAAGATAGTGAATATTTACTGATAAAACCTAGTGCCAGCTGATTATTCTCAGAGGACGAAATAAACGTCACCGGCAGTTATTATTTCTATCTGATGATAGGAAATTCCTCCTACATCTATTTGTTGTCTTAGTGCAGTCACCAAGCCGAGAAGAGGCATCCAACCTTCTCTTAAATGCTGTGCTCAAGTTTCAGTTGCAATTTCAAAGTAAAATAAATCTGAAAACTGTCCTTTTATATACAGGGTCAGTATATACTTTTTTGGTAGCGGTTGCCTAGACAACGAGAGAAATTCTGTCAGCCTCAACATTACGCCATAGTCTACTAAGAGGAAAGTGTATGTGTGCGTGCGGCTGTGCGATGTATATATGAATCTATAGCATCTACATCTGTGAAATATGGCATACAGATAGTTGCAATGGTGACTCAATGGACCTCGAAGTCCGAATTTTAAAATTTAATCTAATGCAATTTAAGTTTTCGCAGAATAATTGGCGGTTCGATGTAATTTTCATACATGGTACTACAGGTTGTCAGAATAGAGTAATTTAGTTAGTTGTTGTGATACAAATTCATACTTATAACTTTTTTATTTATTTAATGCGTTGTGTTATTTCGAATGAAAGTTATAAAATGTCATTTTTGAGTAAATAAATCAATGGCATAGAATTTTTCAAGTCTAGTATATCAAACCAGTTATTAAAGATTTAGAAGTAAAAGATATCAGCCTTCCAGATAAAAGAAATGTCTTCGAACAAAAGTAGCAATAGGGTAGAGAGAAAGAAAGCAAAGAAGGGATTCCAAGAACAAACATAATAATAAACAAGTCACGGGCAACGCTGTACGGATACTGCTAGTAGTTATATAAAAACACTTTGAAATTTTACTAGCTTGTGTTCAAAATAAAAATATCAACAGCTAATTTATGAATACAAGCACAAATAAAACTCGTTTTGGCAATCACCAAATGTTTCATAATTATATTACATAAGTACACTAATAACAGTGCGCACATAATTGCTATAATATTATAAGCCTATTTCATCCTATTAGCTCAGAAATCATTGTTTCCGGTAAATCTTGTGGGAACTATTATATCAAATGCCTATTAGTCCATTCCACTGACTGTGTTATATACTTTTACTGCCATACATATATGGAAAATTTATATCAAACAATGTATTTTTCTATTTTCCGCATATATCAAAGCAATTAAATCACTCAAAAGACTACATTAAGTAGGATGATAATTTCGAATTTGTATTTTCAAGTAATAATAATAATAATAATGTTGCGTAAATAGATAGCTAGGTATAACATGCTAAATAAACATTATAAATAGTAAGTTAAAAATAAAACCAAAAAAACACAACACATAATCATAGTATGCTACAAGAATAACCTTCAGAGAAGATTCAGATAGTGGCACTCAATCGCACTATGTTTTTCAAACTTCCCTTGAATTTTGTGACACATCAATTTTATAACTTGCCCAAATTAACTAAACCTAACGTGAACTAATTCTGTGAGGATATATGTGAGAGTTAAGAAAAAGTAAATTAAAAAAAAAGAGAAGGAAAGAAACACAAATAAAAAAATCTTGTAATATTTAAATGTACGGGGAAAGAAGAATTAATAAACAAATCGTATGGTATACACGTCCATAACAATCTCATCCGCAGACGCATGTCATTGATCAATGGCCCGCAACCTGTTGGCGAAAAAGCAGTGATTGAAGCTGCCTTTTAAAAAATGGCAAACTTAAATTTTTCAAATCACTAGGTAATGAATCGTGAACTTTATAATGATACAAGTAAATCCCCTCTCGTACAGCGTAGTTCCATGGGCAGTATATATAATATAATAGACGAGCCATAAAGGGCAGAACAGTGATTAAATTGAGATAAAACTAGATAATCGCAGAACATCCTCTTAGTATCAGCCCATAGACACACTCTATGAAGGTAGATAAGTTTCAGATTAATAACAGTAGTTAGTAGCAGTTAGCAACACATAAGTTTTCAGTTTTCTCCATTACGATGATATCGGTGCCACTGATCCTACAGGTTAAATCTTTTAGGATTTCCTTATAAAAACGTTTACTACCAAATAATAAAGCAGCTGATTTATTAGGATTAATAAAGAGCTTAATGGAGAAGTCATATAGTTGAGAAAGATTATGATTGATTCGATGACTCGCTTAGAAATTTCAGGTGGAGGAAAAGACCAGTAGATGTGCGTATCATCGGCATACATGTGAATATTACAATGCTTTAACGCTTTACAAAAATCGGAGGTATAAATTGTAAACAATAATGGACCCAGTATAGAGCCCTGAGGAACACCACTAAATACCTTACGCAGACTTGATGTTGAATATGAAATTGTTACCATTTGAGCAAGATTTTGCAAGTAGTTCGTCAAAAATTCGATTGCCTTTTTAGAGAAACACACATAATGAAGCTTAGATAATAATGTGAGATGTAATATGCTAGCAAAAGCCTTTGTATAGTCCAAAAGTGTAAGAACTGTCATAGAGCATTTGTCAGGAGCCGCTACAATGTAATCCACTAAGTTCAGAAGAGCAGTTGTACAGTGGTTAAGGTGTTTTAGTGTTTTTGTTTATAAATAATCTAGTAAGCTTAAAATTTCCTTGCTCTATTGCAGAATCTATGTAATTATCTATGCAATAAAGTAATTATGCAACTGAAGCTTCAGGTAAGCCCAGACTGAATAGTTGCTCTCATTCTATTTATATGAATTGTTTTCATTGCTTATCAAAAAAAATCTGCAAGTTTAGTTAATACCGGGGTAAAATATCAATAGGTCTTAACTCAGCAAATGTAGAAGACATTTTAATTATAGGCAAAAGTTTAACTAAGACATACAGAGTTAAATATGTATGTAGGAAAAGATATGTAAAACTGATGATAAACTTCCATAGATCCAATTCAATTTCATTACATGAGAATATAAATTTTGTATATATTTTCTCTACTCCTAACTTTATAGACGAGATTGACATTGTTTTTAGTATTAGGTATCTATACCTAATAAAAGTGTAATATATGTAGATGATATTAAAGATGTAGCACTAAATATTGAAAAGGCTTTGTTTGAATGAGTTATAAGTTGTTAATTTTAAAGGCAAATCCTCAAACAATAAGGACCCACATTTTTGTTAAAATATGTATGTATTATTTCAATAATATTTGACCTAACTCAATATTTCCCCACACGTTGGGAGGCAGTGTTTGTGGTATCACTTCACGCTGTGAACTCACCAGAAGCGCCCGACGAGGCTTTAAAGTTTACCGAAATTCACACCTAATCCCCGATTTAGAATTTGCAGACAAAACACGGCAACAATATAATGTATTATTTCCTATCGTCGGTATGCCATTTAACACGGCTTAAATTATGTACAAATTCTACGGCCTGTCCGGGTTATACATTAACTTGGTCGAACACAAATGAATTGGGGTTTTAGTGTGTACCGCAAATAAATAGGAATATATATACATCAGAATTTCAACTCATAGTTTTTTTTAAACTGCATAAGGAGCAAACGTATATACTAGAATTGAATATACCTACGTATCTGTATGCAGAATGCTGAAAATATTTCCATATTAACAAATACAGTTATTAGCACATGATTCCAAAGAGTTAGTAACTTCTTTAAGATAAATTCTAATGATAAACTATTAACAATTCAATTGAGATATAGATATAGAATTGGAAAACTTACTTTTTATATATTGGCATTAAAACATTTAGTATATCCACTTAAATTTAATTGATATTAGTAGAATACGTAAGGCACTAAATTTATTGGGCTTATTGGCCGCTACTGGTAAGTCGGACAGGCCTAAAGGGAAACAAACAGTAACTTCAAGTTTAACTAAACAAAAAAAAAACAGAAAAACTGTCTATGGGTATATATGTTTCTATGTACTGCAATGTATGTATATACAATAAAATTAAGGATACTATCGCGCAGTGTAAATTGTAATTCTAGTAAATGTAAATGAGCAAGAAATTAAATTCCAAGACAATATTAAACTCCGACCTGCTATTGATATAATAAAATATGTGTATTAATATTCTTAAATTAGTTGTAATTACGAAAAGCAAACTGAATTTAATTAATACTTTAGCTAAAGGAAGACATTCTTCACTTTAATAAGACTCTATTATTATCTTCATGGAACATCAGTTTCACATGACTAGACGGCAAAACGAGTTTTTTAAATACCTATACTAAGTATACTAAATTACTAAATTAAGTAATTCAAAGAAACTACATAAGATTCTGCTATGGTGGATCATACCTACACAACATGTTCAAGATAACATTTCCATCATGGCGGTCTCGCTTATTATAAAAGATAGAGCTTTGGTTAAATTAGATTAATTATTCCTAAGGACTGGTGAAATTATACGATATTCTGGAATTTACAAATTTCCATGTATTTCAGAACTTATAGCAAGAAAAAGGAAAAGGTGAAATTTCTTTTCCTTGTAATAGAAAGTTCTGAAATACAAAGAAATTTGGAAACTCGAGAATATTCTATAATTTCACTAACCCTTAGGAATAATTCACTTGCTTTAACCGAACCTGTATCTTTTATAATAAGCGAGATCCCAATGCTGGAATTTTATCTGGGATACATTGTATAACAGAGTGTGCAGCACATGCCGATATAGTCAAAAACAGCACGCAATTATACCGGTTGTGTCGAATATAAATAGGCATAGGAAATCAATCTATACGTATGTACGATGTGTACGTATGTATACGTATGGCAACCCGGTACCTACTGTCCGTTCCAACGCCGGCGACATATACTTCGTATGTACATACATACGTATGCGTATACGTTGATTTCCTATGCGTAATGATATTTGACATATACGGTATAGATGTCAAAGTAAACTCCAATTAACAAAACTGCATTATCACATGCTGTGTCACAAACAATATTAAATTGCAGAATTTAATTTTCGATCATTCTGTTCTTGAACACACAAGTCGTTAGGTATTTCTTTTAAATTTCAATGTTGTAATCAAAAAATTAAACGGTCTACTATAGTTTTTATTAGATAAACAAATTATGTATATCTTACAAAGCATTTTAGAGTTTGTGTTTCTTCTAAGCTAATTTTCCATTCAGGATATAAGCCTCTTCAGGCGACGGATAAAACAACTACTATAGAAATAATATACCCACAACTAGCGTCTTTCCCATCATTAAAATTTAGTATTATAACAATAAAAGAAAACATGTGTTCATCTCCAGCCCAGAAGAATCAAACAGCATTTAACTGGCATAACCTTAATCGACGCCTGTTTGTTTTTTCTAAGATGAACCGAATCCCACAAAGCTTATTCGTTCTTGAAGCAGTTCCAAGAAAATGATCGTATGAAATAATTGAGAGAAAATAACACCGAATAAATATCCAATTGCCTGTAACCATTTGATTTATCGCCTGACTTTGTGTTATCGAATGTCAAAATTGACTAGATTGTGTTCTCAAATGTCAAATATGTCGAATTCAGCGATGTCATGTCATCTTAGGAAGCTGCTGCGTTCTTTAAAAACCATGTTTTTAAAGTACCAACTTTATAGTACCCAAAATATTTTCAGAATTAGTGTGAACGCATATCGGAAATGCAATAAAACATTTCGGTGAATTCTCTAGAATTTAACAGACCTCTTTAAAATTATGAAAAATAACTAACACATTAAATTAAATAACTAATACATTATACTAAATATCTGTTTCTGCTTACTCTGTAGAGTATGTTATGTACTTGTGAGATGCGATCGCGAACAAAGAAACCCTGAAAGTTCACAGTTCTTCATAAATCTTTCAAGAACCGTTTGCTGTATCAACCAGACAGGTGCCTCTCGCAATAGCAAGACTCATTCAAATCGAGAAAACATTGTTCTCTGTGCATGCAGCATGTTCTATTAATATTTGATAGATGTATATTTCAAACAAAGCAGAATCAAGAACCTTTAATAAATTTTATATTAGAATTAGTTCCGTCCAGTGCAAAAACTTATTTATTGAGAGCCGTAGCCCTCTATATTTATAATAACAACAAATATCTCGAAATTAAAATTACATATTAATTTTATTTAACTACCAATTTTATTTAACCTACCACAAATTCCACCAAAGGAAGTGGAAAATAGAAGTATACAATTTTCTTTAATGCGTTGCAGTCGCCTAATAACATGCAGAGTCTCCGCATGTCAGACAGGAAAAGTGTTCAATAGCTTTGTTAATTCATTGTTCGCTATAGAACTGTTGAATTTTATATATTAATTATATACTAGATCCTCTAATGTTATGTTTATGTTGATGTAGCATAAGAAACTTTAGTGACATTTTATTCAACTCTAGCAGATTTTACAAATTCCTTGGGTAAATAGTAAATGTAATTATTATTATTTTAAAGTCTACCAGAATTATATCAGTCGACAATATTAATATATTCGGTTCTACTCTAGCTAGGCACAGTCTACGACGAATTTTCTCTGTAGTTGCTGAGTGTAGAAATTCAAGAGTTATAATGATACAGAAGTATCCATGTGTATCATATCCTAATAAATGATTACTAATAATCACAATTTATTCGAAAAAACATACCTACAATTTATATGTTTTTGTGATTATAAAACAAAATGCAATGACACTTTCATTTAGAAGTAATGTTACTTTTTTTTATATTGATCGTTCAAATATACAAAATAAATCAAATTACAGGATTGTTGTCACATATCACTGCTTGACATCTAAGTTGAAACAGGATTATTGTGTTTTATTATACTGTCACTACCGTTCACTATCTTAGGAAACTTTCTTTAGAGCTGGTGTTTGTTCTACCGAGTCCAATCAAACAGACAGAGAGTTTCACGTAATAACAAAAACCCTGAAGATGTCCCTTAGGATAGTAGACGAAACGTCAAAAAGCCAAGAAGTGAAACACATATATGTATAAATATATCAAGGAATATAATACAATATATCAAGAATTAGGTTTAAGCACCACTATCGTAACTGCGCCGACCAAATTTGTTTTACAGAAGTATTTCTAAAATAAGGTCCAATTACTTCTATAATTTTAATAAACATGTATAAAATACATAATATGCGAAATATTTGCCAAAAAAATTGCTTTCCTATAAAAGTAAAAATCTTACTTCTGGTCTGAATTTTGATGGTTTTTATACCAGCTTTAGGTAGTTCGTGATGAATCAGTTCGTAATAAATCTGCATATAATGCATCGTTTTGAAATATGTATTTGCAAAACACTGCTTTTTGTCCGAGTTTTGAAAGTTTTTTGAAACTTGTTCCAACTAAATTCTAAATACTTTATAAATTTACTACATATTAGTTAAATGTATAATTTGAAAATATTTCAAAAAAAAAACTCTTTTTCGATAAGAGTAAAAGACCCACTAATTTTGAAGAAGGCCTTCATAAAATCAATCGCAAATTCACTCCTGAGTAATTTCGTATTCTTTAGAAGTTTGTCTGAATGAATATAAAATACTTGACGAGAAGAATTTGATTTAGTCACTGAAGTATATCTAAACTTACATTCTATAGACTTGAATAGAAATGTAATATCAGTTCTCGGGAGGAAGGAGAGGGATAAACAAACACAGGCGCGCACGCGCACAGAGAGAGATAGAGATATTGGAGGAAGAGATAAAGAGAAGAGGGTGAAGGAGAGAGAGAGAGAGAGAGCATAATGTTCGCCAACACCATACCACTTCTATTATCAGATGACGTCAAAACATGGATTATGCAACATTCTTATGGTTCATCACAATGCTTCCTAATAAGAAAGTATGTAATATAAAGCCATTCGCAGTATTAAATAATTTACGTAATATTTTGATGTAATCTACATGAATTAATATTATAATATATATATATATATTATATTTTTAACATAATATGCAATACTATAACAATATTTTCTGTGATAAATAACATTTGTAAATTGCTTCAAACTTGTGTAAGCTGGTAATATCTGTAAATGTCCTCAAATAATAAGAATATTTGTATCTAAACTGTGTGATAATATGTTAAACATTCAAGGACTGGAATATCATCCTCACTAAAACTCTCGTTTCCATTTAAATAATGAGCTATGGCACCACACGACCTTTATCTTCTTAGAAAAATAAACATGTAAGCCGAAATTTTAAGAATCTTTTTATACAAAGATTATACAAAATCCTATTCTAAGTAAGTACTATTCTCTTAATGAATCTCTATAAAATGCATACTATGCGAGATATTCGAAAGAAAGTGCTAATCTCTAAGAGTAAAAGTGTTATTTCTGGTAGGAATTCGAAAAGCACTTTTAATAAAATTCTTCTTAAATTTAATTTTGAGTACATATAAATTCGTTTAAACTCAGTAGTTGACGAAATATTGGCAAAATTCGATTTTTTCACTGAAGTAAACTACTACTTCCGGTCTGCCGATTTTACTGAAAATCTAATCAGATCTCAAGAGGGAGATTATACTCGTAAATACAGAATTTAGAATATATGGCTGTTGCGGTTTGTCCGCTATCGTTGTCACACATAGAGAGAGATATTTTGTTAAAACCACTTTTTCGGTATCAGGGGACTTCAAAACGTGGACTTCTGCAAGAATATCGAGGTCGAAAAATTTCATCATCCCAATACTTCTTTATACCACGTATAAGAAAGTAATAGTGAACACCACACAACTTTCTTATAATAGGGACAGGCGTTTGGAATTTTCATACAAAAGTGTTACTTCCGGTCCGACTTTTGAAATTTTTCGTAAAAAAAAATATTTCAGATGCAGCTCTAGATACTTTTGCACTAGTATTACTTCCGTGAACCAAATCCAATTATAAATAAATTTTCACTAATAGTAGATCTGTATGGAATACATAATTTGCCAGTATTATATCTCCGGTCCAAATTTTGATATTTACTTTACACAGCATGATTACTATATTAATTAACAGTTGTGATAGATAACCATGAGTGTGGTGTGCGTAGAGTAATTTTCAAATTTTCTATTGAAATAACAAACAATTTGGGAAAGTAATTACCTGTAATTCGTATTATAATAATAATCCGTAAATTATGGAGTCACATTCTAATTTTAATATGAATTTCTTATATAATTAACGTTATTATTATAAAATGCAAATTTTCTAGAAACTTCCACAGAACATTAGAGAAAGTGGAAAAGGAGCGAGCAAGGTGAATCATTTAGGTCCCAAGAAACGTGCCAGGTAGCAATTGTACACAGCCAAACCAATTTCACAGTCGAGTCGCTTGCTGGAGTTTCCTTCCTGCTTACTAGGTCTGATTGCACATCTGTGTGTGCTTAATTTCACGTAATTTGTCGCCAATAGTAGGTAGTCAGGCTCGTTTTGCATTGTGGACAGTCATTGTGTCTGCATTGTACCTGGCTAAAACTGATTTACATGTACTTGGTAACAGAGATTAAGCTTTAACCGCATTTCGTGTTCCGGATTTATTCTTACAATAATCATCTAGTTGTACAAGTGACAATTATCCAGGACGTTTGTAATAAATGTTCTATTTCTCCCGCATTAGTAGGAATATTTATTAGTTTATCTAAAGTGCAGATTTATAAAATTTGTATTTGCCGACAGGAGTTTATTTTACACATGCGCATTAAAATGTGTGTAGTCTGTTTCAAAATATAGTGGGACGTCATAAATAAAATCATTAAGAATCTATTGCGCTAATCCTTCCATAATCCGGCGATGGCAAACACAAATTTTAAGTACCTGGAAACTATCTGTGTCGGCTTAAGTGTACTAAGAAGATAAAGGAATTAATATTAATTTATAATTTTAACATTCAATTCAGTGATAATATCTCTTTACAATTAACAGAATAAATTAGCCAGATAAATTATTCTTTTATTTCACATAGCATTTGACATTTCATATAAATATACATTCATATTATAATACACGTACCCTTTTATTATTTCTAATCAAATAGTGACAATACACATCGATTACTTTTATTGCATACCACACGCCGTGTTCAAGCAACCTGTGGAAGCTTGCATTCGCACTATATCTTGAAACAGACTATACATACATATATTTGTATCTTAGTGACAGTGCACTTTTAGTATATTAAATAGCAGTCGACTTGGGTCATTAGAAATTACGGCGTGCCATTCTAACGTTGGTGTTTTGACATACGGTTTTGAAGTATTGGTTATATATGTTTTTATAACAGGGTAATACATATATGAATTGAGTATTTATTGTAGTACTGAATTACTTGAACACAGCCTTTTTCATATATAAAATATGTATCTACTATAACCACGAATATAGAGAAACAAATAAAATATTACCTATAGATAGGTTAAGCATGTAGTTTTAAGTTAAATATAGTTAGTCACCAAATGATGCAGATAATTTCACCAAATGGTGGGATAATTTTGAGTACGACAGCAAAAAAAAAGAAACTAAAAAAAGGTCATGAGGCTAATTAAAATATATAGTAACTTCAAATGTCAAAAAATGTAAAAAGAAGCGTTCAAGAATTCAAATGTATTAAGATTAATTTTATTACAATCTTACATACTCATTTTTCTATACGAGGGCGACCTGAAATGTTTCCGGAATCGGCAAGAGATGGCGCACGAAGGTTGAAGTGGATTCATTGGTCGGCAAGGGCAACCCTTTTTATAGCAACTGTCAAAACTTTAGACGTCTACTGCCAATAGTTGTTATTTAAGTGTGTGTTTTGTGTACCAAGTCAGGAGGTTTCGCAAAGATGGATAAAATCGAAATTCGTGCAGTGATAAAACACTTCTGGATGGCTGAGAAAACGGCCACGGAAGTTCGAGATATCTTGCTAGAGGTTCATGGCGGATCTACTCCGTCATTTTCGACCATCAGCTTCTGGGTGAGTGAGTTCAAACGAGGCCGCACAAGCACAAGTGATGAACCACGCAGTGGTCGCCCTAAAGCCCCTACCAACGATGAAATAGTCGACAAGATTCATGATGTCGTGTTAGCCGGTCGCCGGTTGAACAACAGGTATCTCAGAAGAACGCGTTGGCCATATCCTACACGAAATTTTGGGAATGAAAACGCTTTCGGCGCGATGGGTACCGCGTTTGCTCTCACCAGAGCAAAAACGAAATCGGGTGACAAGGATTCAACGCAATCCAAGAGATTTCTTCATGCGTTTCCTAACCGTGGATGAGATTTGGATCCACCACTACATAACGGAGACCAAGGAACAATCGAAACAGTGGACTTTTCCGGGCGAATCAGCTCCAAAGAAAGCAAAGACCGTTCCATTCGCCGGAAAGGTCATAGCGACCATTTTTTGGAATTCCCAAGGTGTGATCCTCATCGACTATCTGTAAAAGGAAAAGACGATCATAGGGCAATACTACAGCGATTTATGGGCCCGATTCGATGCAGTATTGAAGGGGAAACGGCCTCGTTTGCAACGAAAAAAAATGCTTTTTCCCTACGACATTGCACCGGTTCATTCATCGTCTTGCCCAACTTGAATAAGTTGCGCTACGAATTAATTTCTCATCCTCCATATTCACCGGACCTAGGCCCCAGCGCCTCAAATGAGGAGGTCATCGCCGCTACAAATGGTTATTTTGCAGACCTCGAAACATCCTACTATTCCGACGGCTTGAAGAAACTGGAGCACCGTTTGAAAAAGTGCATTGATCTTCGAGGAGACTACATTGAAAAATAAAAATAAAAAACCACACCAATACCGTGTTTTTCTTGTCGATTCCGGAAACATTTCAGGTCGCCCTCGTAAATAACCCAAGTAGCAAAATCATAATTTTAGAGAAGGATGAAAATATACATTTGCTAATGTAGGACAATTACACATATTGTGATTATGCTGCTAGGGACATTTGCACTGGCACAGATTATTTATTTTTTAATTTTTATTGTAGAATTTAATAATGAGGATTTTATTTTTTATAAGATAATATCAGTTAAATGACGCCCGTTTTTCTCAAGTCACTCTTGTACCCCGGGCCCTTACATTCGCAATTACGCGAGAGCAAAGAGTTGGTGCAATTCCTGCAACTTCGCGGCGGATATTTTATTCTAGGACCTGAATCACTCGAGGATTGTTGTTGTAAATCATTTACTTGAGGTATCTTCATAAGAAAAAGTCGCATAGTGTGACGTCCGGTGATCGGAGCGGACAGGGTAATCTCTGTACCTGCTGATGAATTTACTTGAAAAAACTGCCCGTAGCTTTTCCATCGAGACCCTAGCCGTGTGTGGAGTGGCACCGTCTTGCTGAGAAAGAATTCTGAAACTCGTCGATCATTCAGCAATACACCTCAGCATTGATTGTCTCCCACTGGTTGAAAAAGAAAGGGCCTATTATTCCTTGCGAAGAAATCGTACACCACACTGTTGTTTTTGAACAATGTAAACGTTTTAATAGCGTTCCCTAGGGTTGTTGGGGCACAAGTAATGCATGATCTGTTTATTAACATGACCATCGATAGAAAAATGTATTTCATTACTGAACAAAATCTTTCCAAGCGTATATGCTGTCCAAAAATCATACTAGCGTTGTTGTTACGTAGGTTTCTCGCAAAGTATAGTTACTTTTGTTGAGACGATGCATGTATTTGGTTGGAAATTTAGTTTTTTTTTTTAATTAACTTGCACAGTTAATTTTATTCCAGTTGCAGCCGCAATCTTTCTTATTGATTCGCATAATTTCGTCACAAACTTGAGCCACGTGCTCCGGGGTCGCTGTTGATGTTGATGGTCCCGGAGGGCTTCTGTTTACCATCGTCTCTCTTTGCCTGAACCATTGTACCCACGATTAGATAAGTTGCGTGCTTGGCCCATAATCGTCCAATATTGAAATGAGTATGAGTATGCCGTTACAGCACTATTTTGCAAATTTGTAAATCTTATAGAAATCATGATTGCAGCGTTTGTGTCACTAAATAATTTTATTATTATATATGAAGTGAATACACATGTTTATCGTTTCTGGTGAGGAATTTGTTGATTCTAAGGTGTCTAGCATATTACTCACGCAGCTGAAGTAGCACTAATCTCTGCTTTGTTATTTCGGCTGATGTCATGGCAGTTGTTGTTGTTGTTCTAATGTCGGTTTTTTTATTGTCGTTGTAAAGATTTCGATGCTTTGAGGCTTTCTCTGTAGAAGACGGTGAGTTCGCCTTCCCAGTTGGCACACATCAGTGGTGTATTCGGTGGTTTGGAGCAGATGCTCAAGAGTGGTCTCACGCATTTGCGATTTTGATGACAGGTTGCTTGTAAATGACCGAAGAGCTGCCAGCGACGGCATCAGCCTTCGCTTACTTTTTATAGTGCCACAGGTTTGAGAACTTTGGAACAGAGGTATATAATTTCCGGAAGTTCTATGAAAACCATAGAGTGAGTCGTTTATTTATCATAACTGAAACTTTGATAGGGTGGGATAAATGCACCGATTTTCCCGATATGTGGTCAATCGCTCAGTGGTGATGAATTCCAAGATTCTTCTCATGATAATTTTGAAAGTTCTTTCCTCCACTAAATGAAAGGTAGAGTATTGTAGGTTTGATCCATCGAAATATTTATATTCCGGAAGCTGTTGGTGTCTGTTGAATACATTTTTGTTTGTGTATTTCTAAATCTAGCTCTGTTATTCATGCGTTATGGTCTCTCAATATAATCGGAGAGGTCTGCTCTTTTTTGGGAACTGACAATACATACGTCTGCTGAGTTTTCTACTGAACTTTTGTGTTATCGTTGTTTGTTATAAGACTGATTAATTTCATTAACGCTATTGTTTCGTGACGTGCAGTTCGATGTGGAAGAAGAGGATTCTCTCGGATCACGGAGTTTTCTGGCAGATTTAATTAAGAGGGTTTGACCTTTTGCTTCTGTCAGAGTATTGCTAATTAATTCGTAGTCTGGAAGTTTGGATTTATTTTTATTTTTATTATCCTTCTTTCTTTCCGCTCTATGAAAGTTTCGATTGTCCATTTGATTGTCTTCACTTCACTATCTTGTTCTGCTTGAATAGTATTGTTAAGCGTAAATAGTTAAGTACTCATTTCGTCTACGATGCCAAATTCTGACTGATTTCAAATGTCTTTATTTCCTGGTCTAGTCTTGTCTGCTTGGGCGTGGGTGTTGTGTATTTCCACCATGTTGGCGTTTTTAATGGATCGCGAGTTGTTGCGTGGGAGGTTTGTACATTGAACAGGAAAAATGGAAATAAGCGTGGTGTAGCTCATCCTACTTCGAAATAATAAGCTCGTAGAAAAACAACTTCTCGCAGCAGAATTAGTTCAAAGACCCTTTCAATATATGTTTAATAGCTGCAGAAGAAGGCAGCTTGAAAATACGTTCAAATTAATGTATATTTTCATATAAAATATACTCTCAGAATTGGATGCATTTCTCTAAACACACAATGTACATTTAGAAGAATCACGCAATTCGTAGTATGAAAAGCTCCGGTAATGTCTATTTGTAATTATTTACTCGTCAATTCTTGCGCAAAGGGAATATTTGAATACGTATAACTTATGTTGAAAGCTCTATTTATACTATGATTTATTAAGTCCATAAAGTATTCGGTAGCAAACGTTGTATAGTTACAGTAAACATTGCTGGCCAGATGCTTTCTGTATATACAACATTAATGAATGCACATACATGCAAATTTATACACAACACATGACGGTATGATTAATTTAATAGAATAAACGTGTATCTACAAATTTAGCAATACTGTTCCATTAAATTCAAGGAAATTCGTACGAAAATTATATGTAAGCTCTAAAGTTTGTGAATCGCATGCAAGTTATGAATTAAAATGCTAGACATACTGCCTAATTAAAATGTATGAAGCTATTCGGCTACCTACATACATTTAATATGAAATAGAATTCAATGTTCCAATGTATGTATGTAACAAACCAGTGACGTTATATTAATACACTTTATGAAAATTATTCAATAATTATTTTGCAATTCTATCAAGAGTAATCGATAAAGAAGCCGCGTTTGATTCTAAATATCAGTAATATTATATCATCGATATTACACATTCAAATCTTAATATTTATTAAAATACAGTATGTTAGCTAAACAGTCAAATAAATGAGGTGTGGGCACTACATGACTTCCTTATACGTATGTGCGTTCAGAATTTGTTATATAAAACTTATCCAAATATAGCTCTAAATACTTTTATGCTCTTTATAAACCTGTATAGGATGCATAATTTGCTAGATATTTACAGAAAACTGCTATTATATATTATGATTCGGAAACTACATGACCTGACACAGAGATGGCGGGAATTCACAGGAATCTTCTTTACTATCCTTTACATCCTCAATAGGTTAAATATGATAGTACAGAGCGATCTATCAATTAGTCTGTTTTTGACAGTACGCCAAAGTGAACGTCTGGTGTGACCTTCTAATAATAGAAAAAACTAAGTTCAGAGCAGTGATAATGTACTTTTGTTTGAAAAGCTTAACACCAACCTAAATCAAAGTAGAGTCGGATAAAACATTATTAAAATCCATTCCTTCGTTTTCAATGGTTAAAAGCTGGGTTGCCTAATTTAAGCGTGATCGTATGAGCACAAATGTTGGATCCCGTAGTGGACGTCCAAAAACTATTACTGTTCTGGAAATGATTGAAAAAGTCCACCGTATCGTCTTGGATGAGCGTCGAATAAAAGTGCACGAGATAGCACACATTTTAGGTATCTCAAATGACAGTTTCACAGAATTATTTTAAGTGAAGAAATTGTTTATGAAAAAGTATACGGCTTCAGTGCCGCAGCTGCTCACACCGGAGGGAAAACTGAATTGTATGAGTGTTTCTCGTGAACTTTTGGCACGTTTTCGCCGAAGGACTTTGTACACAGTTTCATTACCGTCGCTTAAACCTGGATCCTCCATTACAATCCAAAGAATAATCGAAACAATGGACAAGAAAAGGTTCTCCGCCACCAACGAAGACAAAAACGGTTTTGTCAGCAAGAAAGGTTATGCCAACAACTGTTTTTTTTTTTGGGATTCTCATGCTATTATATTGTTCGGCTAATTAGAAAAGAGGAAAACAATAAATGGGGAGCATTGTGCCAATTTTTTGCAACAATTAAGTGATAAAATCAAAGAGAAACGCCCCCATTTGGTAAAGGAAAATGTGCTTTTTTCATCAGGATAAGGCACCTGCTCACAAGTCCACAAAAATTCATGAATTGCGATTTGAATTAGTGCCTCATTCACCCTATTATCCAGATTTGGCTCCTAACGATTATCTCTTTCTAAATCTGAAAAAAACCGCTCCTGTAAATAGCTCTTTCGAGGATTTGGTTCATCGACCTACAATGAAGGCATCACTAATTTAGAATATCGTTGGAATAAGTGTGTTCTGCGAACAGGAGACTATATTGAAAAATAAAATGTATCTGTCCAAAAAAAAGATTACGTTTTTTTCGTTAGACCACGTAATTTCCGAACCACCTCGTATAAGAATAAAGGTGCTATTTTCGGTTCAAGTGTTAAAATCGTTTTCATACGAAAATTATTCAAATGAATAGTTTTATATTCTCAATGTATCTGTTTGATATTCGCAAAAAACTATTTTTGATAAGAGAGAAAAACTTCACTTTTGTGTGATTTCGAATTCCGTATGAATTTCCATAACCTTAGTAGTTGCCGACCTTTTGGTAAAATTTGATTATTATTTTTTTAATAAACTACTATTTCCGAATTACCGATTTGACTGAAATTCTAATCAGATCTCCCGAGGAAGATATAATAGCAAATGTATAGTTTAGTATTAACATTTATCGTTTGTCAGCTATTGTTGTCACACAGAGAGAGAAGTACATTTTTTAAAAACCACTTTCTCTGTATCATGGAACTATACATAGACATTTGCAAAGCCGGCGCATTGTCATGGTGTACCATGCAAGTTTTCCCACAATTCAGGCCACTTCCTGTGCACAGCATCCCTTAAACGTCCCAAAATTTACTTGCAGAACTGTTTGTTTACCGGTTAACCACGTCACGTAATTCACGTCGGAAAATGCTTTTCCAATAAAAAAAACAACTAAAATTACCTTCGTGGTCTTTTTTGGACCAAGAAACTCTTTCCCCATACACTTCAACGATTACATCTTTCTTTCAATATCATACCCACTAACCCACATCTCATCTCCTACTATTATGAAATTTCCGTTGTCATTTGCAATGCCAAGCAGTTTCCAAGTAATACAACGGCTGCGTTGTTGTGCGTTAGTCAATAAACGCAGTCCGAATTTTGCACGACGCACCTGAAATTTTTCAGTTAAAATTTTATGGCATGATCCTATACTGTGAAACGACGATTTCCATGAATAGCATTACAAACTCTCTCGACAAGGTCGTCGTCTATTAACGTGGAGAGTCGTGAAAACCTGGGATTCTCACTTAAACAATTCGTGGCACTGCGTTCCACTCATACAGTTTTTGCAGTATGCTTGATTAAGTAATCGAAACTTATTGCCACGTTTGCAGCAGAATTTCACACACACACACGTTGTTTTTTAAGCTTTCATTTTCACTTTATCACTGAACAGCTTATGCACATGTCCACTTAAGCAGTTGTAGCTTGGCGGCTAACGGTCATGGCGAACCGAGGTAAATGGCAGTTGGTTGTCTGGACTCTAGACCTGATGCTGCATGCGCTCGGTAACCTCAGAGCGCTTCCTGTACAAGTTAACGCGTTATTTCAACAGTTTGGTCTTTCTTTGAATACACTTAGGATTTTATTTTTCAATATATCATTCTCATTAACGGCTACGCACTTATTTTAACATTTTTCTAATAAGGCAATATTAAAAAGAACCTTGGAATAAAAGCCTGATAAAGTATGACTTTTCTCAAAACTCTTTTCCTTCATAGCTTAGTAGATAATATAAAAATCATCCCTCGTATTTACAACGGTATATAAATAATCTTTTAAATCTCTTTATAATAAATATACAGGGTGTATTTGAAATAAGGAGATAGAGATGATAAATGGAAAGGTGCAATTATGTAGAATATAAATCCCAAAAATTGTGAGTCAATTACGACACGAATGCCAAAAGTAAAAACCCCCCGAAAAGTGTTTAGTGTACCGTCTATGGATTTAGCATGTGTCTATATGTCGTAGGTATCGCGCCAGACGTCGGCGGTTCCACACAGGTTGAGGAGTCGTAATAAATATTTCCATCAAACTAAATAAGCACGCATATATATACGCAATAATAGCTGTAGACGTTATAAAAACCCCACTGATAGCATTGTTTACTATTTCTAAACAGGTGTTCATGCTAAGAGTTCAACAACCTTAATATGAAATATCAGCTGTTAAAATATCTTATTTTTCAACAACGAGAATTTTTTTTATTGAGATGCCGACTGTATGAATTTTGTAATTATTTTAATATTTGCCAGGATTATTTAGATATTACGTTTTCTTCCGCTATTACTGTTAATATGATTAAATTCAACAACTTTTTACTTTTTATTTCTCACAAAAACAAATTTGTGTTGTAAAATTTGCCCAACTCTGCTTATGAGAAACTTTTATTTTAATTGGACCGCAAGTGAATTAAAAAAAAAACATAATTTATTTCAGTTCTTGTGTTATGTAAGTCATAGTCGAAACATCCACACGTAACAATCGAACGAGACTGACCTCGTACGCCTTCACACTCCTACTTAACCCACACTTCCATACCCTACAGTCGTATTGAAGTACAGTGGCGTGACGAATATTTTAAAAATATTTTAGTAATTTTTTTTATATTTTGGATTTGAGTCTAATAAAATTACATCATTCCATTAATCATACTCTGTCCCCTTATTTCAAATACAACCTGTATAATAAAAGCTATGTTAAAGATGAAAGTTTTAAATATCAAAAGAAATTAAGTAGAAGGGAACAATTTTAATAAATGTGTAATAATTGAGCGTAATCTAGGCTGGGTATAATTTAATCAAATTGCATATTTCTACTGCATGATTGAAATTGTGCTGTCTGGGCAAAAAACATACATTTTAGGTATCTCAATGTAATATATTAATATTGTGTATATAAGGACTTCTCGAAAAGATGAAGATTTTATTTTGAGTTTCTGTATGGGCTTTTCAATTATATCAACAGAAGTTTGTTTAATGAGTGAATAAATCATGTAATTATTAAATGTTTGTTTGTTTGCATGTAGTATTTCTTATGTTAACTTCGATTTTAAAAATGTCAAAAATTACACTATTCAATCATTTTAATCAATACCTAAAGTAATCAATATCCGTATATCTAGATAATGTAGTTAAAGAAGTATTTCAAGAGAACTCGAATAGTAATTCCAGTGCACTGCATATCTCAGAGTCTGAAACCACGACTAATTAAATAAGACGTGCACCACCGATGAGACGCCGGTCTAAAGACGTCTTAGTTCCCTCTTAGATATATGAGCAGCAGTGAAGTGTGTCGTGGAGGACAATTTGTTGCGGAAACGGAAGGGTGGTATTATTTGATTAGTTGAATTGGCCGGTTGAGCAATCAACCCTAGCGTATTCTAAATCTGCAGCCAACTACATCATCTAACGGGACAGTTGAAATTCCGCACATACAAATTCTGGCACATACTTAATGAAGTGATTACTCACTTAAACAAAGTCACTGATTGCTTTTAAGATAAACTTCTTCAATTGTGTTATATGTACATAGATCATTATTTATATTGAAGTTATTACTTTAATCTTTATTATCACCCAAAAATATAGACTAACAAAAAGTGACAAATTTTCAATAACAAATAATGTTTGGTAAAATTGTTTCATAAACAATCAATAATTAAGGCACGTAAAACTAAACACGACTATCGCAAAAATACTATTCCTACTACTATTCAAATTGCTGAAAAGAAGATGTGTGGGTTGACCAATTGTCAAAAAAAGGAATACCGTAGCTTCTCGCTTGCAAGAAAGAGAAGAATTTGTAATTTGCTAGGAAGTTATGATATGAAATCAAATGCAAAATATAAGTTAGCTAAACGAAAATGTATGGGATGTAAGTACTCATATCCGATAGTTTACTACAATAATAACTGAATAAGATATCTAATGTAAGAAAATGAGGTGTGGCCACCATACGACTTTCTTATACGTATGCGCGTATCATATTATATAAAATTGTTCTAAATTGTTTTAAATAGTTTTATCTTCTTAGAAAAATAGACCAAATTTTAAGAATTTTTGTATATAAAAATTATTCAAAATCTTATTATATGTACTTCTATTCTCTTAATAAATCTCTATAGAAAGCATACTTTGCAAGATATTCGAAAGAAAGTGCTACTCGCTAAGAGTAAAAGTATTACTTCCGCTTCGAATTTTGAAATTTCATTCATACAAGAAACATTCCAAATCCAGCTCTAAATACTTTTGTACTCTTGATAAATATATATAGGATATATAATTTACGACATATTTGTAAAAAATCGCTATTCGATAAGAGTAAAAGTTGTACTTCCGGTCTGAATTTTGAAAAAAAAATTATACAAAAGGTATTGGAAATTAAGTTCTAAATATTTTTATACTCGTAACGTACCTGTCTAAAAAGCATGGCTTGCGAAATATTCGCAAAAAATTGATTTTCGGTAGGAATTTCTCTCAAATTTAATTTTGAGTAGGTACATATGTATTCTTTATAAATTTCTTCATTAATATGGTAGAGGGGATTATTAGATTATATAATATAAATTTCTTTAAACTTAGTAGTTGCCGAATAATTGGCAAAATTCGATTTTTTCACTAAAGTAAACTACTACTTCCGGTCTGCCGATTTTACTGAAAATCTAATCAGATCTCATGAGTATAATATAAAATATTTTGAAAATGCGCTACTAGTAAGCAGCTATCACAAAAAAAACCGTTTCGAAATATCTTTGCATGTAAAGGCACAATCGGCCTTACCCGCGGAGATGACTCACTCTGTACATACGAGGTAGGCGCCAAAATTCTCGGCCCGACAGGCTTATACTGGTTCAAATGTGTGCAAACTCTGTTACGTCATGCACGCACATATGCGAGGCGTACACTATAAATATGACTGTTCGAAGCCTAGTAGTCTTTAGTAACCAGCCAACCAACGTGACTAGCGCACGAAAATGTCTGAAGTAACGAAAATTGAGTACCACGCTAAATTTTTAACAAAAGGAAGGCATACACCTTATCACAACGTTTAGACAGGCTTTACGGTGATTCATCTCCTTCGTATTCAACTTGGGCAAAATATTTCCGTTTGGGACAAGAATCCCTGGAAGATGCTGATCGGTCGGGTCGACCAATTGAAGTGATAACGCCTCAACAAATTTCGATTATTGAACATTTAATGCTAGAAGATCGCCGTTTGAAAGTGAAGGAATTAACAGTGATAACAAACATTTCCGAAACAAGTCTTCGCCGAATTCTCCATGACCATTTGGGTATGAATAAAATTAGTGCTAGATGGGTACCGCGACTTCTTTCTGCTCTCCAACGTGAATGTCGAGTCGAATGTGCGCAGTCACACAAGTGTGGAGATGACCCAAAACCGATTTTGGAGTCCATTGTCACAGGGGATGAAATAATGGTTCTGTTTTACGATCCTCTAGCGAAAAGGGAGTCCATGGAATGGCAGCGACCTGATGAAGCTCGTCCCAGAAAGGCGAAAGTCGTTCAATGAACGAAAAAGGTGATGGCCACAATATTCTGGGATTGTGAGGGCATTTTGCTAATTGACTTTAAAGAGCGCAATACAAGTGTGCATAAATTAAGGGACAGCATTCGTGCAAAACGTCGTGGAAAATTGACATAAGGTGTGCGATTATTGCGCGACAATGCTCCCATAAATATTGCCTCCATTTCACAAGCTGCCATCCACGAATGCGGCTTTCAAGATTTGGAACATCCACCGTATAGTCCCGATATAGCTCCTTGTTATTTTTGTTTTGTTTTCTAATTTAAAAAAAGACCTTAGGGGCGTAGTTTTAAGGACGCCAGTGAGTTACAAGCAGCTGTTATAGAACATTTTGACGGAAAAACTTCAGATTATTTTTACAAGTGTATCGAATTATTAATTAATCGTTGTAATAAATGTATAGAAGTTAGGGGAGATTATATTGAGAAATAAAAATTCTTATATTGTTCCAAGTTTCTTTTTTGTATATCAGGCAAAGAATTTATGGCGCCTACCTCGTATATGACCCCAGCAGTACATATCATAAGATAAATATCAGTCAAATTTAATATAATATAGAAACACTTTAGGTGTTAACAATCAATAAGCTTGATCATACAGGATATACAGAATCAATTTATATTAAGGAAGAAAACATCATTTAATGGTAAGAGAAGACAGTGTCATTAATTCAGTAATTTTTAAGTTTCTACAAATTAAACTCTGATTTTAATCAATGAAAAATGACATAATTTTTATCCCCATTTTTAAAGTAGCTTTAGAAATTTTGAGATTTCAATTATCTATATGAAAAATAGGAGCAAGCAAAGTATCGTCCGATAATATTTTATGAAGAATATTTATATTACGATTCTCTGCTTTGCACAGATAATTTAATTACGTAAATTTAATTATAAAAATGTGTACACGAATAAGACGCGAACTCACGACCTCACGATGGCTAGTCAGATGCCCTTTCCTCCGTGCCACCGTGAGATGCAAATTAGAGACGTCTAAATCGTACTGAAACATATCCAGTAACAAATTGCCAGCAGCCCGACGTATTAGCTATATTCTAAATAATTATAAAATTTTTTTCTTAGTGTATGAAAATTCTACTTATGATTTTCTACTTAGCACAGATTATTAAATTAAGAAAATTTAATTATTAAATTTACAGACGGGCGAGATTCGAACCCAATACATTCAGACGCTAGTCAGATGTTCTTTCTACTGGGCCAGAATTCTCAAACACTAAGAAAATCAAATTTTCTGGTAATAAATGTAAATATTTTGGATATGCTAAAAACTACAGCGCGATTGCCGGGTACGAAAATAGGAAAACAATATTTTAATATTAACGTTTATGAGTTCATGAATAGAATACATTCATATAGTTTTTATATACAAATACACCTTTTCATTGAATCGACGAACTATTTTTCACAGGAAAACAATGAAAACACCACGTTCTATGTCGCCTTTGTGACGACTTTGGATGCTGATCGTAAGCTACTTTTTCGATTTTCACGTAACTTTCGTTTTTTTTTTATTAGTGCGACGTCGCATTGAAGTATCATTTTGAAAGTATCGTATCTTCCGAGAAGCCCCGCAGAATAAAAAAAAACGTTGTAGACTCATCCAGGCGTATCTTCCGAACGAGTTAGATCGGTGGTTTTGCTATTCTGACATTTTGCTAACTCCTTCCTGCACTGACTTTTATAAATAAATACTTAGTCACTTTTATTATATACTTATAAGTGCGGTGTGTTTGCGATTAAATTAAAATTGACCGAAGTAGTAAGGCGGTTTTCCTCGCCCCCTCTGCGAATGCTAAGAGGAAAAACTAAAAGTCGCCCCTGACGTACTAAATGATAACTCATGGTCAATAACTATACAAATAATTATTAAGAGATATTAGAGTTTGCGTTATTAATGAGAATTACATTTATATATAGCGTATTGTATAATTTATATTAATTTGTTATAGATAATCTATGACACTGAGAAAAAAATAAAGTATTATGTTGCATAATAACCCCTATAACGTTTATATGCGATCAAGCCCAGGAGATCGCATTTTAAATTCAAACAAAATGTGTTGATAGATAATAAATAGAATTCGTCATCATTAGAAACCATTTTATTGTCTTTTCCGCCTGAAGGATGTTTTCTAAGATGAAAGAAAAACGTGCACTTAGCGTTCTGTCAGAAATAGGTAATTTTATCGAAAAACATTCACAGCGATTCTGTCTTCCTTACAAATCGTCTTCCATAACCACGGCGTCGGCATTTTTCAAATCTCCTTTTGTTCTCCCCCTGCCAGCGGCTGTAAGCTGTGAGTTGCAGAGAGTAGGAAATCCGATTCAATCTCTTTAGTGTCGGAAATGTGATGCGGATTGATAGTTGCATATTTTGATCTAAATCTGGGATACACACATACTTATTTGGGGATCAAGAAGTTACGGTGAATATATATACATATATACAATACATGCAGAATGGTCAGTTTTATTTTTTGATGATATAGAAATCCATTTTTGGTAGCATAATGTTAAAACAATGTTTATTAGAAACGTGTAAAATCGCTAACTCTAACTTAAAAATGAGGTGTGGCCACCACATGACTTTCTTATACGTATGAGCGTTTCAAACTATACAATTTTAAGAATTTTTTTATACAAAAATTATTCAAAATCCTATTCTAAGTACTTTCATTCTCTTAATAAATCTCTATATAATGCATACTTTGCAAGATATTCGAAAAAAAGTGCTACTCGCTAAGAGTAAAAGTGGCACTTCCGGTCCGAATTTTGAAATTTCATGTATACAAAAAATATTGCAAATTCAACTCTAAATACTTTTGTACTTTTAATAAATATATATATATATATATATATATATATATATATATATATATATAATGCATAATTTACGACATATCTGCAAAAAATCGCTATTCGGTAAGAGTAAAAGTGGTACTTCCGGTCCGAATTTTGAAATTTCTTTTATACAAAAGATATTTAAAATTATAATTTAAATACTTTTATACTCGTAATGTACCTGCCTAGAAAGCATGACTTGCGAGATATTCGCAAAAAACTGATTTTCGATAAGAGTAAAAGACCTACTTCCGGTTGGAATTTCGAAAAACTTTTTTAAGATGATTTGTTTAAACTCAGTAATTGACGAAATATTGGCAAAATTCGAATTTTTCGCTGAAGTAAACTGCTACTTCCGGTCTACCGATTTTACTGAAAAACTAATCAGTAAACACGTAAATACAAAATTTGGAATTGATATCTACAGCGGTTTGACCGCTATCGTGGTCACACACAGACACACAGACACACAGACAGACAGATACACAGACATTTTTTAAAAACCACTTCTTCGATATCAGGGGACTTCAAAACGTGGACATCTGCAAAAATATCGAGGTCGAAAATTTTCATCATCACACTACTTCCTTATACTACGTATAAGAAAGTAAAAATTCTATATATACGTGAATACCAAATTGTCAAAGTAGCTTTAGCAAAGAAATTACCTGTATTTCCAATTTCACATTTGATTCCATGTACCTAAAACACAGTAATAATTTCAACTGTTTGCCAAATTTATACACGTATCTTTTAAATTTCTCTAACAAACGACGGAGGAGTGTTAAATATGACTCATCAATTGCAATAATTCTAGAAAACATTTATTAAATTATTAATACTGTTTGCCTATGATTTTAATTAAATTTCTATGTAGTGCATAAGCAAACGTCTATTACATAATTATAACAACAATATTTCGAAGATTTGTATGGACAATCTACCTTTTCGGCAGTTTACATTGCTACAATTTAAAAATTATCAGCTATAATATCCCAAGAGCATTGATAACAGTACGAAATAATTTTATCACAGTTTTTGAAAGCACGTTACTTGGTAACAGCCCGACGCCGTAGGCGGAGGGCTGTTAACCTAAAGTAACGTGCTTGAGAAGTTGTGATAAAATTATGAGTATTTATCAATGCTCGCGGGATATTCGGTAAGAAAATTTTTTGCGATTCAATGAAAATTATTTATTAAAAACACAATTATTGAAAGAACAATTCGAAAAATTATATTTCGATGATGATGTATTCGCTTCGGTTACTGAAGATGTGTTTCCACGCATACTATTGATTATTCTATTGTGATGTTCTTGATCGATATTTAAATAAGGTTTTATAGAATTTGCATTGTTGTGGCCTGTAATTTTTAACAACTGTTGTTCGTCAATTCCATTTTTAGCAAGTGTACTAACAGCAGTTGCCCTATTGGAATGATTGGTAATTTTCCTCTCTTTGGTATCCAAACCAACTGCTTCAGCAGAAGATTTTGTCCATCCGTTGATGGTATTCTTACCCAGAGGTACATTGTCGTACCACTTATCATTTTCTGTTTTCCAATGGCGATTCGGTTTTAAAAATAGTCTGTTTGTTTTGATATTTTTTCCTCTTTTCGATAATAATTTTAAAAATAATCTAACAAGGCAAACGTTGCTGTCACTATTTTGAACTAACCATTTACTAGAAGCGCAGTTCTTTGAACCTCCTTGGCAGGTCTTACTGAAAACTGGATTGTATTCGACCCTGTTAGTTGGAGAGCCATCATTGTTTTTCTCGATATGAAAATATTCAACCAAGCAAGCAACAGCCTCACCACCTCTCCATGCCAATTCCACCGCGGCGATATGATAAAATTTGCGTAGGAGACCTAGAGGGGTATTTTCATCCCAAAAGTTTATAATTTTGTTCATTTCGGTTGAACTTAATGGGACTGAACTCGTTTTACGTTTAGTGGGATCTATTTGTAAATTTTTTCGTGCTACGTCGCGTGCATTTCGGGCTTGTTTGAATGCAACACTGTTAAAGGGGTCTATCATGATATTATACTCGTTGTAATATTTTTCTTGTAGTAATTTACTTGTCACATTCCACATAGTTTTAACTGTAGCTTCCTTAAAGTCCGTGCCATCTCTCTTTTTCATATTAACTGCCCAATCTTTCAGTATTAAAGCAAGTTCTTCAATTGTACGATTTCCATCCAACTCATATTTCCTGGTGTTGCAAAAGTCTATAAATGTTTTCCATGTGTATTTTTTACTATTAATAGTATTTTTTGGTACATTTTCTTCAATGATTTTGTCAATTGACTCATTATTTTGAATACCAAAACGAGAAAGTGACATTTTGAAAAATTTTATACAATTAAATTAAATAAGCGTCAAAACTATTGCGTAGCAACCTCTTGATGACAGAAGTGAAAACTACCCTAGGGTTGTTATCAGTTAAATGATGAGTTTATTGGTTATTTTGAGACATGTGATCACAAATAGACGAATTTGATAGGATTCCATTTTAAGCAAAAAATTTTCAGGTTAATTACTTTTATTTTATTTTAAATGTATCTTAGTAAAATTAGTACAATTTATGTTTTGTCAAATAAAGTGAGATTCTCTTTTGTATATTTCGGTATGGTAGGGTCATCTATGAATCACTTTAAGAACGCGTCTGTCTTAAGTCGATAAGCTAGCGTAGTGTTGGTGCAGTTATCTGTAATTTATTCTTAATTCGTCAGTTCAACCTTATTAGACTTCGCATTGTTTAGTTTCTTGTAATTTCTTTCTTAATAACATTTAACATTTCAGTCGTAATTCAAGTTTATTTAATTCGGCTTTGTTAGAGTTTTTTTGTCGATATTGTTCTTCTTTAGCTACCTTCGTGGCGTATGAGATGTATGTCATTCTGGTATTAATGGTAGTCTCGTAATAAGCTAATCGTGTGTTTTAAACCGTTGAATCTTCATTCAATTAATTTGATGGATTAAAATCCATAAGCATAGTCGATATGCTATCAAGGAAATTTGCCATTGGCTTTGGATTTATTGGTAGTGCAATTTTCTATTACCGGCTTATGTCGGATTAAATTTGGTTACATCCACATGATGTCCTTGGTATGTGAGACAGTACATTCATTCAAGTGCCTATTAGGACGTTTTCCTTTGAGTCAGATATTTATTTATTTAAATTTGTTAATATCTCATTTTCATTCACGCCACCCGGTTGTTTTCCTTTTGACATTTTTCTTATGCGAAGAATGAAATAGTCATTCTATTTAGGGAAATAATACTCAGAGGTTTATTACATTGAAAAATACACAGATAATAAATGGAATAGTAATTTTCGAGATGTCTAAAAATCCTACTGGAAGAGCAAATTACAGTCTAATATCTTTTTTTTTTTCTGAGTTATGCGGATTATTCCTTGTGACCAGCTGTGAATTCCCTTGTTCACAATTTCAACATTTTCTTCATTATTCTTAAAATATAAGAGTTCAATTTAATAAAATGCGTTATGTTTATTATTTTTGGTCGAAGTGAGGTTGTTAACAATTGACGACAGATTAAAAACATCATTTCAAAAGCGACTTACTTTTATTTTTCTTCAAGTTCGAAAAAAAAACGGTCTTTATGAAAATTAAGGCAGGCATGTGTTATACAGCTGAATGAAGAAAAGAACACTCTTTTCAAAAATGTTACATTGGACCCCCCGTGCTATTTAAAAAAACATCAAGTTAGCCTTATACCTCGAAAACAAACAACGATGTAAAACTACAGAACAAAGTAATGTAGTCTAAATCCTTCTAACAGTGTGCCAAATTTCAGCCATTTTCAATAAACCGTTTTCAAAATATTTAGCTGTATCCATACATAATTGCAACCCTGTATATACTGTACCGAGAACGCCTTGTGCATTTATAAATTAAGATTTTTCGAAGCGGTTTTCTTCCTATAACAGCCCTCCATTAGGAACACCTTTTAAATTTATTCAAAAATTTATTGTGAACTAAAGAGTGTGTTCAATAAGCTGTTGGCTGATATTTATAGTTGTTTAAATGGAATACCTTTTATATTATTAAGTTTGTGTTTTCCGTATACAATTAGCAGCCAGAAAATAAGAATAGTATATATACGCCTGATTTCGAAAGTTTCGGATTTATTACAATTTTTCTGAAAAAATTGTTGTTTCTAAAAAATTATGTTTCTCGAAAACTACGTAATAGACCGCTACAATTTTGTACTACTGTAGTTTATAACGTAATGTTCTAATGCAAGTATATTTGACTTTTTTTACAATTACTCACAGGACGTGCAGAAAACTGGATTAAACTTACACGAAACACTTTTGTCTAAAAGAAATTATTTTTAAACTAAAAATATATTTATAAAATATAAGACGTTACTATATTAAACCTGACAATTTCTGAGCTAATTATATATTTTCTGGTTATTAGCAATACAACTAAAAACTGGCTGGATGACACTAAGTAATTTGCTTCTCAGCTGATAAGCAAAATTTCAGCTTAAAATAATTTAAACAAAAGTGATAACTTTGAATAAGACCTTACAGATTGGCTTTGTGTTATGGTTTATTATTTACTAACTCAGAGAGCCCCGCGTTGAAAAGACTTTAGTATTCAATAATACAATAATGACTCCATTAATTACACATTAATTCACATACCAGTTCCTGTCTCTGGTTGGTTTCAGAATTTCGCTGTGTTGCTTTTACTGACTTATTGTATTTTACTATTGTCTAAAATATATTGCTTGTTGCTTAAATAAAAGTATGTATAGAAATGAGACACTTATTAAGATTGTATAAGTTAAAGAAATGGCAAAAGTAACTACATTTATATCTTTGGTGATCAATAAAATTCTTTAACTTAACTAGACATTTTGTAAAATTCTCTCAGTAATTACATAACTTATATCTATAAGCATTTTGCAGAAAATGTTATATAAAATCACTTTTTTTAATTAGTTTAATGTAATAAGCATCAACAAATTACGTTAGTCAACTAAAAACCAAATTAATAAATGCTTTCGAAGTAAACATACGACTTCTAGCTCGAGTTTTGAAATTTTCTTTATACACAACTTATTCAAAATCAAGTTTTGAATACTCATATATATGTACCTACTGCTAATACATCTGTCCAGAAAGTATGACTTGGGTGATATTCGCAAAATCTGTATTTCGATTATTAATGATCTTCTATAGGAATTATTGTTTCAAATTCACTTTTTAGTACTTTTGTAGTCCCTAGAAATTTCTTTACTTCCGGCCTGCTGGTTTCACTAAACTTCTTAATAAGATAATCTCAGGAAGCATATATTCTTAACTAAAAAGTTGAGTATTGATGTTTTACTATTTGACGTCAATCGTGGTCACAAAACAAATAGAAGGAAAGAGAGGGTGAGATAAATACTGTAATAACTAGTTTTTCGGTAATAGGGAACTTCTGCACATTTGCCGTAACTTCGAGGTAAAATTTTCATCACAGTACCTCCCCATAACTGCGTTTAATAAAGGAAGAAATTAACCAGGCTATATCAAAAGATGACAATACCTTAATAATAGTCAATTTTAGCTTAATAAAGTCTTACATATTTTTGGTGTGAAATGTAGTAAAAACCATGAAGAAAAAAATTACTTTTAAACAAAAACCTGCCATGCAAATTTAATCCAGTTTTCTGCAAATCTTATTAGAAATTAGGAAATAAATCAAACATGACTGAAATAGGTACTTCTATTCTATATTACTGAATAAACAAAAGTTGGGACCCACTTATGCATAAGTCGTGTAGTGCCCACACCTTATTTTTATGTCTTAGTTGATCAGTATACCACTTATGTATAGTTGACTGATTTCTCTCCACTTTGGGACTCCTTCCTACAAATCAAACTTTTGACCAATATGATCTGACAAATGTGGGAAATACTATTTCTTTCTTAAATGTTGTATCCATTGAAATAAATATATTATTTATCCAGGTCTGTATTTCTTCTGATATCCTCAGTTACTCTTGGAATATCTTTCCTGAACCAAATGTTTAAAGAATGTAAAACACGGTTTCTGATTCCTAAGACGTGCATTTGTGAAAATCTACATTAAAGATCCCATCTACAATATTCGTATTTTGGGGCATTGCTTGGTTACATATCATTAGATATTACTTCATTGTGTTAACAAAATAAATTTGCCAGTTTCTGCTTATGTAAATGGTTATTATGACCAATTTATCGTCTTTAAAAGTAATACCATATATTTCTGGTTGCATTTCTATAAAATATAGATTTATGTTTTAATTAATCTATATTAATAGTAGAAGTAATGGTTTTTCAGTAAACGGTATATTTTTAGTTCTTTATTATGTAATTTTAGATACCGAAATTTAGAATTTTGGAATTGCAACTGGAAAAGTTTCATATTATGGGAAATATTGAAAACGACATATTCAATGCATCAAACATACACGCATCTGCACCAACAAAATATAGTGTTACTTACTGTCAACGCTTGTCCGTTGATGCAAAACGTAATATGTGTGGACTATGTTCTGTTTCATATTAAAACTTCAATTACACATAGATCTCAATTAATAATTCCTAGAGAACGTTATGACATTGCTCCCTTTACAGGCAACCATGTTTTCCTTTTCTATTAACTGCATAAAGCTTTCAGCATCCGCTGAATTAATCGTAATAAATGTATATATCCATATATGACGAGAAAACTCATCAGTACTATGTTTGTAGTATTTCTCTGGTAAATTTTACAGTAGTGGATGATCAATGATCAAACAAAAGATAATTATAAAAAGTCTTTGTAAAATACTGGAAAAAGCAATTTCATTAATTGCACATATGTACTACCAGATAAACCCGTGTTTCACATTAATATTACGGCTTGCTTAAATGCAAACACTGCTGATTGCTGTAGCTCTAAATATGAAGGAATAGTTTTAAACGTTGGCTATTTGATAAATGAATGACAAAATACATACGCGGTGAATTAAAAACAATTCGAAAAAAATCACGAGGGCACTTAAGGTCTGATATTCACCATAATTTTTCTTTCCAACATTTTAAGTTAATTATAATTATTTTCGAGGTATACGCAAAATTACATATGTGGTCATAATGCACTACTGTTTAATGACAAACGAATATCACGTCTTTCAGGTGAAATGAAAGTCAGTATATATGTATTTATTAAAATAAATTTGTGTTGAGATAACTTGTTCTTTTGAATTTATTAAATATTAAATTTTGCTACGTTGCAAGTTCTATTAAAATTTAAAAAGCAGAATAATAAACATTGGTCCCTGTATGTTTATTTATGTATGTAAAACTACATTATCAGGGTACGCGATAACTAAGTGCAACAAGGCCTTCTTATATGCTGTGCTGGGTTGATGTTAATTTTTATTGTGTGAAAGACCAGAAACGTTTTAATTTGAATAGGTAAACTTTTATATTTAAATTCTAAATTGTTCATATTTCAAACACGTACGCATTTTTAATATTTTTGTTTTCATTCCATTTTATAAAAATAGAAGAATTCATATATGTAAATCAACTACTGATTGTTCATGTAAATAGTAACATTTATTTTGATTTAAATATTTATGGTATACATTCAAAGTTTGTTCACGGCAATCTCAATACTCTAAGGCAATAATTATCGTTAATATTAGATGTTTTGTTTATATTTATTTGTACGGAATTTTTATTAGTCAGGTACGTCCTAAATGAATCGGATTCATGGAATAAGGATCTGATTAATTAATAGTCGCGAAGTGGGGAAGAAATACGTAGTCTGTCGTCGTAAGATTTCTTAGACAATACTGTCCACGAACAGATATTTTTTTAACAAAATAATTCAAAAAATTTTTTTAGAAAAAATTGGTCCGATTTCTGACAGTTCTTTACAAAACAAATGAATTATATTGTTTAATACTTATATCTTAGCAAATTGAATAATTTGTCAGATAACTATTTTTCCATAAGAATAAAAATCATTAATTCCGATCGCTATATTCATTTTTTTTAAATCAGTTAATAGTTTGTAACTCCCAATAACTTTTATGGAATCCAAAATTAGCGAAATATTTCCAAATAAATTGCTCTTCGATGAACATAAATATTTAACTTCCGGTCCGAATTTTGAAATAAAATATTTACGGCGAAGTTGTTCCAAACTGACTATTGAACACTTTCGTATATTTCAGGAATTTTAGTGAAATGAATCATGTACTACATAGATAATATAAATATAATTTTGTGCAAAAGAAAAGTGCATATCTAATAAAAAAAAAAAACTAATCAGATCTTATGACTAAAATCATAAGTTTATACTGTATCACCATACCAAAGTCTTTGATTAAACACCACGTTTCTGTAGACAAGGACGCCTTATTTAGTAGAAGATTTTTTCAACGAGCAGTTGGTCATATTTCAATGACCAGTTAAGCAGTTGTTTTTAAATACTGACAAACTTGGTGTTTAAAATATTCGTAGCCAATACATTAAGAAAAAGTATAAAAGTAGTGTGAAATGTCCATTACTTCGTTGCGTACTTACAAATACAGTAAACTAATATCACACTAGGATAACAAGCAACCATTTGTTGCTTCTGTCAGAAGATAGAAAACTGGGGATCTTTCATAAGAAGATTTTCAATGAAATTTATGTAGTTCAGAATACATTACTAAATATGGTTGGTGACCACTGTAGACATGGATAGATTGGATAGGGTTTTGAAATTTGGGATTCTTAAGCGCAAGCCCTGGTACTATACATATTAGTCAACGAACACACAGTTCTTAGCCAAACCGTAGTGAGGTAAACAGGAATTTGAAACACGTGTCTGCAGTTGCACTACATCTAGAAATTTCTAATAATTAATTTTTAATCAACAGATTTAACAGTAGTTTTGAATTTTTCGACTACAGAGTTGATCGTGGTTCATAATCGCGCAGACTAAATTGATCATCATAACCTAAGCGAATATCATGGACAGTCGCTCGAATTAAAAAAAAATTGAAATAAATTGCATAAGTTTGAGAGGTAACTATCAATACTCAATAAAAGTATCACAATATATTTACTGGCTGAAAAATTCGCTTGTTGTTGATTAAATATTTTATTTATTGATATAACACCGTAATGATAAATGTATAGAAAATTGAATAATTTAGAAAATAAATTTATTTTGAATATTTCATAAGCTGATTAATAGAAAGTATACTTTGTTGCAGACATTAATACCTAACGAGTCTAGATAACATAACATATAGTGGTGGAATATATTATGCTCACCCTCTTATTAATAATTCATATAACATATCAGTTTCTACAGATTACGTATATGACTACTGTCGGGAAGAATCTATTGTATGATAAAAAAAACTACCATATAATTTGTGTTATTTATTTGGCGTGTGCGGCTGATCTTTTATGGGACTAATCAAAATTACCAAGGCTCCGAAAGCACGTTTTTGTCTATTATCGCGTCGTTATTACAGGTTTACCACATATTAGCTTGAAAATAATGGGGGGAGATTAGTAGAGCGTAGAGGCGAGGCAAAACATTTCTCTCGGCTGTCGGCTGGATGTGTGGTCCCTTTTTCAGATAATCGGTGACAGTTTTCAGAAGTTTCAGAAGGGTATTACCGTAGGCTAGCGAAAATAATCGCGACGCGTTATATCAAATAATGTAATCTCTAGTGTATTCATTTTTTGGCCAGATGCAAGAACAGTATAACTGAGGACTGTGCCATCGGCCGCCCATGAAGTTTTCCATTTTATAGTCGAGGTTATATGCGTGCGAGAAGAGCGAGGAAGATAAAAATATCTCGCAGCACGATCTCCTTCCTCCTTCGCTCTCGACGTTTTCCAACATATGCGGTCCTGATTCCATTCGCCGAGGCGAGCCGCGGTTAATTTAAACCGTAATGGTTACATATTTATCTGAAAGGAAACGAATTGCGCAATACTAAAAACCTAATTCAGTTCAACAAAGCTGCTCATAAATTCTCGGCTTTCATTTGATTGTTTTCATCCAGGAGTTTAAATAGAACTATGGGAACTGAACAGAGAGTGGAGAAATATAGAAGCAGCGAAAGCGGAAGAGAGAGGAAGCTAACGAGTCCGTTATTATTGTACAAGAAATTATATTGGATGAATGGTAATTTCTTATGAATGTTATTAAATACGTCATCCATATAGGCCTTTGTGTATCATAAATTATTTTTCGATGGCTATAAATGAGTTCATCTTCAAAGAGCGAAGAGCGATTGTCTGTGCGATATCGTAATAAAATTTATAATATTCCTCGAAAAAGGACTCAAAATAAGATATAAACATTGTACCGTTATTTGAATAACATTTCTACTTTAACTATCAATAATCTTATTTGATTAATTTTTGTTGCCCAGTGTTCGATGGAATTAGAAATTTTCTTAAATACTTACTCAAGGCATGGTCTACAACCACTTTCCCGAAAACAAAAAATGAGGTGTGGCCACCACACGACTTTCTTATACGTATGAGCGTTTCAAACTAAACAATTTTGAGAATTTTTTTATACAAAACTTATTCAAAATCCTATTCTAAGTACTTTCATTCTCTTAATAAATCGCTATAGAATGCATACTTTGCAAGATATTCGAAAAAAAGTGCTACTCGCTAAGAGTAAAAGTGCTACTTCCGGTCCGAATTTTGAAATTTCGTATATACAAAAAATATTGAAAATCCAGTTCTAAATACTTTTGTACTCTTGATAAATATACATAGAATGCATAACTTACGAAATATTTGCAAAAATCGCTATTCGATAAGAGTAAAAGTGGTACTTCCGGTCTGAATTTTGAAATTTTTTTTATACAAAAGATATTGAAAATTATGTTTTAAATACTTTTATACTTGTAACGTACTTGTGTAAAAAGCATTACTTGCGAGATATTCGCAAAAAAACTGATTTTCGATAAGAGTAAAAGACCTATTTCCGGTAGGAATTTCGTAAAACTTCTTTAAGACAATTTATCTCAAACTTAATTTTAAGTACATATGAATTCTTTATAATTTTGTTTAAACTTTGTAGAAATATTGGCAAAATTCGATTGTTTTACTGAAGTAAACTGCTACTTCCGGTCTACCGATTTTACTGAAAAACTAATCAGATCTCAAGAGGGAGATTATTACGAATATAATCGTAAATATAAAATTTGGAATTGATACCTATAGCGGTTTGACCGCTATCGTGGTCACACACACACACACAGAGAGAGAGAGAGAGAGAGAGGGGGGGGAGAGGGAGAGAGAGAGAGAGAGAAAGACATTTTTTAAAAACCACTTTTTCGGTATCAGGGGACTTCAACACGTGGACATCTGCAAAAATATCGATGTCGAAAATTTTCATCATCATAATACTTCCTTATACTACGTATAAGAAAGTAAAAGAAGACCTACTGCAGCGAACAGTTATGTAATAATGCTATCGGCGATTTAATAGAATGATTTATACATTTAAAATATATAATTATGATTATGCATATAAAGACAGGAATTATATTTATATTCCATTAATTATTTTTGTTTATAATTTACTTTTTAAATACAGTCATGTTGGTCATGTTGGTCATATTATGTAATAACTAAATAAAGTAGGATCATTAACCGTGTACAAGTCTCCTGAAACCTCTGAAAACTTACCAAGGTTGATCTGGAGGTTTATCAATTTGCACAAAATTAAGTACAGAAATACTTATCAGAACAGTGCAACAAATTTGGCATAGTTTCTATAGTTAAGTTACTTTCTTAAGTTAATATAATAAGTATACATGCCTGCGAGAAATAGGCCTGCTCTTTTACCATGTATATTTTTGACTGGCTTCACAGGCGAACATCGAAAAAACTTTTTTAATAATTTTGTCTGTTTCTTATGTTTTTGGGTGTGCTAAGTCCGAAAATAATAATAAAGAAATCGTATCGCCCACCATTTCTTCACATTTGAATATGCGAAGTATAAGAAATTTATTTTTATCTAATAGCTCTGCATTTACTATACTAATAAATATACTAAAACATACAGTAAATCTAGACGAAATTAGGTTGACAGTGTTCGCAATAGTGCTCTTTGTTTTCCCACTTTGCTCGCTTACAGATGTTGGCGGTAAAAACTGCCCTAACAGTTTTTGTTAAATATGTGGCGATTTTGTAGTTAAAACACATCATTATCAACATTAAATACTTTGTTAAAAAAGAGTAAATTGCATATTATCGTGTATAGTTCGGTGATGAAGAAAAACATTGGGCTCCACACAAGGTTTGGTATATTTTTGTTGAAGGTTTCATCATGAGATTCTAGATAAAACAAAAAGAGTACAAGTTTTTGATTGGAATGGCGGTTTACGAGCTAATAGTGCCTAAACTTTAATACATTTTCCAACATTAAAGGAATAACAAGGAGGCTATGTTTGCCCCTGCTGTCATAACATGACTATAACTTTTGTGTAATCTTGAATTAAAATGGATCCCTATAAAATTATGAGTGTACAGCAATTTCATGACGATGATTGTGATCGGCGACTGGAATTTTGCGATTGGTTTTTGGAGAAAAATCGCCTACAACCACATTTTCAAAATTATATCTTATTTAGCGATGAGGCTTCCTTTTATTTAAACGTTTTGGTAAACCGGCAAAATTACAGATATTGGTCTGACAATAATCCTTGTTGGGCTGAAGATATGCGGGAACAGATCAATCCTAAAGTTAATGTTTGGTGTGGCATATTTAACAACAGAGTGGTAGGTCATGTTTTCATAGAAGGAAATTTAACGGGTGCAAGGTACTTGACATTGCTACGAAATCAGTTCCAATATTTTTTTGTAATTAATTTTTGATACTATTGCTATACTTTTAATGTTGGAAAATAAATTAAGTTTAGGCACTATTAGCTCGTAAACCACCACTCGAATCAAAAACTTGCACTCTTTTTGTTTTGTCTTGAATCTCATGATGTATTAGAAATTGTTAACAAAATGCAGTGTTGCCATTTAAGAAAATATGTTTCTCTGAAATAGCGCCCTATCTGGCAACAACACGTTTATTTTTTCCACACATTTTTCTTATTTGGACTAATTCCTAAAACTTTGCTTCAGGAACCATAGGTCTATGTTTTCAAATAAAAAAGTTAGCCTATGTCAGGATTTAAATAACCCTGTATATTTAAGAGTGATTAGTGTAGAAGTGAGTTTCAAAGAGCGACCCCCAGTTATAAGTCACGTAGAAAGTAAGTACCTCTCGCATATATTCATAGTTTAAGTAGTATAAAAAAAGAGAACGTGACAAGATTAAACAAATTATAATACATCTTCCTGTGTAGTATCATATAATATTTATTGTCCCTTAAGCGATAGTGTTACAATTTGGGATAATTTAGAACGACAACAGTACACATCAACGCTAAATGCTTTCATTAACATATCGGTGATGGACGAGGCCATGTCTCAACTTGATAATAATGATAATACATAAAATTACCATATAATGCTTATTTAATTGACGACCATCATGAGTTAAATATACAGACTCATTAAAATTGTTGACATACATTTATTTATTCAACGTAAAATAACACGTTTTTTTAACGCACTCGTACATATTATCATGCGTGTAACGGCTGTAAGTAAATGATTTATTAATCAGCTTTTCGACATTAACAAATTTCATATTATTATTCTACAAGTGCACTTTAAAGTGTTTGATTTCGAAAATTATCGTTCTAAACTAATAAACTATAACATATGAATTTATAATAACAGGTTATTTATGCTCTACTTCATCACATTGGCAATCTTGTATATCAAAAGTTATACGCGTAATCGTATTGAAATTTAAGTTACTTTATTGGAGTATGAGCTAACTTTGTGATACTTATAAAAATTCAAATTTCAAAGTAAACAACATGGAAAAGAATTGATGAAAACTTACAAATCCTTCAACCTGCACTATTTTTCCTTATAAAGGCGGAATTTTACATAATACGATTGTACTACTCCTTCTTATATCAACTTTACAATACTCGTAATAATTTCGAAATAATTATAAAATATTTCATCTCTTCTAAGAGCAATATCTACTATTATTCATCCATATATGCCACATATCGGTGTCGTAGGTATGCGTAATTCTTCCTGGGAATAGAATAAAGGGAGAAACCATGTACAGGCAGAATTAAAAATAACAAAGTAACTAAGACTGACATCTTCTTTACCAGCAACGGCGAAATATACGATAACATGAAAACTCGACGATGAAATGGTTTCTCTATTCCAGCTCACTCTTTGGCTTTCTTAAAGCGAAGGCCACAATATATGGCTATACGGTTATACGGGACTATCTCAGGGGCTCAAGGAAATCTCAAGTCCTAACAATTAGAATTTGATATTTAGTCACTGTTAATAGAACTAAAAAACTTATTGCCGGAGGCAGCCCTCTATAATAGTATTGGGGAATTTTTGGACTAGGCATTCTAAACTTGTGTGTCTTAAGAAATAAAAATAGAAATAGAAATAAAAATTTATAATTTTAGATATTCTTGTACTTTTGTAGTTGTATTGACTATTGTTTTTTATCATTTCAAATTCCTGTTTTCTTGTTCTTTTCTATTTGTTATATTGTATACATGTATGGACTGACACTGTTAATGTTTCCATTGTAAAATTTTATGACAATAAAGCTTTATTTATTTATTTATTTATTAACTTAGTTAAATGATTAAAAGAATGCACACTACAATGAGTGGGAAGTATGGTTGACAAAAGGTAAATATTCCAGGAAATTGGAGATTAATAAAGTATTATGCAAGGGGGCTACCTAACTCCCCTATTAATTATTATATATTTTCAATTTATGTATGCTTACATCCACATTTCCTATCCCTGGATTACGATATAATCGATACAGTAATTGTCCACTATTTTTATTCTTTATCAGCAATTCGGAGCAGATTCAATATTATTTATTTTATTATTGACATTTAAAATATGTATGTATTGAATTAAAATTGCTTTTTCGCATGTCCGGCAGTATAATTACTTTTATTATGTATAATACTACAGTAAGAACCAGGATATAATTTAATCTCAGTCTTTAAATTATATTTATTATTATTTATGGGACAATTCCGCTGAAAATGCAACTGCAGACACGTGTTTCAAACTGGTAGGTTCTAGTCAGTGCAGTGTAGCCAAGGAATAAGATAGGAAACCTTGGATATGAAAAGCATCAATACGCGACACATATATGAGACAGACTACTAAATGAGGCCTCAGCCACAATCTCCTCGGTTTTGAGGATTCATCTAAACGTCGCCGCGAGGTAGACATTGTCCACCTGCGTGCTATGTGAACCCTTAGGATATGAATTGAAGAGCAAACGAATGCGGATCTTAGGATATAATAATATAATAATCAGATCTCAAGAGGGAGATTATACTCGTAGGTGTAAAATTTGGAATTGATAGCTACAGCGGTTTGACCGCTATCGTGGTCACACACAGAGAGACTGGAACAGAGAGAGACACTTTTCAAAAACCACTTTTTTGGTATCAGGGGACTTCAAAACGTGGACATCTGTAAAAATATCGAGGTCGAAAATTTTCATCATCACAATACTTCCTTATACTATGTATAAGAAAGTAAAAAGAGAAAAGGAAGATAAAGCGGTTCGGATATGTGAAGAAAATGTCATCGGATAAATTAATTAAGAAAACAGCTTCAAAATTAGCCCACGTAAGAACGAAAAGGGACCACCAATTGGAAATTACGACAGAAAAAAAAGTGGACGGAGACTCAATTTCAGCAGGCGCCATAACAGGGCTTATAGGGATTATAGCTGAAGAAGAAGAAGAAGAAGAAGTATCTAATTATCTTTTTGTTTTTAATGAGAAAACAACCTTTCATTTTAATTATTTCTGTTCCATAATACGAGGGCGTATTTTTATGTTATCTACCTAGCCATGAAACAAAACGATTTCAATCAAATTATTGAAAAATGGCTGTCACTGTTAGAAGTACATGTGCTAAGTTGTGTTTAGTTTATGCTGTGTATACAGATTTGAGACGGTCCATTCTCGATAAAATGAGTGAAACTAAAGTTGAACATCGCAGCGTAATAAAGTTCCTGACAAAGGAAGGCAATGATCCAAAAGCAATTCATGAAAGAATGGTTGCTGTATATGGGGAAGATACACCATCTTATTTCCAAGTAAAATATTGGTCTAAACTCCTTAGATGGGGCTGAGAGTCAGTCAATCAATGATGATCCAAAGTCCGGACGACCCGTTGAACCTCGAACTGAAAACATTGTGCGAAAAGTCGAAAATTTGGTACTGAAAGATAGGCATGTGAAGATCTCTGTCATTACCAATGAAATCTGTATATCCGAAACAAGTGTTCACAAAATTTTGCATGACGATTTGGGTATGAAGAAGGTGTCTGCACGGTGGATACCCAGATTGCTTACACCTGAACAAAAACTGTGCAGAAAAGAAGTTTATCACGAAAATTTGGTCAAGTTGGAAAGGGACAAAACATTTTTATCTCGAACTACTACCGGGGATAAGACTTGCGTATATTACTGGGACCGTCCTACTAGGCAAGAATCCATGCAGTGGGTTCATAAGGGCTCTCTACCACCAAAAAAGGCCAAGACACAATTTACTGGAAAAAAAACTGATGGCAACTGTTTTCTGGGATGCTGAAGGAGTTTTGCTTATTGAGTATATGCCGAGAGGGTCTAGCATAAATGGAGAGGCCTACGGAAACACAATTAAAAATTTAAAAAGTGCTCTGGAGGAAAAACGCCCGCATTCTTATCCACAAAAAGACTTGTTGCTGCACGACAATTGTCGGGTTCATAAGGCAAACAAAGTTCAGCAGATAATCAATGACTGTGGGTTTATAGAGTTAAGGCATCCACCTTATAGCCCCGACCTAGCTCCGTCAGACTTCTTCTTATTCAAAAATTTAAAAAGCATCTCGGAGGAGAGAGTTTTGCTTCTGATGAAGAACTCAAAGAAGCTGTTGAAGAACATATATAATATGGGGCAGCTGGAAAAAAGATGAAATAAGTGTATTAGTGTTGAAGGGAGTTACCTGTGTAGAAAAATATTTTTTTTTGTTCTCTTGCATGCTTTTTTTAATGGCTAGGTAGATAACATAAAGATACGCCCCCGTATTATTCTTGTTTATTAGTTTATTACATTTAAATATCGTGAATTACACATTTGTATTTTCTAACAATACACACCTTTTACAATTTCTTGTTGCAACAGAAACATTATTTCAGCGAGAACTGCAATCTCAGAGAATTACCATAAAAAACATCGCAAAGTAACTCAACTTTTCGTTCTTTAATGCAATAATATACTTTTAACAATCAATCAAACCAGTAACGCCAAGAACAAGGACTTCTTCAAGTTTTCACCCAATAGTATTTTATATTGTCAACGTCGGTGTTCAATTATTCGAAACACAGTTGCTTCAAATTATCCTCTGATGAACGGTTGGTGCAGGGGACCGCGAGACCTATTTCCTGCGGTCAAGAATCTAATTCAATTCCAGGAATTGCAATCAAACAGATGTGAGCGGAACGTTGTACAATGTGCTGTAGTATTGATACGGGTTTCTCTATTCACCGTGGAACAGCCTAGCGGGAGAGAAGTAAAGTGCAAATTTTACGCTCGTGTCGCGAATTTCGACTCCACAAAAATGATTATTCTGCAGAAAACTGGAACTTCACGTACAAGTAAGTGATTTCTGGTCTAATGATAGTATGTATAGTATACTGAATATTGATTGTTCGCGCGCATAGAATATTATGTTACAGATAAACTAATTACATTGATATTTTACTGACATGTATGCTCATATAAGGAGAGATGTTATAAAACGGATATTAATTTCATTTTATTAATCTATAAATTCATGATACAGCGCTGCGTTATCGTTGATCAGCAGGAACTCATGAATCTTATCAATGTTCAAGTCGAACAGGCTATGTCACGTCTAGTCGGCAGTTTCGAGTCTTTAAAAACCGATTTCTTGAACCTAGCACAAAATAAACTATCTACTGTTCCACCTACTGCTCGTTCTACCTATGCTGAATTATTGACAAATAAATTTAAGGCAGCTGTTATTGTTCAACCAAAGATTTTACAGGAGAATGCTAAAACAAAAACTGATGTTCTAAAGAAAATTGATCCCGTCAACTCCAATTTACACTTATCAATGGTCAAGCGTGTGAAGAATGGTAGTCTACTTGTGAGCTGTGTTTCGGCCCAAGATAACGACAAATTTAGAAGGCTGGTCAAGGAAAAATTATCTGATAATTATGAAGTCAAGGAACTTCGTGGTATGAATCCCAGGATTCGTGTCGTTGGCTTCACTGAGGAATTTCATGAAAATGACTTGAGTTATTTAGTACTGGTTATGAGTGTAAATTGATAAAGTTATATCCAACAAAGAAAAATTGTAATTTATTTCAGGCAGCTCTTCAACTTGATAAGGTTTGATACAATAATATCATGAAAGCTCGTTATATGTTTGTTGGTTATGACTGTTGCTCGGTCTTTGACGCCATCGACGTTCTACGTTGCTTCAACTGCAATGCATTTAATCACTCGTCCAAAAACTGTATTAATAAATCCACTTGCCCAAGATGCGGTAATCAACATAATCTTAAGGAATGTAAGGCAACTACATTAAGTTTCACTAATAGCAGGAAACTTAACTCTAAGGAAACCGATCACGTTGACGTTAATCACGCTGTTTGGGATTTGAATTGTACTGCGTATAAGGTTACTGCTTCTAAACTGCGAGATAATCTACTGTCTATTCAATAGCAATTACCTGATTTACAGTCTAATTCTACGCGTACTCGCAATAAAAGCTTATCAGTCTATTATCAAAATACTAGAGGCTTGAAAGGTAAAATTGCTGATTTGTACCATTCGTCCCTCTCTTCTCAGTACAATATTATTACGCTTTCTCTATACCACAATACCCAAATATATATCAAACCCCCCTATCAATCAGCAAAATACAGAGAATATAAAACTGTCCAAAATTAAATAAATAGACAGCAAGTTAATCTAACCTGACTCTAACCTTACTTAATATTTAACTTTACATATAAATAACACTTAGCAATATGAGCCAAATTAAAATTCTGAAATTGAACAATCAAATAATTTAACTTTAAGTATATCTCTTAGCATTGGTCTTAAGTAAGGAAGCAATATAAATAATTTTGTACTGAAATAGCCATTCAGATAGGCCTTCACTTTCAATCAAACACATTACCTCTAACCCCTAAACTATAATAATAACAAAGTCATATTCGTAATATCTGATCAGATATATAACGTTAACAAACGTGTCACAAGGATAAATCAGTACCGTTATCAAATGAAAATTAATTGCTCTAAAATTTAAGATCCGCTAAGGTTCTCCATATGATAAGAACACTAATTAAGGCAAATTTTTAGTATAGATCGATTCGAATTAAACACTATATATGCGGCTGCCCTTCGTATAGCTTCTGAAGGAAGTTTAACGATAAATATAAATAAAAAGGCTTACTCGTGGTCTATTATTAATAAAATATGTAAAACTAAAATAGCACTATATCTGAGGTCAAAAGATTAACGGAAAGTTTACTTAGAAACACCACTTATCTGTAGGTATATTCGTTGCCAGGTTCATGCATCACAACCAAGAAGTTCGCCTCAATCTAAACACAATTACTGGGAGGTCTCTCCAAACAAATTCTCCACAAAAAAAAAAAAGATACCAAATTCCACTTGTTAACATACATCCAACAAGTCAAACAGAGAATGTAGAGTGTATACTCGCGGCAAAAAGTTTTGTCGGGTGGTAAGACCAGCAATATGGAAGGTATCACTGGTCAACTCTAGTAATCCGATAATATTTTCCACTAAATTTTAATAAACCATAAAGGGAGATTGTAATATTTTTGTTTACCCTGAGAGATATATTAAATTTCCTCAAAAATCATAATAAAGCCATAAATAAGTAAACAAAAAATTACACAAAAAATCTTTGAAGACAATATATTCAAAGGAAAATATTTTAAAATGTAAAATAAGAGAATATCACACTTACCCCGGACGTTTTAATATATGTCCTTTTAAAAATGCCGAGGAATTACCATACTAATAAAAATAAAACAAAGAAATGCTGAAATATTAAAAAAAAAGTATTTGATATATGGGCTACAAAAAATCTTGATTTAAATAATATTCCAAAATTTAAACACATCCAGCAATTGCTCTGTAAATACCAAGGTAAATACCAGGTAAAAAAAGGTTTAGAATGCAAATATAACAATATAATCAAGAATTCTGAATTAAATTATAATGAAAAACACATAATTTTTTGTATCTATTTTAAAATAAATAGAATGTGTATTACAGAAAAAAATTAATGAATACATACTCGTAAATATCATCAATATAAATAATTACAAATTCTGTAAAACCCAGATCTTAATAAAGCATTCATTCTAGCCCTTGAAAAATAAAATAAATTCCGAAAGCCCCAAACATTTGTAGAATAGCAAAAAGATTTCTTTGTAATGTTGATACATCAATCTTATCGTGCGATAAATCATAAATGAAGAACATTTGAAATATATTTACTTCCATATACCACATGTATTTTCTTTTACGAAGCAGTTCAGTATATTTACTTAAACTTGGGTATTATAAAAATTGTATATAATCCCTCTTTATTTCCTGTTAGAATTTACAAGAGTTGACCATTGATACCTTCCATATAGCTGGTCTTAAGACCCGACAAAACTTTTTGCTGCGAGTAACGTGTAAACGTAACAATCACAACCCAAAATTTAAACATAATCGTCGGTCCCTATTTGGACTGCTAAAAAGTCAAAAGAAAAGAAATACCGTAATTAGCGAGAATTAATTATCCTTACAAAATTAAAAGAACAAATAATGGTAAGAAAAGCGATAACAATTGCTGAATTAACAAAGAAAAATAATTAATTACCTGTTAAGGGCGGTAGATCAAATGCAAATACAATATTACAATAAATACTATACAGTATGTCCCAGAAATAAAAAGACGGAGTAGCAGAAATCGGAAGCTAGATTGTGTAAAAACGTACCCTCAAAATATCAAGTCTTTATTCGTGCGCAGACGGCAGAAAAAAAAATAATAAAGAATTCAATTGGCCTTACGCCGACCTTGGACTTAATATCCACCTGCTTCATTTTCACAATCGGTTCTTTTCAGGACCACCATATTACTTGTGTTAAAAAAAATAGGAGGAGGAATAGATACTTCATAATAAATATCAAACCATTAATTATTTTAATTTTACAACTGCTAGAAAAAAATAATAACATTCTTGATATTTACTGTAATCTAGAAAACCTTCGATTTAAAATAATAATATTCAGCTGTTTCCGAATACAAACACATTAAAGAGCAACAACCTTCCTATTTTAAAAATAAAAACAATCTTTTTTATTGTCTGCAATAAAGTGGGTCGCCCATCTGGCAAAAAATATGTTTTATATGAATCAGTACCATTTAACGTGTTTTCCCCGTTTTATACAAATAAAAGCGTATTTTTCTATGAATGCGTCTTCGTTTCTATTTACAAATGTGCATTCTTACGTGTATTTATAAACATAGATTCTGTGCAGGTCAGGTAATGTAATTTTTTTTATCTAAAAAAACAACATAGAAAATTAAATTTTTAATTTCTTCGTTATTGCGGTATATTTGGGTCTGTTTCTGTTCGGCCTTTACATAGCTGCTATTCCGTCTTTTTATTTCTGGTACACCCTGTATATTATCTATCCCACTACTTATGGTAATTAAATAGACCAAAACACTATGACATTCGTTTTAAATGTTAAAACATTGCTACTTTAACGAACGTAATGATGCCAAATAAGGTATGAGATTGTTCTGGGTCAAATTCTACTCAGTATATTATTTCAGTAAAATTTTGTTCCGACGACTTGTATATTGTTGTGATCTTATTCCTATTATTGTTATTTACTTTGCAGTAAGTCATACCTGCGCCGTCACCTGTTGGCCAGCTGAGTTTACTTGAGTTAAGGCAGGTACAGATTCACAAATCTCTATTTTTAATCAATTTTCCACAATGCTTATTAAATCTGCTTTTTTTTTCTCTGATTAATTCCTTCATTCCTCTACTGCTTTATATCCAAAATAAATTTCGAATTTGTTATATCATGAAATATTGATTAACCTACGGTCATAAGATTAAATATAAATAAATTAAATATAATGTATTAAACGGAAATGGAGAAAATTCAACTTGTGTGTTAATTTCAACGAATTAGTGTAGGAAGAAAATCACGTTCAATTTTTAATGACAGCATATCATTTTCTTCGTTTTTATTTTATATTTTCATACACACAGAAATAGTAATAATATTCGCAGGAAACAGGCAAATTGAGTTAAGAGATTAAAGCAAAATCGACGTTGAGAGCGCTTTTGCTTAAATTCTCTGGAGAGAAAAGTCACGTACTGGCTGTTATAAATACCCCGCTGTCAAAAGAGTGAGCTACTCGTCTAATTGGCAATAAAATTAACTCACGCGAGTTACCCCGTTAAAAAATTTAAAAGACATTCTTCTCTTCCTTCCAGTCAAGGCCGTGAGGCGACCGAGAGAAAGGAAACGGAAAAGTCTGCGAAATAGAAGTGACAAAGTTAAGCTTGGCAGAAGGCATTAGCTCGTCGTCCTTTTATCCCTGGGAAGCTTAATTAAATACTTACCTCAGTCCTTTAGTTATATTGAAACTTACTCACGCGTGCTCTTACTTCGTTCTTTTAAAAGAAGTGAGGGAGTCGTTGTTGCTGTCGTCTCATTGTAGACGTCGCCTTTGCGGAAGACTCGTCTTTAAGTGTGCTAATTAAAAACTATCCACAAAGACAGAGGAAATTTCGTGTCTCATTTATACAAACTAGTACTTTACAACCTAGCGACGAAGTACTGATAATCTAAGAAAATAGCACGACTTCAGTGTGCAAAAACAGTTTAATTGTTACATATGAAGATAGGCGCTTTGGCTAATATATAATAGAAAGACAACGTTTAAATTAGTTTAAAAACTAAGAAATGCGCAAGTTGCTATCAGCCAAAATTAAATCATTATTTTGAATATAACTCTATTAAAAGTAAACATACGGACAATACATTTCTTTGGTCTGAGGTGTGTAAATAATTTATACTTAATGTTAGCTGAGATCACAATCAATTTAATATGAAATTAATGAAGTTTATGTGCCAGATTAAATTAAACTAGAATAAGGATACCTGTATGTTATATTAATAACAACGTTTATTGTATCGCTATATTAAGTGATTCGCCGGTGAATGTCGTCATACACCAAATACTCCCCTGACAGACTGAAACATTATTTGTATTCTAATATTCACTGGTGTATGTCAACATACACCGATCGACAGTAGTGAATGTTATTCAATTAGTAACTGAAGAAATATGAGCATGCGTGATGTTCACCAAATCAGCTGTTATCCATTTCATCGAGCTACTACAAAATGCACAACACGGTTTTTTCATTCAAGTACCTAGTTCCATAGTACAATACAATAAACGCTAAACAATTTCTGGCAGAGTTTAACACTTTAGTACAAGGTAGAGGACAGGACAATTCTTATTTTAACCAAGATAAGTATTCAAAATTTTTAAGTTAAGTGATTGCTTCTAAAGTAAAAGGTAGTAAACCGTTGCCACCAAACACAAGACTCCGTGGAATGAGCTAGATCAAATATACAAAGTATGTTAACTACTTGGATTGATGACTACCATAGATGAAAGTGGTCGGAAGGTCTACATTTTTGTTCAGTTTGCAAAAAAAACGAGTTACCACGAGAAGATTCGATAGACTCCACACGAAGCCATGTTTGAGGTTAAACTAAACAGAGGAATAGTATCATTGTCTCTTCCTCGTGAGAAAATTGGAAACAATGAAACAGAGAAATAGCTTGAAGAAATTGTTAGCAACGTTTTTGAATATAAAAATTGATTGCACTAATGAGCTGAAGAAGATCAACACCATTATCACGCGGACGACGGTGATGTTGAACGAAATGACAGTGATGATGGTGAAGACATATGTGACTCTTCTCTACATGCAAAAGTTGCATGAACAAGACAATTTCTACGAAAAGAGCAGATGCAAAAAAAAAATTCAAACTACAGACGCGCAAATGATGCAAACATCAAAAAAGAAGCTTCCTTCAGTTCAAGCTAGTGATACCGAACGAGTCTAAATCGCAGATGTTGACCGAGACCGTACTGATCTTCTAAATGTGCTCACCGCAGCTGTTAGCGTAGAGAATTCGTATGATTGTAAATTAGTAAATAAAAACGGTACTCCCAAGCAACACTTCACCCGAAATCAGTGCACACTTTTTAAAGACAAGTCACTGTCTATTGGTAAAATTCTATCAAATGAAGTACGTGAATGAAAAGGGGCTACTGCCATTTCGAAAAGTTGGTCCGAGTTACAAACGCTGCAACTGCAAGGAGAAATGTACTACTAGCAATTGTAGCCGGAAAAATATGGGATTCCTTTGGAACTCAAAATGTCATCACTGTTTTACATGCTGCAACAAATAGTGTGCCAAATATTTTTGTGTCCTCTAATATTTTATCAGCATTTGTCTTTCTCTACTGTTTAATAAATGGCCGTCACTTTATTTCTAATGGAATAAATTAATTCAACATTCACCATTTATGCCATGCAAATGTTAAGAATCACCGCTGTAACCTAGAATCAATGATATTTTAAAAAAAGCCTACCGGTGAATGCTGACAATAATGTGACTCACAGTAACATATACATATATTAAAAATTCTTAGCCAAATATACAAGAAATGTAATTAAAGTAATCTGTCATCTTGACGTAGAAGTTATATTGATTAAATAGTAAATTAATAACAAAAATGACAATTAAAAAAGCAAGTTATTTAAGTCGAATTATTGAAAGACATCAAATGAATTAAAGATCTAATATTTCTACTTAGGTGACTTGCTTTTCTAATTGTCATTTTTGTTATTAATTCACTATTTAATCAATATAGCTTGACAGATTAGTTTAACTATATTTCTTGTAGGTATATTTAGCTAAGAATGTGCATATTTACTAATTACCTGGCTGAGAATTGGCATAATTTACACAGTACAAACTGCATTACTTACTACTGTTGCTTTACATTATGGACGTATATGGACTTTTTTCGGAATTGATATTCTTTAGGTAATACTACACACCTTCAGAAGATGGAAGAGTGCAACTGATGCAATAATCATTATCAAGTACACAGTACAAAAAGCAATCCAATCAAACAATTTATATATTTACAGGATAAGAATAAAAGATATGTGGGAGATATTTGAAAAATTGGCTAAACATAAAAATAAATGAAAAAAAAATCTACATAAAATCAGAAACAAGTGCAGCAACATGACGAATACAGCGTGACCTACGTTTGAAACTATTTTTTGAGCATAGCTAGGAGGAATACTCCTATCTACTAAATATATTGATGGCATATTAAAAACAAACAGAACCAAAATAATCGATTGAACATCATAAGAATGCCCCAAATCAATAAAATGGACACTAAGTAACAGTCAGAGAGATGACTACAAGCCCACGATGTAAGAATATTAAGAAAATTAGCAGTATAGATAAAGTTCTGGATAGAAAAGAGGAAAATAAGTTGTAGTGATATCTTAGATTAAAAAAATAAAATATAATTCCAAGCGTGCTTTGATCACGTAGACAAAGTGAAAGCAAGAAGATTGTTGAACAAAGCATGTAAAATGAAGAAGCAAACAACAAACCAACAAGTGGGAACGAATTGAAGGAGCACAAAAGACAGCATCTTTTCAACACAACAAATAAAGAATGAAACAAATATCTCGACACTGACAATACATTGGTAAATAAGGTTTAGGATTTAGATAAGATAAATTCAATTCTATATAAAAAAAATATTTTATTTAAGAAAATTAATTTTTATATTTCAATTAGCAAAAATAAAGCGAAAAAATTTCTCTTGATATAATCTTGAAACATATTTACTCATCCCCGAGGGTTACAGTGTTTTATACTGCAAGCTTGCAATAAAAGAAAGTGTGAAAGAAAAAGTATTTGCGAACATAAAACGGAAATAATATTATTTGCTTCAACGTTAAAACTTCCATTTTTTTAATTAAATGAAACACGCGCCAGTGAGTATAAAAAAAAAGGCAAGACATTAAATCCGAAAACGATTTTAATCTCAAAAGAACGTGCTGCATTTGTAGTAAATACTTTTCCGGAGCTAATAATCAAAACACAAAAACATCAGAACAATGTTTCAAAACGTAAATATGATTTTATTTCTGAATCAGATTAAACACAAATCCTGAAGTTTAAAAAATAATTAATAAGTAATGCAAACTATTAACTTACAAAAGTGGACTGTATAAAAAACTCAATGGTGTTGTAATTATTAATATCTTCTAGTATATTAATAGCAGTATGCTCATTTGACAAGCCCAAATCCAAAGTTCTGCTAAAATTTACACACATATCAAACATACATAATATATAGGGTAACAGCAAACATTCTGAATAAACATATTGCTGTGACAACATAACTATTTGGAATATGATTGCCATATATTAGGCCTTGCCAAATAAATTATGTTGTGTGCTGTTCCAGCAACATAAATAATAAAGATGATGATAATTTTTATTATCCTTAATGTATATTTTATATATATCTTAACAGCACGTACTTTATAAGTATACGTGAATTCTTCAGTGTATCTGAATTTCTTCCCTCTGGTCAAATCTCTTGTTTTTATTAAAGATTGGGATAAGGTTATAGCCTATTTAAAATGAAAAAACCAGAAATCATATAAAACATAATTGTCGAATTTATTTAATATTTATTACATAAAAAAAATATAGCATCGCTATACTGTATTCACCATATATATATATATTAAAAGAAACATAATTATAAGAAAACGTTTGTACCTTGTTCTAGGTTGTAACGTTTCTTTATGATACGAATATATTTTCTTATACTTAATTAAATAGAACCCTAAAAATATTTTCCTGTTTCTCACCAAATAAATCCAATTAACTTTTGTATATTGTTTACATTTTCTGCTAGTTCTATTTTCACCAGATACATTATATTTGCACGTAATGCCCTGATAAACCTAGAATTTCGCAATGGTCAATGTTTGGAGAAAAGCTTGAATCTGATTACTATCTATAACCATTCGCACGTGTTATAGCTAGCATTTCAGAGTCCGCTTCCTTATTTCAAATCTAATCTTAAATCATTAATTCATAATCAAAATTTTATTGTAACTATTAATGATGCCAAATACTGTGCCAGAAAATATACATTTGCACGCTACATCCTCTTAACACTCAACACCATTAATTATTTTATCTCTTTTAAACTTGAAATTAAAGAATGCTTATTACTATCTCAGGAAAATATTTATTATCCCTGTTGCATAACGTCATATTGAATATACGTTCGCACGATATATTTCAATACTCGTATAGCTACATTGATAAGTCTTTGCCTCTAACTTACTTTGAATCATTGAAAAACTTTTCAAATTCGGCCATTTGCATCTCCATTATTTTTACAAAATTACAAAAAAACAATTAAACAAAGAAAAGAAAATTGAATGAAAATAAAATTAACACGCTAATACAAAAGAAATCAATATGAATCGTGGTGTATCTAACCCTACGATTTTAAGTTTTATATAACCAGCTAATCTGTGAATCAATCAATGAATGAATCTTGTCGATTCTTGTTTTCAATTTATATTCCCGGGAAAGACAAGTGACCGTTCTCAACGCCATCTTCAGAAACTACCATTTAAGTTGTCACCCTGCATCTTCAGTGCTCCTGGCTTTCAAGTTGCCGTAGTGATTTGAACACCCACACACACGCACTTGTTGTCTTTTTGACAGTTCCTCACCTCAAAAGGTCAATACCCCGAGAATTGTCCGTTTATACTTTAAAAGTTTCCCATGAACTGTCTAGCGTTTCTCCAACGTAGGTATACTTGTTTCAATATAAATCTTCTTTATATTTGTTTATGAATTTATTCTTTCCATTAGCTAACACAAATCTTATTTTTGTTTTATGTCCAGCTCTCGGCGATATTGGAAAAACATTGTAAATAACAGGTATTCTTTTAATAATATTACTCGTACTACTATGGTCCATTTGGTTTGCCTTTCCGTCGCCTCCTTCTATCCAGGACTTCTCTAACGGTGATATATCTATCTGTAATAAACTACAAACCAAGTTTACATTATATTTTCTTTTTATTTTGTAGGTCATCAAAAACCGTACAAACCTCTCTACAGCTTATGAAACATAATATTACATATACAAATTCCTGAATGTATTCTATTATTACCAGCTGTCATTTATAAAAAACACTACTGCTGATTATATGTCTCAGAATATTTTTATTTATATCCTTTTTTATTTACTTATCTAGTCATAAGTTAAGGTAAATATTTATTCTTTTTGTATGATTTAATTAATAAATTTTATTACCTCATGCACGTTCTCAAGTTTACATAATCATTCAATTATTTTTCTCTCGTGCATATCGAATTCTATTTTCTTCATACATTTTTACTGCATTAAGATGACTAGTTCGTATTACACTACCATCCATAAGCATAACCCTTTCTCGGTTATTTGCCTTCATTTCTTTTTTTATTTTTAAACAACGGTCCATTATTTAAAATGTTCAGTGCAATTCTCACACATTTTATAAAGTCAGGTTGTTTTTCATTATACACAAACCATACATCTTGTTTCTCTTTTCTATAAAAGAAATATATATATATATATATATATATATATATATATATATATATATATATATATATATATGTCTTAAATTCTATCTCGTCTTTTATTTTAGTACTTATTTAAATTGTAAATATAAATTCAATTTTTATGTCTACATTTTCTCACATAAAAGTGTATGCAACCCAATATACTCATGTTAAAATTTTTGAAATACTCGTCTCGTTTCCTATTCGGTCTCTGCGTGTTACTCCTTTTACATTTCTCAGTTATTTCTTATTCATTGATTGTATTCTGCTCTTTATTCTAGCTGACGTTACCCAACTGTCGCTGCCGTAAGTTAGGAATGGCCGGAACATTGGTTTGTAAACTGACCTCTTTTTTGATTAAGAATCACCCAGAAAGTGCGATTGCTTCATGATCAGAGTATACACTATACCTTTCTATTTGGACTCCCAAGTATTTCAAAATGTTCACTTCTATTTCATCCTGATGAATGAATATTGAAGTTTTTTCGTTATGCTTGTTGATTAATAGTATTTTTTTATTTGTGTTTATTTTCGTATTCCTTCTGGATAACCCCTGTTGACATATTGTGATGTTTTTCTTAAGATATTTTTCGCTAAGCACACACAGCATTAGATCGCTGGCAAAAGCACGATTGGAAGACGTAAATCGACTCGTTGTAGGATACAAACGACCGAATCCATTGTGATTAACCACCAAAGTCCTTGTTTTGGACTTGGTGGTTAATCACTGTTATGAAGAGCAGAGGACTAAGTCTTAAGTCATCTTGGAATTTGAGTTCGACTCCATATTATTTTTTTCTGACATGACTGGTGTTAGGATAATACAGATTAATTAATTAATGCTCTTAGATATTCCTGGGCATTTCTTTTTTCGAAACTGTCCCACACTATGTTTTTTAGTATTAGGTCGAAGAATTTCTCAAGACCTATCAAAGCCATGTATACTGATTTGCTTTTATCTCCTATACACATGTGCTTTTCCTGAATCCACTCTGCGTTTCTTCCAGCTGCCGTTCTATGTATTAGATGCTTTACTGAATATTAGTGTACATGAGGACAAAGATATGATTACTATAGAAAAACGCAAAATATAATTAAATTAATTAAAAATAAGGCGTAATTCGCAAGCAATAATAATTTCGATTTGTTTCTGGAAAAGCGTGCAATGCCGATTACAATAATTCACACGCTTTTAAACCCGAAATAAAAATGTACTGTTAATGTTTTTAGCCTATCCATGCTGAACTTTCCACTGTTCAAACACATTTTAATATTTTTTTAATGCAGATTAACTTTGGTTTACGTTTCATTCTCTGATAATATATTTCATAAATTCCAACTCGTTATTAGGGTTAATCGAGCTTCTTAAATTGAATAAATAGAAAATCAATTACTACTGCGCATTTTAGAAATAGTTTCTAATGTAGTAATCCTTTATGCATATAATACAGAGAAGTAAACAGGATACTTAACTATACAATGGAACTATATAACAGTCTAGTTCTAATATAATCCTATAAGTATAATACAATTAAATGAACTTTCAGTTCAGTTAATTTAACCTTTTGCTTCGATTAAGTCGCAAACATCATTGTCATAAGTAAAATATATTCACATGTTTGTTATATACACGCATACGTATGTATACGAAAGAGATTTCTCCTTTTGACGACCGCTACGTTACTAGCTACTGTGCGAAATGGCTTTTAACCGCCAACGTTATTTCCGTGCTTTATTAAATTGCTTTATTATTCTAAACGGGAATCCGAGCGATTTTATCTGACTGACGCACGGGAAAAAAAAATTTTTAACGATGCTTTAAACGGCCCGTGAGAGGTCGACATTTTACCGGTGAAAATAAATTTAAAAAATTGACTTGATAAAAACAGGAAACGTTTCCATTCCCAATTCAAATTAACTTTTGAAACTAAATTGAACAGATAAAGAAAAGAAAAATTACATCTTTTTTCTCGTATGTGATTCGTGTAATTCTAGGTTGTAGATGATATTTTCTTGTACGGGGCCTATATAATTTAGAAAGCACATTAGTATGGATTAGGTTTGAAGAAATTCTTTACATATAACCCTGATGATACCTAAACGGTGAAATGAGCATACTGTTCAGAGAGACAAGATATTTTTATCTATTCTCACGGCAAGAAGAAATTTTTTACATATAACCTTATGATTCTCACGGCAAGACTCTCGGCGTCGTTGTATATTACTGCTGCAGATGATAGAACAATGCGATCTGTGCGCATCTATAAAAATAAATACATCAAATTGAAACAACAATTAGGTATGGCGTAAGATTTTAAATATTGACAAGAATGAACTCGAGTACAACTGTATATACACCGCCTGGTACGTCTAAAGAGACGCACTTATGATCTGTAAGCGGTATGCGCATACATCACCGACTGGAGTAAATTTACATCTTCATATTATCAAATAACAGCCTTATCATGTATCATCTGCTAGATACAGGAAAATAAAAAAATGTGTTTTAAACAGACTTAGCTATCTTGATACACATTCGAATTGTGCGGAAAGCCAACTAGTCCAGTAGATCCGTCAGAAAATAGGGGTTTGCTGTGCAAAAGATCGGGTAGTTTTTGGCCTCGACGCGACACGCCGCACCACGTGTCGCACCACTTGGTATCAACAAAACATCAAAATTTTGCACCTTTTCTATGTTCTTCACAGTATCTCGGGTAAATAGCAGAGTAAATTTGCCACACTTTGAGGCCAAAATCGGCTCTGTAGCTTAAATAGCTACCGAGACACAGGATTCCAAAAATCACGATTTTCTCCAGAAGAAAATTGTGATTTTTCGTCAATTTTTGTTGATTATCTCTTCAGCAACATCAAATGGATCATTTTTAAAGACGAGGATATCTCCTAAACTAATATGAGGTGTTTAGAGCGAACGTCATATGGATCAGTTTTAAAAGTGAGTAAATTTGCTACTAAATAGATCTCTATACTACATATGTTTCTACAACTTATATTTCAAGACATACAGTTGTTCAACGAAAGGGTTTAAACATTTTTCATATCAAAAAGAAATAGTCTTAAAAATATTTATACTAAGTATTATAACAAAAGTTAAAACTTGGACAAGTCAAAAAAACAAAAACTTTAAATAGTACATATTATATGGTTGATGTCTAGCAACTGCTGTCTACTGTCACTAGTCTCAAAAAATATATACCGTGCCTTCAAATACTTTCCTCATTAGAGACGGCAATGCTTTTTTTTAATGGCTGGTGACAGTACATAATTTTGATAGTTTGGTTATGTCATGTAAATAATAATAATAATAGGCGTCTATAATTTGAACTTAAGTATGACAACTGAAGCTGAATTTGAAGTTTTCGAAAGCTTAGCATGCACACCAACTTTGAATACTAAAAAAACTTAAAAAACAGTCTTCTCTAATGAGGAAAGTATTAGAAGCATTGAGAAAGAATAGGTAGGGAGACGACGTCACGTGATCAAATCGGGTACGGGTCCGCCATATTGATACTACGCTTACGTCAAACAGGTAGTGTTGGTAAAAAGTGGAGTGTTTGTTAAGTGCGTCGTGTATTAGAGTTATATAATAAGTTAAATATTAAAAGACATTATGGTTTCTTGTGCTCTACGTAGCTGCAACGGCAGAGACGGCGTTGATAAGAAGAATTCATCTGGATTAGTGTAGGTCTAACAGGTGTGGGATGACAGATTATAATTTTGAGTAGTCCGGACTAGGTGTGGCAGCCATATTGGTCCCACACTTAGCCCCGTTTTGAGAGTACAGCAAAATGCTTTACAGCGTCTCCATAGTATTTTTCCTCAATGATTTGAAGGCACGGTACATATTTTTTGAGATTATTGTTTTATGATGTCAGACATTTTTAAACCCTTTCGTTGAACAACTCTATATCTTGAAATATAAGTTGTAGAAACACATTATAGCAAATTTACTCACCTTTAAAACTGATCCATATGACGTTTGCTCTAAACACCTCATATTAGATTAGGAGATATTCAATAAAAATTGATGAACAGTCACGATTTTTATAACTTTTTAAGAAAATTTTTATTTTTTAGAAGCTTGTATCTCGAACACTATTTGAGCTACAGGGCTGGTTTTGGGCTCAAATTGTAACAAAAGTCCAGGATTCACTGCCATATATTATTGATGGCCTGACCACCTTCTGGTATACTTGTATTTATATTTCCTGTGGTACCTCTTTTTTACAAAAAATTGTCGTTTCCAGGATATTATATAGTCTCCCAGCTTTTCCAACTCTTAGTTTTAGTCCTTCGTCAATTTTTCCCATCTCCTCTATGACTGTACCTAGAATTCAAAATTTGTGACCTGTTGTCGATTGATTATAATTTTATGCCTTTTTTCTTTGGTCACATTAACATGGATTCACTTTTTCCAGTGTTCATTTCCATGTTTATTTTTATTAGTTCTTTTTGATAAGTTTTCTTGTAGTTCGTCTTCCGTTTCAACAATCAACACCATATCATCAGCGATAAAGAGCTCTTGCAGTGCTACGTCTTTCATCTTCCTTTTGCGTATTGCTACATCTTTGGATCTTCCTTTGTATCTTCTTATGGCATCCTTGTTTGAATCCTATTTTTATTTCAAATTCAGTAGATTCTAGAATGTGTATTCTTACTTTGTTTCTATTATTTCTTTACAGGACCTTTATAATTGCTTTCATAGTCGTTTCTACTCCTCTTCAACTCAAGTTTTTCCATAATAATATGTCATTTCTTATTATTTTATCCAACGCCTTCTTTAAATCTATAAAACAATAAAACATATATGTATTTCCTTTCCCTTGCTTCCCAATTTTTCTCCTATTTGCCTAAGTATAAATATCAGATCTTGTCCTTCATAAATTCAAGTTGTGATTCTTTCAATGTTGTTTCTAGCTTCTAGTACTGTTTTCTATTATTCTAGTAAAAAAATTACTAGATATTCTTGTAAAGTGATGCCTCCATAATTTGTGCAAATTCTTGCATATCCCTTTTTGTACAATGATATTCCGGTCCTTTTGTGTTTTAATATATCATTCAGTAGTATATGGAGTTCTTCTTTTGCCTTTTCTCCCATGTAGTAAGAAGAAGAAGAAGAAGAAGAAGAAGAAGAAGAAGAAGAAGAAGAAACAGAAGAAGAAGCAGAAGAAGAAGCAGAAGAAGAAGCAGAAGAAGAAGCAGAAGAAGAAGAAGAAGAAGAAGCAGAAGAAGAAGCGGAAGCAGAAGCAGAAGCAGAAGCAGAAGCAGAACAAGCAGAAGAAGCAGAAGAAGCAGATGAAGCAGATGAAGCAGAAGAAGAAGAAGAAGAAGCAGAAGAAGCAGAAGAAGCAGAAGCAGAAGAAGAAGAAGAAGAAGAAGAAGAAGAAGAAGAAGAAGAAGAAGAAGAAGAAGAAGAAGAAGAAGTATTACAACATTCCCTCACAATTTCCATAAAAGTAACAAGCCATAAACAGTACCTAAATAAATGGCATAACGAACTGAGTGTTGACTGACAGTTACTCACAACATGCTGACAATTTTAAATTGACTTTTTATTGCGGACGCCAATATGGCGTTGCAATAGATTTATTAGGCTTGAATATAGGTGACGTTTGTAGAGTACTATGTCCTTTTGGAAAAACTCTACTCATACGGCATTCGAGAAAGAGTTGCAAAATGATATTGAACATTAAATCATGGCCTTCAGATTTTATAGGTAAATTCGCAGACACATTGGTACGATTCTACGTTTTTCTTCTCAACCGGTTTGCCTGTTTCCACAGAAATTGTACTGGGTTGGTTGATATTTTGCCTTTATATATGTGATCTGATTTCCCTCGTATACACAATTTTTATCACTATGTACGCCGATGACATTTCAATACTTGAAGACGACAACAACCTCACGTAAATGGACTATTATAAGTTTTTTATTAATGATTTGTTTAAAATAAGCTCACACTAAGTAGAGAGAAAACGAGATGTGTGTATTTCCATGCATAAAAGCGGTAAATATATACCATCACTTAATCAATAACATGTTTACAAATGTGTGACAAAGAAAACACAATAACACACGCAAAAAAATTCCTAAGCACCTGTAGGTTAGTTCCATTTAATAACCTACATACAAAGTAATAAATAAGTAAAAAATTAAGTGCAAATTTAATTACTCCAGATATATAAATAAACGCAACCGTTCGTTGATAATATCAGATTTTTTGAGGGGATTTAGCCGATTTAATTAAGCTTTCAGAATAAAGACAAATCAACTTCGTAAGAAATCTCTTCGCAGAGGAATAATAAAGGGTTCTAGCTATAAATTCAACGTATAATGCCTGTGAACAGTTTCAAGAGTGGCAGCAAAAAAAGTCGCGTCATTCTAAATTTAGAGTGCCAATGACAAGTAAAGATCGAGCGACAAATAAAATTCGACTGTCCGTCTTTTATAAGCTTTTTCAGTGTTCGCGACCACTTTCTGGATAACTGTTATATGTGCCCTCCTATTTTCAAGACAACGATCTTCTTCGTCTAACGTTCTTCATCCCGTTCTGTTCTTTTTTTTTTTTTTGAAATACAGAAAGTGCCTGTCAAGAGTGCAAGCTTTATGTGCTCAATTTAAAAAGGAAATAAATCCGCACTGGCCTGCCTTATTTGACAGTCAATTGTTTTTTCTATTACGTTTTACAGAAAAGGAAAGCTAATTTTGCCGCCCAATAAATTTAGAGAGATTTATACCAGATTATGCGAGATGGGCGAGAGTCAGATGACTGCGCTGAGGTGGTTGGTCGCTCGTCGGTGTGCGGGAAAAACGGCGAAATGGCAAAAACGAGAACGTTCTGAATAAGACAGGCGAGAAGAAGGGGGGCAGGCTTGGCACGGATAATTTCCATATCTGTTTCGCTTAAATTAGATACTTTATCGTTCGAGCGAGTTGGGAGATATTTTTTCCTTTTTTTTGGATAAGTATACACGATAGGAATGTCTTCCGTTTATTTTTCCGACGGGAAATTGTTATCAGTTTGACGCAGAAATGGGTGAATTGCCGTTCTTTCATTATGAAAATAATTTACGTTTTTCGAGTGAAATTTCTAAGCAGCTAGGGATGGAACAAATAGAATAACATAATATCTTTAAATTTTTTTTTAATATAAAGTCTTTCCCTTTAACGCTACCTCGAATTTGTTTGCCGTGAACTAATATGTCTGGAGCAAACGTCTCCCTGAAAAATAATATTTAATAATGAATATTTTCAAGATATATAATTTTCTTCAGTTTTCCAACTAGAGAATATATCTACTAAAATTTCAAACAAAGTACAGGTTCAGAATATTTTATTACTGGGACAGTCATACCCAAGCGGTATAAAATAATTGCCAAATAAACGGATTCCTGCTTATTTTCTTTATAATTTGCGATAGACCCGCTCTCTTAAATTCATTAATCGTTGATTAATGATGTTTAATTGCCACATTGAATGGTTTGGTGCTCCCATCTACACATAATAATAGCCAACTAAAATATCCTATTCACTTGTTGGTATATTAACATTAGAGCAAACGGCTAGCAATCATCCACCCCTACTATCTACATTGACAGTTGATTATTTGTTAAGCATGTAAACAAAATGCCTAAATGCATTATAATAATAATTTGTGTTTTTGTGCCTAGTGGATGTGAATTTGCCAACAATAATAAATGCTCTTTGCGGTTTCGCTCAATTTCGGAGTAAAATCAAGGTAATATACCATTTAGTATTTCTTTTTCTTATTTACCTACTTTGTCTAGCATAAAATAGAAAACGAAATATTACAATGACAACTCATTTTATTTACATAAAAGATAGCTATTGATTACACACATTTACATTTATATATTTACAAGGCATAATTTATGAGAAGGAAAATCAGATATACTTGACGCTTCCAAAAGTAATTATTGTATAAATATTAACATTAACCATTTGGTTAAATCTTATTTACATGTGACAATAAACAAATATCGGAGTAATTAATCATTCGTAGATAAATAGTTCTGTTGTGAACATTTATTTCATAAACTATAACATATGACATTTCTGTTTGTTGTGAGAAAATAGTAGATTGTTGTATTAGGATTAAAAATGTCTCTTTTTTTCGACGAGTACAATTTTACATTTGCGAGGCGGAGCGTAGCGTAGCCGAGAGAATGTAAAATTGTACGAGTCACATTTCAATAGAGTTTAAATTTTGCAAGTTGTCTATGTCAAGATGATAATCTCAAGAATAAATGGAAAGGAAAACCTTCCAAACCTCTTCGTACAACAGCAGGCTTTTAACAAAATAATGTCTTTTTAACAAATACATATACGGGCAACATAGTAAACAAAGGCCGTGTATCAATATTTATAAAAGATATTGGATTTTTATACGGACACAGCATAGGCGGATATTAAAAGTCACCGTTTAAAGAATTTATGGAATAGAAATGAAACAAAATATCCAACGATTTGCTTTTTTTTTCCTGAAAATAAAAGAAAATGATATACAAACACGGGCCCCTGTTTACATGCAATACAAATCAGTTCATTGTAATAGTCGATCCGCTTTCATATGCGATACAAAGAAAATATGACGGAAGGAAAAATATTCAACAAAAATATGACTTTCAAATAAGTACTTGGCATAAAGTACGAGTAGCTTTATAAAATATAATGATGCTGGGATATTGTAGTAGAATATGGTGCTGCGTGAATAACTACAAAGCCGATGCAACCTTTCTTTGCTTTTACAAAAATCTATGCTATTTTTAAAATATTCATTATAGAATACTGCTTACTTGAATCATCGAGTCTTTAATCCTTTCTTATCAATTCCTTCAAAATATTTAACTGTTTATGTTCGTATATGATATTTCTTTCACTCAGGACTCACTCCAATTAGGTATTTTGCCTTTGAATTCACTTCTTTAGTGTTGCCAGCCATGTTGTAATTCACAGAATTAAGAGGCTTTGTCAAATACATGCTGTCATTTATACCCGTAATTACTTCCCTCAAAAACTGAAAGATCGCACTCGTTATATACCTGCTTTCATGTACTCATTTTGGAAGCAGTGAAGTATTTTATGTAAAATTTCTTATTCTATTATTGATTATACAGGCTGTCCCAGAAATAAAAAGACGGAGTAGCAGAAATCGGAAGCTAGATTGTGTAAAAACGTACCCTCAAAATATCAAGTCTTTATTCGTGCGCAGACGGCAGAAAAAAAAATAATAAGGAATTCAATTGGTCTTACGCCGACCCTGGACTAAATATTCACCTGCTTCACTTTCACAATCGGTTCTTTTTAGGACCACCATATTACTTGTGTTAAAAAAGGAGGAGGAATAGATATTTCATAATAAATATCAAACCATTAATTACTTTAATTTTACACCTGCTAAAAAAAATAATTACATTCTTGATATTTACTGTAATCTAGAAAAACTACGATTTATTGAATATTCTAAAATAATAATAATCAGCTGTTTCCGACTACAAATACATTACAGAGCAACAACCTTCCTATTTTAAAAATAAATACAATCTTTTATTATCTGCAATAAAGTGGGTCGCCCATCTGGTAAAAAAATATGTATGAATGAGTACGATTTAACGTTTTTTTCCCACTTTATACAAATAAAAGCGTATTTTTCTATGAATGCGTGTTCGTTTCTATTTACAAATGAGCATTCTTACGTGTATTTATAAACATACATTCTGTGCCAGGTCCGTAATGTAATGTTTTATCTAAAAAACAACATAGAAAATTAAATTTTTAATTTCTTGGTTATTGCGGTATATTTGGGCCTGTTTCTGTTCGGACTTTACATACCTGCTACTCCGTCCTTTTATTTCTGGGACAGCCTGTATTTTCAATAATTATTGAAACATTAGATATCAAAGATATGGGTCTGTAATTTTCTTAGAAAAAGGGCACATAAACTACCACGTGTGAATTGATTTAAATATACCTTAGTAAAGACCAAGCATTAAGAAAAACATATAAAGCCAAGATAGTCACATGACACCTATCTACTACGAGCATAACCTTATTAAATGCCAAATGACCCATTATAGCGAACTCAATATTTGTTTATAATAACCTAATACCATGATTTGAACGAGAATATTTATTACAAATCATGTACGACCCACGTCAAATTGTTGCCCAATGTTAAATTTAAGGTTATTGTAGCGATGCTATGGGACGTAGTACCCTATGTCAAACAACAGCAAAAATTAATCCAATGTTGTTGAGGTATTGTGTAGAAAGTGTTTAAGGCGTTTAAGCTAATGGTTTGTATTTACAATTGCATTTGCAAAAAGTATACACCCGTGATCATACATGTAAATGAAAATAAAGAACATCCTAGCTGTGAAACAAATTCCATAGCATGTTTTAGGTAAAAGAAAAGGACAAAAAATTGAATGTTCATAATAAGAAAAAATTTTTTTTGCCATATATTGTAACTCAATTTTTCACATCAAATTGTTGCCCAATGTTACATTACAGTAGCGGCAGTATGGTACGTAGTATCCTATGTCAAACTACGGTAAAAATGAATCCACTGTTGTCGAGGTACTCTGTAGAAAGTGTTTAAGGCATTTAAGCTAATGGTTTGTATTTACAATTGTAGCATCATTTGCAAAAAATATACTCACATCATCTTACATGCAAATATGAATAAACAGCGTCGTAGCTGTGAAACAAATTCCATAGCATGTTTTAGATAAAAGAAAAGGACCAAAATTAAAAGTTCATATAAGAACTTAAGGCGCAGTGAAATGCTTTAATAAGATCATAGGAAATTGTCTGTGTATATAATCAATTTTCTAAAGAAGAGGAAATACTGATTTATTGATAGGTCACTTGTTAAATTAGTTGTTTCCAAAACAAATTAATGAAATATTACAATACAATTGAATTATTTTTAGAATTTATCAAGACTAAAGCATTATTAATAGAACATAATTGCGGAAACTTGGCAATAAAATAAATGAAAAAATATTTTATCATATAACAATATTGCGTACCCTTATCGTCGCATCAATCTTGTTCGACATTTTTTCTTAACGCGTATCTAAAATCCTTTTAGCGGGAAAAAAAGACGAGGAGTAAAAAAAACTTTCCTTTTTCCGGACAGCAGGGACGAATGAAATCTTTTTGCCTTGTTTTTAGGGGCGAGTTTACGAGCCCGTGGGGGACTTTTTCGAGGTCTTCCTTTCCAATTTCGGCGGCCTTTTGTTCCGGATTAAGTTGGACCCCCGCCTTTCGTCTAATCGCAGCTGCTCGGGAATGTCCTTCGATTAAATTTAAAGAATTTGGTTTTGTCTCAGTAAATGAGTAAACCATAAGATTTTTCGGAACGGCTTGTTATACGCGAGTATTTGATTCAGATCAAAGACCGTTCCATTATTATTACTTTTTACGTTTGAAAACTTGTTTAATGAAATTAAAAATACTGCAGCCATTACATAATTTCATGCCTAATCTGTCGTCATGAGACATTCTAGGTCTGTCTAAGAAAATTAAAATCACCGAGCGACAGCTTGAGTGAACGAATTCACTTATAATGCTTTTAAACAGAAATGGGCTCTATGCAAATTATAACGTTAGACTAGATTTAGAATACAGTATTTCCAGGTCGCAAAAATGCACATTTTCTCGTAAAACTACACTATTTTAGTATAATTCACTTTGTATTATTAAATCAGCATTACGGATAAGTACCGAAAAAATATTATATGTATTTTACACAAGATTATTAATAATAATAATCTTTATTGCTGCAGATCCATCTACACACAAGTAATAAGAAATAAAATAAGAACAACTAAAAGTATAAAACTAACTCTACTCAATCTGCGATTTATGTTCAATATTTATACAGTATTTACGAGTATATTGATAACGTTACTACTCGTCAGATAAATTTAGTCAATAACAAAGAAAAAGCAAAATTGTGTGACAAATCAGGTGTTTATGAGGTAGGTTGCAGTGATTGTGACGCAATCTACATTGGCCAAACAGGCAGACCCGTACAAGATCGCATTAATGAACACAAAAAATCAATTTTAAACAATAATAAAAATACAGGCTTTGCTGAACATTGCATAGACCTTGTACATGTTTTTGATACCAATAATTATACACTATTACATAATAGTTATAAAGGAAGGAAATTAGATTTATTAGAAATTCTAGAAATTAAAAAAGCTACAACAGCAAATAAACATGTCACAAACACACAACTGGACTTCATAAACACCCCCATTATTGACACTGTACTTAAGACACTAGCCCACACATATAAATAGGTATTGGTAACTTTCTTAGTTTAGTTTAAGTCTGTAAACTCTTCGTTAATGACCGAGAGGTCGAAACACGTGTCAGAGTACAATAAATCTGTCCTTAAGTGAAACAATATAACCAAGTGTTTTATTCGTTTAATATTCATAATGTTTCACCAAGAACCAACCGTAGATTCTATTAAGTTTATAGATAAATTTAGGTTTACTTAACATAATTGTTGCAATTTGCAGTCTATAAGATGCCTAATCGTACCAATACAACTCTTTGTCCTTTATAATGCATGAGAATACAAGTGACGCTGAGTTATTTACTACATAGTCAGCTTATACTATTTTCCGCTACTCGACAAAAATTCTAAAGAAACAAATAGAATCCTCTTAAATTAATTAATTTGAGCTAATCAACAGCAGATTGCGAAGATCAAAGTAGTTTCACAGCAATGGAATAAGGGCCGCAAGTAGTAGAACCGCTTCTGAGACCTTGATCAGTGAAATTTGCTAGATAGCTACAGTGGATATGGACTCGTCTGGGCTGGATTTATTAATCAAGAAACGAGATATTCTTGGATGGTTCACAAAACTGAGATCATATTCTTCCAATCGGCTCTGTTTAATTTTGTATTTAGCAGTTTCTTGCACTAAATAAGGAGATATTATGAAATATTTTTAGGGAATCGTACATATCATAAAATCAGCTGTCCTTTGAAGTATACTACGCCAGTATTTACTCGTATTAAACACTGTTGAAACTAAGTTAAAAAGCGATCCAACATACAAGCGTAGCCACGAAGGCACTCCCGCTAAAATAACGACTTTTGTTTTCAACGACAGAGTCATCATGAAGTAAGGTTCTAACTCAAATTTCTTAATACTAATAATCTTCATTTCCCAAAAGGTAAAGTCCTAAGCAGGGTTAAATAATATATTACAGTTGTATATTATAAAATGAATGATTAGATTTACATCAAACAAACATTAGTAAACAGAAAACACATATTTGATGGTGACCGACAATGTAAATTCAGTGTCTTCACCCCAAGAAGCTCCCAAATTTATTATTATTATCCCAAACGAGAGAGCATGTATATTGGAGCCCTTCTCGTGATGTAGGTTCTCGGGAATTACGCTACAAAGATGCAATTATGCCTGGAGATAATCCGTAGTATTAGAATCGATATACGGTTTGGGATATAAAGGATGTCAATTTTTTCTGTTCAACAGAAAAAAATCTTTCATAGTTAACATCTCAACATCTCTGAAACTTCAGAAATCTACGACGGAGCATAACCAAGTAATCCCTTGCATAGAGGTCGAACCATATTAATTAGGCATTTACAAGCCTACTCTGAACAATTCCACATTCCCGAAATATTTAGAGCCACGCATGACAAAACCCAATGATCTAAATGCCTGCCGTACATATGTTTATGATTTGAGATTTAAAGTTTAAGTTGAAATCGAAACTCATGCTAAGATTATTGAATTCGGTTTTACTAATCAATTTCTTGTTACCGTATAGTACGAGGAAATGTACGAAACAAAACGGAGTGCGAAGGTACAACATTTATGAGTCCAGAACGCTCACACCATTCAGCTAAAACATTTAAATTAAGTTCATGGTTAGCTGGATCAGTATCACCGGTAATCTTAGAATAGATAGATATTGATAGCATCAGCATATTCAAGGAAAAACTTCTTCGATATGTATGTACGAGCAGATCAGTATGAATAACAGGGAACCTAAATTCATACTCTGTGGAACAGCGAAAATAAGTAAACTCTTACTGTAAGACAATTCGTTATAACTTATAACGAATTGTCTTATAACTTATAAGAAGCATAAGCAGAAAAAAGCAAAACCAAATATACCCCACCTACACATAAGGAGCTAATAGGCGATTAGGTGCAATGCCCTCAAAACGTCCGTATGAATCATGTCAACTGTTCGTGCTTGCCCAAAACTGCAGAAACATAGTAAATTAGTGCGCAGCTAAGTTTGTGACTGTAGGTCTCCCAGAAAGAAAACCCTGATGATTCAATGAAATAAACAAGCGTATGCTTGTATAATATGTATGTAGGGATATATGACTCGCTCGTACAATTTAGAGAAGATGGCGCGTTGCTATCTAACTATAGTTACATAGCAGCGGAAGATCCCCCTTTTTGTAACCACGCACAATTCTCGTTTCTTTTGAGCGCTCAGGAAAAAGCCAGTAGAACTCGATAAGTTAATAATTAATTTAAGAGGGAACGCAAGTACATATCTGCACTCACAAATCAAGAAACTGGGAATAAGATCATTACCAGCAGTATGTTTATTGGGGAAAGTAGATATATGTCTATAATTTGATCCTCTTCGGTTACGTGTAAAAGCGAGTAAGGTAGGAGATTATAAACTGATTCAGGATAAATTGTAATCGATGAGGTTGTATATGTGAAAGAAAAGAATTCAGCATAAGAATTGACAATGTTATAATAATAACTAATAATAATTAAGAAATTAATGTGTCCTCTGTGGTTGTCCTTATAGCATCGTATTTGAATAACAAATTAACACATTATTTTTAAAATTGCTTTACAATTGATGAAATATATTTTTCTCATATCAATGCAATATAACTCAAATACTCTTAGATCGTTATTTCCAAAAAATGCTCTAATATGTGATAAGGTATATTTAATCTCTTTGAATGTATATATGGAAGATATATTTACATTTGGTTTATTGGTAGTTTTTTAAAAACGATAAAAATATGTAACTTTTGTAATCGAAGACTTGCTATTAACAAGTGAGAATTGCAATGCCGTACGATGTATGCGACGAAAGACATGATAGACTAGGGGTGTTAGACACAAACAAATGCATCTGTGTCTATGAACGGCAAGCCTACATAAAATTCTAATATTAAAGGCAGTAAGAGCCTACACATATTTAGGCAAAGCTATGTCGGTATTCACAATTGTTGAAAAAAATTACATAATAAAATGATTTATGGCAGTAATTCTTTTGCCAATTGTGTGGCTTTATTTACAGTAGCCCTTGGATAGAAACGGGTACAAACCGTACAAGCTATTGCTAATATTATAAGTTTATGTAAGAAACAAGAAAAAAGAAAACGGCGAATGCATTTCTTTGCACTTTAATAAAAGTAAACGACACCGTCTCGTCCAAAAAGATTGCCAAAGAAGCGGAAATTAATAATACAAATGTTACTAATACTTTGAAGAACGGTTTATTTTCCGATGATAAAATTTTACGTATGGAATTTGGAGAAAATATTATCAATCAAGCTAACGAAAATGTAAAGTTCATAGGAAAACTTACTTTTACTTCTGAAAGTTCCATTTCGTTACTTATAAAACATAATCCCTCTATAATGAAATATTGGCGGCCCCCGAATCAACATAGGTTTGTTGATTTTCATACTATTCCAAAAATTCAACGTGTATACAGAAATTTTAGGTGATAACATTGAACGGACATTTTTTGTCGAAGGCACTCTGATTGCCGAAAGATATGCAAACTTAATTCAAAATCAAACACTTTCTGCTGAACGAAATGATCCAGATATGGATTTAGAAGAGATTTGGTGGCGACTCTGCTCACAGTGCGGCTAGAGTACGTGTATATTCAGACAATACATTACCGGATCCCATTACTGCGTCAGAAATTGAGATCAATTGTAAGTTAAAATAATTAAAATACGCCTGAAATGCTATTTAATTATGAGAAATACGTTCTATAATATAGACTAGGATTTTGCTTAGCCAATTTATAATAATATTTGTATTTTTACGGGCAGCACATTAAATTTCAGCATTTTAATTAAAAATGTTTACTTACATGAATTTCGCTTATGCTCGTATATTTTAAGACAGCATACGTTATATATCGAATACCTGTGCTGTACTGTCTTTATTTGTTACGTATATTATGCCAACTAGATTGATGCTTCACCGTTAAGCGTGAAAAAGTCCGCATCCAGTATTTGATGTTACAATTCTGATTTGCTGGGAACATGCTACGTCAAGTCTTAAATTCCACTTCCTGTATACATACGAAGCGGTCTTCTTATGAATAACTATGCATATAATCCAAAATAATGATAACCAATTTTTAGAATATTTGAGAGTAAACTCATGAAGTTCACACAGTGTAAAAAAGCAGGTGATAAATTCTCCATTGTCTTTCAGAAAAATGAATCTTTCTCGATAAAATATCCCTGTACGTGAGAAATTAAGGAAAATTCAAGTTTACACGACCGAACATATATACAGTAAAGTATTTAATATATACCACCTTTCAATATGCGCATAAAGGCGTTGCACGTATCTAGCCACAAAATTTGATTTTCCTGTAAGCGTCGACGCATATGCATCCGCAAACTTTAAATTTGCAAGTAATCGTGTCGCCTATTTCTCGCTTCCAAATCTAGATACGTGTGAAAGTTTCGCAACGATAGGTATGACGGAGGAAATGCATTTAAATCACGTGTAACACCTGGGCGCCAAACAAATAGAACTAGGAGTAGTAAATATAAAAATGCTCTGAATTTTAATAGATTTTTTTTGAAACATGTTTTCAAAAATATTATTTAAAATAACTCTAACTATTGTTCGTAGACGAATAACTCATAATGAATTTATAAAATAGCAATATAAAACCCATTATAAATTTTAAGTGCTTAATTTCGTTGATACGAACTACATGTGTATGTCAAGCAAACTCTGCCATTTTAATAAATAGAATAACTTTTCCAATTTATCCCTCCAGATGGATCACAAAATAAATAAAGTTTATACAATACTGAACTTACTCCTTTGTTTCCACCTCATTGCAAAAGATTTTATAGATAAACGGTTTATTCATTTGTGGATATATAATTTTTTAGAGAATTTGAGAGTAAATTCATGAAGTTAAAGCAGTGTAAAAAAGCAGATGATAAATTCCAAATTGTCTTTTAGAAAAATGAATCCTGCCTAATAAAATATATATCTATGTGTGAAATTAAGGAACAATCAAGGTTGCACGACCGAGTTTAAGAATATATAACCTTCACAGTTTAATTTCTCAACTTTAATAAGTGTATATACCGGGTGATTCATTAGTAGCCGCTTCTTCGATTGCTCTTTTGTGTTTTAAAAAAAAAAAAATAATTAATGGAAGATTCATAATTTCTTGGGGCGCATAATCCAAAAACACTTTCAGCTCTGACGCACTTCCGGTTTCACAAGAAATGCATAAACCTTATTTTTTCTAAATGACACCCTACATATTTTTGAATTTGCTAGTAGTGTTTTAAATTACCTATTCAACTGTTTTGTCTTATTCAAAGATCAGCCAAAAATTCTTGAGTTATTAACTTTTTCTTGGAAATTGTTGATCAAAACACGTGTTTCGAAAAAAAAATCATATTCGCATGGTTTTTAAAAGTAGAACATTAATTTTGGTGGTGCGTGTAGCTAAGAAAATTCTGCATAGTTTGGTATACGTCGCACTCGACAATACCTAAAAAAAGCTCTGCTTTTTCAAAACCTACTTCACAAATTATTTTTTTTTAAATAGAAAAGTCTGTATTTTATTACAGTATTTTGTTCCTTTTTTATTCTCTCACTATAGAAGGAAATAGCACTGCTGTTGGTTAGACGAATATTTGGGTGCAATATTCGTTCAACCAGAAAGCAGAAGCATCTTTATTACTTACGATCAAAATCACTTATTTTTATTAAGAGTTAATAAATATGATTACATTTTGGATGAATCTGAAAGAAAGTTTTTGCTAGCCTCCAGACTTTATGCACAGGGATATCTTGATAGAAGGCATCCCAAGCCAGAGGCCTTGAAAATGTAAAGAATTAAATAAAAGAGATTTTCAGCATCGCTTAAATTTATGCAATCTACATTGGCCAAACAGGCAGACCCGTACAAGATCGCATTAATGAACATAAAAAATCAATTTTAAACAATAATAAAAATACAGGCTTTGCTGAACATTGCATAGACCTTGTAGATGTATTTGATACCAATAATTATAAGTTATTACATAAAGGAAGGAAATTAGATTTATTAGAAATTCTAGAAATTAAAAAAGCTACAACAGCAAATAAACATGTCACAAACACACAACTGGACTTCACCCCCATTATTGACACTGTACTTAAGACACTAGCCCATACATATAAATAGGTATTGGTAACTTTCTTAGTTTAGTTTAAGTCTGTAAACTCTTCGTTAATGACCGAGAGGTCGAAACACGTGTCAGAGAACAATAAATCTGACCTTAAGTGAAACAATATAACCAAGTGTTTTATTGGTTTAATATTCATAATGTTTCACCAAGAACCAACCGTAGATTCTATTAATTTTATTAATCTAGTATAGTCAAAAGTTATGTTTATTATTACAGTAAACATTTTATTAGTTGTTATTACATTTAGGTCGATACACTTTATCTAAATTTTATAAGTAATAATGGCTTACCCTACATTCACCTTCGGAATTACTAACATACTGATATATCGATAATCATCTTACCTGCAACAACAAGAAATAGGATTAGAAAATAGAAACATTAAAATAAGATGATAATAATAACAGAAATGGTGCGTATTTTTCTAAAACATTAAATTTACTTTTATCACATACTCCTATTATATGAAAAAGATTTAATTAAATATTCATTAATATATAAAAATATGATAAAATTTCTCAAAATGGCCGACCTAAAAATAGATATTGAAAATTGTTTGTTGGTTACCAGAAATGAAATAAATTTACGCAAACAAAACTATTTACCTTTATATCTTAAAGAATATGTGAAAAAATTACATTACTAGAGATTCATGACGCGTAATTCTTAAATATGGAGTATAATTTCTTGTTATTTGTGCTATCTCCATCGTTTGGATTCTGAACATTCCCAACGCTTCGGCGAACATTACGTCTGCCGTCTTCAGGGTAACCCTATAAAGAGCTCTTTCTTGCCAAACGTAAAATACATTGTGTTTTTAATGTTAAAATTGGTGTAAAACACTTTTATAAATGTCAATGTGATGAGTTATGTCGTACTTGATCTGAATCTGACACGTACAAGGTCTCATGACTACTTGGCATCCAACCCCCTTTAACCTCCGGTGTACTGCTTCCCAAGTGTATTTTGCCAAGTAAGATTTTTCAGTTTCTCCTATGCGAACCGATTTCTTATATTCTTTTAAAGAATACAAGAAATTAGTTCGCATAGAAGAAACTGAACTCTTTAATAATACAAGGAATTGGTTCGCATAAAAAATTCTGCTTGGCACCACACACTTGGGAAGCAGGTGAGGAAATCAAATGGTATGATACGACAATTCTGACGAAAGAAGAACGCGTCAGCAGAAGAGAGATAAAAGAAGCGACATGTATGGCTACAGTAACTAATACTATCAGTACACCAAGCTTGGAGATTAAAGGAATCTGCTTGTCAATTATTCATTATGTTATAACTCGTCAAATTGACCTTAAACCGTGGTTCTCGTCTGAGATAATATCACACATTAAATGCAAAGACTACTATCATAGAAAATGGATTCAATCAAAAAGTGCGGTGTTCTATGATGAATTTAAGCTAGTTAGGACCTTAGTAAAGAGAGAGATTAATGAAAGTATAATACTGCATATCTATCACTAATGGAAAAGTCTATTAGAACTGACCCTTTGAAGCTTTGGGGTTTTCTCTCATCTAAGAGACGTACTACTAGGACACCTTATGTTCTATGTGATGAACATGGTAATAGCTTCACGGAACCTAGTCACATTGTCAATGCTTTTGCGAACACCTTCTCGGGTAGACTCCCTTCATCTACTGCATTTGCGGCCCCTGAGTCACATTATAACTCTCTGCCAAACTCCTTCTCATACGTAACTGAGGATGAGTTATTAGAATTACTCGCTGCCTTCCACAATAAAAGCACAGCAGGTGATGATCAGTTGCCTAGTTTTCTTGTCCGTGATTGCAGATACGTCCTTGCTTCTCCCTTAAGAATAATTATTAATTTATCTATATCTTCGAACATCTTCATAGTACTCGATCTCTTATTTCGCCAGACCAACACGGATTCATCGCTGGTCGGTCTACTCTCACCAATTTGGCCACTGTGTCTCAATACATTGGAGAATCTTTGGATAAGCGTGGTCAGGTGGATGTAATTTACACCGATATGTCGAAAGCTTTCGACTCGATTGATCATGAAATATTATTACATAAGATTGGTTCATTTGGTATGGTACCCACTTCGATTAATCTGCTTAGATCTTATCTTTTTGAAAGAAAATGCTATGTCACCTATAACGGATACTCTCTTCTAGCAACTTTCTTCTTACGTCCGGCATCCCTCAGGGATCCAACTCGGGACCGTTATTTTTGTCCTTTTCATTAATGACCTGCTCCTCCAAATTAACGGTCCTTTTCTTGCGTATGCGGATGACATCAAAATATTTTCTCGGATTACATCAGCCCGAGATGCGCAGGCTCTTCAGACAAGTTTGGACATGTTGGCCATGTGGTGTGAGGAGTTTAGGCTTGGGTTGAATATCAACAAATGCTGTGTTGTTACGTATACACGTTCCTCTACACCTTTCTACTACTGCTACTAGGTAAATGATACCGCACTTGAACGAAAATTCGAAATCATGGACCTTGGTGTTGTTTTCGACTCTTACTTTACCTTTCGAACACATATTGGGCGGTCTGTTCTGGAGCCTTTAGATCACTTGGCTTTGTAATGCGGATATCCAAATATTTTAAAAATATTGCCTTGCACTCCGCCTACGTTTTGAGTAAAATTGAATACGCTGCTCCTATCTGGAATCCCATTTATGCACACAACTCGCTGGCACTGGATCGTGTTCAACGTAAGTTTTTAAAATTTCTGTCATTTAAAATCGATGGTATTTATCCGGGAAGGGGCACACCTCAGGCTGATTTACTATTACGCCACAATCTTGCATCTCTATAAGCAAGAAGAGATGTTCTCTGCCAGAAGTTCTTGCATAAACTCATCATAGGCGACATTGACTGCCCCTTCATGCTCGAAAGATTACTGTTGGTTGTTCCACGAGTTACATCGAGATACAACTCAACGTTTTTGATGCCATTTGCGAGGTCTAACGCAATGAAACTGACTCCAGCATATCTTCTTGACAGGGTGGGTAATGGGATGGAGTTGGATTTATTCTTGTGAAGGTGTGGGGATTCTCAAATGAAATATTGGGTGGTTTATATATATGTATGTTTATGTATTTGTATTATAATATATGTATTTATTTACTGTTTTGTATAAATTTTCTCTGTTATTGGGTATAGCCTCTTGGGAAAATAAAGATTTATTATTATTATTATTATGTGTTTTACACAAATTTTCACATTAAATGCAATCTTGAGGTTAGTTTTGTCAGGAAAAAGTCGTTTATAAGGCTATCCTGACGACAGCAGACGTAATTTCCGTGCCAAAACGTCGATTGTTCACAATCCTAACGATGGAAATAGCACAAATAGCATATCAAGGATATTATCACTTCTTGGTTCCTTGTTTGAAATCGTGCCGTTTGCTAGTGACATTTCGTCGACTATCCTAAGGAGAAACCAGGTGATACTCAACTACGTGGAAGCCCATGACTTACTCTGATACATTATTACCAATTCCACGAACATATAGTTTCAGATGCATGTAAATCACCTGTATATACCGATGATGCTGACGGAAACTAGTCTCATGTTTCTGTGATTACTTGTAAAAAGGACAACAGTTTCGACATGATCGTAATTTACACCTTGTAGTAGTCTTCTAGAATTTCTGTGAGCTTCTACCGTGCTACATATACCAATGTAGCAGCTCGGCTATTTCTGTAGTTATTAGGGCATACTAGAGGCACTTGCGCGGGCTAAAACACTTTAACCTAACCTTAGCTACAATGTATACAGTATACACTGACATATTTATATTATGTAAAATAGAATATTTATATACCTAGTTTCAGAAGATTATTTGGGAAAGTTTGAGTGTGGAGTGTGAGTAAGAGGTTTTCCATTAACATATATATAAATACAATTATTAAATATGTACTAATAAATACTTTGATATAAACCGAATTCAATATACAAATAGCATCCCTTGAATTTCATTTTCCAACACTGCTGACTATTGAGACTTAGATTTAATTTTATTCAATCTGGAATGCTTTATGCAAACAGAATCGTATATTTTCATACAAAATACCATTTAACTTGAATATACGTCTGTATCACCAGCGAAAGAAGGATTTTCCTCGTGGAGATATATTAATTTAATTTTAAAAATTGTTTATGTTGATTTTCCTTTGGCACGTTTTCACAAAGAAATGTGAACGTTATTAAATTTGTCCTACACGATTTTATGTTTTCCTCTCACTTCTTTAATATTATTCCGCTCTGCTTTTACAGCCATTCCTTAACATTTCATCTCCGTATTTATCACTGTTTCAGCTGTAATTCCTGTCGCCTTCAGGACATTTTCGAATTATGTTCCAGTTTAATTTTATATTTCATGAAGATTGGAAATATTAACTGTTAAGCTGCTCTACGGACGATGTTATGAAATTGTCAGCCGGTTTTGAGTTAAATTTTCTCTCAACTGATTATTAAAAATGTTAACTGTTTTCCGTAAAAATAAACAGCAATTGGTTTTCATTTCTGGATCTCAAATTTTGTATCATTCTTCCTGTGTGTCAATGTGTATTAAAATTGGTCTGTTAACAATACTTTAGGTTTAAAACCTGGACAAAATATGAGTAAAGAATTTATTTTAATGTATTACAGCCCTCAGACTTACTTACAAAATTGACATTTAATTACAGAATCCTAGAAGTGAAATAACAAATTCTATCCCATCACACAACTTTATTTGAATAAAAAATTGCTGGTGAACAGCATATTAAAAATATTTCAAATACAGATCTAAATATTTTTATACTTTTAATAAATTTCTATACAATGTGCAACAGCGGTTTGACCCCTGTCGTGATCACAAACACAGGCACATACAGACAGAGCAAACATTTTTCCAACACCATTTTTTCGGTAATAGACGACTTCAAAACGTGGACATCTGCAAAAAGTTCCAGGTCCAAATTTCCTTATACTTCCTTATACTCAGTATAAGAAAGCAGAAACATAATTCTTAATACTCAAACATTTGACCATAGTAATTAAGCAAAAGGAAACAATAAATACATTTTACATTTCGATCATGAAATTATCAACAATATGAGGTGGATCATGTTAAGTAATAACGTAAAGTATTTCACAAACGAAGCGAATTTCTTTAAGTCTTACAGGGAATGTGAATTTCATAGTACCTACATTCCTACATTTCTGTTATTATATTAATAAAATAATAATCATTTCTGTATACACTATTTTCCAATGTAATTCGTAGGTTGACAGATATTTAAAGAGTAAAAGGGTATAAAAGAAGTCCACAATTCAATTTTATTATTATAAGGAATATAAAAACTGCATTTGAGTATGACTTAAGCAGACGATCTGAAGTTTATTACACCTACTGAGATTCCAAGGGAAGTATGTGAAAGTACCTATTTTATATTAAACATATTGATATACCGTATGTGTCAATTTTCATTAGGTACTTATAGGGATTCAATGTTTACGTGCGATTTATACGTATACAAATAATATGTGGCAACGTGTGTCACCCCTACTCTCCATCACCAATCCCGGCAACAATCGACATTACAACGATTTTCTCCGATCATCCCACCAGATTTTACATTCAATCTTTAGCTGCGAACACGTTGCGATCTAGTCTGCCATAAAAGCCGTCTTATTACTGGAACGGGAAACATCAAATGCCCGCCGCGAGCTCCCGATCTACTAGTTTATTATTATTTTCAGAATCCTTTTTTATTTACCTTATTTTTAATTTTATTAGAATTACGCTTTTGTGTGTGTCATGCAGCGTGAACGCAGCTTAATAATTCTCTGCATTTACTGAAAGGAAAAAGAAAAACAAATCCTTGCAATGCGTAAATATTATTTCTGAACGCATTACAAACACCCAAGTCAATGGTCCAAGAGTTACTGCTATAACTTGAGCTTGTATCGGTCGCGCTCGCATTGGAAAGGAAAGTAGGGGTGCCATGTTGCCACGTATTGCATGAATTAATCGCCTATGGCTAATGAAAATTGACACATGCTGTATGATCGATGCTTTGTCATCAGAATAGAGCTAATCAAGATAATGTAAAATAAAAAACATCCTGAAGAAATAAAACATTTTAAAGCTCGATATTTGTTATTTACTCTAAACAAAAAAATTAGGTGTGGCTACCACACGACTTTCTTATACGCACGAGCGTTTCAAACTACACAATTTTAAGAATTTTTTTATACAAAAATTATTCAAAATCCTATTCTAAGTACTTCCATTCCCTCCATAAATCCCTATAAAATGCATACTTTGCAAAATATTCGAGAGAAACTGCTACTCCCTAAGAGTAAAAGTGTTACTTCCGGTCCGAATTTTGAAATTTCATGTATACAAAAAAATATTTCAAATCCACTTCCCTGTCATCCGTAAACTGAAAAATGTCTATAATTTGAAAAATTCCAAACATTTTGACTGACCCATTTAAACTTATATTATACATCTTCATTACAGCTAAATTTGAAGTCAAATTTAGCAAAAAACACGAAGGGTCCAAAATGATTGAATTTTATTCCCCCATTCATAGAACTAACCAAATAGTGTTAATTATGCGTTAGTAGCCATAGACATAAGTTTGTACCTTATTAGGTTTCCTCAGTGTGGCATACATTACCTTTAATAGCTTTTATTTTTTTATTATTAAGATATACCTTCAATACAAAATAAAATATAAATAGATAAAAACTATTAGAAAATAATAACAATTCAATTATAGGATGACAATTTTTTGTAGTATACTAATTCCATTCTGGAAGGGATGCGGATATTACTCTAGCATTATGAAAGAAGCGGTTTTCTATTAAATTAAGACTTTCCTGTTTCTATTCACACTGAAATTTAATAAACTAATAAGAAAGTATAGAAGCAGTTCAGGTTACTTGTAAGGGAACATAAAGCTCTAGGAGTTTGGAAAGTTTATAAATCCCTCTTTCTCTCTCCTATATAACCGTGAAGGATTTGAGTTTCCTGATCAATTAATTTCGGTAGGTTAATATTAAGAACTAACTTTCGTTGTTCTTGTAAGAATTATAAAGTGTTTTTAATATGCCATAATACATCATGTAGCTAGTTAAATATTATTAATAAGTATATACATAGAGTTTAGAATAAAAATAAAAGTAATATACATACATTTTATTGTCCCACAGAATTATCCATACAAAGGACAAGATACATGAATCGTTACATATAATGCTAATAATACTAGTGTAAAAACAACAATATACAATACAAACAAATGAAAGTGTAATATAAGTAAGACCTGTAATAGATGCCATGAAATCGTTTCAAGCAAGCAGAACCGCATCCACTCTTTTTTGGTAAGGGAGGTGAAATTGGTGCCACACTGCGATGAAACCCGTCTGATCCAACGCGACATTGCGACAATTGGAGAATTCATTGATGAATTTAATCTTGAATATGCTGATGAATGATGCTCTGTCTTACAGAAAACCGTCGAATATCAAACTGAAAATTAGAAAATAAATTGGAGAAAACTGATGTCGAAGTTCAAGCAAATACATATTGAGTTTCTGCAGAAGTAGTTGATAGTCATACCCTCTGCAAGGGTGAGTACAAGTACTTTAAAAATCTCCTCTGTACCTTTTCTACAAGTACTTTATAGGTAGAGTAAAAAGAATTCTAGTCAAAATCCAGCGAAGTTAAAGTAAATAAACACTAACAATATCCACCTCAAAATGCGCTGAATTTGTAATTACAAATCCCAACATTTTCATGGCAGAAAAGACAGCGTGATTCCTATGTGTGACAGAAATAAGATAGCTATCGAAGTAAATAAATACCTAAGTCGTTGATTGTCAAATTACGTGATAATGTGGTACCATTTATTGTATAGTTAAAAGAAACAGGATCTAACTTTCTGGTGGATGTTACGATGTCACATTTGTCAGTGTTTAAGATGAGGTTGTTCTTATACATCACTCGGCAATATTTTCAAGTTGGTATTGTAAGTGTAGGCAGTCGGTACCTGATGAAACGAATCCAAATAGTTTTAAGTCATCGTGAAAACACACTTCACAATAAATCTCCGTGATGAGATCAGATCGTTAATGACTATTAGAAACAGTAGCGGACCCATATTTGACTCTTGTGGTACTCCAGATGTTGCACTGATTAAATATGATTTGTATCCATTGAAGGCAACGCAATGTGCATTCTGTTTTATAGCTGTGAAGAAAAAAGATATACCAGTAGAGAACTGAAACCGAAGTAGTTTAGTTTTTGCAGTAATAATTTGTGATCAATGCGATCAAATATCTTAGAGAAATCAGTATACCGGGTGTCCAGTTTAAAATGCAGTACATGGGGATATTGGAAACCGTTGGAGATACAAAGTCGGTTAAATGGGAGAGTTGCGTATTCATTTGTCCATGAATAATCGAACATCAGATTTTGAAATTTTTGTTTCATTGGGCAGATACAGGGTGAAAAAGAAAAAAATGCATATTTGAAAATCTTCCATATTTTGTTTCCTAGAAGAGATAAATTTACAAAAGTTGTAAGCTAGGGATAACTAGTCATGAGGATTTTAAAAATGATTAAAAAAAAATATAGGTCTACTAGATTTTGCGTGACAATAATCAACTTTTGTTTTTCTTATGGCAGCCATATTGAATTTTGACATTTTTAATATCTTCAAAAAAAAATGCTGTTCAATGATGTAAAAACATGAAAAATAGAGAAAGTAAGATTTTAACATAGTAGGCCATGAAACTGTGGATATCTTAAGTGTATACTGATAAAAAAACAAAAAATAACAAGTGTCCAAGTACTGTTAAAATATCTTTAACATCAGGTAGCTGAATCATTAATGTAACAACTGTTCAAATAAGCCACCGTTCATTCGTATGCACAATCTACATCGTGTTAGTACTGCCTCACAAGATTGTCTAACCATGTTCGGTGTCATTCCATTCACTGCTTCTTCAACTGCTTGACGTAATTCTTCCACATTTTCATAAGATCTCGAATACACCTTGTTTTTCAGATAGCCCCATACAAAAAAATCGAGAGGTGTGAGGTCCGGGGACCTAGCAGGCCACCCTATTGGTCCTCAGTTACCAATCCAGTTATTGTAATAATGATTATTTAAATAATTTGTAACCAACAAGGAATTGTGTGGAGGCGCTCCGTCTTGCTGAAAATACATATTTTGCAACGTGGCAAGTGGAAGTTCTTCAATTCGTTCAAAACATGTGTGCGCAAAAGTTCTAAATACCTTTCAGAATTTAAATTTTCATAGAAAAAGAATTGACCGATAACATGGGTATCAATAACGCCGATCCAGACATTAAATCCCCATCTGACTTGCTGTCTAATGCCACGAACTAGGTGTGGATTTTCATCGGACCAAAAGATAGTATTTTTACGATTAAACATTCCAGAGTTAGTAAATCGACTCTCATCAGACCATAAAATTTTCGCAAAAAAGGTTGGATTTTCATTATGTTTTTCGATGAACCAATGACAGAATTGTGCTCTCCGTATTTCGTCACCATTTTGAAGCCCTTGACTGGCTCTTTCACGATAAGGTTTGAATTTGGCATGCTTTAAAATGGTACCAGCTGTTGACCTAGCGACGCCAAGTGTATTTTCAATTACCCGTAAAGACGTACGGGGATTTTCAAGTACTGCTTGAAGAACAATATTTTCATTATTTTCATTGTTTTGCCTCTTTTTGGGTTTGACAAAACTTCCATGCATTATCAAATTATCACGCAATCGGCGAAAAATGCTTTATTCTGGCTGCCGCCTTTCAGGGTATCTATCGAAATACATTTCTGCAGCCAATTCATCATTTCTTCCACACAAAATAAAACACTCCAGCATTTGATACTTGTCACTATTTGTAAAGCGATCCATCTTAGGTTTGCACAGTACATATACTTATAACAATACAATGAGATTAACAATAAGATTACTGACAGTTCAGAATAAACTTCACAGCTTTTAGAGTTGTTTAATACAAATGTCACATTTATTATCACGGCCTACTATGTTAAAATCTTACTTTCTCTATTTTTCATGTCTTTACTATCTTGAATAGCATCATTGAATAGCATTTTTTTTTGAAGATATTAAAAATGTCAAAATCCAATATGGCTGCCATAAGAAAAACAAAAGTTGATTATTGTCACGCAAAATCTTGTAGACCTAGATTTTCTTTTAATCATTTTTAAAATCCTCATGACTTGTTATCCCTAGCTTACAACTTTTGTAAATTTATCTCTTCTAGGAAACAAAATATGGAAGATTTTCAAAAATGCATTTTTTTCTTTTTCACCCTGTATCTGCCCAATGAAACAAGAATTTCAAAATCTGATGTCGGATTATTCATGGACAAATGAATACGCAACTTTTCTCCCATTTAACCGACGTTGTATCTCCAACGGTTTCCAATATCCCCATGTACTGCATTTTAAACTGAACAGGGTGTATATTGTATCGACCAGGTCGCAGTTATCAAATATATCAAAAGCATACTGAATGAAGTTGGCAAGGTTTGTGAGAGATGCCCTCTTCTATATAAACAAATGTTGTTCAGTGGCAATGACGTTCTTGATAAGTGGATAAATTTGGCAATGCAATACTCTCTCAAAGACCTTGGTGAAGTTGTTAAGGATAAGAGATCAGTTCTTGCATATAATACAAACTTTTGTACCTTTCGATAAATATGGGATGGCAGCTGTTGATAATACTAAGGTGAAGATGGCGGTCAAAGGGAATATCAACAATGAGCAGGAATCGCGTCATCCCACTCTTTAGTTTCCTCATAGTTTTCAATATCAGTGAAACTATTTTGATATGAAGGGTTAAGCAAATAGCTGGAGTTAGTTTCACTATATATTAATTAAATAAGGGGCCTAACAACTCTTTGTTAAGCACATGCCAATTTACCACTTTTGCTGCTTATCTTGGGTCAAGCAGATCACATCTTTAAAGGATTAGGTTCCCGATCATGTCTAGTTCCGTGACCTAGTCAGCCAAGTATTCTATTCTAGCGTTATTAGTTGCTGAGCAACCCTACAATTTCTGAAATGTGAAATGTGTTTATGGGACGATAGATTTATGGACACGGTTTTCATTATTCACTATCATTAAATCATTTTGACATCGCGTGCCAACAGAAAAAAATGAACACATAGTATCCGGTTTGTAAATAACTTTTTTTATTACCAACACAGAACTTTATAAATTTGTAGCAACCGATGGCAGATAAGTAAAAAGTCTTTAATTACCAGCAAGTATAAAGCAAACAATTAGAGCTCGTGAAAATTGAATGTCCAACTTAATGCAAATCAGACAGACACCCTATATTACAATTGGGTGGCAGTTACATTAGGAAATATATTGCGTCGTAAAACTCAAGCAGACCAAGGGTTTGCAAAAATAAGTTGCGACTAAGAAAAAAATACATTTTCGCGTACAAGGCGCTTAATAAACCTTCCCAGTTCTTTCGGGCAAAATTTAAATATAAATTTGCAAATATTTTATCTTGTACGATTCACGGTGATAAATTAACCCCAGCAAAGGAAAAAACGTGTAATGAAGAAAGCAAAGGAGAAAAAAGAAATTTGTGTTAAATTAAGCTCAAGGCGAAGTTCTTTCGGAAAATATACCTCCACCACTGCTAGCACCAAGCCGCTTCCGCATTCAACTCCTATAACGGCACTAGAAGTGTGTATATCGCCCAACGCTTTAGAAACGGAGATTTCCTCATCCTGCTACACGGCGGTTACCATATACCATTACCGTGCGGAATATTCATATTCGTATGCCCCCCTCCGCTGCAATTTACACTTTAATGAAAGGAAAACTCCTGTTCAAACTTCTTACAAATATCATGTTTAAAATATGCTTAAATACTAGGGCGAAAGGAGGCACAGCAAGAATATTATTTATTGCGAAAGTTAAGCTGGATTTTACTTCAGTAAAATTTAAACTTTATTTATTAGTTGTATATTTAATGATACGCTGGAGTTTTTGAAGGTGGGGTTGGAAAGGGAAAGGGAGTACGTGCGAATTTAGAGGCGTGCAGAAAAGGTTCAAATGAAGATGACATGATGTATATAGACTACTGGGACAAACATTTATGTTCAAGTTGGGAAAATTAAAATGTGAACAAGTTTTTCTGTCCTTACTGAAATTTCTAAAACAGAGAGAGCACTACAGTTACATATTATCAGAGTCTAAACATCAACATAAATAATCCATTTATCAAAGTAAAAAAAAAAAACATAAGATAGATTGGAAGATCGTATTAGCATTATAGCAACACATTCATGAATTTAACGTTAGTAACTTCAATTAGCTATCTAAAATAAATAACCACGTTGTAACGGTAGAGCCTAATTTACTATTTTTCTAACTTTAAATTCGGATATGAATGACATTTCAAGGTTTATGTATTAGAAGTCAACGATATATTTCTTAGAACTGTTTATTCTAAATGTATATCCATGTATAAATTAAGTACTATTTAGATAACAAATGTTTATAAGACTCATAACACCAAATGTTTGTATTAACTATATTATAAGATTTGTGGCGTTGTATTTGTGTTATAAGCGTGTGAAACTTTAATAACTACGATATATGTGCTGAGGAGAAAAGGGAGCATGTGAGTCCCGGAGAGAGTGAAATCAGTGAAAGAAGGAAGTCGATTGAGGACCGTCACCGGTGTATTAGCCCGTTTTTAAGTAGACCGTTGATGTAATATAAGGTCCACTAATTAATAAGTAAGTCGACCTACACATAGCGGTCGATAATGTATTAAATTGTCGTTGTTTGAACCTTAAAAGTAATAAAATAGGTGTTTTGTTTACATGTTTGTTTACATGTTTACTTTTTTTTGTTTACAAGATCTACATCGCCAACCAAAATGTCAAAAAGGGGCCCGCTTTTGTATACAATTTTGATGGTAAGTACGACAACACTTTGAACATTTAAGTCCATTACTAGAGGTATTTATATTTTTCACACAAATGTAGCATAGTCCTCGAATTTCGTAATTGTTATCATCATCATCATCGTCTTCTGAGAAAAGAACTTTCTTTGCAGTTTCTACCGCTTCACATAACTTTATATTAGATATGATTTTTATTTGCTTTTATTTGGGTTATTGCTGTTTACATCTTTTAATTTTCCTTTATTGTTCTTTGTTACTTTCTTGCATTTCTTTTTGTTTTAATTTTCTTCTTTTTTCTCCAAGCGTTTAGGTTTTCTTTCTTCTTTTTGTTTTTCGGCAATGCTTTTTTTGCTCCATTTTTTCACTTTGTATTTTTTCCACTGTTCAGACGTGAGGACAAAAGGCATTCGCTCCGAATTTCTGTTGCCTTTCCTGGCAGGACTTTCCGGTCATACTAAATATTCTTTGAGTCTAGGGTCGTTTGTTGAAAATTCTTCTTCGTGTTCTTTTTCTAGGGGAGGATTGATGACCGATTTATTAGATTCATTGGCTTCTCTGTAATTTCTGAAGCACTTAAATACATAAATAAACCAACGGGAAGTAGTAATAAAATAAATATCACCCTTTGCAGCAGAAGATGTGACCAATTCTTCTGCTATTGACATTTTAGAAGTGCTTGCAAATACAATCGGCATGTCTGTAATGTTGAACAATTCTTCGTTGTCTTCATTGGTGATATTGGTACAGTCTAAATCCATATCTACAGGCAAGTGTTCATCAAAATTTTGAAATTCAACTACTACTGAGTTGTTTTCAATCCCGTTTTCAACCGATCTTGAATCGTATTCCTTCCACAATCTATGCAAAACCCAAAATTCTTGAGATTCTTGTTCGGTCGTTGGATTTGGCAGTTATAGCTTGTTCATTAAATTAACGCCAACTATTTCTTCGAATCTTGACGGAGGTATCATAACTTTGTCTTCTTTTTTGGGGTCTTGGTCAGTATTATTTTTACCTAGACATTTTGAGTAGTCAATGGAATTTGGATTCCATGGACACAAACCAGTACAAACAAAACCGTGTTGTATAATATCAGGTTGCATGTAAGTTTCAATTACTTTTTGTAAAATAGGAGCAAATTTTTCTTGGGTCAATGCCTCCGAAATATGGTGTCTTTTCCGTTCTAATACGCCTTTTCTCCAATACGTTTTGAACGGTTTAAATGCAGATACATCGGACGGTTGTAAAATTCGTGTAGAGTTTGCATACAAGCAAATTGTGTGTGTTGTGGCCATCCACAAATAAAAGAATAGGAAATTGTGTGCCCTTTTTAACTAGAAATGGATGAAAAATATTTGCTATATACTTAAAAGACGTTCTGCTTTCATCCACTCATTGGAACTCGTGCCAATTCCCCACGTATCTGGCACTGAACCGGAAATTGCAGAAGGTACACGTTTGTAAGGATAATAATAATAATAATAATTTATTCACTATAAGACCACAATATTAGGGTATAAGTTTATAAATGAGAGACTGAGGAGTTATGTCTCCTTTAGCAGACAAAGTAAATAAAACAGTTAAATTAGATTTTGCTGGGGCATTATCAACCTCGTAAACATTCCTAGCACCTTTGGGTGCCAAGACAGTATTGTTCTTTGAACATAACATGAAGCATGTCTCGTGTGCGTTAAAAACTCTGTAACTTCGTGTTTGAAGTCACTATGGGATGAAGAACAAAATAAGAAGAAATCAAAAAAAATTACTATTTGTAATAGATGCAACTGCATATATGCTGGCGGTTGGTTGCGTCCGGCAACAAGCATACAGTAGTGTGTCGCATATTTCATGCTTGGTACATACCTTTCATCGAGGATCAGAGGAAGTCGGAAAATGATATAGATAAAAAATAATAGATAAAATGATATCTTCTTTACAGAATTCTATTTCGAAGGCACCTGGTACGCAAGCATTTATTTCGTGAAAAACTGACACGTGTGCCACTTACCGAATAACTATTCTAAATAACAATCCCGGAATTGCTACCGTATGCTGAAGTGTTGACTTGTTTACTTTTAAAGAAGCATATTTCTCCGAACCGGGGATAAACCTGTAAAAACTTTAGGTGCTTTAGATATGCCCCTACTACAACGTTATATGTTGAACGGTAGATGTGAATGTATAAATGCATTTGCGGTGACAGACAATTATTAACACCTGAGCATATGATGCAATTAATGGTGACTTACGTTCAACTCAACTCTCAACGTAAACAGTCAAGATGTGTAATATGTTCTATGCAACCTGCAATAATGTTACTGGAGAAGATGTACTTAATGTTAATTGATAAGTACTTGTTTCTCTATACATATTTTGATTCGCGTTTGAAAAATATCAAATCCAGATTCATGATGACCTCGATGCTTTCATGGAACTGACGTCATGGAACCGTGACTTCCGATTCCTAATAAGAATTTTTCCGAGTCTATGATTATCTTTATATTGCCACTAGATTATTAAGAGATAAACATCTGAATTATTTTAGTAATCGAAATATGCACATTACTGAATAATAACGTTATTTATGTGCAAAAGGATAACCGGATGTCTTCAGTTCAGTAATAAAATAGTTAACTTTCCAATATAATTGGTATAAAAAGTTAAGTAAAACTTTAAATATTAAATTATTATTTACATAATTAAGTTAAAATAATGTAATTTGGCACAACACAACGTGTTTTAATAAATTAATAATTCATATAATCGTTTAATCGTTAAAATACATTTTACATTTCGAGTAGGAGGAAAATATCAAATAAGTAGCATAATCGTTGCTTATTTCCATGCAAAGTAATTGTGCATCGTTTGTCAGTCTTAATTATATTTAATAAGATACCCTGTTTTTACGATATTATATTTGTAATGCCAAAGGGTGTGTTTTAATCAAGATTTCCACTAAGATTAAGGAAAAATCTTATCCATTCAGTTAATTCTCAAATTGAATTTTATGGTCACGAACAGCAGAAAATCATTAAAACCATTTATATATGTATTGGCTCGAGGCGAACAATATGAATAATACAGGAGCAGAAGTATTTTCTTTTGCAGCAACATCGGCGAAATACAAAACAAACTAGCAAGAAAAATCAAAATTTGTTCTAGAAATTACATATTATAGATATGGTCTATTATATTTAAAGGCATGTCATAACGGAAATACATGTTGAAAAAATGAAGTGTGGCCACCAAACAACTTTCTTGTACTTATGTGCGTTCCAATTATACAAAATTTGTTCTAAATTAAGTGTTAAATACTTTTATTTTCTTAAAAAAATGAATAAGTGTTACTTCAGGTCCGAATTTTGAGAAATTTGTTTATATAAAAGTTATTCAAAATCCTATTCTTATATTCCCTAAATACATCTCTACAGAATGTATACTTTGCCGGCTCTAAATACTCCCCCTCCTCTCCCCCCCCTCCTCTCTCACTCTCTCTCTCTTCACCACGATAGCGGTCAAACCGCTATAGCTATCAATTCCAAATGTTGTATTTACGAGTTTAATAGCGCTCTTGAGATCTGATTAGATTTTCAGTAAAATCGGTCGACCGGAAGTAATAGTTTACTTCAGTGAAAAAAACGAATTTTGCCAATATTTCGTCAACTACTAAGTTTAAACACATTTATAAAGAATTCATATAGGTATACGTAAAATTAAATTCGAGAAAAATGTTATCATGAAAGTTTTTTGAAATTCGTGCCGGAAGTAGATCTTTTACTCTTATCGAAAATCAGTTTTTTGCAAATATTTTGCAAGTCATGCTTTTTAGACGGATACATTGCGAGTATAAAAGTATTTATAACTTAATTTTCAATATCTTTTGTTTAAAGAAACATTCAAAATTCGGACCGGAAGTAACACTTTTACTCTTACGTAATAGTGATTTTTTGAAAATATGTCGTACATTATGCATTTATTATATATTTATCAAGAGTACAAAAGTATTTATAGCTAGATTTGCAACGTTTTTGGTATAAATGAATTTTCAAAATTCGCACCGGAAGTAGCACTTTTACTTTTAGCGAGTAGCACTTTCTTTCGAATATCTCGCCAAGTATGCATTCTATAGAGATTTATTAAGAGAACCTAGAATAGGATTTAGAATAATTTTTGTATAAAAAATTTCTTAAAATTGTATGATCTGATGAGTATAAGAAAGTCGTGTGATAGCTACACCTTATTTTTTGTAAATGCGGAAACGAACATTCATTGGCTAATTTTATGAGAAATAAGTAACAAAACTTGGCGCAATTTACGCATCTATTATTTCCTCCGCTACTGTGCATTCAACATGAGAAAATTAATGTGTATAAGTTAGCATTAAACAGGAATTTTCACCATGATGGAAGCGAAATATATATAACATGTATACAGGTGCGGAAGTCTTTATCGGGTAGGCAACTTCAACTTGTTACCGAAAGTTTGCTCTGCCTAAGACACTGATAATGGCGAGCCATTGTCGACGAAATGCGGTTACTGCGACAACTGCTATTGTTCGAAATTAGAAGTTGAAGCGACACAAAGATGACGCTGCTCGCCATTCTCTGCAGATGAATATTTGGCCGCCTTCTTGTAACGACTCCCTCTCTTCCAAGTTTGACGCCTCAGTGTTATTGTTACTGGAGTGTATATAATAATGAGATGAGAAGGGGTACTTTCCAATAATGATTATTCTCTCATTTTAGGCATAGAAAAATGTTTTCATTCAAAGTGTGAAATATTAAGGACAACAGTCGCAGCGAAGTTTCAGGCAACGAATACTTTATTTAATTTCCGTGTTTATTTAATGTGACAGTATTGTTTTGCGAAACATTATGTTACTGAATAGAATAATCTCTATCTAACATCCAGACATTATCGAAAGCTAATTTAATACGCAGAAAATGAAAACATCAACTTTGCCAAAGGATTTGTAATGTAATTATGTTGACAGTTCAGACAGCACTAAAGATAATTGCTAAAATCGCATATTCAGAAGAAAGCATTTAACTTTTTAACAATTTGCCGTCCTCTTTTTTTTACTTACATAGTAAAACCATTAGATCAGACAACTAGCTTAAGCAAAACATTTGCAAAGTTCTAAATTAAGCTTTAAAAAAATACGCCTGTGAGTAAATGTGTTACTTTAGGTCCGAATTTTGAAAATTCTTTTATACAAAAATTATTCAAAATCCTATTCTAAGTACTTCTAATCTCTTAATAAATCTCTACAGAATGCATACTTTGTGAGATATTTGCAAAAAAATGCTACTCGCTAAGAGTAAAAGTATTACTTCCGGTCCGAATTTTGAAATTTTGTTTATAAAAAAAATATTCCATATCTAGCTCAAAATGCTTTTATACTTTTGATAAATATATATAGAATGCATAATTTACGACATATTTGCAAAAAATCGCTATGTCGTAAGACTAAAAGTGTTACTTTTGGTCCAAATTTTGAAAGAATTTGTATACAAAAGGTATTGGAAATTAAGTTATAAATACTTTTATACTCGTAACGTACTTGTCTAAAAAGCGTGGTTTGCGAAATATTTAAAAACTGATTTTCGGTAAGAGTAAAAGACCTACTTCCGGTAGGAATTTCGAAAAACTCGATTTTACTTTTAAGTACATATGAATTCTTTATAAATTTGTTTAAACTCAGTAATTGACGAAATATTGGCAAAATTAGATTTTTTCAATGAAGTAAATTACTACTTCCGGTCTACCGATTTTACTGAAAAACTAATCAGATCTCAAGAGGCAGATTATACACGTAAATACAAAATTTGGAATTGATATCTACAGCGGTTTGACCTCTATCGTAGTTACAAACACACACACTGACAGAGAGAAAGAAGAGAGAGAGACATTTTTTAAAAACCACTTCTCGGAACCAGGGGAGCTCAAAACGTGGACATATGCAAAAATCTCGAGGTCGAAAATTTTCATCGTCACAATACTTCCTTATACTACGTATAAGAAAGTAAAAGATAAAAGTAAAAGATATATGAAATCCATAAACGTACAATCCAGCGGCTTTTCTTGGTATTGTTATCGGGTGGGCAATAATCACTTCACGACTGGGTTGCCCAGAGAATAAGAGAAATAGTTATTGCACTTAACGTTTAAACTCCTTTAGATATCTGTAGGTTCGAATTTCTGGTTGACAGTAAAAAAAAAATGCTCGACTGGAAATTGACATTTCTTCTGCTGTCGTTATGTTCTCATCCATCTAAGATCGTACAGCTGAAATAACGATGATATTAAACTCTTTAAACGTACAGCCTGCGTTAGGTAGTTCATATATCGCCTGATTAGCGTAAACCTTAGGAGCAGGCTGTACCACAAAAAAGCGAATCGAATACAAGAGACGCAGCAGTTGTAAGGCGCGGCTGTGTTTCTTTCAGTATTAATAGCACTGAACTATTTTTAAGCAGCACAAAAATATTTTTTAACTGTGAATCAGCTCCTTACACTCGTACTCCGAAAGTACCTTCTAGATATTTAAAAAAGACAGACATTTTCCAGGCTCTACACTGTCAACTGCTTGTGATTGCTGTAAAGGTATCGTTCGAGTCCCAGTAAAAATTACCATCATCATCAATGTGTCATTTTAAAGTGTATTTAAGCATACGAGTGTATCTGTTGCAACTGAAGACAACATTTCGGAAAACGAAGTCTGTTACAAATAGAAACGCGTAGTTCAGAACACCGCTATAAGAAAACAAGTAGTTGGAGTGATGGTTTTGGACCAGATTGCTGATTGCAAATTTAGTTGATTATTCTTGAAGAGATGAACGTAGTAATTAGATGTTGGGGACCACATCAGAATTTCTCACCTACCCGGACTCAACGCTTTTGCGAGTCGAACACTAAACTGGCGACAGGGCTGAGGCTCAGGAGTTGGTCATTCGTCAGATTGGGTAAACCAATGTAAGCGTTCTTACTGTATAAATTTTGGTAATACCAAACCTCAACTTGGTTGATGCAGAATTCGCGGTGTCAAATAGACAGCCACACGCTTTCAGGATGTGTGTCAGCAAGTACACCACAACCGGCCTTGATCTCATGTTATGAAGACTACACCTCCATTGTATGATGAGTCATTGGCATTGGCATATATTATACAAGCATTCCTCTCGCACATTTCGCTGTCGGCTGTTGCCCAAAAAATCTCGAGTTGGGTAAAACTATGGAACAGCTGCATTGGGATGGTTGTCACAAAAGCCGAAGCTCTATACACCTTTCTGATCCATTTACCCAACCCAGGTATATGTTGAAGGGTACATCGAGGTTGCTAGGTTTCGGATTAGGCAGTTAAGTATGAAACTTACGAATTCTGTAACTCGAGTGGCAGCGGGTAGCTTAGTAAGATATATCTAGTTATTGAGTCCTTCCCGTGAAGGTGATTATCTACCCGCAAGCTATGGTAGCCCATGGGATCGAGTAGAAGTCGCCAATTTTAAGGAGTCTCCGGCAGTATACTCAAAAACTTTAGCACCACACTGACTACAAGATTAGCTACTGTAAAAGGTATAAACAGTATCATTATATCATCATTATAATAGTTATTTATGTAACAAGTCAGTAAAGTGATACTTTATCGAACGAGTCTGATTTACGAGCCAAGCGAGTGAAGCGAGCGCGGCGAGTAACAGACGAGTTCGGTAAAGGTACTTTACTGACGTGGTGCATACAAAATTTTATCGCCAACCGTGAAAATTGTTAATTTAAGAAATAAAGATATAATAACTTTTGACAGTTTATGACAGTGACAAACGATTTATGTTTAAAGTCATCAGTCATGGCTACACTGACAGATATTAGCGGCAGGTAAAGTACTTTATTGTACAGTACGATAAAGTGTTTCTTTACCTCCGTAAAACGCTATGGTAACGCATCACTTTACTGACGGTTGGCGATAAACATTTTGTTAGTACATGGTCTTTATGAAAAGGATTTTATTATGACCGTCACCAATATCTGCAAACCTGGTATTGTTGTAAAGATAAAGTAATCTTATTATTTTCTCTAAATAAGGCAAAAAGAGGAATTACTAAATTGTTGTTATACTTTTATTCATTTTTAAAGTAATTTTGAATATATTTTTATCCACATCCTTTAAAAATAAATAATGTTTGTACATGCTGCTAATGCATCTGTCGTCATTGTAGGAAGCCCGGAACGTGTATTACCCATATGTGGTGATTATTAAGAGAGACACCAGAAGTTAGCTGGGTATCTTTGAAACTGGTTCATTTTATTTAATATCTAATTTTACTCAGAATCCCTTTTAAGTATTATTAACTAAACATTAATTATCTCTATTAATACTATAATTATAATATTAATACCTCCCAGAAATCTGCAACATCAGTCAGAAACAATTGACTGAAGGACGTGAAACACGGTGAAAGTTCGGGATAAAATAAAGACTACTAGGGACTTCATAAACCCATCAATTCGTTCTACGTCACGGATCCAAAGTCGCTGAAATAATATCCTTAAATCCAGTCCCCTTGTCCTATAAGAATTGAATAATTCTAAAAGAGTGAGATAACTGAAAGAAATCTGAAGAAATCGCAAGCAAAAAATTTTGTTTCTCATCCTTAATGACGTGGATAATTAAGGAAGCCACCACAAAGCTGCTGAGATGCCTGTGAGCCAGTCTTGTTTGTGTTTATTTAAGTCACAATTTGGAAGCAGTAATTACTCAAGACAAAATCGAGAGAAGCAAATACAAAAAGAAAAGTGAAAGACGAACAGGGAAAAACGAAAGACAACGCAACAAGATGAAAACGTATTAATATCTAACGAAGACGTTTTGTGTTGTATTCACAGCGAAATTTGCCTCTGTTCCGGCGGTTTGTTTTTATCTTTCCCTTTTTTCATTCACAGAAGATATATATTTTATTATCAAGTTTCTCAATATTTAAAGATAAAAGCCATATTGCTTTTCAGATTGGTATTCTTTGTCGTGATATATCTATATATTCACTATGGCGAGTTAAAAAATATGGCTACATACATAAGTCAATGACAAAATAATTAGAACGTTGCGTTGGTTACTGAGATTAAATCATCACTTCTAGAGTGACTGGAATATTACTAAAATATAATATTTGGAAGCATAATTTCCCCACTGACATGCTTAAGAAATAATAAATAAATAGTAATAATCATATATCATTACATTGTGCAGTACAACTATAAAAGGACACCGATGAAAGTAGAAGAGGTAGAAACAAAACTGAAAATGAACAGCAGATAAGAGAAAGATGAAATGGTCAACCATTGCAAACCGTAATAATTGGAACAACAATAGAGATACTAAATACTACCCAACATGAATTTTTCGAGAAAATTTCGTCAAGCGCAGCATTTACAAACTAATGCAGAAAGCAGTTATACTGCAAACATGTACAATAGTTAGAAAGATAAGAAGCAACCTTTAAATTAATACCTGTGAATTGATCCTCTCATAGCCAAACTGTAATAATTTACTCAATAGAGTGAATCGAGTTTACTCCGTTGGCACGATAATAGTAATATACACATATAATAATATTACAGCATTTTTTACAGATCTTAAAATTGTCGGCCATTTATAAAAAGCTAATATACAAAAATTATTAATCAATACCGATATTACAGGCAAACCATCATTTTTAGAATAAGTAACTAGCTGAATTTTTTAATCTCTTAGAACTTGTATCCGCCACTTTTGCAACCGCTTACAGCTTTACTACAATTTCCTATAAAACGCGAGCATTGCCATGACGCTTTTTAGAATGTCCGATTTTCTAAACTTTTGACGCGCCCGGTATATACGTCTACTTAAAATTTTAGCACAAACTGTCATTGCGTCAAAAGTTATTTGACGTTTATTCGTTCCCATAAACTTCGAAGATCTATTGAGAGGCCTAATTGTAAAATTGAATGTCATTGTTGATATAAGTAAATGTAGCAATTGTGTGTAATATTTTTTTGGAGTAAGGACCATTTTTTTATTGTATGAAAAACTCGTTATTGTTATTCTTATAGTGCATTTTAATTTTATTGACAATTTATAGTAATAGAGAGAGAAGGATGGAAGATATTTTACTAGATATTAGTGTCTTCGGCATAGAACAAATACATATAAAAAAAATATACAACAGTAATAATTAGTGATAGCAGTAATAAGTACCTAACAGGTATCGCATTTCAGTAACGTATCTGACTTGAACTTGCATTTTTTCATTTCTTTGCCATTATGTATCCATTTTATGACTGCTTATTCGGGCCCATATAAATGTTTGATAGAAGTTACTGAACTTTATAAACTTAGAGTTTGATCGTTTAAATATCATGTTCGTGTAATCAACCAAATAAATGATATTTAATTCAGAAAAAAGTGCTCTACTTCGGTAATTAATATTATCAGTAGTACTTGGGAGATCGTAAATTTCTACCAATAGAATAAATGATATATACATATTTAATTACCTGCTCAACCCCATATAATAGCCAAAACGAACTATTCTGAGGTAATATGTTACAATCGAAGATGTTTTTCAGTAAAATTGTATCAATGTCAAACCCCAAAAAATGAGATTTCAAAACCCCAAAAAATGTGTACTACAAGAATTTGGGTCTCCGGTATTCATATTAAATAAATGAATGACATCTAATTAAATGTTTCAGCAGAGCACATCTACAAATGTGCTGGCGATATTTCCATCTGTGAAAGCATCTACGCAGTGACAGATTCTCACATTAAATAATCTATACATAAATTTTAATAGAACCCAACTGATCTAGTCAGTAAGGAGAACAGTAACGTATAAGATGTGCTAAATTTTTGGATAGAATTTATCTGGTAATTACACATATCGAAAATTGCTGGGAAGATTAACTGCGGCATGAGAATAATACATAATAATAGTCTGTTAATATTGTAATGTCTTAATGCATTTAATAATTGAGAAAGATAGTATCTACATTATCAAAACGTTTTAATCTTCATTTTGTTTCGGTATTAAAATTAATTAGTTATTTTGGCGCAGCGGCAACGTAATTCAAATAATAACAAAATGACAATTTGATAGCAAGCTGTCATCTAAAAATTTTATTGACTAACAAGGCATAATGTAAATGAGAAAAGTATTAAAGGTGAAGATGTGAAGAGTTAAACATAAAACAGTCTCTACTATCTAAGCAGTTTTATTAGACGATCTTGATCTATCACGGACATGCATTTAATGCCACTACACAAATAATGTCGACGCGAATTGTATAATTATTATGTATTGTTAAAAATTAGGAGTAAAAGTGTCGTATCTCATTCACGTGCGTTAATCAGAAGGTCTTGTTTTATCTAAGACAAACAGCTAGTATCATCACACAAATAATCTGACAATGTGTCACAGATATAATATAAAATTTTGTAAATCACACATGAAAGTGTTGGTAACCTCAGACATATATGTTTCTAGCTTATTTTGTTTCTTTAAGTGCATTATTATCTAATGTAAACAACACTGACCCAGCAAATAAAAGTATTGGGTTACAACATGAGGGTAATTTGCTGCGTTTCCAGATCTAACGCCATTAGACTCTTTTTATGAGGGTATTTAAAAAGTAAAATGTGTAAAAATCGACCCAATAATTTAGAAGATCGGTTCAAATTATTCAAAATATGAGAATAGTTATTTACGAACCAAGTGCGGGAAGACTATGTTCCCGCAAGAGCGCATTTTGAAAGCACGAGCGATCGAAGCTAGTTATTATATTCTTACGACTGACGTATTTATTCTTATATTTATAGTGAATTCATCGCTTTTTGAGTTTGTTTAAAATTAACTTGTCAATGTGAACGTTACTTGAGAAATCGTCAAATAGTTGGCGCCAAGAAATTTGTTGGAAGAATTTTTAGTAACCACTCCTACTTCCCTAACTTTTAATAAAGAAAAGTCGAGGGAAGTACTATTTGAAATACTTAATTTTATTACTATAAAGTTAAATTTTTTTTTAATGTCTCAAAGAACCAGTGTTTTTCGCAATTTTTACAGTCGTGTCGACCGGGAAATACTCCTTGCTAGTCAAGCAATGCATGTGCCAAATTTCACTTTATAGGCGGTGAGTACAAAAATGAGTTTTATAATCATCTTGGGTATTGTTAGATGGTACAGGGTTGAAAATTTAGTGTAAATGTTATTAAAAAAGTGTTATTCTGTGCTTACTTTTGTGTTTGATGATACTGTTACTTCGAGGTTTTTTGAGGTTAATCAATTTAGTTTGAATATAATTATTAACACTGAACGGAAGAGATACAATTTACATATCAATTCTTGGACATTTTTATAATTTCATAATAAAAACGAAAGTGTCGTCACTTTTTTCGTCAAATTAGATTCATTTAATGAATTTTTAATATTTGAAGTTTAAGACTCTTTTCCTCAATTTTTTTCATATGTAAGATATTAAAGAAAATATACCGTTGGATACGGAATAGAAAGTACACCGAAACCACTTAACAAATTTCAGGTTGTCATGAAAATCAAGTGATGTAGGTACGAAATTAAAAATAGTCTGAAAATATTTTCCTTAGTTAAAATACCTATATTTCTTCAAAATTTATTTTAAAAAATAGATATTTACGAAGTTAATGAATACTACAGCTATATTTGTATTCGAATTGTATAGGTATTTGTAACTTAATTACGAGATAACATTACTATATACAATAATAAACGTAGACGTTTAGCTGAGACTTTAGTTATACAGGGAAATCTTTTTAATGTAATTATTTTTGAAATTATATCAAAATGAAACGTCAATATTTTCAGTTTCAGTTTCAAAATTTTAAACCAAAAAAGAAATTCTAATAAAATACATATCATTTGCATCAACTCTAAGTAATATTAATAAAAACATGTATTTTGATATAAATTAATAACATAAAATTCTTAGTAACATTCTGTTTGTTATCAGACGTAGAAGAGGCTAAAGGAAATAGTCACGGCCTCGTGTTCCGACAGACGTGATATTACGGTTAATGTATTGACACATGCTGCTACGAGTACCTAATTTTAAGAAGATCCGTCTAGCGCAACTGAAACGTAAAATTTTATAGAATCTGCGCGTGTTGAAGTATATTAGAGTGACTTTTGATAATATACGGAAAAGTATCTCTACCCAGTTGAAATGACTTTTAGTAAAAGTATTATAAGAAGGCTCCACGTTTTCTTTGTGAACGTTTTTAGGATATGTATGATTACAAATACGATTTTCTTTTAAAAACAGGGCAGCAATAAAGAGCCAAATTATTTTTTACATATTTCATATTTCTTTTATTTCATGTATGTTTAAGCCACACTTCGATAAAAGTAAAAGCAGTATTTTCTAAGACTTGAGTAATGTAAACGCTACAAATGATTGAAAGTGAATCTTTTAAAAAACGATATTACAGAAAATACGTTAAAAGTAAATATAAAAACAGTGTTAAATAGAGCATGTGATATATTTCTGCACTAGTTTCTGCTCAATTTTGTATTGTTTTGTGTCAATATTTACTAAATAAATTACTATAATCCAAATAGGCTTGTAAATTATTACTTATCTTTGATAATAGAAGTGAAGATTTACTGTAAATGTCATTTTTATAATTCTTGGTAACAGATATATGAGAAATAATCAGACTGTCCTTTTGCGAAAGTAATTTTTGAATAAACTATATAGCGTTACACATATACCGTGTGGCCGCCGTTCATAGCGCGATGCATGTATTAGTAACTACTGGTCGACTATAAATGGGCGTGCCAACTTGAATTGCCACACCGACAGCGGGCGTATAAGTTATACGTATAAATGTATTCGTAGGCAAATCAAGTGAAGAGCAGTGTAATAAGTAATGCGTTCCCGTTGTAAGTAATTATTTGTAGTTGTTTGAAGCATCAGATAATCACTGATAATATGTCAGTGAAGTAACTCATCACAGCTTCATAAACAACATAAAAGAGCAAAAATAAATAATAAATAACTCCTAGACTTTAAAATAAAAAAAACTTCTTAACTAAAATAATATTTTTCAACAAATATTATAATCTAAAAACTCAACTATACTAAAATACTGAAACATAAAATATTTACTTCTTAAAACAGAATTGTAATTCAACATTGCAATTAACCTGTAATTAGCTAAAAAAATGTTATTCTTAAGCAATAATAAAACTCGAACTGACGCCCATATGTGGAAGCGACTGCCCGACTACACCGTATAAATGTCGATTTTTTGGACAAATACGAGTGCATCATAGGCATATGCGAAATACTAGCTCTGTTGTAATCCAGTATAACACTGCGTCTACTTGTTTACCGTTCTAATACACAGGCATCTCTGTCTGTTTCGCTTACTCTACAGGTATCGCGATAATGCAGACGCACGCGGTCTTATGGTATGTATCTCTTTTCAGTACATTACAATTTCTTATCTGCATTTACTTGTTCGTCCGGCTAATGTATGCGATGATGAATAAATGTTATCATTTCTTTTTTCCGAATACTTTCTCTGTCATACACGACCTATAAATCTGTGCGACTTATAGGTCGAGGCTCCTGCCATCGGTCAGGACTCGCTCTGTGTACTGTATCTTCGCATCTATCCGTAATTGAACAAAGCATGTCGACATAACACGACCTCATTTGGTGAATGTTACACATTGGCTGATTTTTTACAAAGGCAATTTATGTATATTTAACGCATGCGTTTTGAAAATAAGTATACAACAATTTATAACCTACACAACCTAACTGTAAGGCTCCGCGCAGGTATGAAATTTACAGTTGCGTAATAGATTGGTCCTCTCTGAGTGACTCCAAGGGCTTTATACAAAGCGCGCACACAAGCAACTAACGTGTTAATATAAATTCGTGCAACCAAACAGTTTGTGTTTTCTCAAATTTCATCATTTAGTATCTTGGTATGTGACATAAAGTCTTATCAGATTTAGTAGAACATCGAATTTCTTGATACTCATTCGAAACTAATTAAAAACACTTTCTGGGTAGCGTAGTACCTCTTCATGCAAATTTCCTTTTACTCAAACGTTGGCTTGTGAAGGGATACACCCAATATAGGTTGTTTCCGTTAATTTTTCTTCCCTAGCTCAAGGCATACACAGCAGTTAATTCAACGAAGTCCGTAATAACAAAACATTTATTAGTTTGTTGTTGTGCGCACATTTCATGGCTAAACTGTTTAGTTGCACAAATGTGCGCGATTTAGTAGAAAGCAAATCAAACAGTAGCAAAACTGTAGAGAAACTGAGAATTCCATGTCTACCCCTGACATAATAGTAACGTAATTTATTGCTTTGGGTATCTATGGTTGCGAGATTTTATGAGAATAAATTAATAACTATATTTTAAGGGTAAGCGCTTTCGGCTTAGAAGAACGATAAACGTGGGTGATCGTGGCGTTAATTTCGACCCGTGGTTTCTACATAGACGATTTCTAGTTCTTGCGAAGATCTCGAAAAGCTTGTACACAACAGGGAAAACGAAAAGTAACATTTCTAAAAAAAAAGTTATACAACAAATAATATAGCAAATGTCGAAACAATTTTCAAATAGCGGCTTTATAAGCGACTCTATTAAAGAGGTAGATGAAAAGGCAACATAAATAAAATAATTAGGTTTAACAAAGAATATATTTAATATCCAAAAATTCAGTAATCCAGTACAGAAAAGTGCTGCATTCTTTATTTGGTCGTTGCATAAACAAAAAGACCCAACGAGACGCAACCCTAAAAATTTTCAATCAGGGAACCTTTAAATTAAATATGTTGTAAAGATTTAAAATTAATTGCTTTGGGCGTTACTGGAAAATTAATTTGACTAGATATATATAAAATTTCCAAAATATTTAAAGCAGATTAAATCGTATGAAAATATGTAAAAACGCTGAACACTAATCCAACAAAATGCTTGACAAAAATTTGAAAAACTCTTTTGACAACCGCCGGTAATTCAAAATTTTCAATTTTTGTACAAATATATAAGTAAATTTTACAAACATTTTATTTAATTTGTGTACAACAATCGAATAATTTGCTTAATTTATGCACATATTATTTTTTTTTTATAAAGCACCTTCTATAATCGGTGTGCATCAATGTCAAAAACTAATAAACAACTCTTATTTAATTAGTCAACTGGTTTAATTGCTTCAATACCTAGGTGCCATTAGTTCCTTTGTTTAATACGTATTTCCATAGTTGTTCCTCACTTTAATTGTTGAAAGTTTAAACTGTTGTTACGGACTCTCGCGTTTCTTTTGTAACGTAATCAAAGTGTTATCGCACCTTAATGGTTTTGCGATAATACATGCTAACATATACATACTGACTCCAAAACTCAATTAAAGCTTGCAAATTTAAAGGTATGTATATCAAAAATAGTGGTAGTAGGTTTTAAATATAAGATATCTTACGTAAAACTGTTGTAATTTTAGTTGTATAATTGAAATATATAATTAAATACAGGATTCATTAAAAAACCTTGATATATACTTGTCTTCTTACGCAGTTTATATATAGCTGAGAATAATTATAGATTATTCTTATATTAAATTTTAACTTGTAGTTTCTCAGTTATGGCCTAACTTTTTCTAAATTAAAACGTGACTCAACTAACAGTTTTACTTCACTTAACGATCGTGGATTTTCATCACATAAAAGCCCGAACCTATTCAATATTTATTCACCCTAAAACAGTTATGTAATATTGTAATATAACAATTTACCTATCTTTTAATTACTCTAGTTTTATTTAAACATTGCAATTGTACAATCTAATTATAAGTAATATAACAACATCAGTAATTTTAAAGTTGCAACTGAAAACCAAACACTTATTTAAATCCAATAAAAAAATATGCGTATAATGGATATACACCTACATATTACATGATAATTTACCAGAAATAAGAGCGACATGCTCCCCAAACCAACATCGGTGTGGTTAAACAAACCATGCAATAGTATAACAAACAGACAGCAATATCCGACCGTATGTCATGTGTTCAACTGGAAAGGCATAAATTATCTCGGTTTTCCAAGCGTACCCCACAACAGTATTTTTTATAGGATATCTTTATAATGTAATGATTTAACATGTGAAAATACAACATCAACCATTTATAGTATATCTAAGCTGACATAAATGTAGTCATACATATCCCCCCTATCTCTAAAAAAAAGAGAAATTAAAATTTTTAGAATTTGTTTTTTATAAAGTCAGATTTTGCTTATAATGAAGTGACATTTTTCAATGATCGTTGCTAATTACATATAACGCAACGATAGAATTTAAAAAGCAAAACTTCGCTGCATAAACAGGCAAATACATGAATTATTTGATTAACTTTTATTTTTAAAAGATACGATGTCTAGGACTAAGTATATAACAATACTGGCACAGACAGTGAACAGGACATATATCTGCAGAGCTTAATTCAAACAAGACATGCATTTCATAAAAGAGAACGTCAGGAAAAGGTGTTAAATAATCGGAATATTCTTTTATTAATTATATTCGCGTAGGAGCTAATTTAAGAGTAAAAAGTATGACAAAAAGCATTCTTAAGTTGTTAAATAACAAGACTCGTCAGGCAACGACAGAAAATTAGTAAAACCTTATGTCGTTCCAGAAATTAAAAACGTTGGTATCCGTACTTACGAGTACATATCATGCCATCATGTATCATTTGAGCAATAAAGAATATCGCGATCTCCATACTCATATCGTATTAAAACGAAGTACGTTTTTATCAAAAATCTCACAAGTAATGTATTATACAGTTATCAATTAAAATTTTTCAGAGAAATTTTCACATTTCTAGTTGTGAACATTTAAAGTATAAATTAAAGCATGTGTGTAGTGCGTGATCACGATAGCGGTCAAACCGCTATAGCTATCAATTCCAAATTTGGTATTTACAAGTATACTACTTTTTGTATAAATGAAATTTAAAAATTCGCACCGGAAGTAACACGTTTACTCTAAGCGATTAGCACTTTATTTCAAATATATTGCTAAGTATGCATTCTATAGGGATTTATTAAGAGAATAAAAGTACTTAGATAGGATTTTGAATAATTTTTGTAAAAACAAATTCTTAAAATTTTATAATTTGAAACACTCATCTGTATAAGAAAGTCGTATGTGGCCACACCTCATTCATTATTATGTTTACAATTTAGATGTCACTGTTAAACGATTAACAGTAGGTAGTTAACCTTGTAGTGATTAAACTAAGAGTTACGTGGATCCAAGTTCAAGCGAGTAACGATTTTTCAGTGTGAACTGTGCCGAATAAGAATTCATGTATATAGTATATATAATAAATTCGAAGAATACTATACAGTTCGTAGGCATACATTTCTACCAAGCGATCGACATTTAGGTGTTGTCAAGAAATGCTCAACAATTTATAGCCAATACACGAAAACATGGAAAACATAAATGGAGCGAAGAATAAATACAATTTTGTAGTAAAAGATGGCGAAACTGTAATATTAAACTGTAAGTATTGATGTGTACCTTATTCAAAAACGCATGAGCTTTTAATCTGGAGGACTTGCAAGATATGCAAAGCAAAACATGGGAACAATGGACAGTAGTTTTTGCTTCTGTTTTAAAGATAATATTGTAAGCTATGTCGTTCAGTGAACAGGTCAACTAAAGCATGAAGATTTGTAGAAAAGACTGGATGTCGAGAAGCATCTACGTTTTTTGGATTGTTGATATTTGCAGGAGTTTACAAATCTCATAACAAAGATATTACACATTTGTGGAATGTAGCAAAAACAGTTTTTCTGTAATTATGGTTAACCACACTACAAGATTCATACACACCCTATCCAAATCAAACTGTTGACAAGCAGCTGCTTACATTCCTTTTTAGGTGCCCATTCGCCGTCTTGTTGTATCTACACCCCTTCGTAAATTTAGCGGAACATCTTGCAATAATTCCACTACATGCTTGATAGAAATTACTCAAAAGTTTCTCCGTTAATACTAACTTAAAATAAATGCGGGCCTATCATCCAATCATCAAGAATGCCTCCCCTTTGCTGATGATCTATTTATTAGTAAGAGTTTTCATTTGAATGATAATGAAAACTGTTTTCGTTAACAGTTCCGTTTCTATGGAAACCAGTTTCATCCGCAAATCGCACACTCACAAAAGAATTGCCCGGGCATTCATTTTAATTACTGCCCGTCCATTGGAATAGCACTCTTTTAGCTATAAAATAATGGGTGCGTAATTCAATATTTAAACGTATTTATTACGCATGATATTTATTTCATTTTAAGGTCATTGCAACGATGGTTTGGCTAACATCCAGCAAACGACTTCTTTCACGGGTACTGACGTGTGGATTATCTGTTGTAACTATAAGAATTCTTAACTGATTTTCATCATTAAGTACATATTAAGTTTCCTTGTTTTTGAATTAGCAATACTACCAGTAGTAATGAAAGCATCCATTATTCTTTTAAAGGCATCTGTTCTTGGACATCTTCTCTCAGAGCAACGCTGCTGGTAAACTCTTTGGGCTGATAAGTAATTTTTTTGAAATTTCTTCAGTACAAAAAGACCGTATTAAAATAAGAAACATAAAGTTGGCAAAATTATATAAAAAAACGGCAATAGTTTTTGGTGCTAAATTTAGTAAGCAAAATGAACCAATATTTGAAAGAAATCACTTAGAGAAAAATATGTTATGTAACTTTAATCCAGTTTTCTGCAAATTCAATTAGTCATTGAAAAAATATAAAATATGTATGGCCCTTTAATTGTGAATAACTCTACCTAAAATTGTGTCGATCTAATACGTCATTTTGAAGAAATATAATTTTATAAAAATATTGAATTTTTCAAAAAAATGGTAATAAGTCGAATACCTTAAATTTTAAGCCTATATTATCTTACAACTTTTTGCCTAAAAATTATATGGGGAATACAAAAATGTAATAATATATAGGGCGCTCCATTTAAAAAACTATAACTATGGTCAGCCACCAAGTTATGGAACACTGCATAATACAAGATATTTTTAAAATGTGCTCCTAATGAGCAGCTATCACAAGGAAAAACCGCTTCGAAAAGGCACAATCGGCCTTACATGCGGAGATGACTCACCCTGTATATCAAACAAAAGGAAATTGGCAAATACTACTTCCCTGCTCAGTGAAAGGCTTTGGGATCACTACTGGTCCGACTGGTTTGCTATATCCGTTATTGTAAGGGTTCAACCTGCTAATTTCGAAAACATACAATTAATTTATTTTTTCCTATATTTCTCAAAATCACTAATTTGGAATTAGCGCTTCACAAAAATAACCGATTCATTTATTGATTCTGTTAATCGGAAAATATTTTTTTTTAATTAACAGTTTTCTAAACTATAATTACGTAACCGTAATACCATGATACAAAAAATACAAAGAGTGTGGTAGATTTATTCTGTAATTAAACAAATATTATTTACTCCTCTAAAGAACAGGGGACCTTTCATAATTTTATCTTGTTGAAAATCGTGCTAATTCGACAAACAAATTGCTTTTGAAGCTGATTGCCAATTGCCAATCACGTATTATATTATTAGAGACGTTTCGCGTCAATATAGTAGACGAGGAAATCTATCTGGAATGTCAACAGACATCCCACAAGTGAAGCATTGCTTGGTCCCAATGCAGGGACACGTAGAACAGGACTAATTTACTACACGGATCTAATTTCAGACATGCCTACATAATACATTTTACGCTAGTTCCCGACACCGCACAGGATTATAGACTTTGCTAATTACAACATCCTTATAAGATTAATTACGATAATTACTCTTTCTTTTCTTAAAACGTGCTAAAAGGGTTAATGATATTCTAAGCTAGTTACACTCGTTTCTATTTTTATTCTTCATTCCATTATGTACCTAAATTCTATTATAATATAATATAAAATCGGATATTTTTACTTTCCAGTTTTATTACCCTCTATGTACTTATTTCTCTGTATAGTGACACGTTTTAGTATCAAAGCAATTTTGTTAAATGCATTAACACCCACAAAATTTTATTTTCCAAAACCAAGTGGAAGCAGAAGGTACACAAAAATAAAAAGTACCTGTTTTTTTGGTAAAATACTTATTGGCACTGATAACATGCGAACACCGACTACATAAAAGTTCAGATTTGGTTGAAGCTTTTTAAACTACTTTAATATAATAATCTAATAAGTTTTAGCAGCTTATTCGTCCAATTAACCGCTCTCAAAGTTGTCAGATTTCTAATTTTTGTTTAAATATCGTGCAAAGTAAAACACAAACTATTATTCTTTAGCATAATATAATGTGTATTACATATACAGCAGTGAAGCCAAACTAAAAAAAGCAATAAGTCTTGGAAATACAAATTCTATGTAAAAACACAATACAATGTCAATAAACTATAGATTATGATTACTGAAAACCAAACAAGGTACAGTAGGTGAATTAAAAAGATGAAAAGACAAGTCATAACATAACACAGGCAAAGGAAATAGATATTCAAAGAGTAAAAAAATGAGGTGTGGCCACCACACGACTTTCTTATACGTATGAAAGTGTTACTTCCGGTCCGAATTTTGAAATTTCATTTATATAAAAAATATTCCAAATCCAACTTTAAGTACTTTTGTACTCTTGATAAATATATATAGAATGCATAATTTACGACATATTTGCAAAAAACCGATTTTCGATAAGAGTAAAAAGTCTACTTCCGGCAGGAATTTCGAAAAAAATTTTTAATAAAATTCTTCTTAAATTTAATTCTAAGTACATATGAATTCTTTATAAATTTGTCTAAACTTAGTAGTTGACGAAATATTGGCAAAATTCGAGTTTTTCAGTGAAGTAAACTACTACTTCCGGTCGACCTAATTTGCTGAAAATCTAATCAGTTCCCAAGAGGGAGATTATACACGTAAATACAAAATTTGGAATTGATATCTACAGCGGTTTGACCGCTATCGTGGTCACAGACAGACAGACAGACACACAGACAGACACACACACAGACATTTTTTTTAAAACCACTTTTTTGGTATCAGGGGACCTCAAAACGTGGACATCTGCAAAAATCTCGAGGTCGAAAATTTTCATCATCACAATACTTCCTTATACTACGTATAAGAAAGTAAAAGTATTCAAACAACAAGGTTTCCATACTTAAAATTAGCAAAATAAAGTGGAATGAACAAGGTTTTATTCAACAAGCAAAGAGAATTACTATTATTTACTCAGAAATTGATGAGCAAGGTGCAAATAAATAAAAATAAATAAGATTTATTTTAGATCAAGTAGCGCCAAAGACACTTGGTGTCAGAGACTATATAAGAAAGACAAAATAGCAAAGCAGAATCTGTATGCACTACAAAACACATACAAATAAAATATTAAAATTATTGTGGGTGACTAAAGGAATGTAGAAAATAATAACAAAAGGAAAATGAAAGTAATGAGAAAAGGTAGTATTTGTGTATGCAACGATAACTGTAGCAGACTAGCAGTGTTCTGTGAAGCTAATAACTTGATACTAGAAGGCACGATCTTTTCTTTAGCAAAAAATTACTTGTACATCTCCCAGAGAGAAAACAACAAATTAAGTAGACACGTACTTATAGCGAAAAAATTATAAATTCATCACAGGTCTTAAGCTTTATAAGGGGAATAAGGACACAGCACGTCGGTCAATTACATCCTAGGTGTAAATTAGTCTCACCAAAACTTATACAGTTAAGGCGATGAAGAGAGAAATAAATAAAGAAATATTAGAAAACTAGAATACGACTTGCTTAGAATAGAAAGAATAGAAAGTTAAAGAAAAAATTGCACATATGGTGGATGAAGCAACAAGAAAGCAGGGCGGACATAAAAATATTGCACAGAGCAGCAAAATTCTAAAAAGAACAAAGCCATTTCAAACAGCAAAACTGAAGAAAAAAAGGACGAAAAAAATTCGTAATAAAAAAAGGAATTGAAGAATCTGTGAGTGGTATTTTAATAAAATGTATCTACAAGGGAGCGTTTCTAAGTTCGCAGAATGGAGGGCTTGGATGGTACTGGGAAAACTATTTCTTGTCGGAACGTGTTTAGTGATTCATTACTAGAATAAATATTAAGTTTTAACACAATCGCTTCGGTAGTGTTTAAAGTATCGTCGACCAAGCAACTTAATCAGGAAGAAAACGTGAAATATAAATATAAATAAAGAGAATCGAGTATCGCGCCGTTATCAAATTACGAAACAAACAAAATCTGCTCATACCAGTCAGGTAGAGATGTCATCGGTTTACGAGGATTCTTGCCCAAACGGTTTTTAAGTTGCACAGTAGTTTTAGGAAAGGTAGGGAATCACTTGAAGATGACCAAATGCCGAGGTGGCCTATCGAAGTGACCAACCCAGAAGAAAGTCAAAAAATTAATAATGGAAGATGCTCGGCTAAAGAAGACACAAATCGCAAGAATAACTTGATTATATGACACAATCATTTTTAAAATTCTTTATGATCATCTCGGCATAACTAGGTCAGCACAAGATGGTTGCCAAGAATGTTCACGTCGCCGCAAAGCAATAGCGCATGGAATGTTTCCCGTAAGTTTTTGGACGTCTTTGTTGAATCGAACTGTTTGTACCTGAGGATCAAATTCGGGTTCGATATTATGAACTTTAGTCAAGCGCAGGACTACATGTCGCATAAGAAAGGCACACCACCCCAAGAAGAGAGACCGTCGTCTAGAAATTCACACTGTTTTTGGGACACCTATTAATTAATTACAGAGACATAAAGGCGTTTCCATAATTGAAGAAAACTAAGCATCAATCCTCGAGCAGTTAAAAGAAATCATTATAAAAGAACTGAGGGAAAATCGACGAACTTGTCCTGCTCGCGCACGACCATGCTCCCATTCACAAGAGTCGTGTTGCGATGGCTGCCCTGCATAAAATTGGCTTCAATATTTTAAATCACTCGTCCTATAGTCCAGACTTGGCTCCTAGCAATTTTTACCCGTTCCCTAAAATTAATATAGAGCTGGGTGGGTAGAATTTACCGGCGATGAAGAAGTAAAAGACGCAATTTGGGTGTATTTTTCAGACCAAGACAAGAATTTTTTTATGAAGGCACACATAAGCTAATTGAAAGATTTGAAAAATGCATTACGGTTACGCTCGCTCGTATTAACAACTAATAGAGATGAAGACTAAGTCGAAAGTTATCTAAAATAGTACAAAGCGGCTGGTGCTAATGGCATATAAGCAGAGTAATAAAAGCAGACAGATTCTTCGACGCAAATATTATGTAGGCGCATAAGCAAGGTTTTGGAAGAAGAAGAATATCGAAAAATACCTGAAAAGAAAATATATCCTGGTCAGATAGCTGCTAACTAATTACGTTGCTGCGAATGGCTAATAATATTATATATAGAATAATTTTGGAGATAATACAAGATTGTATTAATGGAAGACTTCGAAAGAACCAAACAGGATTTATATGTGATAAGCAATGGATGGGTTACATAAGCCAGCTAAGAGTCGTACTAGATAGAGTAAATAGATAGAAGGATGCAGAAAACAACCGAGAATTCTGCTTTTGAAATAAAATTTATTTTTTTTTTAAATCGAGACTATTTATGTTATATTTCCTTTTGTTAAAAGTACAAATTCGAAACAAGAAAATTTGCAAGGAGCTTTCTTCTAGACTCAGACGTCTTCATTACAATTCTTAGATAAAATATTAAGATGGTTGTGACAACACATCTTGATTTTCAGCAGATTTTAAAAATATTAGTAGTCAGTATTATTTGTCTGATAATGTTACATGTTCGTCTTACAATTTAAAGAGTAATGTAAAAATTAGGAGTAGAGCTGTCGTATGCCATTCATGGGGGGTAATTTGAAGATCTTGGTTTACACCTTCTAACTGACCCACATAAGTGGCATACGATAGCTCCACTCCTTATTTTTACATTAATCTTTAACTTGTACCATGTGCGTCGATATTATTTGTGTAGTGGAATTAAATGCAGGTCTTTGATAGATCAAGGCCATTTGATAAAACTGCATAGATAGTAGCAACAGTTCTACGCTTAATTGTTCATATTTTCACGTTTACACATTTCTCGTTTGGATTATATCTTGTTAGACAATGAATCTTTTTAAATGACAAGTTGTCATATTATTATTAAATTTCATTACATCGTCGCTACCCAAGATAACTAATTACTTTTAATACATTTCTTGCATATTTCGGCAAAAAATTTTAATATACAGTAATGCGCACACTGCTACGTTAATATACGGGATGGGGAATATGGGTGGGGTATGCCTAGCGTAGCCGCATACTATAACACCCTGGCTAGCGAGAAAGTGCGGTGAACGTATTCACATACAACGCAAAACATTTGTCATGTGAATTCTTCAATGTTATTTTTATTTGTCCCTATTTCCTAACATCAAAGTAAATAAAATTCTGCGCTCTCCCACAGGTTTTATGCAACTGATTCCTCTTAGGTTCGTCGCTGTCTGATGTACACCCCCCACTTATATTCTCCTCTCTCTATATTAACGTAGCCTTGTGAGCACTACTGTATATTTATATATATATATAAATAGTTTCCTTTCTTGGTTTAGCGGCTGAAGTCAAAAACAAAATAAGAAATTAAAACTTTCAGTAATATAGATATTATCTTTATCATTTATTTAATATAAATTATCTAATTAAAACATTAAAACACCAAGAACTATTAATGAAACTGTAACATATATCTGACAAATATCTTTTCGACAAATATAATCCCAGAAATACGTAAATGTTGAAGACTTAATACTATGCTGTTGCCAAATTTTGAATTTCTGTTCGGTCATTTACTGCAGTATCATGCTTATTTATTTGTGTAAGTTCTAGAAAGTTTCTAATATTGATATTATGTTCTTCACATAAAAATTTGGTTTCGTCAAATTTAAATTTATGTTTTGTAATGTTGGCATGCTTTTTTAAAGCCGAAATGTTTTTTGAATGTTTGAGGCCATTTACTCTATCTGATAAATATTGCATGATTTGACCTATATATACACCATTACAATCTCCAGATGTAATTTTGTATACTACATGTGTTTGTTTTAGGACACGATCTTTATCTTTAATATTATTGAATAAACATTATTTTGATTTTTATGCGAAATTTTGATATTAAATGGGCGGAATACTACACTAATCTTGTCTGATACTTTTTATTATATAAGGAATGGCTACTATTTATGTATATTTGTTGATTTTGAATGATTATTATTATAAAATCTATTTATTCTATTTTTAATAAAGGAATTTATATAGTTTAAAGGATAATTGTTACTAATTAATATGTCTCTCATTTGTTGTAGGACTTTTGGTCTTTATTTAGAACTTGTTAGTTTTATTGTTCTGTTTATAATAACAACGTTTTTTTTTTTAATTGACATGGATTGGTAAGAATTATAATTTGAATATCTACCTGATACTAAAATTATAATTCTGTTCATAGAAATGGTGCAGCAAAACATAACACAAAACAGATTTTTATCGTTCAAGCAATTACAAAAAATCGCTATATCAATTATATACATATAGTAATGGATACAATTTTCTTAAAATCTCAATTACCTTTTCTTTATATTTGTACAGTACGTATCTCTCGCTCTCTCTCTGTATATCATTGATGTATACAATTCCTCAGTTGCACTTATCATTGTGCATTGTGCAGCACACAGAAAGAATCTCTGGAGTGGAATTGCTTGTTCGTCATTAGAAGTTGCAGACGTGGAGAGACGAAAGCAAAAAAAAGAGGGACGTTCACTCTGATAATTCCAGCACAGCGTCGGGGCGGCGTAGATTTACGACGTCGGACCTTAATGAAGTGGAAAATGACGCATTCAAATTGAATACGCACATTTTCGGTAGAGGAACGCTTCAGAATGCGATGCGATGTTGATATGGTGAATCCGATGATGTGTACTAGCACAACATAAGTGATTAATTAATGGTCGGAAAGATGATGAGACGGGATAGGGGAAGCTCTCTTTTTTTTTGTTGTTGTTTGAATATGAAATATGATCGGGTTCAAGTGAAGTACGTTACATAATTGAAAATGGGGAATTTACTGAATCAGGATTAAATTAATCGGGTTCTCGTGAAAATGTGTTCTAACATACATATGATTGGAAAATATGGATACTTACAATTTTAATCTGTTTGTGATGGCATATTTTTTTATAATCGTTGCGTATTTTTCCAATCCGTGAAATACCATGTTCGTTATATCAATTTGAATAAGTGTTTTGATTTATTTTATTGCAGAACATGCGTCTTCTTAACTAACACTTGTACAATACAGAATGATTTTGTTGATTTAATTATTAGGACATTAATTGTGTATTTGTGACAAAACCAGTTTTGACACCGATATTACCATTATATTTCACATGTCTTTTTTAGGTCTTCACGACATTAAGATAAACAATCCACAATTTTCCTTAAATATAAGTACTTCACAATGCAAATACATCACTATCCGCCACAACGTCTAAAGAGAAGAAGAAAATATACTATTTTAGGAAAGGACTGAATTATAAGCTTTTTTGTATTGAATATGTACCTATGCACATAACACTTTTCCTGCGTAGATTTTTAGCGGCTGATCACGAATTGCAGACACGGTAAGAGGGTGCCTTAAGAAGTTGCATGAGTTGTAGACGGTGGTCAAATTAAACATCACAGTATATAAAATGTATTTATTTAAAATAATTATACACTGAAACACAGATTTTACTCAAGTAATTTTTATACACGTATCTATCTGTGAATTTAAAATACATTGTAAAAAAATATGAATATTTGGATGTGGCGAAGGACATGCTGCATTAAATTTGGAGTGAAATGTTATTCGATACGGTATTGGACTTGAAACAAAGCAAATACGTAAGGCAACTTAGGAAAAATACTTAAAATTGTGTTCCTGAATTAAAAAAAAATACCATGTAAGAATTGCAATAGAATATTAGCTTACTTTTATTGCAAATATTGTCATGTGACATATATCTTGGTATTGAACATTTTACAATTAATGAGAATATTTCTAAAGACAGAGTATGTGTATGCATTTTATAGCAACAGTTAGACACTGATATCCCTTCCTTTAATTTTTCAAATTAATTGCTTTAATAATTGAAATTTACAATATTTATTGTTACCCGCTATATTATGGGCACCTAAAAGTTGTAATAAATTCATTAGAACACAGTTTATAAAAATATCTAAATCAGTTCAACTTTTATTTATGTGTTTTATTAAATCAAATATTCAAATTTTTATACAAATCTTAAATGTAAATTGCCATATTTACCCAATATCAAAATTCTTCAACTGTTTCCCAAAAAAGAGATGTCGAGATTTTTATTGTTTATCGCACATCTTTTTGACTAAAACTAATGTGATTGAAATAAAATTTATATGTAAAAATTGAAATAAATTCAAATTGAGTTCAAAACAGCTTTATTCCATTTACTACAATTGTTTCACCCTACTAGGGCTTCATCAGGTGATGAATATTATAATACAAAATATTTGTAGACGTTCTTATTTATGTCTTTTCCTAAATGAAGAGGGGGGAGTTTGTGACATTAGGTTAAGAGCGGGAGTAACTTATATATTTAATGTAATATTTAATATATATGTATATACATAACAATATGATTAAGAATATTAAAAAATTATTTGAAAACTGCTTGTTTACTGTTATTATAAAATTAAACAATTTATAAATATATATATAACTATAAGAATTATTAAGTTGATTTTAAATATTTAAATTTAACAACGGTGAATTATTCACTTCTAGTTGCTCATTTAAAATAAGGTTTAATTTGTTTAATTTATTTATTTCTAGGTTTTCATCACCTGATGAAGCCCTAGTAGGGTGAAACAATTGTAGTAAATTAAAATTTATATTACCTACCAGAGATTTTTTTAATAAATAAAGGCCCACCTTTATTCAATATTTGCACTCTACATGCAAACTTAAATACTAATAATAATAAATAATACCAAAACACTCATTTAATTCTATATAACTCTCATTTATAATATTTTGAAATCTATTGCACCTTCTATATTAGAACGTTTCGCCTGTGAGTTATTAGTTTGCTGGAACGTCCGCAATTATTTCAATTTTAAAAATCTGCAGGTATAAGATGATTGAAAAGCTGAAAACATATAAAAGAAGCTCATAGTCAGCAGAAGACATACAAGAAAAAGTACCGGTTCAGGGTTTAAATAAAATGAAAGACGCCGTTTATCTTTCTCGCTTCTTTTACTGGTGGTCGGAGCAAGTGTGTCAAAATTAAATCACTGTAACAGAACGGGACAAAGAGCGAAAGAGAGGGAAAGACAGAGAAAGGAAACCCTCCAAGTACTTTATGAACGGGTAATGATGTCGAAAATATTTGCCGAATAAGCCGAAATATAATATAAAAGGCGCTCTCTACCTTCCCACCCTAATCTTTCCTCTCCCTCATTCAACACCAGAAAATAGCAAATGGCCCCGGTAGGTTAGTTGTTGCGACGTAGGAATTTAGCTGCCATTCAATGAATATAAAATTTCAAATACTTTTCACGGTAAATGAAACCGATGGCTACGAAAATGGCTTTTTATATTTGATAGATTTCGAATAAAAACGACTTGCTCGAAAGATGCTTGTTTACAGAGAAACGATTGACTAGAGTTTTTATATGTATAGGTGACATGAACTGCTCGACTTTTCAGCGTTTTCGTTTACTATTAACAAAAGTGGAAACCAGTTCATGTGATAGATAATGATTTAGACAAAAATTACTATGATTAGGTGCTTACAGTTGCAAAATAAAATATTGTGTCCGAATAATACTGACCTCGCGCAAACCATATTTCCTTCAAAACTTTTATTACACAAGATTCTTGGTGATAATGTTAAGACTAATACAAAAGATATTCAAGTAATTAATTTTCAAATTTGCAAATACAAAGTAAATTGCTTACGAATATGATGAGTGTATACAAGTAAATTGTTGGTTTTTGTTAAATACAAATAAACAAATGTAGCAATTACCAAAAAATTGTGCAAATTTAAATATGTACACTGTATTTTTAAAGATGAATGGTAAATTTGCAATATTCTTGATGTTTTGATAAGCAAAAATGTGTATTTCCTACGAATTTATATGTAGCGTTCATAGGACAGAAATATTTATGCAGACATAACTTTCAATTTGTAATTCTTTTAAAATTTCGCACACCAAATTATAGCTACATGTTAATTATTACATTTTTTTTTATTGCCCATCTAGCACATACCAGCAAATTTTTATAGTTCATCTTCCGAATATGCAAACGTTTCCACGAAGTTTAAAATTAATATAATCTTAAAAATAGAAAACAGACTTACTTTAAATAAATAGTATCTATTAGATTATTGCTTACATAATTGTCATAGTGTTTTGCCGCCTTTTGTGAACATTCCATTATAGCGATATAATATCAGGAACATGAGTTTTTATATCAATGATACGGCTGTTGGGCACAATGTGCGAAATAGCCTTTGCGCGCGCTTGCCAAATGTCAGAGGTCTGAAGATCTGTTGGCCATATGCACGCGTGTGCTACTATAATATTTTGCGGCGTGTATAAACGTATTAGTAGGTGGTGCGCTCTAGTAATATATGCGTGAACTGCGATGCATAACTGTCTGTGTGTAATCGTTAAATTTACTTCCATCATAAAATTTGTTAAACGCTTCATCTTTACGTTATTAGTTGATTCGAATACAAATATACAGCGATTCCTAGTGGACGCCGATTTTGAGGCCAGTAGTACGTTTTCGCATATATTTCGAAGGCGATTTTCCTGTATATATACAGCAGTCCGTAAGTGGACAACAGAAGTCCACTTACGGTCTCTACGACAACGCGGATCAATTCCCGAAGCAGAAACGACACACATATACCTATATATATATATATATATATATATATATATATATATATATATATATATATACACGCTGCGCCACCGAAAACGAAACAGACTCGATATCTCGAAGGGAAAAACATTTTTTGAAAAAACGCAAAAAGAGGTCGATTTTTGATCCAAGGGGGACATTGTGATACGTCATTCCCCTCCCCTCCATCACTCTAACAATTACAATTTCAATAGGGAAAGTACTAAATACGATACATAACTGAAAAGGTAATTGTACGGAGAATCCAGCGAAGCAATTTTTGCTTGCCCTATTTTTGATTTTGGCGCCCACTAGCGGGATAAAAACGGTTACGTATTCTTAAATGTAATTTTATGAGTGTCATTCGAGTTGCCTGCAAGGCATTCCAGAAAAAAGAACAAAATGTACTCGCCATGTTACGAGACTATTGTAAGTAGCAATGAAAGATAATTTCCTGTATGTATATGTTTTAATTACCTTGACCGATTATTTTCAAACAAATATGAGAAATTCAATATTGCTATACAATAGAGACGTTTATGCAATCCATAGTGTGTAGTATTCGATTAGGAAGATATTCAAAGGGCGGAACAGAAGGATAATTATCGACATTGCTTAATTTACAAACATTGTTGCCGCTGTTTGTTTATAAATCAACATGTAGTTTACTTTACATATATGTCGGTGCCTATGTTAACGCTTAGAACGTAATGTCGTTGAAATTTAGATTTCAAATATGATAATATGAACATTACTGTTTGCGTGTTTTAAAATGTCTCCTCGTGTTTTGTATTCAAATGGACTTTGCCAATATAATCTAGGTGGTAAATTTTTAATACTGTCGTATGAATGTGTAAACATAATTAGTTCGGTAAATATTGATTAATTATAAATTATGGATACATATGGAATATAGGGCAGAATGCAGTTTCGCATGATGCGATAGCAAATATCATATACAGTGTGCACGCGTTCCACCTGCGGATGAATATACTAGACAAGCTGGTCGACTATAAGTGGGAGAATAAGGGGGTAGCCTCTGTTACTAACATTAGAGCTACTTTAAAGTCGACACCGCAGAAAGCGTTACTGCGTTAGTCCGTGAAAATTGCTATTGTTAATGTTCATAACAAATTCTTTAAGCAAGAATAAAGTCATTTAAGTACTGCTGTACGTAGGTAATTTTATAAGTAGAGACTGATGAAGCATCAAATAATGGCACTAATTAATTTTAGTAACGGATTTAATCACAGCTTCCCAAATTGTATAATGTAGGTATATATATGTTAAATAATGGAAAATGGTACGATTACACTTCGTGAAGTGTATAGCATATTATTCGTCAATTTGATAATAGCTCTTTTACTTTTTACTTTCTTATACGTAATATAAGGGAGTATTGTGATGATGAAAATTTTCGACCTCGAGATTTTTGCAGATGTTCACGTTTTGAAGTCCACTGATTCCGAAAAAGTGGTTTAAAAAAAGTGTCTGTTTGTGTCCGTGCGCGCGTATGTCAGTGTGTGTGTGTGTGTGGCAACGATAGCGGTCAAACCGCTATATATATATCAATTCCAAATTTTGTATTTACGACTATAATTTCCCTCTTGAGAACTAATTAGATTTTCAGTAAAATCGGCAGACCGGAAGTAATAGTTTACTTCAGTGAAAAAAACAAATTTATGTAATTATTTTTAAAGGTAAAAAACATTAAACAGTAAACATTGTCATACACATTTTACAAGAGGTTTTTCGCGTCGTCTATCCCCACTTTACGGTATCTCTACCGGTCCTAGCGAAGATGAAAATCTATCGAAATCGGTCGGCTATTGCAGACTTAAATGCGAGTGACAGTTTAATGACAAACTGTCACTCGCATTTAAATGTCATATATACCTATAATATTCGAGTGTATAATAATATAACAGTTATGGGCAAGCGAAAATTGGCTTATTATAAAACATCAACAGTTTCGTCAAGTACTCATTCTTTATACATTATGTTTCCTATCTATAGTATTTCTTTATCTATGAAAGAATCTGTGAATAAAACCGAAGCGCTGTGACAGAACCGAATATCGTCTACCTCCACCTACTCACACTCCCTTGCGTCCACCCGTCCCGCGAGTAATATAAGTTGCATAAGTTTCTATTTTTTGGTAAACGCCACTTTTAAACAAATTTATAAAGGACTCCAGTTTTTTTGCGAATATCTCGCAAGTCATGCTTTCTAGGTAGGTACATTACGAGTATAAAAGTATTTAAAACATAATTTTCAGTACCTTTTATATAAAAAAAAATTCAAAATTCGGTCCGCAAGTAACACTTTTACTCTTAGCGAGTAGCACTTTTTTTCGAATATCTTGCAAAGTATGCCTTCTATACCTAGATATTTATTAAGAGAATATAAGTACTTAAAATAGGATTTTGAATAATTCTTGTATAATTTTTTTTTAAATTCTATAATTTGATACACTCATACGTATAAGAAAGTCGTGTGGTGGTCACACCTCATTTTTTTGTTTTGTATGTGAGAAATTTATTTGTCAAGTCTAAAAACATTACTTTGGTGTAACCGTAAAAAAAATTATTTTAGTTTGTGTGTTGTGGGCTATTTCCATCCTTTCGTCAGACAATCTTTGTCATCTTCAAGGTAACCTTGTAAGCGACTGTTATTTGTCAAAATAGAGATTAAATCTTGCGGTGTATTAAAATGACCTTCAAAAAGTTTTAAAGTGTCATAACTGTTTTAAAAAGTCATTTTAATATACCATAACATTTAATCTTTTTTTTGAAAAGAAACAGCTCAGGACTACCGAAAATATGAAAGTAAAATGTCTGCCGAAACGATCAGAATCCCACTGCTAGGTGTATTGTCGCTCCCCAAAACTAAAAGAACGATCTAAATAATGAAATCATCGTGGCTCCCCTCATCTAATGAAGGCAGCCTTCGAGATCTAGCAGAAAAGATTATGATATTCATTTCTTTGGGATTCTACAGGGATATTACTTACAAATTATCATCAAAAAGGCATAAATATAATCAGGACGTACTATTCTAACTTTAGGATCAACTATAGATTGATATTTCTGAAAAACGTCCTTGTTGTTCGAAGAAGAAAATACTGTATTACTCCTTCGAGTCGTTTTGTTGCACGAAAGGTAGATGAACTAGCCTTCGAAGTAATTGCTCGTCCCCGTGAATAAATTGTTACAATTTTTTTTTTGTATTTTATCCTATAATGGATTATTTTAGTTGTCGTGGAATTCGTAATTTATTTTGGATTAAATTTATGTCATCTTCCTACTACTACTGTCATCTGGTGTAGATTTTCACAAGGTTCCGATTGCCACGCGTTCTGCTTTATCGCAGGTGTGTGTAACGTATACAGGCATTGTCGGGTAGATGGCGTACGAGGTTTTATTTAATAAATTTGTTTATTTATTGTTAATTTCATTTTAGAACTTCTTTTGGGCCCAGAGTTATGTAACAAATTATTTATAATTATTTTCCATTTTTCTATTGTCGTTTGAATCTGCATTTATGTCGTATATTCAAAATATCAGGTTGGTTCGCTCGGTCTTTAGCGTGTATCTTCGTGTTCGGTGTGAGGTTGGCGTTTGACACGTTGGATCTTTCTCTTTGAGCTTGAACGGTCACGAAGGAAGGTTTAAACACCAAAAGAGCAGAAGCATATTCCTGGGCCATTACTTGAGAATGTTGTAAAGTTTTTGAAGTTTTATCGTTTGAAATCGCTTACCAAAAGCGGATGTTATAGTACTTCTCAAGGGTTATTTTTGAAAATTTGGCGTTTGGTTGAATCTTGCGAGGATATTTTTCTTCTTGGCTAGGAATTGTTTAAGCTGCTCTGCTAGTGTTGGGCCTGGCATAAACCTCATTTGGAGCATTTTTGTTGGGGTTAAGATTTGAGAACCACGTGCTAGTAGTCTTACGGTGCCAGGGAATTATTGCTGGATCTTGCGGTGAGGACATAATTAAGGTGCAGATTATTGGAATACTGTAGCCTTCATACGCTATTTTATTGAGATGTCGTTAGCTGAAGATAGGAGAGCATATTCCTTGTAACGTGTGGATCCGTAGGAGGTATCATGGTTGGGTAGCTGTGGATGTGACTTTCTTTAAGGTATTGTGACTGTGTAAATTTCTCTGATATTATCCAGAGTGTAGAGTTGAATGACTAAACAGTTTTGATAGTATTTGTGTCAATATCGTGTACTTTGAACAGTGAATTTCAATTTTCCGGCCTAACTAATTAAATAAGTCATCGTAATTTCCTATTTTAACTTCTTGTGGCATGTGAGCCTTTATGATTTGAATTAATTAATTTAACGTAGTTTTATTAACAATAGTGACCCCAATTTGGAGGTTACTTTGACATTTTCGGAGACGTTACGTAGCCTTTTTATTTTTGGACATAGAACTTGTACTATATTTTGGATGTGTATGGGCAGTGTAGCCTCACATTGGTCTTGTGTAAATTCTTAGATGATATTTAATGCAATTAGTCAACGATTGTAATTTATTTTTGGTATAATCTCGTAAGAAATTATTGATTTTAATTTAATTACATTTTCTTTCTGTAAAGCATAGTTAACTAGCGCTAATTTTTTAATAGAATTAGATATTTTACAACTTAGAGTCTGCACTCTAATGTCGAATAGATTGTCGGTTGCCTCTAATATACAGAGTGGTTTATTTTAGTTTTGACGTGGTGCAAATCACGATCAAACTGTTCGACTTTGGAGGGACTTCTGGCAAGTTGCCTTATAACTGTGTGCTTGTAAGAATATTGTTGGTTAATCAATTTTAATTTTAAGATTGTTTCTTGTGTTCACCATTTTGAATTTCTTAAATTTTGCAATTGTACGTCACTGATAATTTTGAGTTGTGGATCACCTTGGGTGACCATTTAAGTTTTAATTAATCCTTCAGACTTTTATACTGGCAACTGAGTTGCGCTTGTGATTTACCTTTTTATTGTTTTTTTTTGCCTTTGTTTTAAATATCTCTTGGAAGTCAGAGATTAGAGTATATAGCCGGTTTGTACAGTAATGGAAATACGCTGTTGATATTGAATTGAATTTTCAATAAACTGTTTGTTAAGTTGAATGAGTGTGTGTTGGTCTTATTTTCTTACCACCTGGGGAGTTTTATATTGGATCTGGTCCGGGGTCTGAATATCTGTTGGGCTTAGCATATTTTTACGGATAGGCGCCCTGACAGCTTAACCTTCGACTTAGTACGGTGTTCGAACTCGCCCTTCTCTGACTGTAGCTGGAGGCAGTGCTGACTCCCATATTTAACATCGACCCTTGGGGAACTAAGAGGTAAGACTGAGTGTTATAAGTTGGTGATTAATTAATAGACAAGCGTCCTCTTTGAAATTTAAATAGAAGGTTAATTACCGTGGTGGTGTCTAACTTACTACCTTCTTGGAATTTTGGGTACCGATTTTGGCTAGGGCCTTGGCCAATTTATTTTAAATACAAGAGGGTAGCAAAATATATTGACAAAATTATTTGAAAGTGAGTATTGAAGGGTTACTACAGCGATTGCGGGAATATATAGAGAATATATAAAATAAAATTTAATTTAAAATATTATTTTTTCATTGACAATCGCACTGCTTACCATCCTTCCCTCATATGTCAGGGTGTGTTCAGAACCATTGCGCTGTGTCAACAAGAACCAAATTTCTTTCCGAATATAAAATTATTACCATAAATTCAACAGCATGATTAATTTATTAAGTAGTTCTCAAAGTTCTATTGCGGAAGAATAACCTTAAAATGTTTTTAAAAGAGATTTCCATAAAGTTTACGTAATAGACTGCCAGAAAAGTTAGATTTTAAGATCACTGTAATTCACGATGAAAAATGTACCAGAAAGGCAATGAATGTCAAACAAATACATATAAAATCAAGATTCAAAATATTACTCCTCGAAGCAATTTAAATTTCGGTTATTTCGTATGCGGATACGAAGTCTCTGCTATATACATCGATTTTGGATTAAATTCGCGCATATATCACCGATGTATGAATATCCTCCCAGGAAATTCAAGTCGAATTCATAAATTTTCATTCGCACATAATTGCAATATCAGCCGGCTATAAACAACAGGATCTGTATAGCCATACTCAGCATCAAAACTAACAGGGACAGAAACAAAATGACCCCGGAAACAGGATGACCATGAAAGAGCGTCATATCAGGAGCGAACTAACATTTTACGCCTCCGGATGATTCGCATGCAGGATAGAAATGCAGTTATTTATAAAGGTAACATATTTCCCTATCCGACTGCCGTGTGATTGATTGAATATTGGTCCAATTTGCATGTAAAAGTGGTTTGCGCGACGTAAACGTGCGCATATGTTTCAATTCAGTAAACAAGCGAACAGACACTGCAAGTCTGAACAGCTGAATGCCAACAAAATAAACGTGCAATAGTGGCTTCTTAGTAGGAGTATTAGTTCACTCAAACTACTGACTGCCGCAGCAGCGTATAATTATCAATATAAGGTGATCCTGATGTTTAGGGTAGAGTGATGTTGTGGAAATTTATTTAATGAAGTTGTCAGGTGCGGAAGACCGGAGTTATGCAGTTTGCTTTACTAAATTAGGGCTATACACAAGCGCTGGTGTGTAACAACATTTTAGATGAAAATTTCCGGAACTATTAATTTGCGATTTCCAGCTCAGTTGTTTTCATGCTTATTATCCGAATTATGGATAGACAGAAGGCGTTGATAATTAACTGCGATATATAATCAGCAATACACATGTGTAAATTTAACGTCGTGATATTTCTTGGATATACATACCTTATAGTCCACGCGATTCTTGCTATATGACACTATGTTTTGTTAAAACGAGCATATAATTATTTATTTTGTCTACCTGTCGTAGAATTCCCAAGAATTCCTATTCATATTACATAGGTTTTGTAATCATCTACATGATGACACCCAAGCCAGAAAATAGGAGTGATCATAGATAGAAAAGATATACCAATTAGAAAATCATAAAATAATAATAATAGACATACAAAGTGATTCAATTCAGACGACGCAGTACAAAATACGGTAAAAGTATTTAAAAAATTACTTTTTGTTGTCAGAAATACAATGTCCACAAGCTAAAATTAGCTTCATCAATACAGAGTGTTCAAGAAGAGAAGCACATATCAAAGTTATCTAGTTTTTGTCGAACACCTAAATTTAATGACGTGTTTCAATTCTACAGATCAATTTAGAGCAATTTTATAAAAGACATCCCTAAGTAAAATCAACTATTTTTGAGAAATTTCATAATTTTGAAAATTACAAGATAAAATATAAAATTAGTTTGCTTCACCAGGAAACACGCAGTAATATAATTTGTATCTTAAATCTATGTAGAGAGTTAAGCTTTGCTATATTGACAGTTAGTTAAATTTCTTATTTTTAACAGAATACTCTATATATGGAGTGAAATTTTGTAGATTATATGTATGTACTTATTTTGCGTTATCTAAAAAAAAAGATTAAAAACTTTTGGACACATTCGGTTTATTAAAAAAAATGGTTTCATGTTAATTAAATATTAGTTTCTTAAAAAATAAATATAAATTTTGCAAAAATAAAAACTTGAAAATATTTTAAACATTTTTCAAACTACAAAATTCCAACAGTAATAGTAGAAATACTTTAAATATTGTGTTCCATCTTTGCAACCACTACTATTATATTCATTATCACTACTTTCTTTTTGTATTCCGTGGCAAGAGATAAAAATAAGTCATTATGATTTTTTTTGATTTGGATCATGTCCAAATTCCACTAGTGTTTCTCTTTGCTCTTTTGAAAAGATACAGAACCCTCGTAAGTTTGGTACAGTTAGTTAAAATACTTTTGCAGCGTATCACAAACGTACGTCAGGACCCAGTGTAAGTCTCCTGCACTATAACACAATTATGTTTTTTCAGTCTTATTTTTATTTTTATGACAGGCTTAGCAGATTTTAGGAAATATTTATCTGTCGCTTTTCTAATGTCAAATATCATTCAATGATGGTTTAACACTGACAACTTTAACAGGTAACGGATTTTCTCTTGAATTTAGGATCAGTTTGTCATACTCTTCTAGAACTTCAATTCGCTCAACTTTTCGTTGCTTCTTTTTCAATTAATGAAAAGTTTTAGTCATTCGGTAAATAGAAATCGCTCCTTAGTGGAAAATATATTAAATTTAGCAAAATAGCTTGACACGACGCACTAGAAAGTACTACAGACAGTGCAATATCGTATAATTCTTCTTTCGTCTTGAACATGAATGCAAGATTTCTACACGTATGGGTATCAATATAATGAAGAAGAATAAAAGTAACTTTGTTGGCACCTTTTTTGGCGAAAGATTCATAATAATTGTACATTGTAGCCTCATCTTTGGATTGATAGTAAATTCCTAAAATATGGTACTATAGTTGCTTGAAATAGAAAACTGTATTTGACGGAATATGCGATAACGGCAGGTTTTACGTAAAGTCAAAACTTAAACACGAGAATCCCCAGTTCCCATTATGAAATGCTTCAACTTTCGTCGTGATCCTTTGTCCTTCTTCTGTTGGCAAGTATTGTAATGTGGGAAGCCAAATTTCATATTAAATTTGGATTTTTCAGTACAAACCTGTACATCTTGTGTGGAATATTTATAAAGTATTCATACGCAAATAAGGGATGCATTACTTTAATACTTAATTCTGACAGCAAATAGTATTGGTTTGGGCTGCGACGTCGTGATTAAGGAGAGCATTTTTCTCGTAAAAAAAGATGTTCAGAACTTGTGTGATTTTTACAAGAAACCGAGATACATTTACGATTTTTACAGGAAAGTCAAATATTTAAAAGCGTGTATATTGACATATATGCTAGTTTTAATGGAAACGAGTTTGCGAGCTAACGGACTGCATTTTTCTCAATGAAGACAAGTTCGGCTTTTATGAGAGAGTCGTTAACTGTATTAGGATTCCCTATACATTACGTCAAAGATTTTGGATAACATATTAAAAAAAACGTGAATGCAAACATAAGGAAGAAAACAGCAAACTCAAAAATAAGCACTTCACATATCTACTGTCATCAACTAAAGCAAATGCTCAAAGTGTTTACCATCGTTTTCAATGTGGAACTCTCATTCTGAATGGTTGTCATATTCGACAGAATATCTGTAATTTCTGTTTAGATGGCTTGGGTGTTGTCGCCTGGAAACTATATACAATATTTTTGACATATTCCTGGAAAATATTAATCCATGTCAATTGGTCTCGCTTAGTCTTTATAGAGACTTAATTTCTTAATGCCAAACTTGAATGGCAAAACTTCTGTCAACGCATGCTCTACTAATTATAACAGCTTCCGGAATATATATATGTACGTTTACATGTCAGAAGAGCTACACTGATTCGAGTCGCTTTCCATACAAAAATTCCAAAGATTCTATTGTGCATTGAAAGAGATGGGTAGAATTTTGAGCATTTGCTTGATAACAATGAATTTATAAAATTTATTCTTGAGTTTTTTGTTTTCTGTTGTATGTTTACTCATTTTGTTATTTATTATTTTGAAACTTCACATGTATATTTGATATGTTTTCCGTATTGAAACAACAATTACAACTCTACTAAAATTCTTCCAATAATTTAAGTGCCTTTGCTAATTGAATCAAAACAAAATGGATAAATGAAAACTAAGGCGCATTTGTAATATCAACATAAAGTTGCGACCATTACAAACTCTGACAGTGTAACAAATAAAAAATGCTTTGTAACATGGTCCCAAAATTGAACTTTGTGAAATGCAAAATACACGAATATATTTATAACTATGTTAGGATTTTATATACGTAACATCAACACACAAAAACACTAAAACACCTTCACCATAGTAAAGCTCAGAAAGGCTAAATACGTATTTCGACAACTAAGTTGTCATCCTCAGTAGCACTGAATTAAAAATCGCACCGTGTGTAGACGACGCGATTTTATATTCAGTGCTACTGAGGATGACAACTTAGTTGTCGAAATACGTATTTAGCCATTCTGTGCTTTAGTGTGGTGAAGATGTTTTAGTGTTTCTGTGTGTTGATGTTAAGTATATAAAATCCTAACATAGTTATATATTCGTGTATTTTGCATTTCACGAAGTTCTCACATACCTATATAATAATAATAATAATTAAACAAAAGTCATTTAAAACTAAAATAGAAAAATATGTATTGGAAATGGCTGTCTAAGGATTACATGAATTACTTGTACAATATTTTAACATTTATCTGCTGGTTTGATTTATGTGTTACATAGTTTTCAAAACTTTTATAAATATTTGTGACCTTTATATCCTGTTATGCTTTTTGTGTATGTATATCTTGATCTGGCTTGGTGGTACTCTAACTCTGTATATTTTGCTCATGAATCAAAATTTTCGTTTTGAAATTTACGACAGCACATGTAATGTGCATTAACGTGTTTAGAGAACGTATTTTTTAATTTGAAGGATGAAGTAGTTTGAACGTTTTAGCTTCACGTGGCGTGCAATGAAATCGGACTATCGAGCATTTGTCAATAGCTTTTGTCAACCCCACCACTATCATGACAATTGTATTGCGGGGATATTTAGTTGTCGCTTTGTTTTCTACAAACAAACATACAAACATGCAGTAATGCGTCTGACATATACGAACTCGGTTCACGTTTCACTTAACAATTTCCGCATTCAAAGCTGACGGAATGCACATAAACGTCGTTGGCGCGCTTTACGAGAGATATTTACGAGAGGGTGTGATTGTTTTTGTCGAAGAAGAAAATGTCCGAGTAACTGATACGTGTACATTTATCTGTGTGCGGAATATCACGAAGAGGTTTTCAATCTGCGATGCGCTTCTGTTAGTTTTATTTCGAAAGCAATCATCTGTGTAGAACGCTCGCGATCTTGAAGAGCGTAATGCAAATTTCGTGTTCTATCGGAGAGCAGGATTTTCTTGTTGAAATATGAGAAACTAAGGTTAAATTTTTGCTAGAAAATGAAGATTTGAAACAATTCTCGATTTTACAATAAACATTTGTTCGATTATAATAACACAAATGTCTGTACATATTAAAGTAAATACAATAAACATTAAAGATAAAGTTAATAAAATAGATAAAAAAAAAGAAATTGCTTTACTTAGCAGCATATTTCGCACAACTTGCAGTTTCAATAGTATAATATCAAACTAAATGTTCTCTTTACAAATTTCTTATTGAGTATAAAGCAAAGTAGAGGGTGTTGTAAGTAAAAAGAAAAAAAAGGAAAATTGCACATTTGGCTTGAACTAAAAAAAACTGTAACAATTGATAACTCATTTCATCAAACTATATTTTCTGAAAAAACAACATAAACATAGGGAGTATGTTTATGTTGTCAGGAAAGTTTATAAAGAAAGCTTACTAGAATGTTCAAGAACATAAAATAAAGGATAATAAAAAATCTAGTTAATCAATGAACCGACGTAATATATAAATTCCCAAATGAACTATCTACAATGTAATTTTTAAATCTTCTGTACACTTAATTTAAATCAAGTGAGTCATTTTTCCATATCTGAAAGTTTGTAAAATTTGATAATGACAGTAGTGTCGATAAACAATACCGGGACCATTAGGTAAACAAGTATCGAACAATTAAACAACACGTCCTGCATGTGAGAGGTATTAGGCTGTGAAACTTTGATCGGTGCATTCCACCCTAAAAGACCATTTCACGTTTTTGATTTTTTGCTGGATTACGAAATCGTTGGGCGGTTTGACGACAGAATAACTTTTCAGACCTTTCACACTTCCATTTTATTGCATATTCAGAAGTCATATACCTACACGTTGGACAACCCAGGTTCTCGGCATGATCTAAATATGGTATAGGAAATAGTCGTGCGGTGTTGCCATAGCAGTTTTTATATTCACCCGTCCCGTGTTTAATATTTCTAATATTTCAGTACGGATCGAGACACTGTGGAGTATGTTGTTGCCCATTAAGTAAATAGGTATTACGTAAATGCTAATCAATAATAATGCATGAAGCGATATTTCTCATATTAGTAAAATATTTTTGTAGATATTTACAATATGTAATACTGAGTGTTTTCAAATTTTAAAAATTTAAAGAGCGTTTTGTCATATAAGAAAATGTGTTCTAAAGAAAATAAATACAAGCTAAATTCTAAACAGTAAACAAAAGAAATGGATTCTAAAAAATGTGAAAAAGTAATAAAAAATTCTAATATTATTTAATGAAGCGCTCAAAAATCCCTCCATTTTCCACTTCACAGTAACCTAGCCTATCATAAAATTCTCGACGTTCATTATTTAGAGTTTGGGATGGAATGAGGTTATATATTTGTGTAATTCGCATTCGTAACTCTGGTAATGTTTTAGGCCTTTCGTGTTGATGTCCGTAGATCATTTGTTTTAAAAATCCCCACAAAAAAAATCGTTGGGTGTTAAGTCAGGAGATCTAGGTGGCCAGCGTATATTGCCCCTGGTGCAAATGAGGCGTTGAGGAAAATTTAAATTAAGAAATTCCAATACTATTCTGGCGTTATGGGCCGGACACCCATCTTGTTGGAACCAAATTTCCTCAAGATTACCAGTCACATTGCGTACAGCAGGTATAATATCATGATGCAGTAATTGCAAGTATGTCTGGGCGTTTAAAGTGCGATTTATGAAAAACGGTTACTGCGTTTTTGCTGTTAAATTGATATGTTTATTTTTCCGAGACCAATATCGGACGATGGACGGATTGTGGCGACCATAAAGCAAAAAAGAGGATTCATCCGTGAACAAGATATTTCAGACAAAATTATCATCCTCGTCGCATTTTTTCCTCATAGCCTCACAAAAGTCAAGGCGATTAAGTTGATCATGTTGGGACTCTTTTGTGTCTTAAAGCACTTATATTTATGTCGCTTCAAAATATTCCTAACTGTAGTTCTTGGAATGTTCACGTTTTCGGATATTTGACGGCTCGAACACGGTTCATTTGCTTCAACAAGTGCACATACTTGCACCTTCCGCTCCATTCTTTCGTCAGAAAAAGGACGTTCCTGCCGATCGCTATTGTTGCATTTAGAACAGACAGTAATACAACCGCACTTTTCGAAACGATGGACGATATTTAAAACTGTTTGACGGTTTGGAACTGGTCGATCGGGATACGAAAACACAAAACGCTCAACGACTGCTTATGCACTTGGAGAAGAATAATACCATTTAATGATACTTATTCGCTCCTGGGTTGTATAAGTAGGCATCACAAAGAAATGTGAAACTCAATATTTTAAATTGTTACGTGTAATAGCTCGTCTGACACGATCATTTTTAATGTACAATTTATCTGTCAATTATTGAAGTAATGACAAATTGACAGAAAGATGTACATAAAAACTTTGTCAGTATTACACATTTTAAAAAACTACACCAATATTTCTCATATTAATAATAATTATTGATTAGCATTTACGTAATATTTACTTAATCGGCAACAACATACTCTACCGCGTCTCGATCCGTACTGAAATATTAGAAATATTAAACACGGGACGGGTGAATTAAGAACTGCGACGGCAACACCGCACAACTATTTCCTATACCATTTCCATATACGATATTTAGATCATGCCGAGAACCTGGGTTGTCCAACGTGTATAAGAAAATTAAGCTTTATATTATGCAGAATGTGCGGATTAGTTGAATGAAGATGGTAAGATTATAAAGTTTTACTGAACAGTTAAAAATGCAGTTTTCAGGAGTACGAATACGATTTGATGCAAGGGTGACTTTTCAATTAATCGACATAATTCCTTTGCAATATCACCTATTCATTTGCCTAAAACGAGCTTTTTTTTTAATCTTTCAAATAAGAGGAAGTCACTAGCGGTCAGCATACGATGCAAAAATGCGTAATGAAATTCGGCTAATTTGGCTATCTTTGTTTTAGCAAAAGCGGCTTATGAGAAGGCGTATTATAAACACTCTTCTCTTAAATAATATGGTTGATCTTTCTTAAATTCGGCATCAAAATATGTCAGCAAATCATCATAAAGAATTAGCCAGCTATCGTTTTCCCTTTGTAAAATAATAAATAAGGAATCCCAAAATATTCTCACCATGATCTTTTCGACCGGAAAAACATTTTTTGCTTTCTTGAAAACACATTCCTCGGAGAGATCCATTGTTTCGACTCTATATTTTTTTCTAGAGTAAATGAGAGATCCATGTTTCATCTACTGTGACATATCTACAGAAACACCCACAGATTACTTTCGCCGATAACAAAAACATTCTTATGATTTTTGAATGCGAGCACGCATTTGATCAGCATTATGCAAGTGCGATCATCTTGCGAATAACTTTTTCATACAAGTTCTCATACGGCCGCTTTTACAAGTAGTGAATATTTACGTTGATTGAAGGAATACATAAAGATGCGCCACTACATAGCACTAAGCGTAGCCAAAACTGGATCCGAGATCTATAGTGAATGCATCAGTCGTTTGGGTCCGAGATTCGAAACAATCCCAGACAGTCAATGGAAACCATGTTCCTAAATGAGTATAAAACATAACCTATCTGTCAGATTTGTATGAAATTTTGGCAGTAAGTAGGACGTATAAAAGTGTCATCTGTATAAGAGTATATTTAGATATACCAGGTGTCCGTGCGGAGCGGAAAAGTCCATTATTGGTATCTAATAATGTAGATAGCGAATAATTTTTAATACAAAATTGTAGATAATTATAAGATCTACAATTTAAAAATAATTTCATTTATACAAAGTGTTCCACAACGACGAACCACCACAAACTTATGTTTTTTTTAAATGGAATGTTACGCATTTTTTTTTCCATTTTATGATAGCCCTTAGCTGATTAAACTCACATCAACTTGTATTTTTCGATTTTCAACTGTTTCTGAGATATGGCGATTTTTCGTTACAAATTGTACAACATTTGAAAAGTTGCTATGAAATGATGAAGTACCTACTATGGGCTCAGTTAGTAGAGATATCTTTTCAGTACGTGAAATTAATGTTTATTTCGAAATATCTACGAATGTTGTTTAGAATTACATACCATTCGATAATGTTAAAAATCCTAAAAAAAATTAAATGGAACATCCTGTATATTTATATATTATTGAAAAGTACTTAAATTTTACTAATTAAAAATACAAATAATGTTTGGAGGAAGTTCATGGATTCAAAATAGTTAAAATATCGCAGTCGCTCTGTGTCAAAAAATTGTTTATAGTCATACTTAGAATAAATTTTAAATTGCTTTAAAATTAAGGAAGACATACTTAGATTTATAACTCCAGTTAAAAAGCAAACCTTCAACACATGTATTTTAATGTACGTTATTGAAAACTTCTATAACTATTGCAATATCTTTAAGAATATATTGTGGTAGTTCACTAACTTGGATGAGTAAGGATATGATGGAAGTACTAATGTTAATAAAATATACTGTATATGTTCTTGTAGTGAGTATTAAAAAAATAAAAGATGGTAATATTTTATGGACCAAACTATAATTAAATAAATAGATGTGAGAATATTTAAATTATACTTAAAATAATTGTGAGAATATTAATTGGGTATTTCCCTATAGTTTTTGTGAACCGTGTAAAGTTGGTTGCATATCGGGTTATGTTGAAGTTCGCCTTGCATCGAGTGGTTGGTTGCCTATCAGGTTTCTTTGTTGTAGTAATATTTCCCATTTCTGAAAGTAGAATTGTAAATGTTACTTGTTGTATTTTTATATGTAATATTATTTGTTAAAGCTTGTTTAATTAACACTTTTGAAAAAATAGAGAATATTAGTATGGATTTTGAATCATAAAGGTTGGAAAATGATGTATAGTTACGCGCTAAAATTCAAATGTAAGAAGTGTCAGATTTTGACATTTAAAATAATATAGTTAAAGTATTGAGTATTTGGTTTGCCGAAGGGTATAAAAGGTTGTGAAAATTAAAGTAAAGAATTAAATTGATAAATTTTTGGAATTACAAAAAGGTATTATAAATATTCAATTACAAATAAAACATATTTTGGATTATTATAATGTGTGGAACAATATGATTGGATATTATAGAAACTAAGGATTTATTGCCAGGGATATGGGGAATAAATAAGAAGATTCGAAAATAATTTAAGAAAAGCGGTAGATGTGTTTTCGGAAAACGAAATTTTCCTTCCGAAAAACACATAATTAAGAGATTCATCATTATACAAAAGTGTAAAAGAAGTGGTTAGGAGATAGTAGAAAAGAAAGCAGATATTTTTTAGGTGATTGCAACATTTTCCAGAATAGTACCATTTTTTTTTTATCATGCAAATATAATAAAAAATATATTAGAAAAAAGAATTTCGGTAACGAATAAAGAAATAATTGAAGAATATTCATACTTGAGAAGAAAGGGAAGAAATATATAATTACAATTTAAAAATAAACTTACTGCATTGGTAAATATTATTCCATATTTGACGAGAGATTTATTGCATTGGAGAGTTGGTGAAATTCCAGAAGTTATACAAATAGTTTAGTCCAGGACTTGAAAGATACGAGATATTCAACATAGCAGCTAACACAGGTATTCCAGTCCAGTAGAGGAAAGGCAGGTTTCAAAGGTCTTCACGAAAGCGTTCGACGGTTCGAGATTCTAGTTGATTGCAGAGGTTGAAGGTATTACAGGATAGCAGTCATTACAGTCCACATTCCGAGCATTCCAGACAATTAGGAAAAGGAAAGGATCTCCCTCATTGATTCCAGGAAATGTCTTCGACAAGCTAAAAAGAAAATCGTTTGGTGTATAAATAAGAATACCAGTTCAGTAGTAATAACAGGTCGTATAATTCTTTGAAATAATTTGAATTTATCAGTTTCGAATTGAAAAGTATATCAAAATTTAGAGATCTATTATTTATACGTACATTATAACTGTGTTGATAATCAAGAAAAGATATTTTGTAAGTTCTGTGCACAACATTAATTTGTATCATCATTTGTATAATTTTTAGAAGTCAAAAAAAACTGATCGGCAAACTAAAACTGATTAATTTGTGTGGGTATTTGATTTACATACAAAAACTATACAGTATTTTTAAAATAATATAATTAATATACTTACTTGTATATTTTTCGATCCACGAAAGGTGTATTTTCATGCACATATAAATTTTCAAAAGAATGTTTACGTAAACAAGCTTGGTACTTCCATGAATGTCTTATTTGGTTGTGTGTGTTGAGAACTACCATATAATTTATAATTTGCCTGATTTATTAAACAAATTAGTTTGATACATTTGTTTTTATTTGGTATATAAAGAAGGTTTTTGAATTAAATTGATGAAACAGATATGACGCTTAGAACCGTAACCTATAAATAGAAAAAACAACTGTCAGTGATTATATTATTATTTGAATAGTATGTTAATATATACCTTGAGATTGAGTTCACAGTAAGTATTGTTAATTGAAGATAAAGTTGAAATACACATCATAATTCACTAAAGAATAACTGTTTTGTAAACTTTGATTTATAAAGTTAAGAAATATAAAACGTAAATATCCTATGATATAGGCAGATATTGAAAAAGTTACATATAGGCAACTGTTTGGGCTTTGATGATTCAAGGGAAGTTAGCAACATATAAAATAATTAGTTTAAATATTTTATATAAGAACTGAGTTAGTGAGGGCATAAATAAAAAATTACCTGAGAAAATTTGAAAATAGATTTAAAAAGTACATAAAGATTTCAATTTTATATATAGACGAGAATAAGTACAGGTTTCAAACACATAGTAAGAATAAATATTATTAAATTTATCTGAGTGTAATCGTATCTTTATTAATTAAAGGTATTGTTACATTTTATGGCGCCCAACGTGGGGCGATTAAAATAAGACTCGCAAAAACATATTTCAAATATTTTATTAATTATAATAATAGCGATAACATTAGTATACATTTTACAAAGGTAATAAAATCAGTTTAAAGTATATCAAGGTATAAGGAAGTGTGTACTACAATTATTGAAAATGAATACCAGATCTAAGAGTAATTTTGGATTAAATAGATCTGAATCGTCTAGCGATAGTGAAGAGGAGGATGGTCAGGATGTGAATTTACTAGAGGGAGGAGAAGATATATCGCAGGTACAGAGAAAGACGTCATTCACAAAAACAGATATGGAATTAATTATACAAATGTTTAAACAAGTTAGTGAAGAGAATACTAAGAAATTAATGGATAAATTAGACAAGATGTATGAAGAAAGTAGACGACAAAGAGAGGAAGATAAAAAAGAATTAGGAGGAAGATTGGATAAATTGATTAAGGCAAGCATTGATACTAGAGAAGAATATAAAAGGGATATTGAAGAATTTAAAGAAGCTTTGGTGAGTAATCCAGAAGAAATGATACCAGTAACACAAGTTTGCGTGAAAGACAAAAAAGATACAGCAGAGGTTAAGGGAATATTGGAAATGGAAAAAGAAGAAGTAATAGGAAATTTTGAGAAGGGTGTTCTAAACTGCATTGATGTTGAACAAAACACAGATGAAAGTAAGAAAACGAATAAAATTTTTCCAATAACAAAGAAAACAAAATACTTAGATTCCGGTAGAAGAATTTTAAGATCGTATTTAGATACACTTTTAGTAGGAGAAAAAGATGACAAAAAGATATACTTATTCACCTCAAGGCAGAAAAAAGGGGTAGTTTCAGCAGACGATAAGTTCACTGGAAACAAATGTAATGTTGGACGTAATATGATACCAACATGTATGAGAAATAATGTAGGAAATGTAGAAGTTAATATGTACAGAAAATTTGAAGGAATTGTAGGTGGTAATGATTTTGTTGATAGTAAACGTGTTTCTTTAGTAAGATATGTGCAAAGTGATGTGTATCAGGCCACTTTGATATTGGACATTAAGTACAAAGAATTATTGGTATGGGATATAGAAATTCAGAAAACTACAAATACATTTACACCAAAGGCTGATGTCATAAGTTCATTCAAAAAGATTGGAAAATGTGTGAACAAGATGTCTGGTAGAAATGAAGAAAATGATTCATGGAATAAAGTAAATATCGCTCAAGGGAACATATTTGATACATTGAAAAATAGGGTGCGATTAAAAATAGATTATTAAAAAAATTAAGGGCATGGCGGTACTGAAGGGCCAGTTACCGTTGGTAAATAGCGCTACCACCCACCAGAGCTACACTGTATATAATAAAGCCCAAAATTTAAGGGCATGGCGGTACTGAAGGGCCAGTTACCGTTGGTAAATAGCGCTACCACCCACCAGAGCTACAATGTATATAATAAAGCCCAAAATTTAAGGGCATGGCGGTACTGAAGGGCCAGTTACCGTTGGTAAATAGCGCTACCACCCACCAGAGCTACAATGTATATAATAAAGCCCAAAATTTAAGGGCATGGCGGTACTGAAGGGCCAGTTACCGTTGGTAAATAGCGCTACCACCCACCAGAGCTACAATGTATATAATAAAGCCCAAAATTTAAGGGCATGGCGGTACTGAAGGGCCAGTTACCGTTGGTAAATAGCGCTACCACCCACCAGAGCTACACTGTATATAATAAAGCCCAAAATTTAGGGGCATGGCGGTTGAATTTCATAGGGCGACAACCGTTGGTAAATAGCGCTACCACCCACCAGAGCTACATCAAAGTTAATAGAACCAAAATTTAGGGGCATGGTTAATGTATTTTGTTTCTATAAAAGTATGTCATAAAAAAAAACGGGATATAAGTATGTGCAATTAATTTTTTTTTTATAATTGAGTTAATCATGTAAGAAATTTTAGCTAAAATGATCTAACAAAGGTTTATGTATTTTATTTCCTTGCTCTAAATTAATTGAATCAGGATAGAATTATTTAGACGAAGAAGAGTTGTAAAGATTAGTTAGTATGAAGAAATTAGTAATATTTAATTTATTTTCCTCATTCCTTACATTATAAAATTTGTAAATATAAGTGTTAGAGGAGTATATAAGTAACTTTACAGTAAGTAAAGAAACATACGAGTATAAAAATGTGAAGAAATGTATAAAGTAGATATATGAAAGATGAGTAAGAAGGAACCTTATTAAAAAAAAAAAAATTTTTTAAAGGATATTTATCGGAGTAATAAAAGCATTTAATGGTCAAGAAATATTAAAGTCATTAAGAGTTATAAAAAAAAAAAAATGTGATATACAAATAGAAGAAGCCTATAAAATAAAATATGTATAGAAAAGATAATAATGAATGCTTGCTATGTATAATAAATAATAAAAGGGAAACATAAAAATATATGGAATAATTTATAGAGATTATGTATGAAAGGGTAAATAAAACCCAAAATGATAATAAATATATAGAATAATAATGTATAAAAGAAATATGTAGGTCACGTACGCCTTAAAAAACGAAAATATAATTTGTGTACTTTCCAAAAGTGAAAGTTTGAAAAGGTAGACGAAAATGTCTATTATAGGTATAGGGTTTTTGTTCAGCTAGGAACAGTTATATAAAATAAAATAATAAAGAATAAGTGAGCATATGTAAAGCATATTTTGTAGAGGCTATTAAATATCTGAAGAAATAACAGATACAACTTAATAGTAATCACCAGTAAATGTTAAAAGTAGTTTCGATTATAATATTGATAAGAATTTTTAGAAGGTTTAAAATCATGAATAGGATAATACAAAGAAGGTATAAGATTGGATAAGAAAAGGAATAAAGTTACTTATATAGAAAGCATAGAAATGTTAAAAGATACATTTTATGACATTATTGATGAAGACAAATGGATAAAGATGTAAATTTTGAATATGTTGGTATAAATTAGTATATTTATGAGAATAAGATTAGTTAAAATGGTTTGTTGTAAATAATTGAGAGTTAAAAATGAAAATAGATACAGTGAGGTAAATAATTATCTTATATACCAAATATTAAGAAATGTACATGGATTTATATGAGAATGTATAGTTATGCTACAGAAGTAGTACAAATTGAAGTACATCATTTTAGTATAGATTGTTGAATAAATATAAATTTATATATTCTATAGAAATTTAGATTTATTAAAAAAGGGGCATATGTGGTAGTTCACTAACTTGGATGAGTAAGGATATGATGGAAGTACTAATGTTAATAAAATATACTGTATATGTTCTTGTAGTGAGTATTAAAAAAATAAAAGATGGTAATATTTTATGGACCAAACTATAATTAAATAAATAGATGTGAGAATATTTAAATTATACTTAAAATAATTGTGAGAATATTAATTGGGTATTTCCCTATAGTTTTTGTGAACCGTGTAAAGTTGGTTGCATATCGGGTTATGTTGAAGTTCGCCTTGCATCGAGTGGTTGGTTGCCTATCAGGTTTCTTTGTTGTAGTAATATTTCCCATTTCTGAAAGTAGAATTGTAAATGTTACTTGTTGTATTTTTATATGTAATATTATTTGTTAAAGCTTGTTTAATTAACACTTTTGAAAAAATAGAGAATATTAGTATGGATTTTGAATCATAAAGGTTGGAAAATGATGTATAGTTACGCGCTAAAATTCAAATGTAAGAAGTGTCAGATTTTGACATTTAAAATAATATAGTTAAAGTATTGAGTATTTGGTTTGCCGAAGGGTATAAAAGGTTGTGAAAATTAAAGTAAAGAATTAAATTGATAAATTTTTGGAATTACAAAAAGGTATTATAAATATTCAATTACAAATAAAACATATTTTGGATTATTATAATGTGTGGAACAATATGATTGGATATTATAGAAACTAAGGATTTATTGCCAGGGATATGGGGAATAAATAAGAAGATTCGAAAATAATTTAAGAAAAGCGGTAGATGTGTTTTCGGAAAACGAAATTTTCCTTCCGAAAAACACATAATTAAGAGATTCATCATTATACAAAAGTGTAAAAGAAGTGGTTAGGAGATAGTAGAAAAGAAAGCAGATATTTTTTAGGTGATTGCAACATTTTCCAGAATAGTACCATTTTTTTTTTATCATGCAAATATAATAAAAAATATATTAGAAAAAAGAATTTCGGTAACGAATAAAGAAATAATTGAAGAATATTCATACTTGAGAAGAAAGGGAAGAAATATATAATTACAATTTAAAAATAAACTTACTGCATTGGTAAATATTATTCCATATTTGACGAGAGATTTATTGCATTGGAGAGTTGGTGAAATTCCAGAAGTTATACAAATAGTTTAGTCCAGGACTTGAAAGATACGAGATATTCAACATAGCAGCTAACACAGGTATTCCAGTCCAGTAGAGGAAAGGCAGGTTTCAAAGGTCTTCACGAAAGCGTTCGACGGTTCGAGATTCTAGTTGATTGCAGAGGTTGAAGGTATTACAGGATAGCAGTCATTACAGTCCACATTCCGAGCATTCCAGACAATTAGGAAAAGGAAAGGATCTCCCTCATTGATTCCAGGAAATGTCTTCGACAAGCTAAAAAGAAAATCGTTTGGTGTATAAATAAGAATACCAGTTCAGTAGTAATAACAGGTCGTATAATTCTTTGAAATAATTTGAATTTATCAGTTTCGAATTGAAAAGTATATCAAAATTTAGAGATCTATTATTTATACGTACATTATAACTGTGTTGATAATCAAGAAAAGATATTTTGTAAGTTCTGTGCACAACATTAATTTGTATCATCATTTGTATAATTTTTAGAAGTCAAAAAAAACTGATCGGCAAACTAAAACTGATTAATTTGTGTGGGTATTTGATTTACATACAAAAACTATACAGTATTTTTAAAATAATATAATTAATATACTTACTTGTATATTTTTCGATCCACGAAAGGTGTATTTTCATGCACATATAAATTTTCAAAAGAATGTTTACGTAAACAAGCTTGGTACTTCCATGAATGTCTTATTTGGTTGTGTGTGTTGAGAACTACCATATAATTTATAATTTGCCTGATTTATTAAACAAATTAGTTTGATACATTTGTTTTTATTTGGTATATAAAGAAGGTTTTTGAATTAAATTGATGAAACAGATATGACGCTTAGAACCGTAACCTATAAATAGAAAAAACAACTGTCAGTGATTATATTATTATTTGAATAGTATGTTAATATATACCTTGAGATTGAGTTCACAGTAAGTATTGTTAATTGAAGATAAAGTTGAAATACACATCATAATTCACTAAAGAATAACTGTTTTGTAAACTTTGATTTATAAAGTTAAGAAATATAAAACGTAAATATCCTATGATATAGGCAGATATTGAAAAAGTTACATATAGGCAACTGTTTGGGCTTTGATGATTCAAGGGAAGTTAGCAACATATAAAATAATTAGTTTAAATATTTTATATAAGAACTGAGTTAGTGAGGGCATAAATAAAAAATTACCTGAGAAAATTTGAAAATAGATTTAAAAAGTACATAAAGATTTCAATTTTATATATAGACGAGAATAAGTACAGGTTTCAAACACATAGTAAGAATAAATATTATTAAATTTATCTGAGTGTAATCGTATCTTTATTAATTAAAGGTATTGTTACAATATATAAGTTACTATTTTCATGCATCTCAGTAATTATAAGTTATCTGCTTTAAGGTTCTCTTAATGATGTTTGTTCTAAAATCAAGGGCTCTAGAAAGTTAACTGAGGCTTGTCTGAGGATTTTCTTGAACACATAACAAAAGAACCTTTTGTGCATCTGCCTTTTTTACGGCAGTAGTAACACGGCTCCTCTGTCATACGGAATACTGCCAGTTTCTTCAAATAGTTAAAAATGTTTGAAAAACACTCATTGACGGCAGTCCAATATTTGGATATTTTTGGTTGTATATCTTTGTGCCAGCAAACAATCACTTTCCTCCAAAACATAGATAATATCTATTAATTCCAATTTTAAGTATTTCGTTTTGCACTTAACATAAATTCATGTACTTACTTCCCTTTAAACTGAAGCTATAAATCTAAATTTGATGTTTAAACAATTTTTCACACACAGCGTCCGGGATATCTTTTATATTATTGCTAATTCATGAACTTCCAAACTTTTCATGAGCTTTAAAATTTTAATAAAAAGTACTTATTTGTTAAAGGAAAATAGAAGTATGTAACTCTTTTCGATTAATTTTAATTATAGTCGTAGTCCAAGTCATGGCAACTCATATTTTTAAATAGTAATCGGGTTTATTCAGATATAATATCCTATAACTTTTGCAATATCGCCCACATGCACTAGAAAGTATTTATTTTTAATTGGTAAATTTTAAGTATTTTTCAGTGACATAAATATACAGAGTGTTTCATTTAATTTTTTTTAGAATTTTTAACTTTAGCGAATGGTATGTAATTCTAAAAACCATTATGTCGAAATGAACATTAATTTCACGTATTGAAATAGTTATTTACGAATCAAGTGCGGGAAGACTATTTTCCCGCTTGAGCGCACATTGTAAGCACGAGCGACCGCAGGAAGCGAGTGCTTTTAATTGCGCGAATGCGTGGAAAATGTCTTCACGCAAGTGGTTTGTACAATATTTTTTGTACGAACATTAAATTAAAAAAGTATTATTGATTAATGTCATTGGTATCATACCTAACCTAAGGTAGATTACCTAATTAATTTAAGCATTTCATGTACGTAACTATTACTCACCTTTCCCTAAAATTAAGTTGTTATATTCATACACATGGCAAACATGAGGTATTTATTCTTGTATTTATAAATTTATAGTACATTTATTGCGTTTTTTGGTTTAAATACAAACAATTCCGAACTGCCAATATGAATGTCGATGTGGTTCAAATAGATGGCGCTTGAATCTTGCTTAAGATGTCGCTTAAAATGTCGTCAAATAGATGGCGCCACAATTTTTTTGGAAGAATTTTTAATTATTACTCCTATTTCTCCAACTTTTAGTGAAGAATAGTGGAGGAAAGTAGTAATTTATAGACTAAATTTTATTACTACCGAGTTAGATTTTTTTTTAAATGTCTCAAAGTGCCAGTGTTTTTTTCAATTTTTACAGTCGCCTCAACCGGGAAAACGTATTTCCCAGTCGAGCTACACATGCGCCAAATGTCACTTTACAGGCGGTGAGTACAAAAAGATATTTTCACTAATTGAGCACATAACAGGTATTTCATCATTAATCGTCATTTCATAGCAACTTTCCAAATCGCCATATCTCAGAAATGGTTAAAAATCGACAAATACAAGTTGATGTCAGTTTAATCAGTCCTTCAAGGGCTGTCATAAAATGTAAAAAAAATGCATAGCATTCCATTTAAAAAAACATAAAAATGTGTTGGTTCGTCGTTGTCAAACACTGTGTAAATGAAAATATTGTAGAGCTAATGATTATCTACAATTTTTGTATTAAAAATTATTCGCTATCTTGTATTTTGTTACGAAATTAGGGACCGCTGGAAAATGGCTTTACCTGAATATTTTCCAGATTATTGACAACTCAAAGGAAAGTCTAAACTGTATTTTTCTACACAAAATGGGAACAAATATAATTTAATACCAATAGTTATCTCAACAAAAAGGCAAGAAGAATATAACACTATAACTTTGATTTTGAACAAGATAAAGTATCACAAACATGGTGATTTGTGAGGACATAAAAATGACAAACTTTCTCCTTGGACAGAAAAGTGACCACACCAATTATTCTTGCGTCTTCTGTCTCTGTGATATCAGAGACAAAACACACCACAAGATTAGAAAAGACTGGCCTAAGAAAGGAAATATGGACGTTGGGGAAAAGAATGTCATTAACGACACCTTAGTTGTATGAAAAACACCTTTTCAATTTCAACAATCAACAGCAATTACTATTCTATGTCTATCAGTTTTACAGTATAAAAAATAATTTTCCATTAAGAAAATGTATTCTTATTATGTTACGAAATTATTGTTCTAAAAGAAGTTTTATTCTGTTAATTAATGTAATTTGAAAATTTTTTCTTTCTCGAACTTGTTTTGTAAATAGGTACCTGTAATTGAAGAAATCCTTCCGCTATGTAAAGCGCTAGTGTCCGTCCTCTAGTAAATTCCATCCCAAGTTTTATAGAGCGGATTTAACATGAGCCTTTGATGTATAAAACTAGATCAAGCAAAATCAATTATTCAGAACTCTAATGACAATGTAATACTATATTAACGAACGTCGATTTGAAATACGAGCTTATATAGCAGATAAAACAGCGCTTTTTACAAAGTTTTACTAGGATTTCACATAATTGCCTTTTGTTTGATCAATGTGCATCGAATGCCCTGTAATTCAATGAGACGACGAACATGTTTTTTATTACTTCATTAAAAATATATTAACCTGGTGTATTATTTAATCTAATGAAACGGTTATAAAGAGCAATAAAGCAGAATATTACACAAAATATGAAATTTATAATTCTTTGATACAACTGCTTAATTAAGAACACAATATTATTATGTTTGTCTCTTATTATAATTCAAATCGTGAAATTAGTTAAGACGTCTGTCTAGCAAATGTAAGATATAAATTAAAAACAGAAACATTAGAAAGATTGTATTATCGAAGTAATCTAACTGATTTTAGCGAGTATCGGAAAAAAATGCTCTCAACAAAAAAAATTGTTGAAATGCTACAGCAGCCAGTTTGAACATTTCATTTGCCATAAAGAAAAAAAATGAGGTGTGGCCACCACACGACTTTCTTATACGTATGAAAGTGTTACTTCCGGTCCGAATTTTGAAATTTCATTTATATAAAAACTATTCCAAATCCAACTTTAAGTACTTTTGTACTCTTCATAAATATATATAGAATGCATAATTTACGACATATTTGCAAAAAACCGATTTTCGATAAGAGTAAAAAGCCTACTTCCGGCAGGAATTTCGAAAAAATATTTTAATAAAATTCTTCTTAAATTTAATTCTAAGTACATATGAATTCTTTATAAATTTGTCTAAACTTAGTAGTTGACGAAATATTGGCAAAATTCGAGTTTTTCACTGAAGTAAACTACTACTTCCGGTCGACCTAATTTTCTGAAAATCTAACCAGTTCCCAAGAGGGAGATTATACACGTAAATACAAAATTTGGAATTGATATCTCCAGCGGTTTGACCGCTATCGTGGTCACAGACAGACAGACAGACACACAGACAGACACACAGACAGACATTTTTTAAAAACCACTTTTTTGGTATCAGGGGACCTCAAAACGTGGACATCTGCAAAAATCTCGAGGTCGAAAATTTTCATCATCACAATACTTCCTTATACTACGTATAAGAAAGTAAAATGAATATTTTTTTTTAATTTAATTAATTCTTGACACATTTGAATATACAGATTGTTATACATATTGCTGTGACCTTTAAGTTAGGGTACAATATAAATGCCCTACAAGTTGAGCCAAATAAATATATAAATAAAACATCTTGTACCTTTAATTCTTTAAATTAGTGAATTTAATTAATTATTTTTAAAGATAAATGATCACAGATATATTGTGAAACTACATGTACATGGGTTTACAGCGATTTACACACATATTTTGTCTCTCTTACCTTTCCAAGAACCAGCTCTCTTTCTCTCATGGTGTAGTTTTTTTTTTATTTTTATATATTTATTTAAATCAATTATAATATTCTAATTTTGATATGGTATGGCAATGTTCATCATTTCTGTGTCACAATTACATAGTGTGCACTTTACACACTATTTTATCTTTTATATCTATTATTAAACAATTGTAACTTTTACATTCTATTTAAACCTTTCCAAGACTAAAATATCAACTTATCTAAACTGCTGCTTTCGTGCGAATCGAATTTTTAACAACCCTCTCGTATTTATCTATTACTTTTTAGTCATATCCTTTTTTTTCTTTTTTATCAATATAGAAAAAGTACAAAAACACATCTGCAAGCAAAGCACATACAGAAATTATATAGGTATACATTTGCTTAAAGTATCGCCTATACGTGTATATATATTTAACTCGACGGATCATCGATATTTTTTTTAAAGTATACTGAGTGTTCTTTTTGACAACACACCAGCAAAATTAACAATTATTTTTACATAATAATCATAAAGTTAAGATATCAAAAATATCTTGATTTTTAAATTATACTAAATATACAAAACATAAATTTTATAATGTTGCGAACCACAGCAATATGTCAAATAATCTATATTTTTTGTCATGAGTTTGACAGTTATCAATAGAAATAACCGCAACATGTCAATGTGAAAAACTTCTAAGGAAAGAAAATCACTTCTATATTTCTCTAAATAGAAAACGTACTTTATTTGTTTAGTATTTAATATTTGACTCTAGCCATTCCATAATTAATAGTTTATTGATATGCCAAAATAAGAAGCTCATTGGACAAACTCACAAACGAACTAACTAAGAACAGTTGTTCAGAATGACAAACTATAGCCCTATACAAAATTTCAGGAAGATCTACCTACTTTGATGAAATCGTTATTTTTTAGATTCAACAAAATAAAAATAGATTTATTCACAAATTAAGCGAACAAAATGTAATAATAGTATAATTGATTGTAGAGCAATAGTATTATTACATTTTATACACTTAATTTGTGAATAAATATAATTCTTTCCCAAATGAACAAATAGCAGTCGACAATCAACATCAGGCTCTAACTGTGCCACACGTTTATTTGCGAATTGTATTGCAGAAAAAGAAAAATATTATTACTAATTGATAATTGCCCAGCGCACACTGATATTAGAAATGCAGACTGCATTAAATTAGTCTTTGTGCAACCCAATACAAGTTCGAAATTGCCGCCCATGGATCAGTTTAAAAAGCAACAACCGACGACTTATACTTGCGAAGACGGTAAATTCTACTCATACTGGCAACGAAAGATTTAGTATTAATCTCTTAGACGCTTTAAACTTATTTCATATAGTATGGCAAATGGTAACAAGGCAAGCAATCGTTAATTGTTTTCGTCACGGTGGATTTATCATGAGAGAAGACGAATTTGATTCAGGTGATAATCTACCATTAGCCGAAAGGCTTGAAGGAAATCAACATGACTATAAATTTGCTCAAGTTGACCATGACTTCAACAAGTATTGTATTGTATTATACGTAGTATAAGGAAGTATTGTGATGATGAAAATTTTCGACCTCGAGATTTTTGCAGATGTCCACGTTTTGAGGTCCCCTGATACCAAAAAAGTGGTTTTTAAAAAATGTCTGTGTGTGTCTGTGTGTGTCTGTCTGTGTGTGTCTGTCTGTGTGTCTGTGACCACGATAGCGGTCAAACCGCTGGAGATATCAATTCCAAATTTTGTATGTAAGTGTATAATCTTCCTCTTGAGATCTGATTAGTTTTTCAGTAAAATCGGTTAAAAATGGTTTATCATTTAAGGCAAGATAATTAAAATTATTTTACGTTTTACAAATCGTGTATATCATGTTGAAGATAAATATTATTTTAGAGTATCTAAAAAGGATTATTGGACTACATAGTGGATCTTTTACACTATAAATGCTTTTACATATTGGTGCTCGAAGTTGGTAAATTTATTTTATGATTGATTATAGCAAACTGGTGGGGCTGATCTGAGGTAGAAAGAATTTGCTGGATTGATCTTCATTACTAACAAGTGAGTTATCCCTTTGCAACACCGTATCTCATTTACAATTAATTAGATATTGTGTTGTTTGTTTTGAAGTGTTGTGAGTTCATTTTATGCAATTTAACTTTGGTTTGTTCGATAACGGGGGGCTCGAGATTTTTAAGTGTAAAATACTTGGTGATAATCCCATTTCAATAAATATTAACCCATCATGATGCTTGGCAGTCCTACCTATAAATTCAGGTAATCACTGTAACATAATAATTGACGTATACATAAATAGTACGAATATATATGAGAAACCAAATTAAATAGGCGTAATACCTTACTCACATACACGTCGAATACGGTAAACAATAGGAGCTCGTCTATTTGTCGTACATCTGAATTAGCAATTTCATTTAGCAAATAGTTTCGGATCTAATGAATTGTGACTGGTCCGGAACCATACTAATATCATTCCTTCAACAACATACAGGGGAGATTTCGCATTATAGTGGCATTGTAATTCTCGTAATAATCCTCTTGGTCCTTTGTGATACAATTATTGTTGAAATATGGAGCAGATTAAATTACTGGCCAGTCACGGACGAGCGTGTAGCAGCAGTATCGTCTATTTCAGGCCTAGAGAACGGGCACGAGATGTAATCCATAAATAAGCCTCCTCTCAACATATCGTCGCATCGAAATGCGAGATTTCTCATACTATATAGCAAATCTGTGAAATTACCTTGCATTTAATCTGAAGAGTAATACATTTTGCAGAAGTAATATTTAATGTGTAAAACATAATTTTATAAGGAAGTAGACTGAAGAAAATAAATAATAATCCGAAGAAGTTACTGGCTGAGAAAACGAAGGCAGTGGCTACAGTTAAATGGAAAAAGACCTGATACAGGTCAAGTCAGGTTTACATGGCGTAAGTACCAGGGACATATCGAGGATATCATCAATCCCGATTTCATTTTATTGACAACTTCTGTACAGTCCACACTTTAATTCGAAATGTCGAATGCCTGTAAACCGATATGATAATTATTGCATCTCAAGCTTCTGATGTACAAGGTAGGACAAAAGTAATGTCATAATGCAAATTGGCTGCCATTTTGCTAGAAACGAAGAAAATTGGGATCTGTTTCCACGGAAAGTTTATCTGAAGGTGTAAAATTGATGACATTAAGTTAAAAAAATGATAACGGTCAAATGGCCACCTCCTGAGTTGATGCACATTTGTGCTCGTTTTATGGAATTTTGAATTGTTGCTCGCAAAACATCTGGTTCCAATTTTGTGATTTCTTCTTCAATGTTGGCTCTCAAGACATGCCAGGTTTGTGGTTTGTTGTGATAAATAAGAGGATTTCAAAAAGGAAATTGGTGTTTCAAAATCTTCATCGTTGCCCGAGCTATGGAATCAACAATGCTCGAGACCCAATTCAATTACTTGCGGGAAAAAACTCGTTAAACATCTGTCTGTACAGTTCACCAGTTACAGTTATAGTTGTGTCGTCGTTGACCTCAAGAACAAAAATACGGACCAGTCACTTTTACACTAAAAATTCCGCACAAAGCAGTCACTTTGAGGGGATGCAATGGCTCTTCGTGCACTTTATGTGGATTCTCCGTGCCCTAGAATCGAAAATTTTGTTTATTCACATAACCACTTCGTCGCTCATTATGATTTTGGATACGAAATCATCCTATTCTTGCAGCAAGTTTAACAGAGCATAGGAGTAAGTTAACCTCACTTGACGGTCAGCAGGCAATAATTGGTGAACGGTTTGCACTTTGTAAGGTAACATCTTCAGGTCTTTTACCAAAATCGACGCAACGAATGCCAAATTGTGTGCATCGTTGTCACGTCGCTGTTTGTGGACTCCTCATTGTTCAGGCTTGTATCGCAACATTGCTTGTTGTCAAGTAATTCTCTCTCTGTCGACAACATAAATGTCAAAGCATAATAAAATTTGACGCCATTTGCAAAAATTATCGCACATTGACATTATGACTTTACTTTGCCTCATATGTTACGATCTATATATGAGCTATAGAGGTTGAAGTAAATATTATTATTTTGATGTTATTTGAAATTAACAATGGTCAGTTAATTTTTGCTTATAAACTAGTACAAATAACTTATGAATATAATAAACGTATAACTCATTGAAAATCTGGAAATAATTTTATTTTAAAACAGTATTATAACACTATTATACATATTGAAAGAAAAAAAGTGGTTTGCTTAATGCAAAAGTATCTTTCCCGATCACTTTGCAGATCAATACGGGCAAGTTTGTCAATCTAATATTAAGAAAAGTTTTAAATTTGTCTTAGGAATATAGATCAAAATGTTTTGAGAGTGTTTTATAAAAAAATCACTCTGCATAAATTCGGAAATCCATATAAATTTCACCCTTTTCCAAGTAAAACATTGTATGAAGCGAACAAGTAAATGTTCATATTTATTTAAAATAAAAGACACAACAATGTTCGCTGTTAAGATTAAAATATAAACCATGATTTATAAGTTTGAATTAGCTAAAAGTAAGTAAATTTAAGTGAAGTAAAAATTAAAACTGTTCCCACCCAATTCCACCGTTTCTTTCTTTAATTTAAAATATTTTAAATTCTTATTTTCTAGAGAGATTACCTTTCCCATCAGGCTTTCAGCACAGCTTTTTCAAATTAGTTGAATAAACAATTATATTACTGTCTCTCTCTTACCGACTTCAATTTTATGACGATGGAATTGCAATTTTGTGTCGTCGAGGTACTTGCTTGGTCAATAAGCAAACACCAGCAACCGATGGATAGATGAATTGTCCACAGCATAAAGTATTCAGAACTTAACTTCGAACAATTTTATAAAATATAAGTTCCAAATTTAGACCGTAAGTCACACTCTTAGTTATAGAATAGCATTTTTCGTGCAAGTGCCTATACCAACATTTTCAAAATTAGGGCGGAAGTAATACTATTACTCTTATTAACAAAGAGTTTTTTGCAAATATCTAATTTAGAAAATAATGCATTCCGCATATATTTATTAAGAAGATAATTTAAAACATAATTTGGAGGGCTTTTGTATAAAAAATTAGGACCGAACATACGTAAAAGAATTGAAATACAAAGAAATGATTCGTTCCATCAAAATGGCTGCAAAGATATATTTTAGTACAGAATTCAAATGAAATGATAATGATTCTATGTTTAAAACTACTTCTTTTTAAGTTGGTAATGAAAATATTGCAAATAAAAGTTTGACATATTTGACAAGTTGTTAACCAGATATATGAAAGATGAAAGAAATATTCTTTTGCAATGTTGGCAAGGTTATAGTTCTCAAATACTACCAGAGAATTGTTTTTTTTTATTATTTAACCACAATACCGTAACAAACTAGTCCGGAAACCTAATGTTTTCGAATAGGGTAACAACGTGATGTTGAAATAGAGCATTTAAAATTTTTATACACATCTATTTATTGAAAATAAAGTCGATGAAAAATTATGTCTACAAATCGGAAGTGAAGATTACTAATTAATCGCATACATATTTTCCTCAAGATTAATCTTATTCTCATAAAATGACTTAGTTATAAACAGCAAAAAGACCATTTATATGGACTTCAGAACAAGAATGTATGACAGAGACACATCGAATATAATTAGATATAACGGTCACAGTATTGCACAGGTTGATAGTACTAGGTTTCTATAGGTTACCATTGACTATAGATGCAAGTGGAATAAACACATTGACAGCATTTATCTACATTTTGTCACGTTCTCAGAAACCTTAAATCTGAGGTGAGCCAAGATGTTCTCCTGATATATTACTTTGGCCGGGTTCATTCGGTGATATCCTATGCGATTTTGGCATGGGGCTCATCGTCTGACATGGATAGAGTATTTAAAATGCAAAAACGTGCTATACGTATTGTTGCGTTTTCGGGGTCGAAATAAACAACTTGTGCAATTGTTTTGAAACAGTCTGTATATTTACACACTTAAAACTAATCACAATATAAAAATATAAAAGAAATGTATCGCACTTAAAACTACTACAAACAAATTAACACACGTATTTATATCTATCACTACTATTTATGTCTGTAATATTTTTTTACTTCTTGAACTATAATAAAACTGCACTACTCACTTTATTTATGTTTATTTGAACTGTACGAATACTATGCAACGAATTCTTATTGAAGGAATGAATCCCAGCGGCGGCATTTATATCTCTAGACAAAAGGTCTAGAGATACACCAGCAAATTCTGGCTCTCTTCTACAATATTCCAGACTTTCCGTCGCTGACGCAGTACATGAGTGCAGTTGATTTATGACTTGTTTCCCGGTACGTTTTTTGTCGTCGCCCGGAGGTCTGCTTCTTTTGTGGGCGTGTTTCGTTACAATATTATGAATGGGGTGGGTAGTAGAATTAGTTGCAGATCATATTTTGCCTCGATGAGGGTGTTGCCGCTACCATGTTTTTACACCATGGAACTTTTGTTATACGCGAGGGCAATCTTAATGATTTGCCCCATTTAAACAGTTATCACTCATACAACACGCGGAATTCATTACTGTTGGAAATACCAAGGCATAAATTTGCATTCTATGAAAAGAATCCGCACTTACTAGCTATAAAAGCATACCACGAGTTACCAAATAACGTTAAAAATATCGGGTGCAGAAGGATCTTTAAACGCACAATAAAAGAATCTTTGTTGCGGAAGTGTTACTACTCGTTATCAGAATTCTTGAATGAGATGTAAATTATTGGAATTGGTGTTTTAATATATGTTTGTATTCACGTTGTCTTTTTTTATATAATTGCATGTATAATTTTTGTTTTTTGACATATCCTATACTACAATGTAGTCGAGAGGACAAATAAAGTATTATTATTATTATTATTGTTATTATTATTATTATTTCCGCCACTATGTTCTCCTTTAATTGGAGTGTATCGGCTAAAGTATTTCCGTAGACTTTATTTTTAAGGCAGTCCCAATCTAAAGGCGAAATTTCGGGGCATTTGGGGAAGAAGTTAATATTGCTTCTTCTTGAGACCGCTTAGTTGTAAAATAATGACTGAACAGTTTCAATCGCTTGATTGAATGTACGATGATGTGCAGGTCATTGCATGAACATGAGCGGTAAAAAGATTTGTTCGCCTCGGATCCCATACAATCGCTAACACTTTTCGAGAAAAGGTTTATATCAATTGGTGCCATGCTTAAAACATATAAATGTGGTGCGTCAAAAACCATCTATAATATCTAGACGTGTTTCGAATCTAAGGAAATCCGAAAGCAAACAGCAGTCGTCAGTGTGGTTGGCAATTCCAACCAAAAATATTGGCATAAGAAGTAAATGGTGGCCATTCCAGGATGGGTGCTGAGGTGACTACAGTGCCACAACAACATTATAGAATAGTAAGTTTTGAATGGTACACAACCATTTGTTTGTGAAAAGTCTATGACAAATAAGAATAAACACCGTGACAATGGGAGCTCTCAATATTTTGCCGGTCAAAACATTTAGCCCTGAGTTAACAGCCAATAACTTTTCTTTGTTCCTGTTCCCGACGAATAAACTACGCTTTTCACTATTTTCGACGCCATAAATGAAGTCTTACAAAGATCATTCAGTACGGAAAAATTTGAAAACCAATAAAATCATTTCTAATAATAAATATTTGCTTTCGGGTGTTATTCCATACGCATAAATAATCAATAAATCCATTAGCAGGATACGATGACATTGGAGTCATGGATTTGACGTCCACGCTTCCTTTGAGGATTCTCGTTAGGCCAGTATCGACAAATTTTGTATATTTACATAGTTGTTGACATATTTTTTTTCTCAGTGCTGAATAGAGTGTTATTAAAATTTCGAAAGCGTTCTATTAACTCGTTGATATAATTGAAGACAGGGAGCTGTCAATTTTTTCACCTACTGTATTTTGTAAGCATGGAGATGCCAGTTTGTTTAACAAAATATTGTCGAAAGACTATCTCTTGACAGCAACTTTGTTTCCGAACAGATAATGTTGAATTTTCTCTCAGTGACTGGTACTTATTCCCCGAAGCGCGTTATATATCCACGATACTCAATCGATGCCCACGTCTGAGAGTAATTGAATAAACAAACTGACACATGCACATATTTGGATACAATGTATAAAAGATACAAATATGATCTTAACATATCATAAATGCTATGCAATTTTCTGAATAATGCCATATATATTTATGTAAAATCAAATCATTCTTTTGTTTTAATGGCGAAGAAGTGTTGTGACACGGTAAAATTAATGTGATGATAGGTACAGAAAGATAAAAATAATTAAGAATAATAGTTACACACAATACATTACATCCACATGTTCTCATCTATCTATTCAGTACTTATTAGCTGAATGTCTAGATAGAGAATGTACACCTATATACGTCTTCATGTCTATCAAAACGAATTGATGTTCGCAAGAAATTTCCGTCTAAGCTCATGTCATTATATCGCCAGTAAAATATCGCGAAATCCCATTCGGCAGGGTCCCGCGGGAAGCCCAAGATCGATTACAACTCCTTGTATACTCCATCTGTCTTTTCACGTTTAAAGAAGTACGTGGCCGACATCAAAGAGAGAAAGTAAAGGATGAAGAAACAGAGAAAGAGGAGGAGGAGGAGAAAAAAGCAACAAGACCGTAAAGTTTGGTGATCTTCTTTGACGATGAACTCAGCATCACATCTAGGATTCCGCAACAAAATGTATATCGTACATCCACTTTGGATGTAGAAGTTTCCGTGATTGTCAGTTCGAGTTTTCGAATACATCTTCCGAACATTTACCTCGTGTGGCTGAGAGGTACCTCTACAACGAACTGTCTGTACGGATGATCCTGGGAAATTCGTCGACAGGCAAATAATTTCTATGGAGAAACTGATATATTTACACATGTACAATGTATTATTTATATAATGTGATAATAAAAAGAGATCAGCCTGAAAAGCTATAAATTTTTAACCTCATTTCTTAGAAATGTTAAATTATTGTTTTGAAAATAATGAACGATAGAATTCTTTGTCTTGTGTTTTGCCTATTTCTAATAAAAAAAATATTTTTCTTTTCTATATTTTGGACTAGTTTAGTTTGGTTCATGATAGAAAAAGTCTGCATTTGTACATTGCTATATTAAAATGCCATAACTTCATTAACAACCAAATTGTAGTAGCTGAGTGATCTTGAAAGGGGCCATAGCTTTGGAATGCATGAAGCGTGTATTTCGTGAAATAGAGTGCAAGAATCGTGACTAGTTATTCGTTGTTAGAGAATTTGGTTTCAAGACAACATGCTAGAAAAGGCTTTGGAATAGCTAGAAAAATCAGTGGATTAAGAGTGCTTGCCTCTATGGATCGGCATAATACCTACCCCACGGTATATGGAAACTGTTTTTTTTGGCACAATGTGAGGCTCCAGTTACTAGAGCTTTGGAGAGGAATTAGCTTACGAAGTAGGTCACTTCTTGCCCAACCATTTGCTTTATCATATATCTAAGGATTAAATAATGCTAGATTTCAGCAAAACAAAGCTTGTTTTCATATTGCAGCTTCTACAGTAGCATTTCTGCAAGAGGCTAACATCAATACTTTCAATTGGTCACCACATATATCGTCCACAGTACATATCTGGAATATAACAGGTGGTAGGATTGCTATGCCTCCTAAGCTTCCAATGAAGAACTACACGATGGCGTACAAGTTACTTACACGGTATGAGTGTATGCAGGAGCCCATAGACAATCATATTAGAAGCATGCCAAAACGAATAGCAGAATGTAATTTTCTTCACCAGTGAATAGCTTATTATAGGTAAATTTTTGAACAGGGAAAAGATCATTCGAGAGAAATTATAATTCAAAAGCTTAGAATATGTATAAAAAGCATACTAATTGATATATTTTATTATGTATTGTAAATTACTACCGGGAGGTAGAATTCGGGATGGATATTTAAGAAAACGATGTTTATTAACTCGCGAAGTTTCGGTCATTTATTTCTCACCTTTTGTATATACACAATCAATTATTTGTCGTATACAATATTTTGTGTTATTGTCCGCCTTAACAGAACATTTCGTAAAGTATAAAAGTAAACCCATATTTCATGCTACAATACGTAAATACGACATAAAAGATAACTATTTTAAAGGCTCAAAAGGACATTTATTTTGCATTTCAAAGGCACAGTAGAAACATCAATATGACTTTGAAATATCCAGGTCGGAAGTAATACAAAACCAGTCCTTTATGAATTCATTAAACTTAATGTAGGTACATTGAAACGGTAATATCAAAATCAGCTTTTTGCGAGGATGTATAAAAAAAACTATCACATAAAGAAAATATGGCATTAGATTACTTTTAAGCTATTTGTATATGTATGCAGCGTGTGTTTATAACTTAAGACTCCATATACAAGCCCTCCAACATCAGTTCAAGAAACTGCAAAGATGTCAGTTGTACCTTTTAAAATCAGTCGAACGTGTATAAAAGAATAGTCGGCTTTCCCGACTTGGGAGTTAAAATGATTATTGCCTGTAATGTGAAACTCCTATGAGTTATACATAGTAATATTCATAGCAATGAGGGTACAGTTTTGCAGTTTTATTTTAGTTTGGCCGATTGTTGGAGAAGAATACTGCACCCAAAATTTTATGTTTCACACATTAGGGTACTGTTACTTCTTTTATTTTAAAAATGATATTATTCATAATCTATGAAATAGAATTTCGTATAAATAATGATAATCAAGGTATTGATGACAAATAAAATTACTAGACTACATTTAGCAATGATATACAGTTGAATCGTTTTAATTCGATAGTTACATCAAGAGTAGTTTGTTATTATACGGCTACTTCAGCTTGGTAAAGAAGGATACGCGAGAAGCTGCTTGTCATTGGAGGTAGCGACATTCGGTCTAGATAATTATATATGCACATGTCGTAACTAACCTTTAATTTAAATGTTATAATTATTTACAACAATAACTGACCTTATTGTAGATATTATTATCATACCGATATTTCGTTTTTAAAGATTGATAACCGTTTTAAAATGTCGTTTAGCATTTCAAAATACGTTCATTCATCAAGGTAAGTATTTTTTAAAATAAAATGTTACAACTGTTCATATTTTAATAGAATTCTGTTATATTAACCATAACGTTTCTTCCAGAGTATACATACGATGTCTCTTCTAGTAAAAGTTGGTATTTCACCATCTTAAAGCTATACACTATCACTAAATAGTGTTCTAATATGTATTATCTATTTAGGTAAGTGAAAAGAAAACAATGAAAGTATTCCTCCCAATCAACACCACTGATTTACAGAAAGAAATCCGCCAACTCAGCTAAAGTCATTGTGTGTCAACTCCTTAATATAAGTCAATCTAAATTTATAATCATTGGTAGTGCATAGAAATAAAACACAATTAATTATGACAATAAATAATATAAAAATAGACAATAATTATTTAGAAAGAGTAAATGGTATAATTATAGATCAGCATTTAAATTTTAAAGCAAATACAAAGCATATTCTAAATAAAATGTCTAAAAAAGTAGGTTATTTAAATAGAAAAGGTCAAAATATGTGAACATGTAATAAGCCGACTCTATATAAATCGATAATTACAGTGCAGCTGAAATACTGCACAACTCTTCTTTTTAAGTTAACTAATTACGAAACTCAGCAATTGCAAAAAATACAAAATAGAGCGATAAGAGGAATTTTAAAGTGTAACAAATATACACCAGTTGCATTAATGCTGAGTACATTGAAATTAATGAATGTGCGACAAAGAATAATATACAAAACAATGTTATTCATTAACAGCAGTAAACAAGGTATTACGCCATCGTATATTAGTCAGAAATTAATTTATGTACATGAAACTCATAAATATAATACCAAAATCATAAATGATTTTCATATTAATAAAGTAAATAGATCATCAACGGCTAATAATGCTTTTGTTAATAGTCTAAAAATGTTTAACAGCCTATATGACATAAAATAGGTTTAAGAGACAACTGTCATTATATATTTTAGAGAAATTCATATAAATAATTTAAGTGTATGTAAATAGCGTATTACTAATAAACATATATTATTATTCCTGTTCTATTTCTGGATTGGAAACCTTTTTTTTTTTGTCAAGATTAATAGCCGTGTCATTTTTCAATACAATTTATTCATAGCTGGTGAATAGTCTAATATAATGTTTGTTAATCGTGATAATAATAAAGATAACCTCATGATGTCATATGATACTCTACGTAATGAATTATCTTAAAAAAGTCTAATGATAACAGAGTGAAACATTCTTGGCGCCTGGAGTTTGTATGTAAACTTTTATAGTCATCCAAAAATAATTAAAAGTTCTTTTCACTTATGTCTTCATTGTGATCTGATAATTTTATATGCATAGCGTATGCAATCAACATCACATCTACTTTACTAGACACAGGATATATCCACATGAACAAATGATCTCGAATGTATATATTGTTAATTATTTTTTATAATTTACTAATTTAATAATTATTTTTTATAATTTATTAATTTTTATAATTTACTAATCGACCTGTCCGAGTGTTTTTCTGCCAAATAATTACCTGAATTTTAAACGAATTTGTTCCTTTCATCATGAACGCACTGTATACATAATTCTAATAGCAATATTCCGAGATTAAGGTATTTCATCACCGTACGTATTATAGAATGAATGTTAAAAGTTTGTGATTCTCTCTCACTAATTATACTTGATAGCAAAGTTTTTTATCCGAAGTCAGTAACTGATAAAATAAAACAGCATACACAAAACACAAATTGACTGAAAAGCGCTGGTATTGGTTTAGCTTTGGTTAAAGTGAAAATGTAAGTTCAGACTTTCAATATAGTACATACCGCTTCCATGAAGAACACTTCCACAAACCTCAAAATTTTTATAGAGAATAAAGTACGAAGATTATTCCTGGTATATTTCAGCAGATTTTAAAGTTATTGCAATTATTTAGAGTGCGCAATCAGGTTAAAACAAATACTGTCTTTGCGAGAGTTGTGACAGAAAAAACATTACATTAAGAGGCCACTATATACCAGAAAAAGACAATGTGCGACAACAGCTTTCGGTGAAAAAATAAAAGATAATAATATTACACGTGTCCGTAAAATTACGGCATGTGAAAAACTTTATTAGGGCAATTAATCAAGAAGGTGGAGCATTTAAATGCCTGCCAAAAAAGTTCCCGAAAATAAAAGAAGGAAAAGGTATTTTTTTGCACCTGAGATAAAAGATACAGTAAATGATAATGAATAAAAAAAATTTCGGCGTTGGCAAAAATGCATAAATGTCGGTTTTTGCAGTTTTTCCGTAAATCAAAAAAGCAGAAAATCAGGAAACTTTAATAACACACTTGACACAAATATTTCGCTATGTTGAAAGCAGTATGTCGCTTAATGCACTGAGAAAAATGAAAATGTAAATTTAACAAAGCATGTGGTGTCCACTTTTTTTAGTTGAAAAAAATTAAATATATATTCAAGCAATACCATCTTATTCTTCAATGAAGATTTCTATTTTATTTGAATTTTCTTAGTTGAATAAAATAATAAATTAGTTGATTCAAATAAGAATATTTGGCCTCAATATATTCTTATTTTCAATATATTTCGTATATTAAAAGTATTTCAGCTGAATAAATAATCGGTAAATTTAAATGTCCCCACACGTTTGAATCAACATATTTTTATTTCAACTTTAGAAATTCCAAAAGTCTCTTGACTGAACTATCTTAGAATATTGGGAAAGGCGGCACCGGCGAGCCCAAAATATCCAGATTGAACCAGATGTACTAAAGCTCAATTGAGGCAAATAACACAGTCCAGTCTCCAGTTGTTTCCTTCGTTTTTGCTAGTTTAATAAATCATAAATACTGTTTCACCGGGCTTTTTGTAGCGAGGGGTATGGTGTGTTATGTGGAAATAAAGGATTTCGGCAATTATTTGCTATGATTATTTGCATCTTGCATGCACTGCTATAAAGTAACATGGACGACGTAGAAGAAAAGTTGGTCAGTTGGTCAGTTGGGGATTTTTCGAATATGTAACAAAGCTCAAAGGTACGTAAGATTTGTGTTTATAATATTTGTTTAATATGTACGTATTCTAAAAAGATCACAAACTACACAAAAGATGTTATACTTATGTACGGGCAATATAATTAATATGGTATATATAATAATACCACAATAATACGTTGATAGCTAAGGATACGGATGTATGAACGTTACGTAAACAATTATATTCTTGAGGTAGGTATTTGCCGTTTGAATTACTTAATTTTCTGTAAGATACATGCAATATACTTTAAATCATAAATTTTGCTTATGTATATTAGTAGGTCATATATACGAGTTTAAACTAACTTTTCACCAATTTTAAGGAAGTCTAAACTGTACATTGTCTTATTACTTATTAGTATGGAAGTGTCACACCGAGGTAAAATGTATTTTATATAACTTTTTCACACATACATGTAATTTGTAATTTCATTACTTCAGTGTTTTCGAAGTTTCTGTAAACCTATAACCTAAAACATAACGTATCATGCATGTACCACAAGAAACAAGTAACTACTTGTCATTGTTATTTAAAATATTTTCTATAAATATTCTCAAAAGACACATTTTATCAGAAGAAGTAGCTCCGACAAATTTTATTCTCTATTATATGTATTGTATACAGGCTGATCCAAATTATTGCGCACTATTACCATCTCCCTTTATATTCATCCCACGAATAATAAGGGAGATAATAGCATAAAAAATTGCCACTGCGGATTTAACCGATATTACAGCATCTCTAATCTCTAGGGAGTTCTGCCATGGTGAGTCCATAAACTAAAGCGTTATTTTTACTTATTCTTTTCCCTGCAGTTACGTATGTTTAAATATATGTAATAAAACATTTTTTTAAGTACATGAGGAAGGCTAGATTTTTAACAGCTATAAGACAAATTCAAAAATGTTATTTCTATCCCTTTGTCATCTAAAGTAAATATTCTTCTAGACTAAGAAATCGATTACGAAATATTCCTTAAGTTGGATGTCGACTTGATAAGGGAAATATTTCCAAAGATAGGGCCTAGAAGTAAATTCTTGAAATACCTACAAGACTAAAAGCTGCAAAGGGTGTAAAAGCAATTACTGTAGGCGAAAGTGAAAATATATTGGAATTGCAGTATTTTTTCTATTTGTAGATTTAATTATTTATGCTTATTATTATTTTAGCATATACCAACTGTAGCAAGAAACGCAACACTTATCAGTGAAGATATTGGGAATGAACCAAACTATACAACGACGATCACTGAAACCATAAGTTATCAAAGTCAAATAAATTTAGGAAAATAATTCATTAAGAATGGAAAAGTGAAGCCATGGCAAATGGAAATCCGTAATCTTACCAGGTTACTGTTGGGCGAGGAAGGGAGGCTTTTGATGTTTTTATAAGAGAAAATGTAATGTTTAGTTATATTTCCAATTGTATAAATTCAAACTATATGTAATGTATGTTATAAACCAAAATAGTATTTGCATTAAAATCTAAACAAAATGTAAGCGCTAACTTCACCATCTCCCTTCTTTTTAAATAAATGTTTCTGTTTTCTATAAAAATTAATACACATCATTTCATGGCAAAACAAAATGTTGAAATGTACTCTTATGTTATCAGCAGTATGCAAATTTATTTAAAAAATCAAGATTTGAAGCGTACGAATAAAATCTAAAACAGACAGTGATAAGATCGGTACGGAGAATACTACATTGGAAATTATTATTATTTCTAGCTGCTATACAAGAAGCTCATCATTATGATATAACAGCTTCCTATCTACAAGCACACAACAAATCTTTCAGAATATAAGTACAACTGTATACAAAAGTAGTATATACAGTCCATATGCTCTTTACTGTTCCTTCTTTTAAGCATTTTTGTCCCAAGGACTGTTTACGCATCCACCATTGTCTGCGTATGACGGTTGCAACTTCCCGCTAGTTTACCGATCTCTCCCGGTTTCCGACACATCATAACGCAACATACCAGAAAGTAACTTTTGGGGAACAACACCGTTTCCTCGTAACAATGATTATGTCCACTGTACCCTATCTGAACTGTGTTCTTCGGAACATTAATCCGGTAATTGGTTCAGGAAGCACGAAATTTATAAGCCGAAACGTGATGGCAATTCGAGAATTACTGAAATCCCTTTTATGTTGTATGCACAGTTTTGCACATCTCTTTTTTTCTAGGCACATACTTTATTGCGGTGGGGTTTCTACGAGCGACGACAATTTATCGGAAATAAATCATTCTATTATTAAATTCTTTCATATGCAAACGTATCTGGATAGCTGTGCTAAAATACAACTTAAAAAACATATTCCCAGTAGAAGTGGAGCTTCAGTCTCATTTCTAGCGTGGAATAATTACCAGGTTAATTAAAATTTTGTTTGCGTGTATTAATAAAGTTCTAAATTATAAAATATATTAAAATACGCTAGATAGCGCTAGCACTACTGGAGAACAAGTTGATTAGTTCTAAAGTTTTACAAAAAAGAAGAATTAACTTAAAATGCAAGTGCATTATTAAAAATGGTTTGCTATTTCCGACTAACACTAATTTAGTTTTTACTTTCTTAAACGCAGTAGAAGAAAGTACTGTGATGATAAAATGTCACAAGTCATGCTGTCTAGAGACACGCTATGAGTATAAAATATTTAAAGCCTTATTTTGAATAATAATAATAGTTTATTCGTTATAATTATTATTACAAGAAAGTCAATGAATTAATTAAAAATGTAATAAACAACAACAACAACTAAACATTAATATGTAAATAATGTAAATTTCAAAGCATTTAAAAAAAGTCTTTAATGTTTTAAGTCATATTTCAGAAAATCGTCTATTGAATAAAAACTGTGATGACTTAAAATATCCTCCATTTTTTTTATGTAAAACGTGTCACTCTCTTCAAGATGGTTCCTGGTTTTATTATATAGCTTTGGCCCCCAGTGGTCTACATAGCGTATTGTTGTTTGCAGGTGGTGATATGGAATGTGGAATACTAGAATATTTTTGTATAAAAAAAATTCGAAATTCGGAAGTAGCACTTTGACTATTATCGAATAGCCGTAAATATATTAAAATTCCTAGTCATTTTTAATGATCATTTTTGTTTTATTTCCCATTTTTTAAGTAATGTTAACTGCAGTGAAAATGTTTGGATAGCAGCATGCATGCCTGTTATCATTTTTGTTATTATATGCGGTTCTAATCAATATATATAATCGCTGCGTCAGCATGACAGACGAGTTTAATTGCAGTTCTTGTATGTTCGACTAGGAATTTTAATACATTTACTAACTGCCTAGCTAAGAACTGGGGTTTACAAAGTGCTTAATGCATTATTAATTAATGTTTTTTTGCACTTTGGACATCTATGGATTTTGTTGGAATTAACATTTTTAAATTAGAGTCCGGATTTTAAGTCAAATGCCTTTTTTTTTAGATTTAAGGCACATGAACTATAGAGTCATCCCTAAATACATTTTGAAGAATTTTTTTGAAGTCCTAAAATCCTAAAGTGCGTTTATATGTCCCAAACTGAGGTAGCGTCCTTATTTATTATATTTTCAAGAGTTTATCTCCATTTCAGATCAAATATTAATATCAAAATACAAAAAGTATTTTTCAATTTTAAGAGGGGCGTTTACCTATCGAAAATTAAGGCATCGCCGTTTAGCGTTTATTAAACTCATTTTGTAATTTTAGAATCTCAAATTTAGGTTAGTGATGCAAAAGGCATAAATTTATAATGTCAAGGTCAGTTTTTCTACTAATTTATTTTCTTAAGAAAGTTATGTGTTTTAGAAATAATCACAAAAATGCATGAATTTGATTAATGTCTACTAACTAAGGCTGGTACACGAAAAAAAACGACCTCTACGCGCCAGCTGCACATTTGATGTACGATATAAAGAAAAAATCAAATTTATGTAATTATTTTAAAGATAAAAAACATTAAACAGTAAACATTGTCACACACATTTTACACGAGGTTTTTCGCGTCGTCTATCCCCACTTTACGGTATCTCTACCGGTCCTAGCGAAGACGAAAATCTATCGGAATCGGTCGGCTATTGCAGACTTAAATGCGAGTGACAGTTTAATTACAAACTGTCACTCGCATTTAAATGTAATATATACCTATAATATTCGAGTGTATAATAATATAACAGTTATGGGCAAGCGAAAATTGGCTTATTATAAAACATCAACAACATCAACAGTTCCGTAAGTATTCATTCTTTATACATATTGCTTTGACTCTTGCAAATTGAGGTTTTTATAAAAATAATGTAAACCGTTCAATCAGTAAGTAAGTAAGAATCAAGCATACATCTTAGTGCTAGACCTTATACTAGACCAAGATTTAATAAATTTTCTGCAAAATAGTAGGTTAGGCAATTTTACATTTAACTAGCTCAGTTTAAAATGACTAAAGAAAATTTTCTCTTAGGGACAGAAAATATAAATAAACTCTCCAATAAAATTGAATGCTCTTCAGTTATTATCAGGTCAGGTAAAAAAAATAAAATGCAAAATAAACCTTATAATATAATTTATTAAGGATATTGAAGAAAATTTTAAAAATTATACAAGTATATTTACAAAAATAAATGTCTTAAATATTACAGAAATTCATGCATGTCATGATACATGTAAACAATCAACATCTCAAACAAAATTTTTATTCTATGTTGTGAATTGTACTGGAATATAAATAAAAAAAAATTATGTGACTTATCATTTGCAAGAATATAAACATTAAGGTAATGGCTCTGCCCTAATTAGTTCTGCCTGGCGTCTTTGCTCGCTCCCAAAACAGTACCATCAGAAAGCAAATCCACACTGGTAGGTACCCCAAAGTTCCATCCTACGAGTATGCTTTTCAACTCGTTGGACACAACCCTAACATACACTACTATGTGCTCACCCCTTAAGGCATATATATATACATTTGAGTTTAATTCAAAAATGTCTTTGTGCATTAAACTAATTAACTCAGCCCTGATTAGTTCTGCCTGGCGCCTTTGCTCGCTCCCAAGACAGTACCACCAAGACCAATTCGTGCTTTTAGGATTCACCAAGGCTCCATGCTATGAGTTAAACATCGACTTAATTCATTGCACACATCCGTGATCTATTACCCAACACGTCAATATCAAATACACAAACACAATAAAGTATAATCAATATAGAGAAAGTATATACAAAACAAAAAAAAAGTACGTCGTTCTAGGGTTCCAGTATAAAACACCACATAAGAAATTTTACAACACTATATACACATATATAATGAACATTAATAAATCACCTTAATTCTCATATAACTCTCATATAACATTTCAAACTCATCCATTTCAAAATATAAACTTCTTCACAGTCTAAATATCCTACATGTATATAAACAAAAATTATTAAACTATAACCCTTCTAATCTTGTAAATAAATAATATAGAAAATTTTAAAAAAAAACGCAGAGTGTTTATACTTAATTCAAAAAAAAATTATTAGGCTATCTAATTAGATCATTACAAATACTAAAATGCTTTACCATAACACACGGTATAATAACTCTGCATATAAAAATAAAACATTCTAGTAGATAGAACTTGTTCTAAATACAAATAATTATTTCTGAAAAATAATCCCAATGTATACGAATCTTTTGAATTAAAAATGATATCTAATTCATAAAAATATTCTAAGTCCCACCTAGATTGAAAATTTTATAAGTAGGTACAATAAAATCTTTAAGAAAATATTATAAGTTCCGATACGCAAAAAATTTTCAGGATAATATTTAATCCATAAAATATTATAAGTTCAATTTTATTAAAAACTTTTCTAAGTATAGTAAATCCGTTTCAGAAAAATTCCGATTCATGAATAAATATTTTAAGTTAAATTAACATTTTAAAATATAAGCACTCCGTGTATGTATTTTTTTTAAGTTAAGCGGTTCCCACCTGCTTGAAAAGTGTCTTCTTTTTAGAGAGCGGTTTTCACCAAGCATCTCCCGTTGAAATCTATGTGTCGTCGCTTATATGCATATTTTTCTTCAGAAAAACGTACGGTTATCTTCGGTACGATACCGATTCCACCTCTTCAATTGCATTTCTATAGTGCTGCACCTATCGGTCAATCGATGTATTACTAGCTTTCAAAAACGTAAACAAACATCTAAGCATCGATTTGGGTGTGAGACTATTAGACTTTAATACAAAAATGTCAACAGTCTGATATCTATTGTGAAAAAAATGTTTCTAAAGGCCCCTTTAAGGATATAAGTACATAAATATCGATTGCCATATCTAAATAAGACAGAAACGTGTATGTCTATGGCTGCGACACCTATTGATTTACACTTTTGCATTGATTTACACACGTCTAAGATAAATCTGAATCTTTTAACAATCTACATGAATGGTATGCGATTGCTCTACTTCTGAATTTTTACAATTGCTCTTTTGGTTAATCAATTTGCACCGATATTATTTGTATAGTGTAATCGAATGCTATCCATGATAAATATAGATCCGTTGATGGGGCCACATAGATAATAGCGACTGTTCTATGTTTAAATTCTGCATATTCACTATTGTTACACAATTCGCGTTTGCATCTTTCTATGTTGGTCATTATACACATAGATCAGATATTGTTGCCTTATAGTGTTGTTGGATGTCGTTTTTGATAAATCAAGGATTTTCCAATAGTTCTACTTGATTGACTTACTTTCCCAATGGTCGTATTTGTTATTACTTACTGTTCTAATCAATATTGTCGCTACGTCAAAATGAAATATGAGCTTAATTACAGTTCTTGTATATTCGACTAAGGATTCCAGGATGTCATTGGCAAAGCCGCCAATGTCATCTTATTTAGTGTCACTTTTTGTCACAAATTGTAAGTATTATTTGATTATATGCAGTGCCTTGATATTCATTTTGACGTCGATTTATCAATTTCTGTTGCCTTTATGTTTTAATAATATCCTTTGATGTTGGACTGGTATATATTTGCGTTCACCTTAAATTTCTGCTATTGTAGTATCTGCTCTAATAATAATTAGCCTATTTCGATTAAATAATAACTTAATACTTAATAAAATTGTTTTAATTACGCACCGTTTTGTAATACTGCGTAAACGTCAAATTATTCTATTTTTAATAACATATTAACAACAATGTTTTCATTGCATCTTGTCTTATAACGCTAATTCTAGTATCTAATAATGTAGTTTTAGAAAATTAATTGCCAGTCGCTTTTGTGCGATTACAAGTTTTCGGTAACATCTAAACCAAGGCTGCTCAACCATAGGCCCGCGGGCCACATAGTTGCCCGCGGATGCATTTTGAATGGCCCGCGCAGGCAAGCTTCCCGCCAAGTTGCAACTATTGAAATCCCCGCCCGCCCGCCCGGTGACTCAGATCATTCTTCTACGTCTCTACGATAAACAATACAATAGCGATAGCCAGTGCACGTGCGTCTGTAAGGTGGAGTACCTACATATTTCACTGAAAAATTGAATTGTGTGAATTGTATACATTGGGGTACGAGGTATGTTATTCATTTATTAATCAAATATGTTTTCATTAGTTAGTGTACGACGCGACGTACGTACTTATTCGGGACGGAAGGTTAAAAATGTTGTTTTGTTTCAGTATGTCTCATGGTAAAGTAAGTACGTCGAAATCGACAATATTCACCCGTACTTTTCATGATGAATGGGAAAGTAAATATTGTTTTGTTGGAAGCAAGGCACAGAAACCCGTATGTTTACTTTGCTTCACTACGGTAGCTGTTGCAAAAAAATATAATTTAGAAAGGCATTATAGGCAAAACCATCCCAATTTTGATAAAGACCACCCTGTTGGTAGTAGTATCAGAGATGATTATTTATTGAAAATGAAACGGGAATTATTTAATCAACAGAAAATGTTTGTTAAAATGCACAACGAGTTCGAATCCATGGTCAAAGCCTCTTACGAAATTTCTTTGCTTTTAGCAAAAAAGAAGAAACCTTTTTCTGATGGAGAAATTGTGAAAGAGGCTTTGACAATCTTTGCGCAAAATTGTGATGATAAAAATGTTAAAGCTCAAGCCGATGGTGTTTCACTCTCACGACACACTGTTACGAGACGGGTGGAGGAGATGGCGGTTGATATCAGCGGTCAGATTCAAGAAAACTTAACAAAGTGCAAATATTTTTCATTGGCGTTAGATGAAACTTGCGATTTAAGTGGCAGTTCTCAGTTGGCGATTTTTGTGCAATGTGTTGATGAAAATTGGAATGTATTGCAAGATTTATTAGAATTCTGTCAGTTAGAAACTACAACCCAAGGAAAAGACATATTTTTGAAAATTAAAACATGCATTGAAAAAAGGGGTTTATCGTGGGATAAAATGATATCTATTTGCACTGATGGTGCACCTGCAATGACAGGGAAAAACAACGGTTGCGTAGCTTTGTTGCAGAATTTCTTGGGTCGCACAATATTTACGTATCATTGCATTATCCACCAGGAAGCTTTATGTGCAAAGGATATGAAGTTGGATGATGTTATGGATCCAGTAGTACGTTGCATAAATTACATACGTGCGAAAGCTCTTCACAGGCGTCAATTTAGGGTTTTATTTGAAGAAGAAATCAACGAATATGGAGAGTTACAACTGTATTGCGCTGTGCGATGGCTATCAAGAGGCAACATGTTGAAACACTTCTTCAACTTGAGAGAACAAGTGTTGGAGTTTTTAGTAAATAAAAAGGCGTTACCTTTGGAAACTGATTTACTGAAGAATACGTCGTGGTTAAGTGATCTTGCATTTCTTGTTGACATTACGAATTACCTCAATATTTTGAACCTCAAATTGCAAGGCAAACACTGTTCACTTCCAATTATGTTCAATTTAATAAGCGGCTTTAAAACTAAATTAAATCTTTTTTTAATTAATTTAGCCAGAGAAAATATCGATCTATTTCCAACACTCACAGGTTTGAAAAAGAAGCTTAATATCGCCAATATTGATTATTCTAAGTACGAATTGAAAATCAGATGCTTATTACAGTCATTTGAAAACAGATTTCAGGACTTTGAGAGTAAAAAACAAAATATGCAAATTTTTATAAATCCCTTTATAATCAGTTTAACTGAAATGATTAGTTATCCTGGCAATATTCAGTTGGAACTTACCGAACTGCAAAATCATTGTACATTAAAAAACCTTTTTCTGGAAAAAATATCTTCGAAAGCACAAAACTCGTCAGAAGAATTTGCAGATTTCTGGAAATTGGTACCAAAAGAAGACTTTCCTGCAATAACGGACCTGGCCTTACAGTTCTTATGTAGTTTCGGATTAACATATGTGTGTGAAAAGGTTTTTTCGGATCTTAATTACATTAAAAATAAATACCGCACGTCACTAACGGAGCAACATATTTCTGACTTGGTATTACTGTCCACAACTAATTTAAATCCAGATATAAGAAAATTAGTTCAACAAAAACATTGTCAAAAATCTCATTAACAAGTTTTATTAAATATTTAGTTAGCAAAAGACGCTATTTGTTTTATATTTCAATAAACACCAAATTTTGTAATGCTGGATATTTTTATTGCATAAGTCTTATTAAAATTATGAATTTTTGGCGGATCATTGACGACTTAATTTTATTAGTTAATAAGCCGTTATTGGCCCGCCAAAAATTTCTGAATCATCCGTTTGGCCCAACTGTTAAAAAACTTGAGCAGCCTTGATCTAAACAATGTTAAATGACCAAAACGCAGATGCTTCTTTCATGGAGACACTTATGAGTAGGGGGTGGACATGACCGGTTTAAACTATGACGAAGTTACAAAGGAGCAAAGAAATACTGTACACAAGAAACGCTTACTGAATAGCACTAATTCATATGGTGAACTGCAACATCAGATTACGCCCGAGAATGAGAGCAAAAAATGCCCATAAAATATGCAATTTATGTGTAAAATCCTTTTTTCATCGGCATAGATAGGAGCGTCAGGGGATTTTAATATTTATTATATTTACTTTATATTTCGCAAGAGAAATAATGTAAATATGTATATACCTACTGTTATTTAGTTTCAATAACATACGCGTACATTTTTAGTTATCATTTACTTAGATCTAAAACGTTGTTTATGTTACTTTTTCTGATATGAAAATGAATTGTCAGTGATTTCGAAATTTATTACAAAGTCACTAAAATATCGTTACAGAATGTCACAATATCGCATGTTCGTCACTTAGCTTTGCTAAAACATACACAGAAATAGCTTTTATGCAGAGAATTTCGATAGTTTACAAAATTTTGTTACATGTTTAAATGACGATGCTCGAAGAATTTCTGAGTGCAAGGAACTAACACAAATCCCAAATTTAAAAAATCAGTTGTTATTCCTTCAGGAACACCTTGGAAATTTGCCTAAACTAATCACATATTTTGAAAATCGAATCTCAAATTAAAAAATGGATTAACCACATTAGTTGTGGCTATTAATAATTCCAAGTGACTTCGGATATGGCCTTCGGCAAAAGTTAGACGCAGTTTTTAATAGAAATCCAGATTTAATAACATTGCGGCAATTGTGTATGCTAAATACGCTGAAAGGACGTTTTATATCTACAAGGATGTACTTAATTCAAAGAAGATAAAATGAACAAATAATAAGGTATTTTATAGATCACCAGCCACTTGTTATCCAATTAAATAAATAAAATTAAAACCTCTTTAAAAATACAACATTTCAATAGTGCGCCCATGGGCGATGAGTCATCAACCGCTCGTGTCTTACTTATGACTTGTGAAATAAATAATGAAAAACATATTATACTATCGAGGAAACTAGCCGCGATATCATAATATTTTAATAATGCTTCGAAATTGGTAATGAGAGTAATATGTGTTCACGACGCATTGTAACGATAAAACAAACATTATGGTAAAATGCTTACACGCAAAAAGTGCAGCGCACCGGTTCAATTGAAACTAAAATGCCTACAATCGATCTACAGTGTAGTGCCTCACTCCTTTACCGTTACAGAGTACATGAATAAACAAAGCAGTGATACCCATTTGCGGTAGCTGTAGATCTCTCTATCATTACAATGCAACCGCCCCTATCGTACGCGCACCTATTACTTGGACTTATTACATTGTATGTAGTACATCAGATAGAAAGCAATATCAGTTAAAGTTGACGAGAGAATAGAAAAGGTTTAATTATTTTTCACTGATTTGGAAAGAAATCTTGTCGAAGAGGAGGCAAAAAAATATCTGGAAGAACGTAAACTATCAATCACCACCGAAAGCTGCCAGTTACTTGAAGCACACGTACACATTTTCAGCGGGGCGCTGAAACAGGAATTTCCACTGAATTCCTCGCCGACACATTTTACACTGAAAAAACAGTTCTTGCTTCCACTGTCACGTATGATGCTCTAAACGCGCGAAAATACAATAGAGACTGTGGAATACTGGAATCATCTGCCACTGTTGTTTTCATTAAATTATCAAAAAGTATTTGATGCATTGTATAAAAATAATATTCCACTAATAATAACTATTCAATTAGTTAAATGGCTCGTATTACGTGGGCTTGCTAAAATAATATAAACTTGAATTACTAATTATTTAACAAAACCCTAAAATTGAACTATTTTTTAAACGTGCATTTCTTTAATGATATCTGCTTTGAATTACAATTTAACAATTAAAAGAAAACAAGACTCGGACCACTCTTAAAAAAAAAAGTGTTATTAAATATTGAATGAACTGCTGAATAGTCTAGTTAGATTAAATTTTAAGAAGAATATATATTACTGACCCTAATAAATATGGTGTACTTACTTCAGTTGTGAATACACAATTTGTGTGTTCACAACTTTTTCATCACTTTACATTAAAGATGGTTTCAATAGTTATTTACGAACCAAATGCGGGAAAACATATTTCGCGAATGTGTTGCCAGTTTATGGACACGAATTCGCGAAATGTTTGACGCACAAAGTTTGTACAATATTTTTCGTAACGAGCAAATTTTAATAATTTTATCAATATAATTTATATGGGTACTTTTGTGGAGTAATGCGAAAAAGATCATCTCCGAAATGTCAGGCTTTACTATCAAGTGTATTAAATAATTGGCATACGTATTTTAACTAATTTCTGCAAAATATTCCCACATATACTTTTGCAAAAACGAAACTTAGTAAATACTGGATTTACGTCGGCAATATTTTCTTGGCGGAGTAATGTTTAGGATGTGGAAACAATTCAAACAATTTAAAATTCAAATGTACCAACTTTACAATTTATTGTTTTCTTAGTAAATAAGCGGTAATTTTGAAATATTTTCTTATTATTTGAATAAAAGAATATCTACCGATAAAGATTTTCTGACTTATACGCCTCCTGCAATACGGGATGTTGCAAACAGAATAATAAGTAAGTTGCTAACAGCTAAATCGAAAGAAAGGCACAAAGTTACATAATATACAAAATTTATGAAATGGTGCAAAATTAAAGAAATTCAAATATATGCAGACAACTCTTGTTTTCAAGAAATATCAAGTAGAAAGTCACTTTGGTCAATTTATTCAATGTTAAAATCTTGTTTATTAATTTATAATAACATTGATATATCAAATTTCAATAAATTTATAGTAATTATTAAATGCCAAACAGAACATTTACAACCAAGAAAATCAAAGGTTTTCTCCTATGAGGAAGTAAATAATTTTGTTTAATTCATGGCAATGGTAAATGTGTAAATATCTCATAAAACCAGTAAGGAAAATTACATCAAAAATGACTACATTTTTAAAATTAGATACTCCATTAAGATGTAAACGTCACTGCTTTTGTAGTTCAGAGGCGGTATTAGCAAATTATGATGGAAATTTATTATCTGTTAAGCGGCTTGGAGGGTGGAAATTTTCTTCTGTGGCAGAAAGATTTGTAGAAGATTCTCTTCAAATCAAAATACAGTTGGCTGAGAAAATTGTTGCGTCAACAAGTACAGATTCTCAAGAAGTATCCATTTCTGCTGGAGGAGAAATTGAAATTCCTAATAATTCAATTATGCAGTGTAATTGTTGTTCAATTAACATTAAGGTTTACCGCAATGTTAGCCCTAAAACTGATTAAGATAGATATCAATTAACAAATTTGGTGTTGCATTTACCTTTCTTATTATTCTTAGTTAGGTACTTCATTTATTAATTTGCCCTGGTTATTACATTATACTATAAGGTAGAAATTGACACGATAGAGGCGATAGCATAATATTTATTATCATATACCGTAGTCGTCAAATTTTAACTTCGGTTTACACTTCTATCCCATGCAGAAGATGACCTTATAATAAGCAGCGATGCCTGCTTGCTAACAGTGGTGGGAGAGCAACGCAGTGTCCTCACGCCTTACATTTCATAGGAAACGTTTGTCGAGTGTACTGTCTTGGCAGCCTCGCTTATGTTTATCTTTAGTTTATTTCGTCGCGCTCTTTTCCTCTTTCTTCTTTCGTATCAGAAATTAAAATATGTCGACTACGGTATACTGAAGATTTTAGGCACGTACAGAACATACATTATCTTTTAGGTTAAGAATATTAACAATCAGCAATTACTAATATAGGTGTGTAATAGATGGCGTCACTGACGTTCTTTTTATAGTTTTTAATTTTATGGAATTTACAAGTTGTAATACACGGAATTTAGTTGAAATGGACATTTTCACAATTATACTTTGTTACTGTAATAATGATTTATTTCTTTAATGCACTTTTTATTTCCCGCACTTGTGTGGAAAAGTCAATTTCCCACATGCAAATGCAACCGTGTAATGACATGTTTTGATAAGCGAGTACAAAAACGTTGGTAAAATCAACTACAGTGCGAGTGAAGTTTTATTATAATAAACATTAGAGAGTAAATTTACTTTGTCAGACTGTTTGTCACCCTGTATAATTTCTACCTAAAACGGCCAATCTTTAGTGATTACCAATAACTTATTTCTTCCATTCATCCATTGCAGTTGAACATTTACTTAATCTGTGTACATACATACTGGTCTTCATATATTACTCTACATATCTCCTGTGAAATGGTTCCGATAAACTACGGACTATGGAAATCATGCGTACGAGCGAATGTTAGGAATAAATGTAAATTTAATGTTATCCGACGACGGTTCACAATTTTCAATTACTCCGGCCGAAAGGATAAAGGATGAACGCCTATTTCGATACTGACATTTTCAATTTAAATGTATCAAACCGTATTTCGATAATAAAGCGACACAAGTTTTTTAAAATCCAACTTTTTAAATTTAATTTCCTCCTCGTAAAGAGTGCGGAGGGCTTCTGTTCGATTTTCCGTTGCCTCAAAGTTACTCCGAGATTTATAAATTTGTTCTGTTTATCGTCAATGGTAAAGCCACCTTATTTCTAAATATACGCAAAAATCAACAAAATCAAAAACCTACAGATTTAATAAAAATTGCGAAAGTTTTACAGAATTATGTTGATATGTCTTGGAGGTGAAAGAAGGTTTAATGGAATTTTAGTAGAAACAAGGTGTCATATTAAAAGTTCATGAATTTTTAATAAAGGTATGAAAGAAATGTTTATATCCAGTGGCAGACGAGGACGAACATATTCGAATATTCTCCATTATGGACTACACCGTGTACTTAAGTGTACCGGTAGCTCTCTTGCCCCCTAACTATTGTGGATCTAATTAATTAGTCATACAATGATACATATTCATAAGAAGCTGCATAATTATAATGTACTGTTTGAACTATTTATTACTGATAGCCGAAAGATCTCGAATGTTTTTTTTATTTTTTAATATACTTTGTATTAATTAAATCAGAAGTAAAGAATACAGGAATTCAACTAAGAATAAATGCAGTTCACTGGACTTCTACAACGATCACTAGAATGCAAAAGTCTAGCGCTGCTACTTTCGTTTTGAAATTTTACAGTTCATTTAAAATGTATTTGATTATACGAGGGCTACTATTTATATTTCAGGAATAGCAAATAATAACAAACATTTTTAAATAAAAATAGCTTTAGTGTTTTTCGAAATATTCCCCTTGATGATCAATAACACTTTTGCATTCGTTCAAACCATTTGTCATAGCAGTTTTTCCATTCCTCTTGAGACATCTTTAAAACATGGTTTTTGAACGCTTCGACTGCTTCTTCGGCGCTCGTAAATCGTTGACCTCGCAGTTTACCTTTGATATTCGGGAACAAGAAGAAGTCATTGGGTGCCAAGTCAGGACTGTACGGAGGATGAGTCATCCAACGAGAACAATTTTTTTTTACAACTAAGTGTTCATGCAAAATCGAATGTATTGAAGTGGAACTAATGTGCAAGGATGCCTCTATCTCACAATATGTCACATGACGATCTTGCATTATCAGTTCACGCACTGCATCGATGTTTTGTGGCACAACAACCGATTTTGGACGACCTTCACGGAATTCGTCGGCGACGGAATTACGACCACGATTGAATTCACTATACCAGCGCAGCGATATACTGTGGTTTTTGATGGTGCTTTATCGCCATACAAAGAACTGAGTTCATCGATACATTCTTGTTGAGATAATCCACGTCGAAAGTTGTGAAAAATAATCCAACAAAAACCTTCTCGTGAAATTTCCATTATTTTGTCAAATTGATTTTCTGAACTCACTGTAAACAAAACAAATAGCACTTGTACATCAAAACGTTGTGAGTACTTTTATGCTAAAAAATGTCAAACTTTACTATGGTGTTGTCAGATTTTAGCTATTGACATTAGTGTTGCCAATTCCCGAAATATAAATAGTTCCCCTCGTATACAGGATACTGATTCTCGGAGTGATAAGAGTGGACAAACACTGAGCAGCAAACACGAAACATTCTGGCGCATAACAGAGCAACACTTATCAGATAAAAATGATGAAGTGGCCCTGATAAGCTTTTTAGTTGATAAAAGAAAGCCGCATCGGCGTCACTACTTCTGCTGCCGAAGTAGAGTTGACAACACAGTTTTAACCCAAAAATTAAGAGGATATCAACTACAACTGCGGAATCCTACAACTCTGACAGATATAACATTAAGTATTTAGAATCAATATACAGGGTCCGGCAATGAAACGATATGATTTCAAGTAAACTTTAGAGCTCGTAAGTTGGTCGTGGGGCCGAATGTTATATCAGCACAGCTTACGACGAGTGAACAACGGGGCTTCGCAGTGAAAACCTATTATCAGAATAACGAGAGTTTATATTCAAAAGCGTCGCGTTTTTCGACGCCGTTTTAATATACCGCGTAACCAGCCTGTTCCGTCGAATAACGCGATTAGAATGTGGATTAACAACCTAGAGGAAACTGAATCGACGACCAACAAAGAAAGAAGTGGGAGTGCAAGAAATCCACGCCGATCGGCCTTACGTCATTCTGCACACCTAGCAAGAACTGTCAGAAGAATCCATACAAAATTCAGATGACAATCTCTCCACCCCGTTGATGGTGATAACGAATCCGTTTTGTGAGGGTATGCTCAGGAGACACGAAGAAAATGACGACCAAGTGAACAACTTGCGGATGAGTGATGAGGCGCATTTCCATTGTGTGGATGGAAACCCTCGTTTACTTCATCAAACGCCTCTTTATTCTGAAAAAGTAACAGTATGGTGCGCGATTTCGGCAAATGGAATCATCGGCCCGTTTTTTTTTACGAGAATGAGTTTGAAAATGCGGTGAACGTTAATTCTCTGTTATGTGTTGAAATAATTCGTAACAGTCTAATACCACAATTTGCCCGTTTTCCATTGAATGAAAACACACAGGATGGGGCAACAAGCCACACGGCAAGAATTTCAATGGGTGCTGTGAATGCCTTGTTCCCAGGCTGCGTCATTTCTCGCAACGGAGATATCATTCAGTGTCCTCGATCTCCCGATTTATCGGCCTGCGACTACTTCTTGTGGGGGTACCTAAAAGCAAAAGTGTTTGAGAGCTATCAACCCAGAACTATCAAAGTTCTCAAGCAACGCATCAGAAAAGAAATTGAAGCAATCCCGTCAATATCCTGCGTGCGGTGATGCAAAATTTCCAGGTTCGACAAGTGTTTAAAAAATATTTTTTTTAATTGTACGCCAAATGGCTATTCTTGTACTTTATAGTATACATGGTCAATTAATGGAAAAAAAAACATTCTTTAATAAATAATTAAAATTTAATAAACCCGTTTTACTGTCCGACACTGTATTTTATAATATATTTTATCTCTGTGCACCAAGAGGAAATTAATCTCTTTGTATGTAGAAATCATTCATACTACAATCGCTTGGAAAATATACAATTTTGTGGTACTATACTGTATACTGCCAAATCCGCGATTATGCTTTCATTGCAAACAAGACTCTATGAAAGAATTACAGAACTATGAATTGAAAAAGTAATAACTGACATTCAATAACTCAAAGCATCGCGCCAGTAACAGAACACAAGGAAAAAGCACCACGAGGATTTATTACAAAGCGACCGTTAATTGGGATATCGCAATAGAGAATCTGTGTATTTCCGACTGTGGAAATTTTCCTTTATTAAAATTCCGTTTGTTCATCTGAACGTCAATATTGGCATATTCGCTGGGAGGTTGGGGCAACGTGCAGATAGTTGTGTTCCATCTACATTTCTGCCTTGCTCACCTGACTATCATTTCGATGTCCCTTCTCCCATCGGGAAATGATACCAATTCCATTCTGATATGCCCTATTTCAGCTTTATCCGTAACGCAACTTCCTGCCAGTTAATCGAAAAAGTTTTAAAACTGTGTCGGAATTATCAAGTAGAGAATTGAATTAATGAAGAGGAACTTGCGTCATTACACAAATCCACTCATAAGAACCTTTTTAATAACATCGTATTGCATATATTAATTAGAAGTTATGCAAGTTATGCGTGATATTATATTAGAGAATGTACTTCGATTCTTTATTAAAGTACATACAATAGGCATTACAGTTTCGTCATTGTTGGTCATAAACAGTATGGATAAAAAGTCGATAGTATAGATGGAAAATTAAAAATATTGAAAATTATCAACGTAATAAAAAAGGTGCCAGAAAGAGTGTTTATAAGCGAGTAATCAAATCTGAAATAAAGAATATCCAAACATATTTCTGCATCTGCACTAATATCGTGAAATAAAGTTAGGGCAGTATACATGTAAAATAATACAAAACTGAAATAAAAATATAAACGACTTTCATAAAGAAATATATATTTCATAAATAAGCTAACTTAAGTAGTAATAGTCTAAAGATTTTATTGCTAACCAGAAGTGTGCATACTTTCTCCATCCGAAGACATCAAGTTTTTTGGACTGACGGTGGATGACAAGTTAGACTGGAAGTCACATATTCGATTCCTACTTAGCAGAAGTTCATTATGCTTTGAGATAATATGTGAAACAGTAAATACGCAAACAGCGCTGTACGCCTATTACGCATATGTGGGTTCTCGCTTGGCACATGATAGGACAATTATTCAAATTAAGCAGGCGCGACAGACATTTATAAACAATAACATACTTACCTTAACGGGAATGGATGTGCTAGATGTGCAGTATTTCTAAAAAATCACCACAACGACTATTTTAGCAATTACACACTGAAACACAGCTACGCCTCTCATGGAACGGCAAACAATAACTAATGTGCACCATAAATTAAATTGACCAACATTATGAGAGGAATGGAACCTCAAGCGACAAAAATTTTATATCACATCCCGAAGGAAATGTCTATCCACGGACTCAAAACAATTCTCAAGCCACATCTCCGACGGAATGCTGGTTACACATTGACTTAATTTTTTAACTCCAGTTTTCAATGTATCATAATACTGTTGCCTGTGTTATATAATATATCTTGCATATAAAATAATGTTTGTCATAATTTTTTATATGTATGTACTGTGTACTGACAATAAATTGTTATTATGTTAATGCAAGTTGAGATAATGAGACACTAGAAATCTTCTTCAACAACGAACTAAATAATAATTAAATAAACAAGTGAAAATAGCATACAGACAATATTACAAACTTTCTACAGAGAAAAGGAAAAAAGTTATAAAAGCAAATACTCATATGTATATACCACATTTTAGCAGAAATTTGTGAGTTCAATACAAGAAGCATGCATACAGTAGATATTAAAATAAGTCTTTCAATAAACGTCGCCCAAAACATGCGCTCTACCATAAACATGTGCAACGATAGTGCAAAAAACCTTAGTCTCCTATAAATAATCGCCCAATATACAAATGAAAGATTATAGATCAATCGGAAGATTTACAACAAGATGTGAAAAAACTCAAGACGTAAACACCAAAACGCAAGTCTAATTACTCATAAATAGCGCATGGTTTAAGAAAGTTAAATCATAAGTTTGGGCCGTATTGACACAGTATTTTCATTTCAACAAATAAGCAGTATAAATGGACATGCTAGGTGAATGTGCCAATGAGTGGGGATTTTCCATGCACGTTATTTTTAGAATTACCTTCAAAATCGTTTTTTTTTATTTTAGTGTAAATTGGAATTTTTTCCCTGCCTTTTTACAAATCTTATATTCAGTTTAAATTTCCCGATAATCCCTTTTGGAGAGTGGATGTCGTCAATAAGTCGAAGGTAAGTCATATACATTGCATCATTAAATTCAAATCAATTTCTTTAATATTATTTTGTGATATATACATAACTAGAACAATGAAAGCAACAACATTACTGATGAGTGCATTGATTATGTGATTAAACACCAGAAGTATTGGTGTTAGTAAATGTCTACCACTTATATGTTTTATTTATTATGTGACCGCGGCTCTAATCGTGCATGTTTGAATAGCCGAACCCCCAAAATCAAACCACTTTTCGACAAAAAAGTCTCTAACAAACATTCATAATTTTCCACACTATTTGTGAAGCGTAAATAACTGTTCATATTAAGGTAAATCAGGTAGCACTAGTGAATACTGTTAACTGAAAACATCCCTAAATTTAATGATCAGGGCGCAGAAACAGCGTAAGTGTGTGAAAGATACCAACCGGGGACAAGTATTGGATCTAGGATCGATAAGCTATTATAAAATAAGTGTTTAGTCAATCTTTTGTTCTGTACAGTAATTATTAGTTATAGTCCGTTCACTATTCGAATACATACACGTCATCAACGACGTCAAAATAATGTTGCACAATCGACATGTTAAACTTGAAATATTTAGATTATCACCTTGAAAATCTCAAACACACGACAAATGACAGGGCGGTATATGTTAACACTGTATATTCGCACCAACACAAAAATACATTGGCAGTGAAGTTGACATTATACTTCAATAGGTATTTTATTGTTTTTGTGTTGGTGTTTCTGAAAATTCTGTTGTCACGTATTCGAATCGTGAACGTGTGCAAAGAACGCTGTAATTAATTTCATTGTTAACCGTAACCAATTTCGTTACAGCTATATCAAAGTACCACCTACTTCAAGAATATATTATTGCATTATTCAATTTCTCCAATTGTAAATTTCACTGAAAAATACTATATTTAATACTAAAAATATAACGAGTAGTAGTATTTCAGTGTTAAATATCCTTTATTGTAAAATATAACACTTCATGTTGGTTTAATTATAGAAATACCCACGTAGACAATAAAATATTAATCAAAACTTTTCTGGTTGTACAATTTCTAAATATTTCACGCATACAAAAACTAATTGCTGTTGTCAAGACAGTGAAATTGCATTCACCAAAACATCAGCGAATTCCGGGAATTAATACGTAAATTCTAAAAACTTAATCAAACTCTAACCAAAATAAAAGAGGGTCAAACAATGCTACACCAGATTTAATCCAAAACGTAAACGGGAGCATGATGAACCGCGTTAGATAATATGGTGTTGAGTGTAGGCCGAGGTTCAGGCGCTAACAGATCAGCCTTACGTGTCCGTACATGCACACATTGCTATATGTATAAAGGCTATAAGCCCTACACACATTCGGAAGAAAATAATGCGATTACGGCAATACATATTTTCGCAAAGCGGGTCATATATTTTCGTAATCTAATAGAAACGTTCATAAAATAACATTTGCAGGGATTTTACGTTGTCTACTGTCTGCGAATGGTTTGGAATGAGATTCGCTGAACAGATTTATGGGGCATCTAGCTATTTGTTCGGTTTCGATGTTGATAAGGACGGCCGACGCGACGCTAGAATCTGGGAAGAGAGAAATGTATCAGGTGGTTACGATACGAAACAAAGACGGGAAAAAGCCAAAAGAAAGAACGAGAATGAAAGAGACTAGACTTCGATTTAGATTAAGAAATTTATCTGGGCGATGGCGACGCGAATCGAACGATACAATAAACGTTACGCGCGTTACTCAAATGAAATTAAACGAAAAGATTTTATCCCAAATAACGACCATAATAATAGTAAAGTTAATTGAATAAATTGCGGGTTCTGTGCCCGATAAGATCACCAGAACAACATCCGCGCATATCGTTTCAGTAATGTTATGCGAGGAGGAAGCAAGCATGTACGATATTGGATTATTGAACTTTAAAAGGAAATTTATACATGACCGTTTCCACTTGCAATTACATTTACTATTAAATTTTAGGTGGGCAAGGTAGGTTTACAATACATTAACGCCATGGATTTGGGCAGTAAATTTTAATTATATTTTATACCGTGCATTTTTTTAACGCGGAACATAGGGATTTGAGTGCTACAAATTCTACTTCATGTTAACTTTTGTCCCGGATCAAATTTGAAAGAAATTTGCGTTTCATTTAATAAATCAAATTTTTTTGTACCAATTGTACATTGTTTTAATGACATAAAGTTAAGTTGTTTTTTTAAATTATTTTTTCGTTTTCAGTTGAAATTAATTCGCACAAAATTGAGTGACAAAATCAACGTAGCGTAAACATTTAAACATTTTATGTTAGATGACATCGCTTATCACTGCGCTAGTGTCAAGTAAATTTACGAAAAAAATGTCTATGTACCGGGTGGCCAACTAAGAATGGCCGCCGGCTATATCTCAGAAACCAGTAGTCATATTGCTTTCGGGTAAGAAAAATTCAAGTAAAAGTGCCCAAGAGAAAATGCTGGAAATTATTTTGGTGTTTGTAAAATGTCCACAAGGGGGCGTAACACTCAGGATCAATGCTAAAATTTAGAATTTCTTCATATTTTTACAAATTAACGGGTATTGAAAATGTTTAAATTTTATTCCTTACACATTCTTTAATAGTTTTAGTCTTGCACGTTTTTTACTATCTAGTGAAATAAAGTGGTGGGGGCGGTTCAACTCTTTCTTTAAATAAACTAGGATTACCCCCGTTTGGCCTAACCGATTTGAACAAGTTTGGTCTCATTTAAAAAAGCGTTATTTGCTCTACAAACTGACTTTTGCCGTCACCGGTAGATGGCGTTAACTGAAATGTAAGCAAACATTAGGCTTCTTTTCAAAAACGTTAAATACAATGATATATTTCTTTTTACATGACCTAATAAAGAATTAAAGCCTCAACATTTCGGTAAAAAAACCAAATTTGTATGTTTTTGAAAACACGAGATATTGACAAAAATAGATGAATATGCATAAATTCTCTTGTTTAAATTGTCCTTTTTTATTATACGAGTATATATAAAATAAATTCTATTTTTTGTTTGTCTTCTTCAGTAAAATTCTAACAAGCAGACCAAATAATGAAATTTCACAAAAGCGAAAAAAACATACACATGTAATACCGATGCAAAATATATAAATATATTAAATGAAAAAAATGTATACCATTTCGTTATTTCCTGTTTAAGAAACCAAAATTACATGAATGTAATTTTATGCTAAACGTGCGAAAATAATATTAATAATAATAATAATAATAATAGAATTTATTGGCAGAAGATATAACATAAAACATATAACAAAATGTATTTAAAATTTTCATATGCTATGATTTACTACACTAACAATTAATACTAACACTATCAGAATATAACTAATATTAAACACTAAAATAACTATAATTATATAACAATAAAGGTTGGTTTGAAACATTTTTAATAACGGCTAAATTGTTCAAAATGCCGCCCATCATTGTTAATGCAAGATTGCAACATTTGCCGCGTGGATAAAACAGAAGTTTCGATTTCCGCCTCCGATATGTTTCGTACTGCTGCTATAATTTTCTCCATCATATTTTGTCTTGTTGTAAACCGGTTTTCAAAAACAATGTCCGTAACTCTTCCCCATAAATAAAAAACTGTGAGATCAAATTTATCCAAACTTGTCAGACATTGTTTAAGGTAACTTACTATTATAAAGTATTACTGTTGTCTATGTAAAACGTTATCGGATAAAAATAGCCGTGACTGGTAAACAGATAATAAATAGGCAGATTAATGTATGAGTTAAACTTAAGGGAATCTAGTACGGAACGTTAAAAACAACCGTTATGCTTAATGCTTAAAAATATTAAAACAAACTGTAGGAGATAAAGCTAATACAAAGGCCTTACAAAAAGTCTCAAAACAAAATTTATTTTATTTTTAACTTAAAACTATCAATGTGTACCTGTGATCTTTCAATATATTTTCTCTACTTATGCTTTTGGTCCCCACATGTGGATTAAATTCAATATATGCTAATACTTTTATAGCATTTTCCTTGGTTCGGCCAGTAGGCTGCCTTCTATACACCGGAAGATTAATACTTTCGGTGGTCCTAAGCCTTTCCGCTAACCTACGAAAATCACTGCTCGCGTAATGTCGTCTTCCAGGAAAATGCATAGCATACACTCTGATAACAACTTTTGCATTTCGCATCCATTCGAAATACACGCCAATCATATCGAATACCTCTTCATTCGCTAACCGTATCTCAGTAAAAAAGAAAGTTTTCCCAAACACAAAAAAGTAAACGGACTCACGGAAAAACTGACAATAATATTTATTATTTTGACAACTCGTCGTTTTAACACAATGAGAGTTATTGTTTTATTTTTTCATAGCCTACTAATTTTATTTTTAATGGTATATTTTTTGGATTAAAATAAGGATTAAAAATAATTTTGCTTTATTAAACAAGGTCTTTCAAAATGGTATAACATCTTTTTTTGATAATAATAATAATAATATTATAACAGTGTAGCTCAAAATTGTTGAGCTTCATAAAAAAAGGCTAATAAAACAGGAGAATTCATGCATATTCATCTATAATTGTCAATATCTCCTGTCCTAAAAAGCAAACAAATTTGGTTATTTTACCGAAATGTTGAGGTTTTAATTCTTTATTAGCTTATGTAAAAAGAAACATATCTTTGTATTTAACTTTTTTGAAAAGAAGCCTAATATTTGCTTACATTTCAGATAACGCCATCTACCGGTGACGGCAAAAGTCCGAGATACAAAAGCACAAGTTCAGTTTATAGAGCAAATAACGCTCTTTTAAATGAGACCAAACTTGTACAAATCGATTAGGATAAACGGGAGTAATCCTAGTTTATTTAGAGAAACAATTGAACCACCCCCACCACTTTATTTCACTAGATAGTAAAAAATGTGCAAGACTAAAAGTATTATAGAATGTCTAAGGAATAAAATTTAAACATTTTCAATACCTCTTAATTCGTAAAAATATGAAGAAATTCTAAATTTTAACATTGATCCTGACTGTTGCGGACATTTTATAAACTCCAAAATAATTTCCAACATTTTATTTTGGGCACTTTTACTTGAAATTTTTTTACCCGGAAGTAATATGACTACTGGTTTCTGAGATATAGCCGGCGGCCATTCTTAGTTTGCCACCCGGTATACAGTTACAGAACGAGTGGAAATTGTTACGGCATGTATCCAAGTAATCTCCTTCAAAGATATTGTTGACAACATTGCTGCAGCATATCCTGATCGGCCAGTTTTAAGTATTTCGAGAGTATCTCGAATTTACAGTGAATTCAAGAGCACAATCTGCGTAAATAGTGACCACAGGAAACGAATTAGAAATCCATCTGCACTTACAGAAGAGACCAAAATAAACATTTGTTTGATGGTTGAAAACGAGGGTTCTACAAGTTTAAATATGCTTGGTGACCAGTTCCAAATTTCAAGAAGCAGATGGTATAAAGCGTTGAAAACCGAAAAGTACAAATTTTGAAAGATTAAAAATGTTCGCAAATTGTTACCAACAGATTTCTTCCCAAGAATGGAATTTTGTCCATATTGTATGGAAAGAATAAATAATGATCCAAATGTTTTAACAAGAATACTGTTTTCTGACGAGTGTACATATGCTCTGGATGGGACGCTACACAACCAAAACCAAAGAATTTGGGCACAAGAAAATCCTTATAAGATTCTAGAGGCTAACACCAAGTGCCCGCAGAAAGTGAATGTTTGGGTGGGAATAGTGCGGAATAACATGTTGTGGCCGTTTTTTTTTTATAGACGGGAATTTAAATCAACGGAAATATTTAGATCTACTTCAGATGGAAGTAGGTACCCATTTGGATTAGTTTCGAGGTAATGGGGAAATAATATTCCAGCAAGACGGAGCACTAGCTCATAATGCTGCGACAGTCACAGAATCCTTACATCAAAGTTTCCCCAATAGTTGGATTGGGCGATATGGACCATTTAGATGGCCTGCCAGAGGCCTAGACCTTACCCCACTCGATTTTTTTTGTGGGGTCACGTATCAAGTAAAGTCTACGACAATGTTCGCGACACACAGACAGACGCTTGCAATTCCATTACAGTGCGACAATTGCAAAACACTCGTAGAAATTTCTACGATCGGTTAGGATATTGTGCAACTGCTGAATGCAAACATTTTGAACAATTTCTTTTAATTATTTTTATGTTCACTAATTCAATAAATTAACCCACAATGTGTAGAATTACATTTATTTTTATTATTTATACCGCAACAAAAGTTAGCATGGGGTACAACTTTTGCACACAAATTCCTATGTTCCGCGTATAATCGTCAATAAATTTCTTGTTAACACATTTGGATCATTATTTATTTTTTCCATCCAAAATTGGCAAAATTCCATTCTTGGGAAGAAGTCGGTTGGTAACAATTAGTGAACATTATGAATCTTATATGAAATGTACTTTTCGGTCTTCAACGCCTTATGGAAACTGCTTCTTGAAATTTGGAACAGATCGGCAAGCATATTTAAGCTTGTGATGCCCAAACATATGTTCATTTTGGTTTCTTCTGTAACGGCCGATGGATTTCTAATACCTTTCCTGTGGTCATAAGTTATGCAGCCTGTGCTCTGAAATTCATTTTGAATTCGAGACACTGTCGAAATACTTAAAACTGCCCGATCAAGATATGCTACACCAAAGGTGTCAACAATTTCCACTCGTTCTGCAACTGTGTACATAGACATTTTTTTCGAAAATTTACTTGCCACTAGCGAAGTGACAAGTGATGTCATCTACCATAAAATGTTTAAATGTTTACGCTACGTTGATTTTGTCACTCAATTTTGTGCGAATTAATTTCAACTGAAAACGAAAAAATAATTAAAAAGAACAACCTCATGTCATTAAAACAATGTACAATTGGTAGAAAAATGTTTGATTTATTAAATGATACAACATAACATAGGGTTGAATTTTTAGCACGCAAATTCCTATGTTCCGCGTTAAAAAAATGCACCGTATAAAACAGTATTGGAGCCTCAAAATAGGTATGTTCCGTCATATATTTTTTTTTTGATATTCCTAAACTTTAAATATAAAGAATTAACTTAACAATTTCATATTTTCTAATTCAAAAGATGTAATTTTTATATCGTTTTTATTAAGCGAAATTGGACAAAAAATAAAAACGTTGGGAAATACATTGTATAATTTTTATGGCAAGCGAATATTCGGATAGCGGTTTTTACTCGCTAGTTTCCGTTTTATGAAATCGCGCTTTGTTTTGTGTTGTGTCACAATTTGACAACACTTGTCAGTTGGTGTCTCATTAAAACCCTACGCGGACAAGCAACAAATAAAATTATTAATGAAATGACTATTACACTGTTTCTGGATCGAAAGTCAATCCGAGAGATACATTAAAACAAATAAAATTAGCTAAGTCTGTAGTTGGAGATATTGTGTAAAAAAAGCTTAGAAGATCGAATCTATTTAGATATTAGGAAAATATCTATGTAAATGTTACGTTAGTCTCCGAATGGAAAGATCGCTCGTTGAAATTTATAAATCTGAAGTACGGAAACTTTTCGGGAAATATCGTTGAAGTGTGATGAAGAGACAAATGATAATATTAATGCTAATGTTAATGTTAAACTATGAAACTAAAACTTAACCTAAATGGATATTGAGAGAAAATTATGGACGTTTGAAAAGTGCAAAGAAATTTTTAGCGACCAAATCACAATTTGATTTTGAGTGAGACTCATTCCGAAAGGACATATATTTTAGAAAGGTTGCATTTCATTGAGGGAACCGTCAAGTAAAGGCAGTACTTGAAAAGGGATTGTTGCCCTCAATTTCAACTTTACTTCTCTGAAGTAATTTTATTTCCACCAAGATGCAGCACATTCCATACGACCAAAATTACATATGCTGCATGACATGGAAAGTGCAACACCAAGAATGGGTGCGAATTTTTTGACCAAACTTGGTAGAAACGTATAACTAGTCAAAAGCAATAATTGATTAAAATTTTGTTGCGATAGATCAAGTGGTCATGACACATCTGACACTTCATTCAGTTTTCGCTGACATTAATGTGTGGTGTATTAATTGTTTGTTTGAAATTAATTTCAACGGTTTTGTCTTATTATACCTTTGTTTAACGTGTTTAAAGAGTTTTATTATGCCTAGAGTGCGGCAACGTGGAAATTATCGCCAATTAAGCGAATTCGACAGAGGTCGAATTGTTGGTTTGCGAGAAGATGGTTTTTCATACAGGGAAATTGCAAATCGCCTTAACCGGAACCAATCCACCATTATGCGCTGTTATCAATCATGGACTAGGGAAGGTCAGGAAAGACGCCAAAGAGGAACCGGAGGCCGAAGAAGAACTAATGAGATACAGGACCGCCGCCTTCGCTTAATGGCACTAAGAGACAGGTTTTCCAGTACCAGATCAATTGCTGACGTGTGGTTAGGTAATATTGGTCGTCCTGTAACCCTTCGAACCGTTTATCGTCGAATTAGGGGTTTCGGCTTACAATCTTATCGTCCACATCTTGTGTTACCACTTACGGCTCAACACCGACAGCAACGTTTGGAGTGGTGTAGATTGCGACTGCACTGGAACGTGGAGTGGCACAGGGTGGTATTCAGTGATGAATCTCGATTTTGTCTAGGGATGCATGATGGCCGTATGAGGGTCAGACGAAGACGTGGGGAACGTCGTGATATTCAGTTTTCCGTTGAAAGGCATGTGCATCGAGCAGTGGGTGTTATGGTATGGGGTGCTATAGCATATGGGAGTAGGTCTCAATTGGTGTTCATCCAAACCACCATGAACGCCCAGCGTTACATTGATGAGGTGGTAGAACCCCATATTCTACCATATCTTCAAACGCTCGAAGACCCACTTTTCCAGCAGGATAATGCCCCTCCCCACGTAGCGAGAATTTCTATAAATCGCTTGGAAGAGGCTCATGTCAATATCTTGCCATGGCCACCCAAATCCCCCGACCTCTCGCCAATAGAACATGTGTGGGACATTATGGGACGAAAACTTATGAATTTAGCCAATCCCCCGCAGACACTAATAGCTCTCCGGCATGAATTACAGGTTGCTTGGGACACCATACCCCAAGAGGATAGCGACCACCTAGTCGAATCAATGCCACGAAGAGTGAGGGAGTGTGACACTAATAGGGGCGGTTCAACACATTATTAATAAAAATTATGTTAAATTGTGTTAGTCTTTTGTTTTTTTTCTTTGAAATTTTAATCAATTATTGCCTTTGACTAGTTATACGTTTCTACCAAGTTTGGTCAAAAAATCCGCACCCCTTCTTGGTGTTGCAGTTTCCATGTCATGCAGTATATACTTGGCTGCAGAACATCCAATATTCCTCTTTTAAATTAATCCTGAAGTAAACCTGATTCTGTTTTTGTTACAAAAACAGCACGGAGTAAAACGAAACCAGAACTAAGCAATTATCCACAACGGAATAGTACTGACTTAAGGAAACCTTACAGTAAAAATAAAAAATACTTGTTACAACTATGCCTGCATTAATAAAAACATTTATTAAAGAGCAACGTTACGCAATGCTCTATTGAAACATTTTGTCCGAATATTTACAATTTAATACAAATAAAATTTCTTTCTTAATTTATGGAAATATTTCTATATACATTATTTGTTAATTAAGCCAGAAGCCAAGAAGTGATGTTTTCGTGTTATCACCTAAAAATTATTAATAATTCCAAAGTAACAGCTTAATTTACTAAGAGGGTGCGTTTCCGAATTCACGAAATGGGGAATTTAGATGGTAGTGGAAAAGCACTTTCGTATTGTAACGGGTTCAGAGACTCATTATTAGTACACATATAACGTTTTAACACAATCACGTCAGTACTCTTTACACTATCGTCGACCAAACAACTTAAACGGGAAGAAAATGTGCAATGTGGAGAAAATCACCTATCATGCTTACAAAACAAGGAAAGTCTGTTCAAACCACACTGGAAAAGATGTCATCGGTGCATTCTTGTTCGGGAAAAACTAGCAAGGTAGGGAATCACTTCAGGATGACCCAAAGCTGGAAGAAGGCTGAGCGGCCTGTCGAAGTGACTGTTCCAGAAGTTGTTAAAGAAGTCTAAAAATTAGTAATGGTAGATGCCAAGAATGCTCACGCCGCCACAAAAACAACAGCGCGGGAATATTACCGTGCGTCTTTGAACTTCTATAATAGTGTATTGAGTGGAATTGTAAAGGGGGATAAGACTTCATCACTATAAACCCGAGTTCAAGCAAGACTCGTTGCAGTGGAACAAAAAGGCACACCAGCACCCAAGAGAAGCTTAAGAGTCACAGTCGACCAGAAAACACACGGCCACAGTTTTTTGGGTCTCAGACGTAATCTTGTTAATTAATTACAAAGATAAAGAGGTTTCCAAAACCGGAGAATTAATACTACGTTTCAATTGTAGAAGAAGAAGGCACTAAAGAAAGAAGAGGAAAATTGGCGAAAGATATCCTGCTACTGCATGACAATGTTCCTGTTCACAAGAGTAGCGTTGCGCAGGTCGCCCTGCATAAAGTGAACATCGATATTTTGAATCACCCACCTTAGAGTCCAGATCTGGTTGCTAGCGATTTTTACCTGTTCCCTAAAATAAAAGAGGGGAGTTTGGGGAGAATTTTGCGAGCAATGAAGAAGTAAAGGACGCAGTTTCGGTGTATTTTGCAGACAAAAATAAAACATTTTTTTATGAAGGCATACACAAGCTAATTGGAAGGTCTGAAAATGTATAGGGCTGCCGATGAATGTTTTGAAAAAGAAAAATAATTTTGTATTTTTATTTACTCTCCTTTTCCCCACCATTTCGCAAACTTAAAAATGTCCCTGGTAATTTTATAAAATCAATTATGACCCAATTGTTCAAAATTCCATTCAACATAAGAGAGATTTAGACACTTTATATGAGATTCTTTATATGAGATCGAAATTGACAGTAGAGAAGAAGGGGGAATATTCAGCGGTAAAACTTTTATTCCACTTTAATACTGCTAATTTTTAGTATGATTGCTAAAAAATGTCTTTATGTTTATATTTTTATCATGAGCAATAAGAAAAGTTTTTGGTATAAAGTTTGAAATTTACACATGTCAACTTACACAAAAAAAATTCCGCAAGACTTGAAAGTCTGTCGTAGGATTGATTGAAAATACAAACAATTTTAATAAAGATAAATAAATGTGTACATCCCATAATATTGCAAGAGACTTTTTCATTATTGAAGCAGAAGTCAACATAAATATTTATATCATTTTAACGGCTCGATGGTCTCGTGGTAAGATGACCGATACTGTCTGTGGGAGAGATGGTAGCGAGGGTTCGAGTCCCGCCTGGAACAATAAAATTTTTCTGGCGGGTCCGGTACACCTCTCAAGTCACCATTCTCTGTTGGGATATAATTAACAGTGCTTCACCCTTTACGGCGAGGGGGTGTAAGTAACAAAGCCATGAAACACTTTACACACATAAAATATACACCAAAAAAGGCTCCTGGGGTTATGACAAGCTTAAAGCTTATAACCCCGGGGTAAGCCGCCCACTACAAGTTCAAAAAAAAAAAAAAAAAAAAATCATCGATATTACATATTCTTAATTTATACAATTATGTATGATACTGAACGCAATAAAGATATAAAGCAAATAAATCTTACCTGTCCCCGATTGACGAACCCATGCTTACTGGCGATATTATCCGCTGACTCTTGTCCATCTGGTATGTGAACGGCGAACTCGTTGTTGTACAGTGGCGGTCTTCTGTTGCTAGAACCTTCCACAATCCAAATAGTGCAAAAACATACGAACAGACTGAACAATTTCAAAAAAACCATATCTAAAACGGTAGTAGTGATTGTATTTTTTATTCACTGATCTCGAGCGAAAGATGAAAGTGAGACGGCGACGGCGAAGAAGTTATAGAAGGAAAAGAAGAGGAAGCTGATTTCTGGATGGTAAACAGTGCCTGTTGTTCCCTTGTTCATGGGGCGTTCGAGCGACGGCCTGCAACAAAAACCAGAAAAAGACAAATATAATGAAATGAAAGCCATGTTCACTAGAAATGGGTTAACATTATGTGCAAAATAGTACGAGAACACGGCGCCTACCGTGTACGGAGAACGCGAAAGAGCGTATAATATTCTACTGATATTGTTATCGTTATATGGAAATATTGTTTGCGTATGCTTGTCGGGAAGCCGTACATAAAGTGTCACAATTTCCCGCAATACAAATAATAAAAGTTTCTGAAGTGTATATAGGTATTAAACATTATGCATACTCGCACCCTTGCTATTGGTCTGATATATTTAATATTACGTTTTCCAAATAGGGAAGAATAAGTATACACTGCGAATAAATTAAGTAATTTTCCTCCTATTGTGTTCACTGTTAAGGGTACTATAGCGTGATGCAACGGTTGTATAATAAGGTATTAATTGGGTTTAAATTACGTGATCACATGTACCATGAAGCAAACACAACGTCCTCTGTTTTAGGAACATACCGTCGTTGGCTTCAAATATACATTATGTGTAGATAATCTAGCTTCTACGTATGTTCGTGATATTTTAATACATGCAATGAATTCTCCAATTAAAATTATGCTTTTTGTACCTTATCCAAATGTAATATTTAAGTGTAATCATCAAAATTGTTCGAGAGAGAGAGAGAGTGTGTGTATACATAAGTACTATTACTGCGAGTCTGTATTTAGAAAGAGTTTAAGGGATCATCACAGTGTAAAATTTTCAAATTTTCGAATTTTTTTTTGTATTATCAGATAGTATAGATGGTTCGAATTATTTTGGTCACAACAGGCTTTCTTATCAAGCAGCCAAATTCTGCCCTCGAAAGTTTGAACGCGTTTTTCTTGAAATGTAGTTTTTCAAAACGGTGTACACTCTCAAAGGAAGAGTTCTCAAGCTACCGATCTCAAATTTTAACTCAATATTCTTTACGTTACTCTTTATCTTGCTATGGAAGCTTTTTCTATTTTTCGAAATCTTTCTATTTTTCATAACGAAAAAACTGTCAGAAAAATAGGTTGAATTCGATATTATTTTTCAAATCGCCGCCATTTTGTCACTATTGATGATAAAAAAAAAAAACCTCCATAGTAAGATAACGGTTTTCATACTGATTAATAACCTTCTTCCAGATTTCGTTTTAGATGAGATTTGCGTCTACAATCGCGTACACCGTGTGGGACTCCTTTTTTTCGAAGACATTTTCGTCCGTTAAAAAAATGTTATAAAAAATGTGAATAAACGTTTTGAAAATTTATTTCCTGTTCTTCGTGAGTGTTTTGATACGACACAAAAAAATCAGATTGATTAGCATATTTTAATCATCAAAAATAAAATCGCAAAAATCAGTTATTTTTCGACCCGTCACACTGTGATGATCCCTTAATAAGCAACTAATTCAATTTATAATAATATGATATATATTATATACTACTGCGTAATTTGTGAAATATATGTATTTGCCAAATATATCACAGTTTTATAAGTAAGTAATTTTTCAAATTGAGTTCGTTAATATTTCATGGTTAAACGTGTTTAATTAATTGATAAAGATAATATCTCTCGTCAAAATTCTATAGTGTTTATGTCCCTACTGCGAATATCAGGGGAAACAAGAAGTCTCACTCTTATCTCGAGGGCTTCAATATTCTATCTCCAAGGAAGAGAACAATTCACGGTGCAACTAAGAAGCACGACCAACAAAGATGTTCACAATTATGGTTGCATATGAGACTTTTGGTTTTAAAAATTTTGACACATTATAGTGAAAGGAGCTTTTAAAGAACAGAATATATACACAATGACGATTTTCAAATTGAGTTAGCGCGTAATGAGCAACTTATTGCTGAGGAATTATTCTAAAATTAATCATGAACACTATAGCAAACACTTTACTGAAAAAATATTCCGGAAAATATAAGTATAAATAGATTAGATAAAAATTAAAAAAAAAGTGAAGTGTGTCTTTCTTATGCGTATGTGCGTTAGGAATTTTTTATATAAAAGTTGTTCCAAATTAAGTTTCAAGTACATTCACCTTAATACACCTGTAAGTAAGAGTTTTATTTCTAATTCGAATTTTATTTTTTTTTTTATACAAAAATTATTCCAAATCAAACTCTAAATAATTTTATACTCTTTGAGTTGAAAGTGCTACTTCCGGTCTGAATTTTGTAATATATCTGTTTAGAAAGCATAACTTCGAGATATCGGCAAAAAACGATTCTTAGATAAGACACCTTACTTCTGGTAGGAATATCATTTTTCTCATAAAATTTTTCTCAAATTCGTCATCACAATACGTCTTTATACTGTGTCTAAAATAATAATATACTAAGTACAGGGTGGGACAGGGAAGCATACCTAATTTTGAAGTTGAATAAAAACGAAACTAGAAAAGGTAGAACAAATTTGTTTTATTATTTTAAAAAAGCAATATTGGAAGTTTCTTTAGTTAAGTTTTAAACAAAATATCTTGCACATGGCCTTCATTATCAATAAATACATTGTTATAATCGGATATTAAAGTTTCGCATCACCCTTTGTACCATCGGTATGCGACCTATTTACAGGCGTATTGCGTCTTTTAAGGCTTGTATGCTGTTAGAGCGATAATTGTACACTTCAGGTTTGAGGTAGCCCCAGAGGAAATAGTTGCAGAGTGTTAAATCCGGCGAACGCGCGAGCTATGTAGAATCTAGAGATCAAACGGATGCGGAAAATTTCCCTCAGAACAGCCATTGAATTATGGGCTGTGTGGGCAGTGGCGTCATCCTGTAGGAACCAGACACGTCCCATATCCATTTGGTGGAAGAAAATTTTGAATCATGCCCACATGCACCGTGACGATAGAACTTTTTTGAGAAAAGTAGGTTTTAACGGCCAAAGCGCGTTAAAACGCAATAGACCACACCATTTTGGCAACTGACAGGTGAGAGATTAAAACCTCCCGAAATATTGCATCATTTAAGCCTATTCCCACCCTTCTACTAATTCAACCTTCGTCACAATGGCAATCTGAGAGTAGGGTTGTTTCCCTGTCCCACCCTGTATAAGAAAGTAAAAGCTTAAGACAATTTCATATAGATAGTTAGGTAATCTTGGCATTATTTACGATTTCGTAAGGTGTTTATGCGAATTCACGACCTATGTTATACAAATATGTTTACCTTTCAAAAACGTATTTCAAACTTGCTATCTTTATTTATAATGGTTTCAGTAAAAAAAATTGTTAGGATTGAGGACTTAGTTTACGGCTGGCAACTCTGTTTAAAAGCGAAATCATTTCTTAACTAAATTTCCAATATATGCATAAGGCGATTGCCCGTACAAGAAGACTAGTCGTCCAGACCGTACGTACGACTACTAGCGCCAGCCGTCTGTTATTTTCATTAAGGTAGGTAAACAGCAAATTACAAATTGGACATATACAAATTATTTTTAAATTATGTACATTTTTAATACGATTATGGAACACTGAATTACAGACTACAAAGTTTAATAATGCAGTAATGGAGGAAGTTTCAAATTGTTGATTCTTCCGAGCGCATCCAATGCAAACGCAATCAGAGCAATCATTCGCGATTGCGAAGTAAAATCGTGTGGTTCACGACTTGGTTTAGCTAGTCTAAGTACAATACTTGAAAGCAAGCAAATGCCATGAAATTCACAAAGAAAAGGAGCCCGAACTACTAGCAAGTACGTGGTGAGATGATCACGTGCAAGAGGACCTCTCGCACGGAACATTAAACACTAAAATTTATGAAACATTCCAATCGTGCATCCGCAGAAAGCCCCTGCATAATGTATATACATATATTTTCGTAAAAGTTAGTAACTTTCCGAGCGAAGCTCTACAGGAAACAAGGCCAAGTATTACGCTCAAATGCTTCCTTCTTATACTACAGTACGTATATGTGTGTTTGTATATGTATAGGAAATACGTTCCCTAATACCTGGCGGTAAATGTAGCTTTTCGCAGTTTAGAAACACTAAAGTACGCAGTCCAATACATTTTAATTCGTGAAAGTGTTATTGTGTGGTGGGGTAAATGTTGCTCTCAGTTCAGTTTGCAGCTGCGCTTCCAGTAAACTGAACACATTAGGAAAATATCAAATTGTCACATTTCGTAAAATTATGTCATCGGGATGCTATTTTCCCGACTGTATAATGTTTCGGCGGTAAATATTTTCTCATTCACCGTATATGATATGTGTTATACGAGGGTAGATTGGAAAGTAATGCACACATGATTTGAGACGTACATTAAAGCACAATTCTAAACATCAAAAACATATATTTATATTTCAACATAGTCACCGTTACTAAGTTTTTTCATTCCATCACTGAAAAATTCTTCCGATTTTTTTACCAGGATCAGGAGAATTTAACATTGCCTCTAATTCCAGAAAATCATTCAAACAAACTCGGTGAACATTCCAAAACACATTCAAAAGATTGCATGTGGGTCGCGTTGAAATTCCTTCCATGCTAATTATTATTGCCCCCATCTTAGCGTTCTATTTTTGAAATTCTACTTTTACGTACTAATTATACGTATCACGCTGGACCATAGCATATCAGATCCGAATTAGCAGACCCTCCTTTAACGAATTAATCCCGAGACACCAATTCCTGCCATCTTGGTTGTGATATTTAACCTGCGCCACATGTCTTAGCATATCATCACGCATTAGACACGTGCGATATTTGCACGACTTATCAGATCTCCTACGTCATTTGATCTCCAACATATTAAGAAGTCCTTAATTTTAGCTTTATTTATGTTTGATATGTCGATATGCTAAAGTATCGACTAATTATTTTGATATATTTTGAAATATTTCTTTTATAAATTTTATTAACAGACTATTAATATATATTAAGATAAAGAAAATTAACCCACATATTAAGCAAGGAATTGGCTGATTAAAATAAACTTTATTAACAAATTGGTACACATACTAAGCAACAAATTGTTAATTTATATATGCTCCATATAAATCTGCTACTGTCGTAATTTTTGTTAAGAAAATTACTGTACATACCCTTTTTTAAATTTGAACCTGTAATTTAACGTAACAGATTCATTAGGCTACATTTCACATTCACTATAACATTTGTAATTAATTGTTGTTGCGTCCTTCACTCATTAAAGTGGATAAACTTGTTGACTGATGTATGTCTGCTTTACTGTCAATTTCTTCATCTTATTCCTTTCCTGAGTTCTTCCTGACCAGCTGCTCAGCCAGAAGCTTGTATAATTAATTAAGGGGATGGCGCCTTATCTAGTTCAGCGTCTGGCCGATATTGTTGGACTTACGACCTTCTCCATTGGGAAAGCGGCGACCGAGTTACCTGTTCTACAATACCAGAAGCGAGAAGGGATTTGCAGGTAGGACGATAAATATTTTGATTGGAGTCTGGTATAGGAAATTATTTAAGGGGTTTTGTATAAGTAATAATTGACTAGAAACCGACTGGTTAAGCGCTGATTTTTCTTCGACAGGTTAAGTAAATAGATCAAGTTTTGTTTCGCCATTCTTACTAGCCCATTTAACTAATAATTAGACGGGCCGTAATAAAGCTGCTTATATCTCTCTTCTAATACGGCTTAAAGCATAAACAAGTATTCCAATTTATAGCCGCTTTGTAGTTTAATCACACAAAATATATCATTCTTTTACCGTGGTTGTCCTTTTAGCTTGAAGTGTTACTATTGCTATTAATATTATTGATATATTTTCTAAATATAAGCTGATTAAAATAACATTTTCGACAAAAAGGAAATTGATAAAGTTAGCGAGCGAATTTCTATTGAAATTGATGACAGCATATTTCGAACTGTGCCATTTAATTTATACATAATTTTGACCTAAGTTATTCCGTTCATGTTCCGTTGCTAAGAAATTAATTTAATCCCAGTAATGCAAGCGTGTGTTTATTAACATCGCGACTCTTCTTTCTCTTTCGGATTTTGTATTATATGTGTCTCCGATGAGCATTCTTGCCGTTCGGCGTCGCTCTTTTCCAACGTCGTCTGCATACAGAGAGGAACCAAACTACTCAACCAAGATGGGCTTTTTATCTTTCCCGGCGCGATCTTATTAAATTAAGGGATGTCGTGGGTGCGTTTTCCGTCTCTCTCGGGAGCAGACGGACGACGGGACGAGAGGGAGTGTGTTGCTTTCGGAGGGATCTTTCTTTTTTGCACACGATGATAAAGTGAACAATCTGGGCAAATCGGCCCAGATCGCTCCGCCACCACCAAGCTTCCTTACTCAGCATAATCGAAAGTTCACGAACCGCTTTATCACTAAAATAAGCTCCGTACGGATAATATCTCGAGGGAGGGAGAGAAAGAGGGTGATTCCATTTAAGGGTTATACTAAATTTGAATTTTTAAAGAGGTTTGCCCCCTACAGCATACATAAAAATTTATGCTTTAAAGTGCGCAGGGTGTCAAGACGAACATGAAGGAATGCGCAGACTAAAGTGGAGAAATATAAACGGTTGATCCAAAAATAAAGTAATTATGTCGCGGATGAAAGATCCACTTAATGGAGCTCTGAGAAATAAATAACACCGGATGGTTGGAAAAAAAAAAGGACGAAAGCTTTGATTTGATTAGATTTTTATTGGTGAATTTAAGAGTTTCTGTTTTCGTTGCGCTTAATGATGTTATCAACAACAAGGAAACGCCTTAAATAATGACTGGTATAGGAGGAATTTCCAATATAAATGTAAAATCCCTTCCAAAATATATACAGAAAAATGTTGTAGGGAGCCGAAGGATTTTATTTATTTGACGTCCTAGTTAGTCCCCGTTAGTTTATTGAGAAACAAAATGGGAAGCCAATAAAGAAAATATCAGCATAACAGTTCACACAATAATAGAAATACGTATAACATGAACATTGAGTAGGAATGAAAATGTCGTCATCTTTTATAGTTTTTATTACAAGATATTGATTTCTGCCAGAGACTGTAATTGTTTCTACATAAAACGAAGCGAAATCTTAGAGAACGGTTTTTATGTAATGTAAAAATAATCTGTCGCTCTTGTAGTTCCATGAATATCGAGTTTGGCGCCACTTCCTTTACGATACAAACAAAGAAACGTATGCAGTATCAAACTCGTGTGATACTGCATACAGTAAATACATAAGCATAACAGATATGACAGTATTTAATGATACTAAAAATAAACCATAGAATTTCTCCATCAATCATCTGGAGTGCCATTAACTATGGGTCATCAGTATGCAACTGAGATGCGAAAACGGTTTTAGCCTCTCTCGTCAAAGGTGTGAGGAAAAATATTTAGAGAGAGAAAGTTACGTACCAGGAGGCTTACGTGGTATACATACCCTCATGAATTTAACTCTAAGGAAGAAATGTGTATATAATTTAAAATCTAATAATAATAAAAAATAAGCAATATAATTAAGAAATTATAATATGTATTTAAAAATGAATCGCGGCAGTCATGATAGGCTATAATAACCCTAATTGCTCGTTTTTATAATAGCAAAATTTGGTTTATAATTGTAGATGTCTCCCAAAATAACAGACTGAGCATAAACTGAAAATATGCAAAGTGATGCCGTTTAAGATACCTATATCAGTACCACTAACACTACCGAAATCAGAAATAGTATGAAATTGATCTTTTTTCCTATTACCGAGTACGACCCAATACGATATTCAAACAATTATGGTGAATTAAAATTATCTCACTCCGTTGTACACGATGTAAAAAAATACAAAAAAATGAGGTGTGGCCACCACACGACTTTCTTATACGTATGAAAGTGTTACTTCCGGTCCGAATTTTGAAATTTCATTTATACAAAAAATATTCCAAATCCAACTATAAATACTTTTGTACTCTTCATAAATATATATAGAATGCATAATTTACGACATATTTGCAAAAAATCGTTATTCGGTAAGAGTAAAAGTGTTACTTCCAGTCCGAATTTTGAAATTTTTTTTATACAAAAGATATTTAGAAGTACGTTCTAAATACTTTTATACTCGTAATGTACCTGCCTAGACAGCATGACTTGCGAACTGATTTTCGATAAGAGTAAAAGACCTACTTCCGGTAGGAATTTCGAAAAGCTTTATCAATACAGTTTTTCTCAAATTTAATTTTGAGTACATTTGAATTCTTTATAAATTTGTTTAAACTTAGTAATTGACGAAATATTTGCAAAATTCGATTTTTTCACTGAAATAAACTACTACTTCCGGTCTGCCGATTTTGCTCAAAATCTAATCAGTTCTCAAAAGGGAGATTATATTCGTAAATACAAAATTTGGAATTGATATCTGTTGCGGTTTGACCGCTATCCTGGTCACAGACAGACAGACAGACAGACAGACAGACAGACAGACAGACAGACATTTTTTAAAAACCACTTTGTTGGTAACAGGGAACCCCAAAACGTGGACATCTGCAAAAATCTCGAGGTCGAAAATTTTCATCATCACAATACTTCCTTATACTACGTATAAGAAAGTAAAATGGAATTCTAATAATGTTAAAAGTTATACACAGAGTAGTATATTGTCATAACTTTCAATAGTTTTAGAGTGCATTGTCAGTGAGAGGCTAATACCATTTTTTGCTAAACAAGAACAAACATGCTTTCGTTTAAAAGAAGGATGTTTGCACAACAGTCAGTGAATTTGTTACAAACGCAAATATATATTTTCATGTTCAATGTAATTTCCAATCAGTTAATTGATATAATGGAAATTATTGGTTTCCATGCAAAAAATTCTTCAGTAGAGAAACTACTATAGAAAACTAGTATCAGAAAGAATTTTTATTGCAGAAGCTCGAGACTAGAAAGCTGTCGCTCCAGGTGTTTACTTTTTACAATATTTTGAAGCAAATCATCACGACCTCGTGCACACGAGTGAATACGATTAAACCAATTTTCGACTACGCTGTGCAATAAGTCACACCTAATGACACAAATACAGCTTTTGATATTCAGTCTTAATGCACCAGGTCTGGTGGATGACACCCTAGATTGCAAATAACCCAAAAAGTAATCAAAGGACTTAAATCACACTTTATGAAGGCCAATGAGGAGTTGCATTTCTTGAAATTATTTTTCACCAAAATATTTAGGTAATAACTCATTAGTGGCTTGGTTCAGAGAAAAATTGTCAATATCAATTGGTATCCCTCACCAGTCAGTGTAATTGCATCTACTATCTCGTGTTGAAAAAAAAATAGCCCGTTTATGGGCGCAAATGCTTCTATTGGATCTGTTGTTGATTGTTTTCACACCAATCTACCAGGAACATTTTTTGTCTAAAATTATGTTGCTCTAAGTCGAAGCAGAAAAGTCACGACGCTTACAATGGTTCAGTAGTTTGAGTTCTCCAGTGAATACAATCATAGAGCTGTAAATCCAAATACGTAGTAGGAAGCTCTAATTTTTTAGCACGGTGTCGAATCCGTTTAATTTAGCCGCACTTATACAATGCTATAGGCTACACCATCAATGTTTTCTACATTTCTTGCATTTCGACGTCTTTTTCAGTGGTTTCACAAATTTCAATGACACGTAGAAATAGCGAGCAAAGAAGGAAGATATGTGGTACCGTAATTTTCACTAAATAGACGCTGACTATTAAGAAAAGAACGTCTATTTTTGTAAAAATGTTTGGATAATAACCTATAACGTAACGTTTTTGAAGCTTGGTAAATAACATTAGAATATACTAAAACCAAATGACAACTAGTTGCAATTATTTTAAGCATCATTGTCAAAATCAACGGGCAGAAAGATAATTTTAAAACGCAGTAAACGTAATATACATATCAATTATGTGTGGTGTATTGTAATAACTTTTATACTAAATATATTTATCGCGAGTACTTGATTCCTAGAAACATGTTAATAGCTACTGTCGTCTAAATACACTTAACCGCTAGTACACAAAGGAAGTGGATTTCCTCATACAATTTCCAACGGTTACAAAAGGGGCGAACACTTATTTCCTGCTCCGATGGAGAGAAACTCCTCAAGGACAATTACTCACCGAGAAACGAAACTAATCGCCGGGCACAATAATTGAAGTGCCGACTAAGACCGAGCTGAAAGGATTTCATATCCTTAGCGGTTTTCTACTACAATTGATTCATTCACCAAAACAGCGAAGCATTAACGCCCTTTGTTCGGAAATGCCGTCGCCTTATTGGGTTGAATTGTTTTCAATTACCGCATTTCGTGAAGAATAAAAAATATAGACACCGCAATTACTGTTATTTGGATGAAATCGAGATTAACTCATTGACCTTCAATTCGCGTAATTGGGTATCTGTGTAAGTACATAATGTGTAGGGAAGAACTAAGAAATAAACATGAATATTTTTAGTATTTATATCGATAGCTAATGTTTTTTACCTTCTTATACTATTGTACTACTTTAATTGTTTTTCTTACACACACATACATATATATATATATATTTTCAATTTTGTTGTTTGTATGCAAACATTCTGTTTGTTTGTCATATACCTATTTTATATTTTATTTTTTTATATTTATATTTATGTCGGACCTGTAATTGTTTATATTGCAGTTTTTATGGACTATTATTGTATTTTTAAATGTATTAATAAAATTTACTATTACTATTACTATTACTATTGTGACAACGAAAATTTTCGACATCGAGATTTCTCCTGATGACGTTTTGAACCTGATGATACTGAAAAAGTGGTTTTTAAAAATGTCGCTCTCTCAGTGTGCGTGCGTGCTTGTATGTGTATGTTTGGGTGCATGTGTGTGCGAGCGCGCGCGCATGTGTTATCTTGACCAAGATAATAGCCAAACGGTCAAAGCTATCCATATCGGACTTCATATTTACAAGAACACTCTTCTCGAGATATGATTAGATTTCCAGTAGAATCAGTCGACCCAAAGTTGTAGATTACGTCAGGCAAAAAATCAAATGTTCTTCATTCATGAAGTATGTAGGTTTTTTGCTCTTATCAAACAATTATTTTTTTGCTAATATCTCCCAAGTCAGACCAAGACAGATATATCGAGAGTATGACTCTCCGCTGGTAGGGCCGATTATGCCTTTACCAGTAAAGATATTTCGAAGTCGGTTCTTTCTTGAGATGGCTGCTCATTAGTAGCACATTTAAAAATATTTTGTATTATACAGAGTGTTCCATAACTTGGTGGCTGACCATAGTTCCGTATAATTCTTAGTCAAAATATTATAAGATAGTATAGGCCTAAAATTTAAAGTTTTCGACATATTACCATTTTTCTGAAAAATTGTTGTTTTCATAAAATTATACTTCTCGAAAACGACAAATTAGACGGACACAATTCTTGATAGAGTTGTTCATAATAAAAGGGCCTAATAGAAACACATTTTATTTTCATTCAATTACTAATTGAATTTGCAGAAAACTGGATTAAATTTATACGACATATTTTTCTCTAAAAGTTATTTTTTTCAAATGGAACATCCTGTATATCGGTTCATTTTTGAATTGCTTACTAAATTTTGCACCAAAAACATATAAGACGTTATTTTAAAACTGAACATTACTGAGCTATTGTTTTTAATATAATTTTGCCAACTTTATGTTTTTTATTTTAATGCGGTTTTAACAAATCTCTCTCTCTCTCTCTCTCTCTCTCTCTCAATCACACACTCTCTCTCTCTCTCTCTCTCTCTCTCTCTCTCTCTCTCTCTCTCTCTCTCTCTCTCTCTCTCTCTCTCTCTCTCTCTCTCTCTCTCTCTCTCTCTCTCTCTCTCTCTCTCTCTCTCTCTCTCTCTCTCTCTCTCTCTCTCTCTCTCTCTCTCTCTCTCTCTCTCTGTGTGTGTGTGTGTGTGTGACCACGATAGTGGTCAAACCGCTATAGCTATCAATTCCAAATTTTGTAATTACGAGAATAATCTCCCTCTTGAGATCCGATTAAATTTTCAGTAAAATCCGCAGACCGGTAATATTTGGTCAACTACTAAGTTTAAACAAATTTATAAAGAATTCAAATGAATTCAAAATTAAGTTTGAGAAAAATTGTTTTAAATGCGTTTTTCGAAATTCCTACCGGAATTACTCTTATCGAAAATCAGTTTTTTGCGAATATCTCGCAAGTCCTCCTTTCTAAACAGGTACATTACGAGTATAAAAGTATTTGAAACATAATTTTGAATACATTATATATAAAAAAAATCAAAATTCGGGCCGAATGTAGCACTTTAAATAGCGATTTTTTGCAAATATCGTAAATTATTCATTCTATATATACATATTTATCAAAAGTACAAAAGTATTTAGAGCTGGATTTGCAATGTTTTTTGTATACAGTAAAACTTCCCATAGGCGGACACCGTTCGTTCCGACAATACTGCCCGGTTAAGAGAAGTGCCCGTGTATCAGAAGATAGAAAAAAATATGTAGAAACGCAAAGCTAAACTTTCATTTGAACACACAGTGTAAAATTATGTACTCATAACTTTATTTGCTAAATAAAAACCAATCGGCTACGTGCACATTTATGTATATATACATATATGTACGTAATAGGAACATACATATTGTACATATACAATTTATGTACTATCTTGCAAAATAGTCTAAAATGGAAGTTTGCTTGTATGTATTACATGTCAATTTTGCCTATGTAATGATAGCTCACTAAGCATACCAATCGCTTGTACATCATCTTTTTCAAAAAAAATGTTTATTTTTATTATTTCCTGTAGACCATCTTTATAGGATACTTTTCTGTTCTCATAATCATCAGTTCTAGGAATTTCTATTTCATTTTCTTCATCATCACTGTTTTGACTTTCGTTTTCTAAATTATTGGGCAAAATATGATCTGGTATACAAATTGGCGTCAATATTTATAAATTCCTGTACATCATTACTTCCTAATTTTCCCATTAGCGTACACATTTAAGTCACTTTAGATAAAGGAATTACATCTTCAGGATCAAATGGATCACTTTCAAACTCCTCATTTATTTCTTGAAATCCTGTTTTCTTGAAACAATTTTTAATTGTATCAGATGAGACATCATCCCATGTTTTTTTTAATAAAATAAATCTAATACGCTAGTAGAATTGGTTAAATTATGTCTCGAATCAGAACTCTCAAACTGCGATAAAATGTTTTTTAGTATTAAATGTCGGTATCAAGTTTTGAACATTTTTATAATGCCTTGATCTAGCGGTTAGCTTTCAGCTGTCGTATTTGTCGGTAAAAACGCGTTTAACATTTTGCAACGCCTTTAGGATAGACAGCTGCATTGTCCAAAAATAATAAAACTTTTCTGTTTTGATCGATCATTCTCCGATCAAATTCACGCAACCACTCTGTTATAATAGAATTAGTTATCCAAGCCTTGTTATTTTGGTAATGCCCGAAAAAATAACCCTGTTTCGTCCAAATTATAAATGTCGCAGGATTTGTACCCTTTAATTATTAACGGCAACCTGTTTATGAAAGCTTCGACATGCTCTTGATATGCGCTAACGGCTTCGCCGGATATCATGCGGTAAATAAATACATATTCGTCCGTTTAATGGAAACTTTGCGGTCAAAAAGCAGTTAAATAACTGTCCACGCCCGTTCAAGGGAGTGTCCGCATATGAGAAACCAATTTATTAGGAATCTCCTACTTATAAATTCGGGACCGGATAAAATGCCCGTTTAAGGGAAGTGCCCGGCTAATAGAAGTGCCCGTTAAGGGAAGTTTCACTGTACATGAAATTTCAAAATTTGGACCGGAAATAACACCTTTACTCTTTTTTTCGAACATCTTGGAAAGTATGCATTTTATAGAGACTTATTAAGATAATGGAAGTACTTAGAATAGAATTTTGAATAATTTTTGTATAAAAAATTCTAAATTGTATAATTTGGAAACATTCATACGTACAAGAAAGTCGTGTGGTGGCCACACCTCATTATTTTATTCTTGTAAAACGTGAATATCTTGCTTAGCTGAATTGTTCTTATGATATCAATTGTATAATTCTATCTGATAATATCAATCTATGATTGTTCATGATTATTTTTAAAATACGCCCGAAAGCATATTTTTAAGGTGCGGAGAAAAAAACCTTAAGAATTAAAAAAAAACAGAAAGAGAGAATGCACATCGTCAAAATTGGAATATACATTATTGCAAAATATGAATCAATAATTATAATGAAACTGGAAGCTGTTCAGTAGTTGTATATGTACAGTGAATTAATTAAAAAATACATATTAGATTACTATAATTTATGCGAACTTCATTGTTCAGGAGTGAAATATACTGTGATTTCATTGCTAATTAAATTAATGGAATTAGTTATGTATTTCTAAAAGCTGGCCCTCAATACCAACGGTTAAACAGCACAAAAGAACTTTTATTCTTTAACGTTTCTGAGAGTAAAATGTTTCCAGCATCACTATAGCACTTAATATTTTCTAAGAGCAACTAATTGTAAATTTGTGTATCTGGAACGGCGGGGATACAGAAGGCGGGGGTTGTTTTGTAAAAGAGGGTCCTTCGGGTTCCGTGTTTCGAATGCATTATGTTCCGGAAGCGCGCGACATACTTCCGAAATTGAATTAAAGTTCTCAAAAACATTTCTTTCTGTGTCTTGCCCCGTGCGACACAAATACACAGAATGTGGGATATTTAACAGAAGCATAAGGCTTTTAATATTCAGAAACTGTTCGCTAATGAGGACAAAATATTATAAAATTGTCGTCACGTTCGCCTTGACAAGCGGAAATTTTACGAACGTGCCTCCAATTAATGTGATTTATGGTTATTAAGGCGAGAAATTCTAAATGTGTAAATTTAATGAAAAGGTAATACAATACCTGTCATGTTTAGCTATACAATTCTTGGCTATTAAAAAGTAAGAAAGGACCAAATCTCATAACATGTGTTAAACATTACTTACATAAATTATAAATAATTCCTAGCTTACATTTCAATTACGTCGGGGAGCAAATTGTTTAATTGATTTAAGCCAAATATCAATATAATAGAAGCTATTTAATGGTTCACATAGAAATATGTTTGTGTGGAAGTAGTATGCAAGTATGCATTCTATAGAGATTTATTAAGAGAATGGGAGTAATAATAAGATTTTATTTTAGAAGATAAAAGTATTTAAATCTTAATTTAGAACAACTTTTGTATAATTTGAAACGCAACAAGTATAAGAAAGTCGTGTGGTGGCCACACCTAGTTTTTTGTACTAATTTGGTAATTTACTGTTACAACATCCTTGGCATGGTGTTCAGAATTTCAAGTTCCTTTATCAGCAAATCTATCAGTTTGAAACTAATTTTGGGTATTTGAAAAACAAACTCTTTATTTCCCTTTTACACAAATATGTTCCAAAATCTATACTATCTGCCGTTTTTGTATTAAATACACGTATTTTATAGTAAAATGAAATTATTATTTATTTTGAATTATATCAGTAGGTATTGTATTTACTTGACATCTTCTTTTTTTTAATGAAATACAGAGTGTTTCATGAGAAAAATATAACTGGCACCATAAAGCTAAAAAAGCATATCACTCAGTGGTGTGGCGTAACTCCCCATGTATATACGTATATACACGTCAACATTATTTATGCTATATTTCATAAACCAGTTCGGCACACGCTAAACCAGAGAGTCTCTAGAGTATAATCCCATTGCTCCTTACAGGCAACAACTTTATAGACGTATCCTTTCTAAACGAATAACACGATAATAGTGCTCTAATAACTGAATTGCAATATAGCGCCAATAAACAAAAACGGTTTAATCGATTAATGCCCACCGATTTTCTAGCAAAATTAAAAACATAGGATATGGAAAAATGGTATTAAGATACTTAACAGGATATCACATTTGTTATATAATAAAGGCTTTTAATTTAATTTCCTCGGTTCAACTTATTTTGAAACATTTTAAAACGTTGCATTTTTTCTGTGCTAAGCGTCACTTTACATTTTTCGCACCGCCACCTCACTCTCATGTGGCACTGACGACATTTAAGGGAGTATCTTCTAGAATGCTTCTTGGTAGTGAACTTTATGGTCTGTTTTTTTTGTTTGTCTTCTTTGAATTGTCTTGCCGTAGGACCAAAGACAATGCTCGGTTATACTGCGTTGAAATAGTAAAAAATCCATTTTATCATCGTGATCAGCACAATTATCATGTGAGTAAATAGTACCCACCATCATTTCTTGCCATGGATGCTAATTCTATAGTTATTGAATGCTTGTTCTAGTAGATCCACACCACCAATTGATGTATTATATGATTTTATCAAATGAGGTTGTGGCACAGATATATGTTCCTTCTTCTTTGCAAACCATCGTTTGACTTGTCTCATTGGTTCGTTGTCATGGTTACCGCTCAATTATCGTTCCATATTAGAAATAATAGAGAATTTTCTTTATCGTAGTGATAATCATATTAGGCGCGATTTTTCTTAGTGGATACATTTTTGTATGATTATCACACACAGTGCCTGCGCCTCGTATACCTTGCTATCTAAAGGTATTCAAAAGTTCGTAACTTGAGAAATCATTGTCAAAAATTATGAATCAAGAACTTTCAATAGGTCTAACACTATACTTGCGATCCTAATGGAAAAGGCAACTTTTTGTTTGTAAATCTTGTGCAGCTGAAGGCTTAGCGCCACAGTAAGTGTCGAAACTATAGCAGTAACCAGAACTACACATCATACAGTCTTAATATCCAAAGCGATTATTACTAGCTTACCGGGGAAAAATTGCTTCGCTGAGTGATGTCCGAAGTATTTAACCATCGCCTCATCAACTGACAAGCGTTTGAGAAAAATGCCCCATTGATGGAATTTTTTATTGAGCAAATTCACAAACGGCCTAATTTTGTACATTTTATTCCTTTTAAAGAGTACTGATGGCATTCGAAACTAATGGTATACCTAGATCTTCTAGGCTCCAATAAATACGTTCACCAGGTAATCGCTGAAAAGATAAAATCCAATAAAGATCTTTATTTACTAACGCGTAACATGGAAAGCGTGGTAATTAGCGGCTCTTGAGTAAACATTGGTTTGATGTACAATATGTTGAATAACTTCTTCATTATAGTTTTTCAAGAATTTGTACACGATTCAATCCTGACAGTTCCTTCTGTACACTGCCGAAGCGCCCATCAGCACCACTAGTGCCCTTGATATCCATGCTTATATGAGCACGAATCCACTTACGATCTGCAATCTTTAGCTTTTTCTTTTCTTTCTCCGGCAAAACCACAAAAGGTAAATTATCATCACCTTTTGTATGTTGTTACCTTCGACCGGATAAGCAAAGTTTCCAATCTATACTAGAATTCGAAAGAATACTTGTACCTCGTGTTCTGCAAATGTGATTTCTTTTCATAGTAACTTGAAGAATTACATATACGTTGGTTATTATGCAGCCACTTAGGTTTAATGGTTATATATTGGCTTGTTAACCTCTAGGATGCTAGTTCGATTCCTAATTACATCGCTCGGCTATTATGGTAGTCTTTAGACCAAAATACCCATGGGAACAAAACGCCTACCACCCGACCTTAGCCAGAAAGTATACTATAAAGGTTACTTTTATTTTTAATTAATGTAGTATTACCGTAATTATTGAATGTCACTGGCAAAACAGTAACTATAGATATATCTATCTACTCAATATCACATAAAAATATATTATTCGAGATTTCAGCCGCGTGTAATATTTTATACACAAACGTATGTTTCGTGCATAATATATTAACATGTTTACCCTTATTATAACACCGCTATGACCTAGTTAGTAGTATTATACTATAAAAAGTATTATATTAATTTATATTGTATACTTTTTACAATTTCAGATGGTGGCATTTTAAGTACATTTTCTTATACCTTCTGGTTAAAATATCATGTTTTTTCCCACGGGAAAGTAAAATTCTCCGCGAGGGTTTTTTAAATATTTACCTAATTTCGCTTTTGCTAACATTTTCCAGTACATACACATTGGTTATGGCGCGTTTACGAATGAAGCTGGATAAAAGCAAAACCTTGTTTTTTTTTTCTGTTTCGCCATATCTCATTCAAAACAAACGCCCTCAATTTACAAACAATTACCGAATACAAAACACTCGGAAGATATCGGTCGGGCTCGTTTGATAACAGTAAATACAACAATGTAAATAAACAGCATATCAAACCATTACGACATCCATAATTATAGATCGTATTTGTAAATCTAAGCTACTCTACTATATCAAAGGACATGAACGTGTAACTATAAAGCTGAGTTAACGTTTATTGGGAACTCTGCCCCAGCCACTCGACCCCTTCTCTTAAACTAAAATTCACAAGCGAATTACCGACAGATAACGAGTGAATGGGTGGGTGCTACACCCTATTCGATTGCGGAACGGGGAGAGCAAAAACCGATTTGCCGGGTTTTTCAGATAATGTCCCGATAAAATTTCATTGGCCGTAACTTCATTTTTTCGAGAAAATTTGATTTTTTCTGCCCTTCTAACAGGAGAAACTAAATTATTTTGAATAACAGTATTTTCTTCCACTTTGCTTCGATTATCGATGTCCAAATTACGTTTGGGAGAACCCAAACTGCGAATTTTATTTATACAACATGTCTACCTAACAATTTTTTATTAAAAGGAAGAATAAACTATACAGGGTGTTTAAAAAAGATGCGGTAATATTAAAGGGGTTGATTGTCCAGGTCATTTTATACAAAAAAGTTTATAATAAACAAAGTCCGCAAACGCTTCGTTACCGATCTACAGCGTGTTGAAGTTTAATTAAAAGAAACAGTAAAAATTAGATTTCTCCAAGACGGCATTAAAGATCATAATGAAATTTTAGGCGTGTTATTTTTCAAGAAAAAAATAGGACGCCGCTGATTTCTCTAAAAATAAAAATATGTTTCTATTCTTTGTTTAATTGTGAAGAAAAAAGCTCTCTTAACTTTCTATCATACGACGTACCGTTTTTTAGTAAAAAAAAAAAAACACATTTTAGTGCATGTACATTTATTACAGAAATTTTCATGACACAAGCATACGGAAATCGCTGGATTGACCGAGGTGGACCACACTTATGGCCTGCACGATCCCCGGACTTAAATCCCCTGAATTTTTTCCTGTGGGACAATTTGAAGTCATTGGTGTACGCTACTCCATTGGAAAACGTAGAAGACTTAAGAAATCGAATCATTGCTGGGTGCAACTCAATTGAAACCGATCCTGTTGTTTTTGAGAGAGTTCGCCAGTCGATGAGGAGAAGATTGGATTCTTGCATCCGAGCTCGAGGTGGTCACTTTGCACAGTTATTGTAATTTTTGCTTGCTAAAATTGTTGGTATGGTAAAATATTTGTTTTGCCCTTAAATAAAACCCTTGTTATTTAAAAAAAAAATCTGTAATAAATGTACATGCACTAAAATGTGTTTTTTTTACTAAAAAACGGTACGTCGTATGATAGAAAGTTAAGAGAGCTTTTTTCTTCACAATTGATCAAAGAATAGAAACATATTTTTATTTTTAGAGAAATCAGCGGCGTCCTATTTTTTTCTTGAAAAATAACACGCCTAAAATTTCATTATGATCTTGGAGAAATCTAATTTTTACTGTTTCTTTTAATTAAACTTCAACACGGTGTACATCGGTAACGAAGCGTTTGCGGACCTTGTTTATTATAAACTTTTTTGTATAAAATGACCCGGACAATCAACCCCTTTAATATTGCCGCATCTTTTTTAAACACCCTGTATAAGTATTAATTAATAAACACAGGTCTGATAAACTGACGTTTTCAATTTATAGCTAATATTTCCGAAGAATGTTGTTTTTAAAGTTGATTTTAAATAGGGTCTCCATTTCTTCCATCATCTAAAGATTTAATAATAATATGCAAAACTGGATTTTGCTAAATAGCATTTTATTAATATAAAGCGTTGATAATTGAATTAGCATAATGCTAGAATTTACATGCATACATTTATACCAAAGTGATTTTTGAGTTGGCCGTTGTATTTTTAAATTTCCAGGTGTTAAGTGTTCGAATCTGTGAGCTTTAAGTTAATATCAAACAACCACACCATTACTGCTGACAAGTGCATTTTTCATAAACTGGTCGCTATAAAAAGATTCACAGTTGTCAAACTAGTTTAAACGGCTTTATACCTTTGTGCACTAGTTATTTAAATTTTGCTATATAATTTTTCGACGAAAAGTATTTTTAATACTATTTCTTGTTTGCATTCGGTAAAAATATTGAATGTACCACAGAAGAGTAAGGAACAAGATCAGATATCTTAATATTTTAGCGCACCACTATTGTGGTCTACAAAATCATAAAAACCTCACAATCATGAATTTAATTGTATAAAGAATAATCACTTAATAGAGAGCAAAGACAGTTTTACCATGAACTTTTAAGCTCGCCAAGAACCACTAGAGCCGTATAGTGTAAATTATGTGTAAAATGTTAGTAAAGGATTGGAGAGAATGAATTGTAGAAGTTCGATTCCAATATCTAAAAATGAGGTGTGGCCACCACACGACTTTCTTATACGTATGAGCGTTTCAAACTCTACAATTTTAATATTTTTTTACACAAAAATTATTCAAAATCCTATTCTAAGTACTTCTATTCTCTTAATAAATCGCTATATAATACATACTCTGCTAGATATTCGAAAAAAAGTGCTACTCCCTAAGAGTAAAAGTGTTACTTCCGGTCCAAATTCTGAAATTTCATATATACAAAAAATATTGCAAATCTAGCACTAAATACTTTTGTACTTTTGATAAATATATATATATAGATTGCATAATTTTCGACATATTTACAAAAAATCGCTATTTGATAAGAGTAAAAGTGGTACTTCCGGTCTGAATTTAAATTTTTTTTATACAAAAAATATTGAAAATTATGTTCTAAATACTTTTATACCCGTAACGTACCTGTCTAAAAAGCATGATTTGCGAAATATTCGCAAAAAACTGATTTTCGACAGGAGTAAAAGACCTACTTCCGGTACGAATTTCGAAAGACTTTTTAAATAAAATTGTTCTCAGTTTTAATTCTAAGTACATATGAATTCTTTATAAATTTGTTTAAACTTAGTAGTTGACGAAATATTGGCAAAATTCGATTTTTCCACTGAAGTAAACTGCTACTTCCGGTCTACCGATTTTACTGAAAAACTAATCAGACCTCAAGTGGGAGATTATACACGTAAATACAATATTTCGAATTGATATTTACAGCGGTTTGACCGCTATCGTGGTCACACACAGTCACACACAGACATTTTTTAAAAACCACTTTTTCGGTATTAAGGGACTTCAAAACGTGGACATCTGCAAAAATCTCGAGGTCGAAAATTTTCATCATCACAATACTTCCTTATACTACGTATAAGAAAGTAAAAAGGGCAAATAATTTTCTGTAATTGACTAGTTAATTGCTAATTTATTTGTGAAATAATAATAATAAATAATTCCTTGTTTCAATTATGAATAACATAACCATGTCCAAAGGCATTTCTTAATTTAACAAATCGGTATGTACACCTAGTGGCAAAAAAAAGTTTCCACTAATCACATTGGGGCGGTGATATTCGAAATTTTAGTGGAAACTTTTTTGGAAGTAAGTATACGTGCGACTTTAGGAAGATAGTGCAGATAAAAGTAATCGATTATCTTCTTCTTTTCTAAAATACTGATCATGCTACTGAAAATTCAAAATATGTATCTAATGGTGAGAGATAATCAATTCATTCCAATGCCAGTACAGTATCGGTAAAGTGTTGATATGAAAGATAACTTAAAAAAAAGAAGTAGTGGTAGTAAATGTCCTTCATAATTCAGAAAGTAATGCTTCTTTTATAGTAATTATTCCATCGATGTTCTAATCAATTCACAAAGAGACATTTAATTTTCCAACATGAAGAATAAAAATAAAGGCCTGGCGTATTGACAAAAGCACGAAACAAGGACTACATACCCTACGTTTGCCATAGAAATTCCTGATCAGCTAGTTCTGGATATGTGCCAATAATACTTCGACTGCGAAACTAAACATTTTTCTACGTCGCAATTTATCATACGAAAGTGTGCCATTATAATACATATCTGCCTGATCGTCTTTATACAGATCTTCATATTGGGACCGAGTTAAGTACAACGCGCAACTAAGCTAAATTAGTAGTATTTTTCACATGACATGTGCAAACGTATCATTACTCGCACGTTTGTTCGGTGAATAACAACGTTCCTTTTGAAAATATACTGCTTCCCGGATATAATTTGATTTCGCTTTCAACGTCTAGATCCAGTGAACTTTCTTGTTTTTCAGAATTCGCTCCATGCCAAGAACGATTCATCGTCAATTTCTACCATCTTTCACGTGGACTTTACTGCTGGAATACCTATTCTATTCCTGATGTATATACAATTATGCATATAAAATATTTTAGAGCAATCAAAGTATTTTAATTCATGTTAGAATGCGTCTGTTTTATTTAATTATCATATGAATATTTGATATTGTTTATATCCAAATTATAAAATCAATAATTTATAATTAATATTAGTTTAATTAGGTTATTCGAATGTCTACATCTCCTTTGCAAAGTTATTAGTTTCGATCCAGCACTATATAGAATAATATCCATTGACCAATTTAACACTAGCAAAATAGGAATAAAGCACTTCTTTTTCCTGTCATTTTTTAAATTTAGTGTAACCACACTTTCGACAATACATGCCATTTTCAAGCTACTTTCACAGTTGGAAAATCACATGTATTGTTGAAACCGCGTGGTTTAAAAAACTGTTTCGTTTTGTCTATAATTTAATCTTTATTCTTTACCTAAGTAATATTATGTTTAAATCAATAAAAATAGAAAAGTTTTTATGTGTTGGTTTTAACGTTTTTTCCATGGTTTCTAGTTCCGTCTATCATGGTTTCGAATGGAACCACTGAAACGATAATTCACTATGTGATATACGTGTATAATGGCGAACATAAACTTAAGGTGGCCATCTGATAGAAAGAGAATCCACTGTGTATCTCTGTCCTTTTCCAACCATTAGGTGTGTATTATGTGTTGCATACGGAAGTGTATTTATATTAGCCATCTGGTTGCAAATAGCAGCCGTATAATTTGTAAAACAAATTTATTGGATAAAAGATGGCAATACTATCGCAACGTATGTCTTAGATTGCAATCAAATTATTCACAAACCAGACCGTTTTTTTGTGGCTGAAGTTTTTGTCATAGTTCTCCAATACCAGAAAACTTGTATTTGAGGTAATATAAAAATAAATGTTAGCTTCGAAAAGGAATTTTATGACCTCATACACGATTTAATAGAATATGTGTCTATTTTGAAATCATTGACATTTACCCTAACTTTCTTAAATTGTAAAAATGCAAATAACGCCCATACAAGAATAATAGGAAAGGTTGTTCTATAACATACTGTTACATTAAATGTCTGTAAATACCTATGTAGATCTATGTGCTTTACCTATTTGATTAGATAATAAATAGGTATTCTTTTATGATTATTGCATTTATGAAAAAGGAATATATAGGCTGATTCAACTTTGACGGTCACCATGGGTATTTCGCTTACTATTTGGAATAGAGAGTAGATTTGAGTTTGGCAAAGTTGGTAAATTTTGTGTTTTGTTATGTAACTTGAGCATGTACAATATCTTACTTGGAAGAATTAGATTGGTAGATGAGAAGTAAGACTTGAACGTGAAAAACATAGTTACCGAGTATCTTGTCAATGGTTTTTTCAAAACTAATGAATACAGAAGTATTCAGAAGTAAGTTTGGAACAACGTTTGCCTAAAAAAATCTAATCTCGCAGAGGCAGTATATTTTTATTCTTGTAGATAAATAGTTTTTTTTTATAAAAGTATCTCGCCAAGTATTTATTCAAATTCGTTTTTTGACCATTAATATTATAGGAAGACAGTGTGGATTTTCCACGTTAATAATAAATTACTAAAATACAATTAAAAACAAGATCTGAAGAAAATTGAAGAAATTAAATTTCTTACATATGCAAGTAATTTTTATACCAGAATTGAAGAATAGATTAAAAATTTTGTATAGGTACCTAAATAGCTTTTGGTCGACCAGTTGCCGAAATTCGACCTTAATTCATTACATTTTTAAGTTTAAGTTATTGAGGTTCTTTTCTCAACCATTGCATATAATTTTTTTGAATTTTCTATTACGTCAGCTGCGAGCGTGTAGAAATACGTCATTATGCATTAATTTTCGAGTTAATTAATTAATGTATTTATTTGTAACACATATTATACATACATTTTATCTTTCTGCACTCCTTATCCATATGAACTTTAACTATGCCAGAGTACAAAGCTTTTTCGTCATGTATTAATATATACGTAGACAGTTCTATTATTTATTCATTTCTATTTTATTAGGATTTCACAAAAATGAAATAGTATGCTAGTTTTTATATAAAAACTAAAAGAATATATTTTGTCATATTAAGATGGCTACCTCACCAATCTCAATTACATTGCAAACATGCTGCTAACATATCGCACCACAATCCGTGAGTAAGCAACAAAGCGATACCAAAAAGATTCCAGCATAATGCGCAAACTTATCTCCAACTGAAGTTTGTCCGAATAATATGGAAAAAATGGTTAAAAAACAGGAAGTTTTTGTACTAAAAATGTGCTTACTTCGAATATATAAATAATTATAAGATATTAGTAGCTCAGCGTATAGAAAATTAAAAAAAATCTTTCTTTTGATGGTTGATCCAAAGCAATTAACAGTATTCCTTAGCTGCCTTTTACAGCTAAGTATCTCCACCCAGCATTCCGATTTAACAAGGAATGGTTTTAGCAGAAAAGCAGATTCTGTCCCTCACATCCTGGATAATTCCGCTAGTTTGTTTGTTTGTGGTGGGCGGCTTAACGGGGTTATAAGCTTTAAGCTTGTCATAACCGCAGGAGCCTTTTTGGTGTGTATTTTATGTGTGTAAAGTGTTTCATGGCTTTGTTACTTACACCCCCTCGCCGTAAAGGGTGAAGCACTGTTAATTATATCCCAACAGAGAATGGTGACTCGAGAGGTGTACCGGACCCGCCAGAAAATTTTTTTATTGTTCCAGGCGGGACTCGAACCCTCGCTACTATCTCTCCCACAGACAGTATCGGTCATCTTACCACGAGACCATCGAGCCGTTCAAAGTGTCCGATATAATATAAAAAATAACTCCTATGATCTCACTATTTCCTCTAATTTATTTTAATTAATTCTATAGGAAAAGGTAAACAAAGAATTTCCAAATTTTTCCAATTTTTATTAAGGAAACGCTAAGAAAAAATAATGAAAAATTATCATTACACCTCTGTGAGAACATTCTGGAAAACACAACAATATATAGATCAGAGCATAATTTTACAAAATACATATAAATATGCACAACAAATATTTAAAAAAAATTATAAATGAGATACACTTTAACATGTATTCGCAAATTTAACCCAAAATTGTCTTGACTTATTTTAAGTAATTTTTATTTCATAAATAAAATTCCTTTTTTATTTTCTTATACCTACGTAGTAAAAGGAAGTATTTTGATGACAAAAAATTTTGACCTCGAGATTTTGCAGATATCCACGTTTACAAAAAAGTCTCTCGCGCTCTCTCTCTCTCTCTCCCTCCCTCTGTCTCTCTTTGTGACCACGATAGCGGCCAAACGGTAAAATAAATCAATACCGAACTGAATATTTAGGAATATAATCTCTCTCGGAAATCTAATTAGATTTTCAGTGAAATGGACGGAAATCGATAAATCGGGAGTAGTACTTTATTTCAGTGAAGAAATCAAATAATAGCAATATCTCGTCAACTACTAATTTTAGAATCTAAAGTATACCAAAGCGATCACCAAAACATAAATATTTTTTGTAAAATACTCTGTGAGCTAGATATTTTCGGTAGATATATTACTAAATAAGAATCCGAGACGCATCAGTTCTATTTTCGACTTTTTGTAATTGAGGAGCAAATAATAAGAAATATCCATGAAAAGATTGCGATTTTTTTCTTTAAACGTTACTCTTTTGGTGTCTGACAGAAAGACATACATAACGTAATTATATGACTGAGTAAGATATACAATAAGTTTGTCTACTCTGTGTGCGGACACTATATTTGCAGTAGACATTAAAATTTTGCAACATTCAACTAGAGAGCGCCCCGAATATTCTTTAAAACTATTATTATTGTTGACAGCGCCCTCTGCTTAAGAATTACTGCACCCATCACCATGATTATGATATATGGAATCTACTTTTCTTAATAAAGAATGTCCAGATATGTCCGAATCAATCGGAATGCCGTGTGAAAACAATTAAAAGCACAAGACAGCTATAAAATATGCTTAATTGCTTTGTATCAAGCATTAAAAGAAAGAGAATTTATTTCTCCAGGGGCTAAGCTACCTAATATCTGGCAATTATCTATATATTCCAAGTAATTACGAAATAAAGTAGCAGATTTTTGGTATAAAAACTTCCTGTTTTTTAACATTTTTTTCCACATTAATCGAACAAACTTCCGTTATTAAAACTACCCAGTCCCCTGGAGATAAGTTTGTAGATTATGCTCGTATTTTTTAATTGTCATTTTGTTGCTTACTAACGGATTCTGATGCGATATGTTCGCAACATGTTTACAATGTAATTGAGACCCACGAGATGGCCACCTTAACTAAAATAGATGTATCGGTTATATTTAATTTAACAACTGTAATAATATGAACTAAAGGCAGATAGTAGATTGCGCTTTTTTCATGAATATACCAAGAGATTAAAATTCTGAATAGGAAAAATTAAACTAATTCCTTACCATCAGTTTCGATTTAGACAATCAATAATAGACCATATGCATCGAATTACTGACGTAATCGAAAAAGATAGAAGCATATCTGTTCTATACTTTTCCTAGATATGATACAGGCGTTTGATAGGGTGTGGCATCACAGATTAATATATAAATTAAATAAAATGATACTCAGACAATATGTTGAAATCCTTAGCCCATACATATCGAATTAACTCTTTACAGTTAAATAAGAAAAAGCATACTCAGACTTAAAAGACCTTCATACAGGAGTACCACAGGGAAGTATTCTTGGACATGTTCTCGAGTTGTAGTTTACCAGTGACATTAAGAAATTCGAAGATGTTAAGATTGTCTCTGTTTCCGATGATATAGCATTAGTAGTAACGGCACAAAATCATACATTACAAATAAAAGCTAACGACTTGACAGCTCGTGTAACAAATGACACTATAGTCTCATATGAAAATACCGCTAAATATCTGGGTATCGCGTTAAACACCAAGTCAAGGCGGAGAGAATAAAGAGAATATATTAAGAAAAAAACAAGAACTCAGCATAAACTCCGACAATGTAGATGGTTTGTTGGAAATTCAAAAATGTCTTTATATAAATAAAACCTTCAGATTCCTAATATTTGGCTGTATGGAATACAACTTGGATATGTGCAAAAGATAGTAAGTAATACCAATGAAATTAAAATATTTAAAAAAAAAAATCACAGACAGTGGGCATTCCCACTGTTAAAGAAGAAATCAAATATTTTCAAGATGTAATTATTATATTGCCGGCAGTACGGACAAATGTGTAAATTTTAAATAATTTTAAAATTCGTTTTCCTCAGCAATTCGGGGGAGTGGGTTGGAACCTTACCCTAGGTAATTTTTTCTGATTAAAATTTACCTTATTATTTACTCAGTGCAAAGCAGAAAAATCATATTAGTCAAACTTGTTTATTCTAAATTCTAGAAAGACGTTATTAGAATGAATCTCAATAAAAGCCGTGCTTGGAATATGTAGTTACATATTGACCTAAAGGTCCTTATCTTGACGAATTCCTATTATAAAATATTTTGATAGTACTACATATCTAAGGAAAAATCATATCGTTGTGACTGCAGTGCAATTGTTTATTAAGTATTTCTACCGTAAGGAAGAAATGAATCAAACTTTATATCCAGACGCCTTTAAGTATAAAGAATCGGCATTGTATATTATTATTACATTATAAATAAGGACCTTATAAAAATAAATTGTTGGTGTTACTATTTCAAACCTCGAGTAGGTAAAAAGTAATTACATTTAAGATATGTGTGTCACAGTTTGTGAAACTATCTGCAAAAACAATTATGTATACGCATTTCGAATTATTACATTTTCTATTGATGTATAACATAAATATTAAGAAAATGTTTTCATTGGAATAATTTACACAATCTTTGCAAGTACAATTAATTTTTGTTTCGATTATGTATTAGAAATTGACAATAACTTACTGTTTTTGTGTTGAAGAGATTTATAAATTACGTATTTAATAATTTAAGCCATTAGAAAATGTGACGCATTTCTTCTAAGAAAAACATATAGTTTTTCTACTCCCATACTTTAATTGTATTATTAGATATGCTGAACCTGTACTTAAATGATGTCCATATACAAGTTTATATCCAATAGGAATGCGACATTCCAATATTCATCAATATTCAATATGGCCACTTCATATCTGACAAATTAATTAAATTTGACAGTTCTCTGCAATTTACTAATAAGTAATTAAAATTTGTGCTTTTTTGAAAATATAAACGGTAAAAATGAGGGGTAATGACAGTGAAATGTAAAATTTGACTCCACCAGAAATTATGGAACAAGCCTTAAGAGCTACAACCAATTTATTACTAGCTAAATTCGCAAAAACGTACTGAAAATTATACGCTCAATTTATGAAATGGAATGTTCAAAAAATATATTTTATTATGGGGTCGTAGAAAAAATGGTGTATGAAACTTGCATTTAATGGCTATTAAGACATTCATATCGTAATTTTCACTCTCGTGTCTTAATACCCATCATTAAATGCTCATTGCATAATATACTATTACTTTCCAAAAGCATAATTAATAAAGTGGAAATTTCAATTTAAAAAACAACTTTAAGAAAACAATACACAAATTTAACTGTTATTACTAGGGATCAGTAGCCAAGGGTACATTTGATCGGCAGTGTTTAGCCGATATTATTATAGAGCCACTCTGCCCTTGACATAAAATTCGTTGCATGTGTAATGTACTAGTACATTTATGGTAGTTTAGTAAAATATTTAACTTAAATAACAAAGCTTCTCCTTATATAATACAATTTATTTTGATTATACTATACTGCCAGATAAAAATTGCTGTCTTCGCAAATTTTATAACAATCTACAATACAACGGAGTCTTAGACATTTTTATTCTTTAATACTTTCTTGCAATAATTACAGAGCCATCAAGAAAAACAAAAAACAATTCTACTTCTAGTTGGGCATGTTGCTCCCACAACAAAAGCAAATACCGAATATTAGAATCTATTTCTGATACAACCTCACAAAATCTATACAAAACATATTATCTTTTTATTAAAGTACTTTAAGCATTGTGCGTATGCTGTCACTGGAGAAACTATTAACAGCACGTAAGTGTGAAATTTTTAACATACGAGTGTCTTGCCCGTCGACAAATATACATACATTGATGATCCGTAAACGGTAAAATTCGGCATATGTGAATGCCTGATAAGTGGCGCTTTAAATTTTCATTTCAGTAAACTCTAAAAAAAAAAAAAAACGAAAGATATTTAGAGCGCTTTCGAAATGTGGGAGACCAAATTTCATCTGTTCGCATAGGATATGATGATATACACTTGTTTTTTGATATGTTAGCGTGCTCGTCTAGATGAGATTTTTTTTCATTTGGAAGTTAGGGATGCTATATGATGAGAATGGAGGAAGGTTGGAGTCGGTTCGTTCGTTATCTGAAATATGATAAATTACTGGACGGGGTTTGCGAAAATTAAGTCAGATTTCTACATGGCATGATGTAGTCGCAGGCGAAAAAGTGCTTACCGCGTTCACCACTTCTTTTCCCTCCGTTTTTTCCCTCTCGCCTGAGTAGTGCGTTTTCCGGGCGGTCGTAGGTCGTCTTGGAACTGGGTTCAGCTTAATTATTGCTGTTCTTAATTACTTTTTATAGATACCATGCCGTGCACGCCTGGCAGACGCACGGCTTAATGTCGGCGCCCAGAATTTTTAATTAGGATTTTTGCTTACATTCGGGTTGACTTGAATTATAATGCGGAAAGATATATGCACGAATACGTATATACATAACCTGGATGTGCTGTGAAAGTTGAGATATTTGATTCAATTCTGGTACAGCTCGAATTACAGTTTTCAGAAACGTAATTATTTAAGTTTTAATTATTCTTTAAAGAAGGTACATGTAATTAAATTTTTCAGCATGGAATCAGAGATTCGCAAACTTTCGTACGTGACGTCAATTTCTCTACTACTTATTATTTGAGCCTAGGCAAAATATAAGTTTAATGAAAGTCCCATAACGATATTCTCTTAATTTTTAAGATTTTAAACTAAATATAAAGTTTCTTCAATTGAAATCAATAACTTTGGTTCTGTCTTCTATATTTATTCTGGTATAAAGGCACAAGCGTATTTCAAAAGACAATACTAGCAGGTTGTGACAATTGACACAATGTATAGGCTATTTTCATTGATACATCGTCATATTCTGAGTGTTCACTAGATTTTTAAGAGTTTTCTTATGATTCTGATAAAAATATCCACCTAAACAGATTGATTTGATTTGAAAGCTGTTGAAATTGGTGACTTCGTCATCGTAAAATGTTCCACAAAAAACTCTTGTGCATTATGTGGGTATGCTTATGAGTGATGCGAATTTTCTCAAGAAAAGGTGATGGTATGCAGATCAATTTGGTTTGCTTACAGTGGAAAGGACTTCTTCTACTGAGGAAGATAATATAATTATAAAACTCCCTGTCTAGAAAATGTAGGGTATAGAATTTCCAACGATTCGCTGAAACTGTAAATAGTTGTGTTCCCAATAAAACAACCTATTGTTCATAATTCTTGGAATAAGTGCTTTTCCTGCATAGTTTTCTTATTTCTTCTGAGAGCAGGACCAGTAGAGTTTCACTTATTGCATTTTTTTTATTTCAAAGTTAGACAAAAAGGTAATATTAATTTTGCAAATTATCTTATAGTTATGCTTCACCTCTGTAACATGAATTTTAGAACAACCATTACACAAGATTTAAAATGTGAAAGAAATATTATTATAAAATATTGTCATATAGAATGTGTTCACATTTCGATGTTCAATAAGCATAACTATCGTCACTAGTCTACTCAAAGTCCACATTTGGTAAATCAAAGAAGATTTCAAGTTCGATTTGGTTTTAATATCTGGTGTGGTTTGATTGGTACGAACTTTTATTGAAATTTTTTTTGTTTTTGAATTTTTGTTTTTTCTTTTTAGATAATCACTTAATAGGTCCTTTCACCTTTGATTACAATTTAGCTGGTTATAGATATTTGGAGCTACAATCGAACCACATAATTCCTGCCCTAAGACAAATTATAAACTCTGAAAACATGCAACAGATCTGGTTCCAGCAATACGGCTGCTCTGCCCATAATGCTCGTGACGTGCAACATTTTTTGAGAGAACATTTCAATGAGAGAATTATTTAAAATAATGGACCAGTACAATGAATGGCCTGCGACATCGCCCGACCTTACCCCCCTTGACTTTTATTTGTGGGGTGCCACTAAAAAAGAAGTATTTAATTTTACACCACCAGAGAATCGGAAAATTTTAGAACGAGTGCTGGATGTGCTAAGATCATTAAACTAAAGCACACTGCGTAGAGTTTGTAACTCTGCTAAAACAAGGCACCAAAATGTGTGGAGCAGAATGGTCGCCATATTCAACAGTTTGTTTAAGTAAATCTGAATGTTGTACATTTTTGAAAAGCTATTTTTAAGAACTATCTAACAAATTGAGAATCCAATATGGCCGCCATAAGAAAAACAAAAGGTAGCGCTAAAAACTTGAAAACAAATGAATTACTTATCAATAATTACTACACAAAGTTCAAAATTTTCTACCAATTGCACTGCACTTTTATATGTCAATAATGACATTATTGTCTATTTTACACTAACATTTAATTTCATAGCCAACTAATTTCGTATTAGAGTGAAGATTTATTTAAATGTTCTTAGGCATGTTGTACATTATTCAAAAGCTATTTTTGAGGCTATCTAACTAATTAAGAATCCAATATGGCCGCCATAAGAAAAACAAAATATAGCGCTAACAACTAGGAAACAAATGAAAAAGGGGGTTACTATTAACACCAAAAAAATTGTCTTAAAAAAGTGTCTGAACAACGTTAGAGTTTAAAAGCGATCACATTAGGCGTTATTGATGCAAATTTTAATCGGCAATTATTTTTTTTCAAAATATATCAACATTGTTAAAAGTCCGAATAAATTTGAAATGAGTTTTGCTGCAAGCATTAAATTCTGAAAAACATTCACCTTTTAATCTTTGCTCCATCTATTCTAATAACAGATATACCAATAGTAAGCATCGAAATGTGGACACACAGTATAAGATATTATATTTCATTAGAGGAACATTCTAATTTTTCTACAAACAAGCTGACAAGAAGCCAAGAGATAAGTTGCAGCTCAGTAGGAAGAATTTTAACAGAGAAACGTACCTTTATTATAAAATTCATCTGGTTTAAGAACTTTCAGATGATGACTTCGACAAAAGGTAGCAGTTTTCGTGAACACTAATAAATATTTATAACTCTGATAATAATTTTATAAATGATGTAGTATTTGCGAATGAGACATCTTTTTTTGAACGGTACTATCTATAAAGACACCTGTCGTTATTAGAAACAGAAAAATTCTTACTGGATGCAAAAGGCGCATACGCAACCTTCTAATTAATAGTTGACAGATAAAATATATTAAAAACTTTTAAATAACTAAATAATTTCTACATTCTAGGTAGTCAGTATTTAATTCTCGTTTGAAATTGATTAGACCAATTTTTTTGCCCAAGCATGAACTCGAAGAAAATGTAAAATACACAATCCTTTGATCTTAATCTCTAGATCACTTCTTGTAGTGCTATCTAGAGAAGAAAATTTTAACTAATGTAGGACTCATAACATTAGTTGTAAGAATTACAACTAATATTACGAGTGAGTTCTAAAGCATTTCATCAGACATCATAGCGAGGGTTACAGGAGAATTCACCGTCAAGCTGTCTTATTGTTTGTATGAAGTTGGCGCCCGTTTAAAAAAACTCATTAATTTAGTTTAATTTTTCTGTGTATTCAGTTTATTTTGTTATTCTTACGAATTAAAAAATACTACCTTTGATTCCAAGTATCACAGTTTGATGAAATAGTGTTATCGAGAATATTCTCAAAATGTCAAACGACATCCCATTTAAAAAAGTATACCTATACTACGTCACATTTTTCTAGTGTACCTGACATATTTATCAGTGCCTTCAAATGATGACTTTTCAATACTAGTTTTCGTTTCGAAAATTATATTTCAATATATTTATGAACATGACGGATATTTACATAATTTTGTCCATTACTCTGTACGGTGTGGTGATAAAGCTTGGAACAAAATTCGTAAAAGCGTTTTATAATGTTTTTAAGAAAATCACTCGGACAGATAATTTTCTGTTTTTAAAATGCCGTCTTTCGACGAATTTTTTAATGACATCATTGGTTTTTACTCAATCACGTCATCACATTTATTTTTAAACGACAACCATTAAACGGTGATGTAGAAAAATTGGTATCTTACATAACAATTTTTTTGAATAAATGACACATTTGCAAAGTAAAAATTAAAAAAAATCTTAATTTAAATCAACTTAACTGGGAAAAGTTTGACAGTTATCTAAATTGTAAAAAGCCATTCTAAACTTAAGAAGTTAAGAACAAAAAATGGCATTTTTAACTTAAAGGGAAAGAATAGAGATTTTAATAATGGTTGGATACGGCGATAGACTTGTGAGTTTAGGCCTCCAATTTGCAAAATCTACAGTACACGTGTACCTAATTCAAGGGTTAAACGAAGATGATCCAGACCGCCGATTACAATTTTGTGAACAATTAATGTTATGATGTGACCAAAAGCTAAATTTTTTAAACAACATTATTTTTCCTGATGCAGCCACTTTTTTCCTCAACGGATCAGTACATCGTCATAACTGTAGGTATTGATCCCGGAACAATTCACACTGGATTCAGGAATCACACAGCCAACATCAAGACAAATAAAATGTATTAATGGGAATGATAGCACGACATCTTTTAAGGATTCACTTTTTTGAAGGAACCCTGAGTGCTGCCCGATATTTAAAGTTTTTGCAATTCGCTTTGGTGTCAGCAGTGTTAGATCTTTTTCCTAATAATGAAGATGGCGACGTGCCTCATCAGAATAATTGGTTTCAATAAGATGAGGCGCCCAGGCTGTTCCTCATTTTGGCGTAGAGGTCCCTCAATACTTTGATGCTACATTTACAGAAAAATGCATAGAGCGACGGGGACGAATTGAGTGGCCAGCGTGTGCCCCCGACCTAACGCCCTTATATTTTTATCTACGGAGTTACTTAAAATCCAAAGTTTATTTCAATAGACCCAACAACTTGGAAGATTTAAAACAGATAATTCGTGATGCAATGCAACAAATTATTATTGAGCGCAGTATAGAAAGTGCTTAATGTCGTTCTGGTCAATACCAAATGCTTGGAGGGGAGCACTTTGAACATTTGCGTTCTGTTGATTAATTTGTTAAATTATGTTTAGTTTTTGATTATTATGTTTACTAAATTATAACTATTAGAGTTGTAAAGTAAATGTGGCATTTACTTAAGAAAAATGTTGTGTAAGGTACCAATTTTTGTATATTGCCCTTTAAGCACTAGAAGGTGTACTAAAAACTGAAGAAAGTAGTGGGGGTTGTCATTTAAAAAAATATATGATGACGTCATTGAGCAAAAACCAATGACGTCATACAAAAAAAATTTCGTCAAAATACGACATTTTAAAAACAAAAATTGAGCTGTTAGAGCGATTTTCTTAAAATCAATATAGAATGCTTTTATGAATTTGGTTCCGAACTTTATCACCCCACCGTATAAAGGTTACCTATTTGTCAAAATAGTAGAACATTCAATTCAGAACTGAAAATACTCGCATCACTTATATTCTTGACATTAAGTACCAATTTAGTGCTTGACGAGCGGAGAAATAGCTAATAATTAACATACTCGGTTGAACGTTTCTTCGTATTGTTATAAGACGTGCCTTCATCAGTTGATTATTTTACTTCGCAATGACTGAAAATTTATTTAAAAATGTAGACGAAAGTGACCATTGACAAGTCCGATGAGGATTACGAGACACTAATTGGGTTCACATGTTGTGTCCTAATTTACTTCTATTATACACGTCAAATATACACGCATACGTAAGCGTTATATCTCTTTTTTTTATCCGCTGTATAAAAAACAGGACCAGTCAACTTTTACATAAATAATTCGAACCCTTTTATATCTCTGGAGATTTAAAGTGAGCCCATAAATAGTGTTCACGTTAAATTTTACTCGATTTTTCCATTTATCCGCATTTTTGCACGTTATCTCCCTTCATTTCTCTCATGGCACACGTCGAATGATTAGCTCGTAAATGGCGAAATGACAGTGGCAGACGCGTTTTTGTCATAAACCGATAACGGTCCATAGCATCCTCGAAAGTCGACTGGGTATCGCATTAGTACGACCACGTACTATGGCTACTGCTGTATGTAAGAGAGTGGAGGATCTCACAAGAGAATACACCGGTGCTCACATACCGTGAAATTAAATCTCGGTCGAATGGGATGTTAATGTGTTCGGGGTCGTCATTGCAACCTTTGAACTGCAGGCGCTGCGTCCTTCCCATACATACACATCTACTACACACAATCAACGTTCAAACAATGGCAGTCATCAGTGCAGTATATTGCTGTTAATAGTGTAATACGGAGGCAAATCTGATAACAGTGTTATTCAGTATAGTTAAATCACAATTTTATTCAACATAAGGAATGAAAATTTATGTACACTGCATGAATTATTTTGATGTTGTAGTTTAAATACATTTAGCATTCAGAAAAATTTAATCAGTCTTACGCTGCTTACAGTTGAAGATGATCTGTTGTTCACTTTGTACCTACTTTGCACCTACTTTATTTTATATAAGTGATAAAGAATTTTCTTATCTCTTCGTGATTGTATACCTAGCTATACCTACTAGCAAAGGCGTATTTCATGCCCTGGAACAAAGAAATTCAAAAGGATTATCTAGCACTATGTCACGGTTCTGTAAAACATGTCACATACTAGACATGTGTCGCCTTTTCCGCGTAATGTTTTGAAAAATGAAGACAAATAAGATGTAAAAAATTTCAACCTGCATAATGTGTGCAATGGCAAAGAAAACTATACATTAGATTAGATATTTTTAAAATAAATACAAAACACTACAACACAAGCAATCAACGTCAAACCCGCACTGGCATCACGCTACAAAAACGATAGGCTGTACGTGACCTTCTTATCCAAGATGATCGTCCCTTTACTATTCTTCAAATCCGTATCAAAGTTGGGATAAAAATTATGGAAGCGTTAACTACATTCTTTGGAACCAGTTAAGATTTCAAAAAGCGTCAGTTTGTTAAGGTTCCCCGATTCCAGTCCATTTATTGTATAATTTAATGAAATGTGAGTGCATAATTAGAACCGTTAATCAAAACGATTTTGTAAAAAGGCGAAAACAAAGCACCACTATTGAGGAAATGTAGAAAAAGTCATACGTAAGTTTTTGGAACTGCAACTGCTAACCACTATCGTTTTCTTGACAAGGTTTGGGCTTGCAGAATGACACATACTTCATGCGAATCGGGTTATTCTACCATGACAATACAAAGACACATCATGTAATTTTCTCATATTTCGTCAGCACATTTACTAAAGAGTGTTGAGAAGAATTAACAAAGAAATTTCGGTATAAATAGATGATGATATGATCAGGTTCTTTGTTGTTTCTAAACGGTATGTAAAATCTACCGGTCTGCTAACACAAATACCTAGAGAAATTGGAGAAATGCAGAAAAACGGCAGAACAGTTTGAAATTGCCATTTTCATGTTCATGATGTTGTTCTACAAGGAAAAGAATAAAAGTGAAATGGATGGCCAAGATTGTGAGCAAGTTTACTGAACTTAATGCATTTTATAGTAAACATATCTAAGGTATCTGTCAAGTAGTTGCCGCGTTTACTGATAAGAATCAAAAGCTTAAAACAGCGCCTGTTTCCAACAAAAATTTAAAGCACTTTAGCAGTAGCCTAGTAGTAGATTTTTGCTTCACTTTGTTGAGGTCGATGAAAGTTGATTCAATTGCTCTTGGGCGAAATTTCAGCAGTAAGGCCATTATGACAGTTCTCTGCCAAGAAAGACCAAGACGTTTTCTTTGGCTGGAACATTAATGGCAACAATATTTTGTAATGCGAAGGGGGCCTTTCTTACTGTCTAACTCACAATGCTCCAAATTATGAGGCATATTATGCCTGCCTTCTGGACAAAGTGTTTTCCTTACCCAAAAGAGAACCTACAATGGCTTTATTACAACATTACAATGTGCCGTCAGAATTAATTAGACGTCAGGTTGTGTTCCAACCACACTATTCACCGGATCTCCCACTCCTAGATTTCAAAGTATTCCCAATAACCACGCTATTTCTTGCTGGAAGGCAATTTAAGACAGAGGATGAAGTTACAGCAATAATTTGGCGATCTTAATGCTATAACACAATTATAGTGACACTTCAGGACCGCTCGTTTAAGTGTATTAATGTTAAAAAGGAATGTGTTGAAATATAAAAAAAAAATAGTTTCCATAATTCAAGTATTTCATCTTAAGCCTCATCTTCAGTTAAATCATCCTCATACACTACAAGTCCTTCGAGAATGAAGTACTAATGGGTGGCTGCTCTTCTTAGAGAATAACCACCTGTTTAAAAGATAACAAATAATACAATGTTTATGACACTAGGTAGTTTAATTAATTATCTTTTTTCAGCCAATTTTTTTTTTTGTAATGTTCTCATAAGTACATATTACATTAATGAAGTTCTTCACGCACTTATACGTTCTTTTTAAATACGTAATTATATTAATATTCTTAAATCAAAACGAAAATGAATAGTGTAAACACATGGAGGTTTAAACTAACATCACGCAGTAAATAAATACTGTGACTTACATATATACAGTTATACGTAAAACACATGCATATATGCATATACGTTTTACGTATAAATGTATACATGTAAGTCACAGTATTTATTCTTAAATCAATTTAATTTTAATATTTAAAAAATCATTATGCAAATTTTATCATTGTATATGTGTATTATTTATTCTAATAATATATACAATTAATACTTTTCTAATACTATTCTACTAAATCACGGTAAGTAAATTACAGAAAAACGTTTTACTAGCAGAAACTTTTAAACATCTGCCATTTCAAAAGATTACTTATGTTTTACGTTCAATTAGAGAATTGCTTCCCTAATCATAAATTTATAGCGTAACAAGCACTAATAATACTTATTATCATAAAATTGTATTCGTAATTTGATTACCTAAAGTACTTTATAGAGATTATTTAATGTTTTTTATAATTCATGGTTTTCGTTTATAATTGACCAATTTAAACTCTAGTAGTTTTACATAATTTAAACATGAATACACAATTAAAATAATGAAGTAATACGTTGTATTGATATTTGATCAAATAAAAATGAAAAGCTAATAATATTTCATTTCTTCATATATTATAAACTATAATTTTGATTGACATTATTAAAAATGTTGAAATATGCAATCTTAAAACATATCTTCATGCTATTTTCTTTAGAATGCAATGTCAGAAAATAGGTATTGCTTTGGAACTAATGAATTGTAACTAAATAACTTTCAGAAAACAAAATTAATTCGTATGTGCCTAGAAAAATAATAATATTATTGCTAGAAGATATATTTTTTGTTGTTTAAATTAGACTCTCGCACAATGTTACAAGTAATTATTAATAGACATTAATTTTTTCATTTATTACAATATTACTTTTTTTATCTATTTACCTTATAAACTGACGGAAACAATTCTAATATACATGAAGATTAACTAAAGTCTAGAATGAAACCTTCAAGATTTGCCAACTGGAGAATTATAAAAAATTGGATAAATACACGACAGAATGATGATTTTAATTGGAACAAAGTCAGTTGTCATTGAAGTCCAGAGTAGAATATTTATCTGCAAAATATTAAAACAAACTTAATTATACACCTGATAATTTTTGATTAACACACAAAATTTAAAACATATAAATTTAAACATATTTCTACACAACATTTTTGGATGTTTTTATATAACAGTAACTATATAGTTTTATTATCGAAGAATATATTAAAATTTCATTCAATAATTCATTAAAAGTCAAACTAATTGTTATCTGTTCTTCCAAAACATAAATTAATTATGATAGTCTATAAACGAATCCAACTCAAGTCAGATTAGGAAAATAGTTTCATCAAAGACAAAATAGTATAATAATAATAATGTATGGAAGATATTAGAATATGTGTTACTAGACAGAAAAAAATAGAGAGAAGCGACATCAAATGATGATACCTTGAATTTTGTAAATCACACAATCATTTACTCAAAACGGGAGTTGACTGAAATACGAGCGGATATATAAAAGCAAATGACAAAACTATAAAATAGGTTAAGGAGGTAATAAAAGGATAATTAATGTCAAAGTGTCAAAAATATAATCTTCTGTTTGGGGAAACAAATGGATAGTACAGAGTATAAAAGAATGTCAAGACTAGAAATAAATCGTTGACTTCAGAGATAGGAGTTGATATTAATCTTTATTTGAGAAATATAGCAGCGTTTAGTTGAGACATACAAAAAGGGCCCGCAGTAATAGTGTTATCGTTATTTATTCTGTGGAAAAAGTATTATCGAAACACAGCATCTAAATCGATTATTTCTGTACATATAATGCAGGAAAACTGTATAAATTGAGATGAATAACTCCTTTTTTTTGTATACAAACAATTAATAAATAAATTTTTGTGTGTAAAATACGACTATGCATTGCCAGAGCACTCATTTAATTTGTTTTCCTAATCCCAGATTTATAGCATATAAAAGCATTGTACTCACTTATCTTGTGTTATATATGTACGTATATGTACAGAGTTATTCATTATAAATTACCCACCCTTCATCATCGTTATTATTGCATATATAAAAAAATATAAGGTTGTGTGGCTGAGACTGAATTTTATTTGCATGCTATCAAAAACACAGTGGCGTGCAGATACAACGGTATGAAAAGATTTTTTTTGAAATGGAATAGCCTGTATATTATTAAATTTTTATAATGGTGTTTTAAACCGTTTTCGAATTATTAAATGTCGAATATCGTAGTTACTGTATTATGGTAAAGTTAACATTACTAAAGTAAGCTATGAAATTTTGGAAACTAGCACAAATAGTAAAATTTACATTAATTTTAATACTCTTTCTAGTAAAAAACAAATAAAGATTGTGGCGATCAAAAAAATTCTTTTCATCACAGCGCCATCTATATCTTCACATAATAAAGCACAATTGTGAGAGCAATCACACTCTTTAGTAATTACTTTTTACAAAATTCAAATATCTTTATGCATTTCCGAGATTGTTGACCTGAGAGTTTTAAGTGGTACATCCTGTATATTAAATGGATATTGTAGTTTATTAATTTTTTCGAAGAACACGATTAATTCTAAAATTAACAATTTAGGAAACAAGAAGTGGTCTCGCCTTGTCAGTGCAATTTCAAATTTCAACACAATGTACGTATATAATACATAGCCATCCGCTAACGGATGAGTTAATTTGAATTTTAAACAAGGAAGAGACTTCGAGTAGTGACCACTATAAATTATTCCGAAGATGTGTTCGACCATAGGTCCTGTTACTTACTGTCACACCGGTCAGTTAGAGAAGGTATTGCATTACGGAGGGGTGGTGTGCCCTTACCGACGGTTTCATCTAAATGATAAATGCGATAGACGAAATTTAATCAAAACTGTTCGGAGGAAACTGGACAGCAACGACCGGAGACCCGACTAATTTGATATTATTTTGATACATTTAATTTACTTATTACGTCGATGAGCAATTTGTAACCAACGCACTGAGGATTTGTGACCATTTCACTTCAGTTTTCATATTTAATTTTGTTCTAATGCTTTCTATAAACATCTCTGTTTCTCGAATAAGATATTTTTAAGATCGATTAAAAAGTTTCTTGTGCATAATCGCAAGAATTTCTTGCGAAATACAAAGAATGCTTATATACAAACAACGAAGACATAATTAACTATAACATTAATTTTCTTAGAACGTACTAAACTAAAAGCTTCAAGCTTTTAGCCAAATGGATTCAGATATTGAATAGAAATTTTGCGCGCAATATCTAATGCATTGGTACTAAAATAGTATTCCCTTTACTCTCTCTTATATTGGGTTCAGCAAATTTCTGTCACCAGTGCTAGCAGCATCGACAAGTAATTGTGTCCAATAAATCTTAAATAAACTGTTACATTTTTTTGCCGAATTTTAATTCTTGGTTGAGGATCTTAATTTTTACCTTTTGAATATTCAATTACATTAGGTAGAATGTATTAATTGGATTCTTTTAGTGATTCATTATCGATTGAACCTTTTACCGCCCTCTCGTAGTCAATCGATCTTGCCGGTATGTCCATCGATCCTGTCGGTATGCGATCTGTATCTTCCGTTGAAGTAACGCATTTCGCGGTCGTAAAGATGGCGCGGTATGTATTTATTGACGATTAGGGCATTTGTTTCTTTATTTTCTGGTAATTATTGTTGGAAGCTCCTTTTTAAGCTTTGTTTGGTGAATCATAATTAATAATTTTATATGTTTTGCTTTTGAATTACCGTTTACAAGCTGAATATGTGTTCATATTGGAGGTTTTAGCATTTGTGTCTATTAGGTCAATTGGTTTTGACGCTTTTGTCATCTTTGTGGAGTCACATTTTCACGGTTGCGTCCTTCTTTTACGTTCCAACTTTTGTTAAGAAAAGATCTACATTGCAAAAACATCATCAGAATTCGGTCAGAATTTGTGCAGTTTAATTGAATTTCTGGATATTACCGATGTAGAATCACGTATCGTGGATGAAGTTTATAATCTGCCAAATTTTTATTGGAAATTTTGTCGTAAATTTTAACCCGTAAGGGGATGTGTTTTCTTCCTGGCCGAAAAGATATTTTGTTGTTGTAAGTATATGCTTTAAATTGTTTCAATCGTGCTAATGTCGTTCCTTCTCTTTTTTTTCGCGTAATTTAGTTTGCTTTTATCGCCTGGTGTAAATCTTGCACGTGGTGCACAGGAGACGCCATTTTTCTTTTCCGACTTTGAGAGCTTATTGTCCTGTGAAGAATTGACGTGGATGTTGATACTATAATCCAGTGCCGCAGCCCACTGTTGCAGTCATCGTACCTGTAAGCAGTAGCAGTATTTTGGAAAATAACATATGGAGCTCGCTGAACTGGAAATTGTATGTCTTTTGTGGAACGAGTGTTGTATGTGAACCAAAACCAGGTATTTTGTCTTAACGTTAATTAATTATCGTCGGACCGTTGCACCGTTTTTATGCAATTAGATACAAACCGACATATGCTATTTTGTGTCAAATTTGGAGCACCTCCGAGCTATATAATTGGGTGTCTCGACTATCTCTTAAGTTTCAAGTCAACGTAACTGCTGAATTTATGTTTTAGTGTCGTGTAAGCTATTGTGTTTCGGTATCATTTATTTAACGTTTAAATTTATTAGTATATTAACCTCTTCTTGTGAGGTTTTCAAGTCAAATTCAACCTGTTACGTAGCCAATTTTTTTTTAAGTTTAACCTTGTGGATATTTCGGATGCGTACTTGCATTGTAGCATCTTAATAGTATTGTTTTAAATTACCGCTTGAATTTTAGTAAATTTACTCAACATTTTGCGTGAAGAAGTGTGATTTTTTTGTACGACATTTAACTAAGTGAATTTACTTCACGTAAGATTATTGTAAGGCAATAGATATCTGGCGCTATTAGAATTAGTTACCAACTAGAGTATATAATCTGATGTCGACCAGTTTGTCGTTGGCCTCTAATATATATACAGAGTGTTTCACTTTTGGATGTGTTGCCGATTACGAACAAACTATTCGACATTTGAGAGACTTTCTGGCAAATATTACTTTGCGTTCATTTCTTTGGTTTTAAACGGTTCTTTTTGTATTGGAATAAGAAAAATCATATTTTGACTTTGCATAATTTTGTCAAGTTTGACAGTTGAACATTTTATTTGTGAGATTACATTGGTGATACAACTTATAGAATTATATAAATACTACCAGCAATCCAGCGAGCCTACGACATCAACGTTTATTTTCAACTAATGGTATTATTCACAATAATTTGTATAAATAGGTAGAAGATATATCGAATAAGCAAAAGTACTATGTGACAAATTGCTACTTTTGCTAAAAGCAAAATCTTTTGATTATTGAAGTATAAAAAGAATTTAAAAGGCCTTTCCGTACCGATAATTGATTTAACAGTAGTTGATTTGACTGAACACAAAGCAGTGCTACTATTAAGAAAATAAACACCACAAAATTGGACAAGAATCAAGATCACTTTCGTTGTACCTAATTCATTTCTGGTTAAGTGAAGTCGAACTTTAACCCGAATAACCAGGATTAGATATACAACCGCAACCACCTTGAAAGGTATCATGAATTTGCGTAAAGATGGTCTGAGACGTGGCCTACAACCTATCCAATAATTAGACTTCCCCACATCCAATTCTTAGGACTCTGCATTTCTGGTATGGGAATATTATAAATCAGTATTTAGAAATTGTCCTAATACAGACTGACCGTAGTTGGTCTAATAAATAAAGTAAATTACTAACTGTGTTTAGTGCCACTGGTATGGTCTCTTTGCTGGGTCGATGCGGAGATAGATATCGGGTAAGCACTTACCAGGTTTACAGGTGTTTGTCAGCTAGATCACTAATAGCAGGGCCTCTAATTAGAGAGTACCCAAGATTGGAAGAATTTTCCTCGACTGTTAAATAGGTCACCGTTGGAAGTCCGTCTCGCACGAAATCAAGTGTCCACACTCCATCAGTTCCGTAGACCGCCGTTTGCCCCATGAATTTTGGATGGCGTAGATTATAGAGCATACCACGGTCAACGGAGAGTCTGTAACGCAGCCCCGTGTAAGCCTAAAAAGTGCAGCTGACGGGTCAAAGATTTTCTCAATTAATATATCTATCGACATGCATTCGCCCAGGTACAATGGTATAAGATAAATCCGGGCGGTCGACAATTACCTAGGTTTCGAGTGAAGATAGGCTAAGAAAATTCTGTAAGGTATATTCGGCCAGTCAAACCGATTAGCTGTAAGTTTACTCTAAATGCTGTGGTACACAAAGAGATTGGGCGGCCATAAGGGTGCCCCACAGCATGTGCTAAATAAATATATAGGTCTAACGTGCACTTACCCGATTATCTGTGACCATGATTCCGTAAGAAACGGACTCTACATGGCTTTTTAAGTATTAAAAATAATGCACAGAGGACTACATTTTGATAAATAGACATTCAGGTATGATTCAATCAGAGCTCTACCTATCAATAAACTAGCAGTAGTAGCAAGTAAGAACTGGTAAAGGGAGAAGAAATGACAAAATTGATTAGCATAATGATGCTAAATCTAATATAAATAAATATGTAGATACCTATATTATTCCTTTTAAATAAAGGCCTCATTGATAACTTCTTCTTTATACTACAGTGTGAGAATAGGTAAATTATCTTTATTTCAGTAGGGTTTACATAATAAAGAGTACAGAAATAAATAAAAAAATCAAGAAGTTTTTTTTAAAAATATTGTAGATAATTTTACAGTGAACTATATAAAACCGAAGCACGCAAAAAAGATTTTCCTGCGAAATGTGGGAGTGCTGAAAAGCAGAGAATAATCCTACATAGACAAGAACAAAACCATATACTACTGAATAAGCTGTTTCAACGAAAACGTGCTTGGAATAAATATATGTTCGTATTTATTTGTTTTTATATATACATATATCGAACAATAGGTTATGAGGAATTGGCAGAACGCCCAGTTGAGTGTGTGTATACATACAAATCGATAAAATATAACATTTTAGGATGATACACACAATTATTAATGCGAAAGAAGATAAAATCTAGTATGATTGCTTTTTTGTATATTAGGGAATTAATAAAGCAGAACTATTCGTTAGCAAAATGTATAGTATACATATATAGGTGTGTTTATAAAAACCGTGCGTTACTCTAATCAATTTATTTCAATTTTCCAAAATATCACCAAGATAATGTTAGCTTACCATTTTCCTTAACCCTTTATAGGGCAGATAACAGTAATTAAAAAAATTGAAATTTCTCGCTTCAAACTTTTGCAAATATTTTTAATATAACTAACTACCTTTACATCTCTACTAATCCCGTAATATATTAATGTTAATTTGTTTAAATTAAATTCAATATTAAACTTTATAACTAACATATTTTGACATATACATATAAACAAATCACTCTCAAATTTGGTATGGTGTCGTTTGACAGATGACAAAACGCGTTGGTAATGTCAACTTACCTCAGCAACGCCAACTGTCTTCAAAAAACGGGTTATTATTGATCCACCAATGAGGTGTGAGCCCCACACAACTTCCTTAAATGTATGTGCGTTCCGAAATGTGTATACAAAACTTGTTTCAAATTGAGTTCTAAATTCTGTATCTTCTTAATAAAATAAACTTCTGCGTAAAAGTGTTACTTCAGGCCCGAATTTTGAATATTTTTTTTATACAAATTTTTGTTTCAAATGCAGCTCTAATTAGGTTTTTTTTCAGATCTTTAGTTATAGAATGCAAAATTTTTATAATATTTGCAAAAAGCTACTATTTGCTAAGAGTTTTAAAATTGTTTATAAACAAAAATTGTTGTGATTCAGATTACAATAGTTTTGTATTCTCTATAAAGAAGGTATAATTCGCGAGATATTTGGAAAAAATTGATTTTTCAATAAGCTGAGCAAGCAATCCGATGAGCTGTACAGAGTTACTTGTTAGAAAATATCACATCATTTAAATATTGCTCCTTTCCACAATTAACCCCCCAATATATATACTTTTTGTGACACTTCAATATAATATTTAGATTAATTTACTCAATCCTTGAACTTTTGGAAGACCGTCTGTCGTAACAGTATCGCTATATGAAAACAGAATATCCACGAAAGTAAAAACATTGACGCTCTTTTGTGAATGTTTTCAACTTAGTATATTCGATTACGGCTAATTGTAAATTATGCGGAACACCGAGACCAGTGTAACGGTACCATTGGTGCATTAAATTAACATTAATAGCGTCACCGTTTCGGACTCTAGAGGGCATGTGTGAGTGCTGCATTATCCGCCAACGCTGCTCTAAAACGATTTACGGACGGCATGGGACCAGCCAAAAACTTATTACGTTAAGAAAAATTTGTCACCACATACCCATATTGACAAAGCAAATGCTGCGAATTTTATAAAATATACAGTTATAACTTCACAGCATTTGCGTTCTCAATATTCTTGAAAATATATACTATGATGCTAGATATTACATTTATAATACTTGATCTGTCATCACACAGCAAAAAGAACGCTAGCATTACTAGCATTACGGCGTTCTTCTATTGGTTTCATGTATACACAGATTTCTGAAAATTATTACCAGCGGAATTATACAAGGTGGCGCAAAAGTTGTTCGCTGGCTGTAATTTTCTTTTATGAATGAAAAGCTTCGGTTCTGCTTTTGGATTATATTTATTTGATGTCTTAATTTTTTTCCATTAAGTCGAGAAAATGAATTGATGACCATACGGCCCCTATTTATGGCATTTTCCATTACTATTGCCAGAACCGGCGATAGGTTCTCGCATTCTTGACGGATATTCCCTTTGAAGGCTTCAGAGTCTAAGGATTGTTGACATAGACTCGTGACTTCAAAAAACCTCACAAAAAGAACTATGGAACGGATAAATCGGGCGATCTTGTCGGCCAGTGCAAATCGCCCAAACGAGAGATAAGGCGACCCAGAAATGCAGTCATCAGAATATCGTTGTTGCACCTGTAGTATGCGCCGTTGCTCCATCCTGTTGGAACAATATGTTCTCCAGTCCCAACTCAGCCAACTGAGGAAGGAGAAAGTCGTTGAGCACGGCTCTGTAGCGGTCGCTGTCCATAGTGTCCATGCAGTCTTTCACCAAAATTCTCTGTCAAGACCGTCGATACATGCCCAATTGCGTGGCACGTCGTCTGGTTGATACTCCGGGGTTTCTTCTTTAGCAACAGCCACGATATTCGCAGCAAAACGGCTGCTCTGGGGCCGGTCAGACCTGGCAGCATCTCGTGTTGTCACATACTCTTCACGATGAGCGGCTAAATTCCGTAGTGTGTGCCCAGTTGGTGTCGGACGACCGGAAAATCTGCGCCGAAATTCACGCTGCGCCAACACCACCGACGAATTATTCCGCAAAAAAAGTCGAAACAATTATTCCGCGTTCTTGAGGAGTATAGCGATCCATGTCTTGTTGACGTGTATTTTGTATCTGTTTACTTCACAAATGTCAAATCATAATTGACATTTGCCGCCATTTGCAAAAATTATAGCATCTTCCGATAGGGTGATAACTTTTGCGCCAACTAGTAAGTAGTTGGTGGAAAGTGATGATCTGGTTACTATTGTAAATTTAAGATATATAGATAACATTCAATCATATAGCATGTTTCAAATACTTAGATTATTAACATTTGGAAAATAATACTTTCGTAAATATACAGGGCAATCCAAATTAAGTGTTCACCATTGGTAACTTTGTTATTATTAAAGATACAAGATTATTTAAATTAGCAAACTTGTAGTACTTTTAACGCTCTTTAAGATGGAAGAATAAAAAAAAACAAATGAACAACGCGTTTTCGAGTTTTGCCGAAAAATTTTTTTTTTTCAAATGGAAACCCCTGTATATTATATCATTTTCTGCTAGAACTTTAATTTTTAAACAAAAAATCCTATAAGAAATTTTTTACTGGGATTAAAAATACTTGAGTTATAATGAATAAACGAAAACAGCTAAGTTTTATAAACTTTATTTTATACATAAACTTATCATTAAAACAAAATAAAAATCACTGATTTTTTCATAGAAGATGTTCAAAAATACCACCTCGTAGTTCAATACATTTTTGTACACGCTTCCGAACTTCTCGAACTGCCTTCAGTATGGTCCTACCATCTATTTGGTTTATCTTTTCACTAACTGCAATCTTTAGGGCGTTTACGTTTTCGTACCTTTGCTTATAAATCTGGTTCTTTAAATATCCCCATAAAAAAAAATCAAGCGGCGTTAAATCTGGCGATCGGGGAAGCCACTGAATAGGACCATTTGTTCCTATCCATGAAGTGTTAAAAATAGTATTTAGAAGTTGATGAGTACCTCTGTAGTTGTGCGCAGGTGCGCCATCTTGCTGAAAATGCAGATTCTGTCTACTTATGAGATCCAGATCGTCTAAGAAATTATTCAAAATTTCAGTCAAAAATTCTATGTACCTTTCACCAGTTAGAGTGCCCTCATAAAAGAAAGGACCAACAATCCATGAACGGATTAAACCGCACCAAACATTAAAACTGAAACGGACTTGTGGACGTCTTGGATTTACTAAACGAAGATTTTCCTTTGACCAGTAATGATGATTTTTTTTATTGTACATTCCAGAATTTGAGAAATTCGATTCATCGGTCCATAAAATATAACGAAAGTTGTTTACATTTTGGCGACAAAAGTTAAGATACCAGTGGCAAAAAAACATTGTTCTCTCTGGATCCCCTGGCAAAAAAACCTGAACTGGTTTGTACTTATAAGGAATGAATTTGTGTTTCTTCAGAATCCTATGCACAGTACCGTGACTCAAATCAGATTCATTGACAATATCTAGTATGGAATTCTCACGGTTGGCCTCAAAATATGCGATAACTGCAATTTCCGTGGCCTCGCTTTTTTTAAAGTCCTTTTTGTCCTTGTTTTGGCAAAAACACTCTCATTGCCTCTAAATTTTCGGTAAAGTCTCAGAAAATATTGCTCCTGTGGTTGTGTTCGGAGTGGATATAATTCAGCGTAGTGTTCTTTTGCCCTCCTAGAGGATTTTCTGCACACTAAATAAGATTCTAACATATCACACTTTTCTGAATGGGTAAAAATCATTTTTTTGTCAAATTAATAACTAGCACAATGAAACTTATGAGTGAAAAACTAATAAACCTGATGTACTAATATTTGACGTTTGGTAGAAAGACTTATCGTCGTTTTCATAGATACATAGCATAGAAATGCACTTGACTTAGCTGTTTTTGTGTATTCATTATAACTCAAGTATTTTTAATCCCAGTAAAAAATTTCTTATAGGATTTTTTGTTTAAAAATTAAAGTTCTAGCAGAAAATGATATAATATACAGGGGTTTCCATTTGAAAAAAAAATATTTTTCGGCAAAACTCGAAAACGCGTTGCTCATTTGTTTTTTTTATTCTTCCATCTTAAAGAGCGTTAAAAGTACTACAAGTTTGCTAATTTAAACAATCTTGTATCTTTAATAATAACAAAGTTACCAATGGTGATCACTTAATTTGGATTGCCCTGTATATTCCAGAATCTGAAAAGCAGCAGTCCTGCAATGTTTAATGAAGCGAAAGTAGAGGAAATAGTTCCACAATTAATGGAATTATTAATGAAATTGTTTCTAGTAAAGGACTCTAAAGTCAATTTTTCTTAGGCATATTACAATATTCATGCTATACAACTGAATCTATAATGTTAAGACACCACAGTCAGAGGTGGTGCTGCAATGGCAAATAACAAAAAACAGTCACATACGCTCGATAATGTTCAAAATTAACGGTTCTCAATATCATATTTTTCAGACTGACTCTCATTTGCTTGTTCATTTACTTCAATAAATTTACAGTGGGTCGTAGCTGTTATTCGCACGCTAGTTTAATTGTATTATTCTCCTAAATTTATGAAAATTCTGAAGCCAGTAGCAAAGTACGATTTGCACGGTCGATAGCAAACAGACCGAAGGAGTGCATTTCATAAGAAAATGGCACGATATCCAGAAATTTGGCGAAGATTGCGTTTGTACTAGTTCCAACTACATTTAGAGGGTCACTAAAGTCAAAAGTGGGGTTATACAAAATATGAAATGTGCGTGAAAATATCGAAATACGTTTTTAAAAATTAACGACTTCTCCTTTCATATGATACAATGTAGACTTTTGAAAAAAATCATGTCGTGATTAATGTTCGCGTCCTCAGCCGTAAATTTATGTCCATTTTACAGCACGTCCAGTAATAAAACACAATTAAAGGAACTTATGACTCTTGTTACCCGAATTCAAAGAAGTTGTTATTATAGAGTTTTCCTTTTTTGCTCAATACGATCCTTATAATCGATTTTGAATATATCGTTATCTTTCATAAATCAAATTTCTAATCATTACAGCTTGATATCCTACGTCATCATTGTACGAGGAATATTTTTTAAAAAAGGTCCGCTTCTGAATGAGAGTGAGAATGACGCGCATACGCCGCAATGCGCATGCGCGTCTGCTTCCAACATGTTTCGCGCGCCAACTTCCAACATGCTTTGTGCTGTCTGTTAATCTGTGGAAGTTTATAATATTTAAGAACATTGAGTCGCCCGCCGACTATGGTATAAGTTCTGTATTTCGACTCTGCGCAAGAAACGTGACAGCAGTGGAAATTTGCCGTTAAACTTGTAAAGTTTACGGTGATAATCGTTCAAGTGATAGCAAATATCGAACGTGGGTGAGTATGTTCAAGAACGTACAGGTTAATGGGTATGATTACCCACGCTCTGACCAACTTTCTCTGTTTTCTGAAGATTTGATTTGTGATGATAATAACAACATTCGAGAGAACAGACGATTCAGTATTTCAAAGTTATCGTCTAATTTTCCACATGGTCAGTTTCGTACGCCATAGTTTCGTAGAAACAGAAATATCGATTGTGTTGCTAGTGGACTGTGCTGTATCGTTTTTAACTCGATACGATCCTCAAAGCGATGGATTTTTGGACCACGTCCTTACAGGAGATGAGATTTTGGTGTCTCATGTAAGTCCTGAGCCAAGAAACACTCAATGAAATGGCGACACACATCGTCGCCAACCACAGTGAAAACTAAACAAACAATTTCAGTAAGCGAGAATATGGCAGCTGTGTTTTGGGATAGGAAGGAGCTTTTTTAGTGGATTTTACACAAAGAAGCACAACAATCGATTGTAGTGCGTATTGTGAGACCTTGAAAAAACTCCGACGTAACGTACAAAACAAGCGGCGTGGCCTACTGTCTTGTGGTGTGATGTTGCACCATGACAATGCAAAGCCACATGTTCCTGCACAAACACTATGTCTAATCAGCTCTTTGGATGGGAACAACTGGAACACCCACCTTACAGTCTAGAACTTGCACTCAGTGATTTCACCTGTTTCGGAACTTAAAGGAGTTTCTTGGCGGTCAACGGATCGACGAAGACGAAGAAGTAATTCATCGGAATTCAAAATCTTGTTGAATGGTATGATAAAATTATAAAAGTAGATGGAAGTACGGCAGTAAATATATTTTAACATTTAGAGTATTTTTCTTATAAAAATATGCCTCGTACCAGCCGTTTGTTCTTTCTTATTATTGCAGTTTTGATTTAAGTAATGTAAGTTTCGAAATTATATAAAAGAGGATTAAAAAAGTGTTGTAATTAGCAAAACTTACAAAGTAAAGAGCAGTATTTTAGTAGAAGTGTTTTATTTATAAATTGTAGAATCAAGCGTACAAATGTTATATAAAACATTTAGAATGTGAGATGTGCCGTACCAGTAATCAGCAATAACTTTATAATGTCAAGGTAAATCTATGGTCACGATTCAAATTAAATATGATTACGTTTCGCATTACATATGTTTTTGTCTAGGAATTACAACTGCTCGAATACAAATGCGAGTTAACTAAAACTCTGCTAACTGTAATTTATGCAGAGGCATGCAGGAAATGGGATAATTGTTCAGCGGGCGGAGAGTCAAATGATAGATTACAGAGATCGGCGTTAAATCACTTTACCGACTTGTTCGTAATGGCCAAAGAAAATTCCAGTGCTGTGTGCGGTTTTGCGGTTGATGTTTCCAGGTCACCTGGTCCTGCCAACGTTTTGGATTGACGTCGACATCTAATAACGTCTAAACCCGTTCGACCGGAGCGCTCTTCCTCTTCTCTACGTTATAGATCTGTTTTTTTTTTAAATTTGACATGGAACAGAATACGCAAACATTTTGTTCTTCCGACCTCTTTAAAATTGCGTTTCCGACATAGAAAGTGTCTGATGTTTTTCATCTGGCGCTTATTGCTAAAGAGTAAATATCGCGTTCAAAAAGGTTTTAAAATGATTAAAAGCGTCGAATCTTGTCATTCTGTTGATGGTTAATCCATTTCAAATTGGCTAATGCTAGTTGCTGTTAAAATTTTATGTCTTTCTAATACTTGTGACAAGATTTGAAGACATTTGGTGCGTTGGAAATAGGGATTACATTATTTTTTGGATGCTTTACATTTTTTGAGCGGTCAGGTTGTTGGGACGAATCATGCAATTTTGACTTGTATAGTTTTGCGGAAACGTCAATTTCTCCTTCTACGAGAGTCCTACTCTCAAGAAAGTTAAGTCCATTTTAACTTACTGGTGTAGTCTAAGTGTCTTACAATGTGTAGTGTTCTGCTGCAAGGCTCAACGTTAGGCCCTTTATACATTGTTTCCCCCAAAGGTATTCAGAAAGTCTGCAATTGAAATGTATGTTTGAGGGGTTCAGCCTAACTGAATATGAACGGCAGAAAGTGTAGAAACCCATTACATTTTCAATTGAAAGTTTTACTACGTCAAAGTCTGATTCTTTCGTTACCACCCGTTGAGCCACCCATGGGTTAGACTTATCTGATATGGCGAAATTATAAAAAGTGCAGAATCCTTGTCTTCGATTTGGTTTTGACTGCGATGTTACCATGTATCTCATGAATTGGGAGGTGTCCGTGGGTTAACAATGAAGAACAGAAGACCCTTACAATATTCTGGTTTCTCTCATAAGATTATTAGCTCTTAATAACCACCTTACTGTTACCCCTTTTCTACATGACCTACGTTCATAATATTAATTTTCAACCTGTGTTTTTACCTATATTTAATTAAGTTGTGCTTTCCTTCATTTATTACATACATTACTGCTCATTTATTCGTGTAATATAACCATTGCCTATAAATTTAAAGAGAAGCTTTTAGAACTCTTCCTTCTCTTTTTATATATTCATTATTCCTGATGATTTATGTTGAAACTGTCCCCTAAGCTAAACTTCACTTCATTTTTATTTGTGTATTATTATTCTATTTCTTCCCTTTATGAAGGCATAAATAAAAACCCTTATTACTACTATTATTATTATTATTATTATTATTATTATTATGTTTAAATGAAAACCAAAGTTCCTACTTGCTTACTTACTTATCCCAGTCCTATTCTACTTGTGCATATGCCTTGTCATTTCCAGTTAGATGCTTTGTTATTTAGAAATCACTTTCACGATTTTCTCTTCACTAATTGTTTCCATATGACCAAATCACCTCAGTTGCTGTACTTGAATTATTTCCAATACATTTTTTACGTGTAGTCGGTTTCTAATAATTTCGTTCCTAATTCTATCGTTTCATGTTACACGCCAGATCTATCTCAGTATTTTCATCTCGCAAGCTACTTCTTTTTCATTCAGCTGGTCCGTTCGTAAGACGAGATTCACACCCGGGCACTAACATAAACCCATAAATTAATGTTTTTGTCTTTTTGGACTTTTCGATATTTCAACTGTTATTTTACATTAAACTTGTAATGTTAATGTTGTTAGGTTCATTTCAAATTTTAAATATTGCTATAAGGATATCTTCCATATATGAATTCGTTGTGAAGAATGCAAGGTAATCTTCATAAAACATACTCTATACATATGAGGAAAAATCTCCAAAAATAATTTAAAACTGACACAAAAAAAAACAAATTTATGATCAAATTCTTGGAAGACATGTACAGAATTTCAACATACAACACTGATCACAAGACCAGCAGGAGTTTAAAATGTTTATTTATGACTACCCTCTAATTTGGTCACTAGAATGAGATAAGCAAAATGTAATCATTTAATTGAGAATATTGTCTTTTTAGCAGGAAAGAATTTATAATAATTGTCAGATGTAATTATGTAAAAGAACAAAAGATCTAAGGCTTTCTAAATGCAACTTGTCCGTTATGTGGCAGTAGTAAATTTTACTAGAATTAATTTCCTTAATATCAAAATTTGATACTCATACTTTGTCATCTGGAGATCTAAAATTAAGTCATGTCAACGCTTTATTCGCTTATGACATATATTTGTCCGTTCTACCACTTATTGCATTATTGTAATAAGTAAAAGCTATCTTGGGAATGAAAAGAAACAAAACCTGAAGCCACACCTCGAGCGCATAATGACGACTCATCGTCGATGGCGCTCCAGATAATTCTTGAAAGATACTGAGCTAGGGGCTATGATATCTATCTATCATACACTGAGATAAATAAGCTGCTACACTCAGTAAGAAGGGTGGAGCTCGAGAACGCTGATGTATTTCTGACAGGCTGATAAGAAAGAGATCGATAACAAGACCTTCTTCGTGGAATTGCCTTGTAGGTTGATGTAAGTGCCTTCCTTAGTTTACGATGTTTCTGTTGGGACATAAACATAGATTATTTTACTGATGTGTTGTCACTATTTCTACAGAAGTGGAAAATAGTTTGTGAAGTTACATAAGCTCATTTTATGGCCATTTCAGAATTATCTTGGTGACAGCATTCTTTGTGGTGCCACAAATTCTTGTACATACATTTTGCTAATGGCAAAAAGAACAGAAAATCTATTCGGCTTCAAAACAAAATTCACTTACATGACAGCAGATGCTGACAAAGTTCTTTTTATTTATTTATTGGATACATTGAAAAATAATAAATAAAAGCATTCCTTGTCATTTGACTTATTTCACATGTTTTATTATTTAATGACTTCATACCAAACGTATAAAGTAATTTCATTGAAATTCTGAGTTTTATATCATGTGTCCATTTTCAGTAAATACGATCACTGAGTGACTTTTAGTTCCTTTGTTACATCTGAAGGGTAGGACCAGATACCGATGAATGTAAGTAAAGAATTATGCAATGTAATTTCTCCATTTCTAATACATTTTATTAAAACTTCTGTTGGCGATGGAATTTTTTGAAATGCGTTAAAATTAACCGGTGTGAAGATAGCAACGAATGCCGGCAACGAATTTTAGTGCGGTTTCCTATATCATGAAGGCGGCAAATCGTCCAAGCAATGTGTGTTTATCTTCGATTCTTTCTTGTTATTAAGTATTGTCTGCAACAGCAATGTCCACTATAGGTTGCTAATGATCCTCTTCCCCGCCGTAAATCTTAAAAATTCAGGGGTCTGGATATTGAAAAAGAAATATTTTCGTTGTTATAAGATATACACCCCCGACACGTCAGTTATTAACTTTTATGCTATGATGAAATTTTTACATTAGGTTTCTATCAACCGAAGGAACATATCTGCAGAAATAAATTTTCAAAAATCAGAGGCCTTGGGGATGAAAAAAAATAATTTTCGTTGTTATAACATATACACCCCGACATTTCCGTTATTAGCTTTTGTGCCACGATGAAATGTTCATAGTAGGTTTCTATCAACCAGAGGAACATATCCGCAGAAAGAAATTTTCAAAAATCAGAGGTCTTGGGGATGAAAAAAAATAATTTTCGTTGTTATAACATATACACCCCGCCATTTCCGTTTTTAGCTTTTGTGCCACGATGAAATTTTGACGGTATGTTTTTATCATCGAAAGGAACTTATCCGCAAAAAGAAATTTTCAAAAATCAGAGGCTTTGGGATGAAAAAAAATAATTTCGTTTTTATAGCATATACACCCCCGACATTTCCGTTATTGGCTTTTGTGCCACGATGAAATTTTCACAGTAGATTCCTATCAACCAAAGGAACATATCCGCAGAAAGAAATTTTCAAAAATCAGAAGCCTTGGGCATGGAAATAAACTCGTGTGTTGTTCGAAATCATCCTTAAAAATGTGCCAAATCAAGCCGTGCTTTTCTATCTAACGTATCGGGATATGTGAATAAACAAACTCTTCGGGAACTCCATGAAATGTCTTTGCAGAGTGAAGATGTTTGGTGCGCAAATAGCAGTCTCGGGTTTGCTATCTCCTACAATACGTTCAATTCCATAAACTTACACTTTTATGGCAATGTGTTGCATATTCAACAAACTTTATGGTTTCAGCAGAATGCACCACTGCAACACAGCCAAAGATCTCGCCAATAGCTGAGATAACTCTTCCTATGGCGCTTGATGTCTTTACCGTATGGCAGCATACCCTGGCCAGATACATAGATCTACAAACCCTACATTGTGCATTTTTTTCGGGGCTGAATTGTAACTATTTTAATATTTTAACAGACTGGTGCAAAAGAATATACTGGCTAATACTTCAGTCATTTACAGGTGAAAACTCGAAGAATTTCACAAAGGCGACATAACATTCTTCATAAACATATTTTCTTTGGTTTTTTTTGTACGATGTAGGTTATATTCGACTGTTCTCTTATGACTTGTCTCGTTTGTTCTTGTAACAGCTAACGAGATTAATATTACAACGATTATTAAGCCTGGTTGACCTGAGACTTTTTCAGAAAGTAAAATCCTATGAAATTAAACCCCAAAAAAAGTTTAATGCGACTGTTACTAATAAATCCAACAGTTTAGATTCGAAGTCCTGGTTTCACTGAGTGTAGGCCGAACCTTTCGTGCTTATTTGCAAAAAAAACCCGACGCAGTTTTTATAATAGCAAAATAATGCAAGACTAGAATGCTTAATTATAACAATACAACCGACTTAACGTACATATTTCTGTGTGCATTTTCAAAGGAAAAAGATACACATCGCTGCCACTTTGCGCTATATTGAAGTGCTTCCTAAAATTAATGAGATAAAATGAGTTAGACAAAAATAAAAATCCTTCACAAAAAGAATTCATAATTAAAATAGAATATTCAAGCTAGAAAGAAACATAGAATGCTCTGCAACATGAACAACTAGCGGCAGCGAAATGTTTTTATTAACGAGAATTCCCTGTACAATTCAATGACACTCTAAACACTACATATGAAAACAAACATTAATTTTGAAAAACAACGAACATTTCGTTAGACATACAAATTTATCTTGAACTCCAGCATTATGAAAATACAAATTGAATTACTACACGCATGAAGAACCATTACAAAAAGAATAATGCATGTGTTTGACATATAATAAATTAAAATTAATAATACTATATGTATGTATTACAAAATATAACTAATTAGTTTACGTTTTGCTATGTTACTAAACACATAAATATATCTATATACCTATATTATTACATAATTTTGTGTAATTATTTATATACAATAAATTCAAATATAATATTAAATTTAAATATGTGAATAATTTAAATGTGGACATTCAGTTAATTTTATGTTTTGCAATATAGCAGGTAAATTTAAATTAACCACATAAATCTCAATAATGTAACAATGTAATATAAAGGTAAATCAGGTGGAAACAAATGCGTAAATTTTAATTAACGGTGAAATTCGATATTAGAGCGTGTCTGTAATATCATGAGTTCTTTTTCCACTTTTGTAATATATAACAGGTCTACAACGAAAGTACAAAAATGAATCCCCCAAAATCCATGCAAAATGTATCTTCTCCGACGACACCTTCTTTTTTGCATATGTGTGTTTCAAATTGCCTATTAAACCATCATAAATAAATATGCAAGTAATAGACAGAATATTACATATTACAGAAGATATTTAATACTAGCTAATGGAGAAAATGTCCGAAGGGGGCAGAAAAAAGGCGAATATACTTAAGCAAAAAGGCTCCGAGTATGAAAAAGAACTGTACACGCATGAAATAGAAGTGTACAAATACGAAAAGGTCTGTACAAGTGCTATTGTCATCAGAACATGAAGAAGTGGATTTAACTGCTGTATTGTGTCTCATAACTTGGAAAAAATATTTTCACCAAAGAATGTATAATCCGTAGCCGAGCAAGCTAATGGAAAAATATTGAAGCTCGATTTACTTTAGCCATGTTTTAGTTGTTTATCAATCAGCTATGGACGACTTAGAATGCAAAATAAAGCATTCCCAACGTGTAACTACACTAAGAGCCGTTCTGTAGATCTTGTATGTACGTCACAGCAATTACTTTTTAATGTAAGGCAACGAAATGCCTATTGCCTTATGGAAACAGATTTGAACGATATGTAACTAGTTTGCCAATAGGTCATTAACTTTGAAGGAAATTGTTTTGAATGTAAACAACAACAAGAATATCTAATTAAGCGACACTCACCCATCACCCACTTTGACAATGCATGCATACCTTGCTTCTGTTTTTCCTGATTAAGTTAGTGATAATTGGTAATTATAAACTCATATCCAACACTCTTGGCTTATGAGTGTATTTTTCTTTATCTGTTGAACATCAAGAAACGGTCTTCTCTGGGTTAGTCTATTTGCTGGAAGACTTCCCATTAACTGATTATTCGAGACAGGCTTGGCACGAAAGCACGTTACACATTCACGAACAATTTTTCGCGTAGTATTCCTGCCAGAAAGCGGCCAATACCTTTCTCTAATTGATGCTAAAAGAGCTTGTGGACCAGTGTGAAGTAGACGGATATGTTCGTCACGCATAATTAGATCAGTTACAGTATTTTTACTAGGTAATACTAGTGGATGCTTTTCGTGATAAGCAAATGATGATTGATTTAATCGTCCACCTACTCTAATTAAGCCGGAGTCATCTATAAACGGATGCAAACATAATAACTTGCTTTTCGAGTGAACCGATTTGGATTTCCGCAAATCAGCGATTTCATTCGGAAAACATTGAATTTGAATAATTTTGATTATACAAGTTTCAGCGCTTCTTAACTCGCCAGTTGTAAGGTTGTTAATCTCACGTTCTTGTTGCGGTAATCTACAATTTGAAATGAATCTTAACACGTAAGCGAATACGCGCTTTAATTTCATAAATTCTTCTATTGACCAAAATTTCTTTAATTGCGAATCTAATTGCTCTAAACTACAATATGATTTGATGGGTGAAATATAACGTGCAGGAATGTTTCCTGAGATAACCCAGCCCAGCTGCGTTTTCTGTAATAATGGAAGATTTTTGCCTAATTCTATTTGACCTACAGATAACAAGTTCCAGAACAACTGTGAACCTATTAACATATCTATATTTTCTGCTTTATAGAAGTTAGGATCTGCTAATCGTATGTTATGTGGAATTTTTAATTTAGACGGATCAAAACTTAACTCGGCAATTGATCCGTAATTTTGTTCATTACTAAACACGATATTTCTGTTTGAAAGTTATTGCACAGTGAGGATATTCTAACATCTGTTTTAAATTGTATAGGTAATGAAACTTGATTGATTCCTGTTATGGATGCGTTTATACGGTGTTTTCTTAATTTTAAGACGGAACACATATTTTCAGTAATAAAATTTGATTGTGAGCCAGAATCGAGTAATACCCTACAGTTGTAATCTCTTCCATGGTTATCATAAACCTTTATGCAAGCTGTAGATAGAATTACTTGACCAACGTCATCGGAAGTTGCATGATTTGATATACTGGAAGTTGACTGTTGCTCACTTGGCATGAGCTGAGGTTCTGACACTTCAAGATGAAGTAGTGTATTATGTTTTTGACTACATTTCCTACATGTAGTAGATTTGCAGTCTCGTGAAAAATGCCCTTTGCGTAGGCAATTAATACATAATTTTAACGTTTTTGCTTTAAGTAAGCGTTGATCTATGGGTAGATTAAGAAACTCAGTACAATTATAAATGGAATGCTGTCCTTTACATAATGTACAATATATAGCACTGCTAACCAAGCAACCTTTAATGCTTGGTTTCATCGCCATCTGTTTAGAATTGCTATTGCGACCCGAGATCAATTTTGTATTGGTGATGCCATTTACCGTTTCTAGTATATCACACCGCTCGCGCAAAAATCATGAATATTCATTAAAATTTTGGCATTTCGCCTTTAATTTTGTAAAATTCCCATTCCCGTCTCGTAGTGTGATCTAATTTTGAATTAACTAGATGGATAAGCAGTGTGTCCCACTCATTTGTAGGTTGATTCAATGCTTTCAAAGCCCTCAAATGATTTAGAACCCGATCTAAAATCGTTCTAAGACTCACGTGTGATTCCTTTACAACTGGCTTAAGATTAAAAAGTGCGCTTACATGATTATAAACAATAAGACGTTTATTTTTAAATCTTTCGCGTAGAAGTTTCCATGCAATTGAATAGTTTGCCGCGGAAACTTCCAGCGACTGAATGACCGCTGCTGCTTCATTCTTTAGTGAAGATTTAAGATAGTGAAATTTCTGTATTTCGCTTATTGTATTATTCTGATGAATTAGTGAATCAAAAGTATCGTAAAACTCCATCCACTTGTCATAATTTCCCGCAAAAACCGGTAGCTGAACCGTTGGTAACTTAACACCCACTACATTCTGTACATTATTAGTTTGATCTACATGGTGGACTGTATACTGATTTTTTAAAATTGTTGACTAAAGTTTTAGCATACGCGGTCACCGAATAATATTTTGTTTCAAATTCATTTCTACTATTAAAATGTTCTTCTTCCACATCGTCACCCGATTCTACTAATTCGAGCTGAGACTGAACAGAATTAAATTCCTCTAGTATTGATTTAATATCCAACAATCTATTGTCCAATGCTTCTGAAACTTCCGGTTTCACGATTGGTTTGTCAATAGAATTTAAATAAGTTTCAAACCTAGTTAACTGACCTTTTATTTGACCGCGTTTCGTTACAAGAGTTTTTTTCTCAGCCATTTCAATATTGAATTTGTGCGTATAGAGGGTATGTATAATTATCAAGAGGATGAGGTAAGAAATATGAATTGACACTTACTTTGCTGTTTGAGAGTCGTAGTTGTATTGTTTCTTGAAATATGCAAACTTCTTTCAAGGAAACTGTTTCCTTTGTTGATGAGCTTTGGATTCCTGTTCTTGGAACGAAAATCCGCCTCGAATACACCAATAATTTGTGTACGACGATATCCGGATAGAAGAGACCAATGTTTTGTGTTTTAAATAATCCGACGGAACGAATTATTTTCCTTTTTGTTTGAGATAGCTTTGTAGATATAAATAAACACTAGCTGCATTTAATATTTATTCACATACATAACTACATTTGAATTTTTGATATATAAAATAACAAATTATCGTACTGGCTTGTACCAATATTTACTTGTTTTTTGCCATATTATTGCTTGATGGCCGTTGAAGCGAGACTTATTCTCACATGTGTTGTCTGGTGTACTCGGCGAAGAAAAACACGTGCACCGAGCAAAAACCTTTTATTTTAAATTTATGAGGAACGCTATTTATTTCGTTAGAAATAAGTATTCACATGCTTGTTTTCTCTGTCTCTCACGAACAAACTTTATTATACTTTTTTCCTATGTTCATGCTAAATATGGATCAAGTATGATGTACTTCTGCAGGAAGGTAAACATCTTCGATACGAACATGAAAGTACCTAGGCTTGGGGTACTTAACTGTGCCTGAAAAATAAGTCTATTCACTCTAGAAACTAGCGTTAAAGGAGAAATTACCGATTATAGAGCTGGTATAGTTTAAACGATCACTTGTGCAATTAGTGTATATAAGCACATTGCAATGGGGACAGTAATACTCTTATAACTACCCACAATATTGTTGAAATAAATGAGGTTCTATAATTCCTATGGATTAAATTAATGTAACTAGATTCCGTATTCACTGTATTTGAAATAATCTTATTTGCCCTCGCGGTCGTAACATGGTTTACGCAACATATTACATTTATACCAATGTTAATCTATTTCACATATCTCTCTCAATAAACTAGCTATGTAAAAGAAATAATATTCCTTAATTATAAATGTAAAGCTAAATTAATTAATGTACTTAACATGAGATATAAATACCTCCATTGATAAACGTTTCGCCAAACAGGCATACAAACACACATTATTTTATTTAGTTTAGAAGTGACATGAACGACGAGGATATTTTCTTAGCGAATCAAGTATGAAAGAATATCTCAGAAACAGAAAATGCCTATAGGTCTAACATACAATTTATAAAACTGTAGGCAGTGCTAAAATACAATTTAGATACTTCAGCTTACAACAGTTTACGACCTACAATGTGTTATGTGCGATTTTAAAGCATTTAGCATTTACAAATAGTGTAATAAAATAATACTGGTTTATACAACGAGTCAATAATGACAATTATTATTCCCGAGAGCCGAATTTACGAACCGAGCCGAGAAGCGGCGAGGGAGTACCTCGGCTCGAGGGTATAATAGTCATTATTGCGAGTTAGTATACACTATTTTATCAATGCCTAACTGGAGATTACTAGAAAATCAAAATAATTAAACGAAAATTTTAGATTACTATATCAATATAACGTTTGACGGTTTCACAGTTAGTAAAATGGCCGGACTTGTCTATCCTTACTATGACAACGTTATGTTCTTATTGGCAGAATGCAAGGAATAATGGGAACGTTGTCTCCGTACATGGCGAGATAGTAATATGACAAACCTTTCGATTAAAAGGCAGCGTCTTTTGCTTGAGAAACTTCGAGACTAAATTTATTACTCCCGCAATGGATTAGGGGAAAGCATGCGGAAAAATACGACAAGTTATTTGTATATTGCGCTATACCTGCTTTGCCTCTATGCGAGCACAAAAGCACTGAAGGTTTTGTGTTTTACATTCTTTATCTTTATTACAAGAGGTTTAGAAATCACCTGATTCGTTAAGTCATTGCATTGTGTGTAATTCACATACAATGAGCAACATACACAGATATCTGTCACGACATTCTATTGAGTTTAGATAATACTATGTTTTGAAAATTACACAGAATCTTCAATTAAGTGTGTTACTTAAACTGCCATTTAGTTAGAGTTAGATGTATGAAATGATTTTATATACAGGGTGTTTAAAAAAGATGCGGCAATATTAAAGGGGTTGATTGTCCAGGTCATTTTATACAAAAAAGTTTATAATAAACAAGGTCCGCAAACGCTTCGTTACCGATCTACAGCTGTTGAAGTTTAATTAAAAGAAACAGTAAAAATTAGATTTCTCCAAGACGGCATTAAAGATCATAATGAAATTTTAGGCATGTTATTTTTCAAGAAAAAAATAGGACGCCGCTGATTTCTCTAAAAATAAAAATATGTTTCTAGTCTTTGTTTAATTGTGAAGAAAAAAAGCTCACTTAACTTTCTATCATACGACGTACCGTTTTTTAGTAAAAAAAACACATTTTAGTGCATGTACATTTATTACAGAATTTTTTTTTTAAATAACAAGGGTTTTATTTAAGGGCAAAAACAAATATTTGACCATACCAACAATTTTAGCAAGCAAAAATCACAATAACTGTGCAAAGTGACCACCTCGAGCTCGGATGCAAGAATCCAATCTTCTCCTCATCGACTGGCGAACTCTCTCAAAAACAACAGGATCGGTTTCAATTGAGTTGCACCCAGCAATGATTCGATTTCTTAAGTCTTCTACGTTTTCCAATGGAGTAGCGTACACCAATGACTTCAAATGGCCCCACAGGAACAAATCCAGGGGATTTAAGTCCGGGGAAGTGTGGTCCACCTCGGCCAATCCAGCGATTTCCGTATGCTTGTGTTAAGAAATCACGAGTTACTTGACTAAAGTGGGCTGGTGCGCCATCGTGCATATACCACATTGCATCTCTAATTGCTAATGGTACGTCCTCCAGAAATTCAGGGAGCGTGTTTCCCAAAAAGTTGCGACACCTCTCCAGTTAGTCTCCTTGGTAAAAATACTGGTCCAATTAGGCAGTCACCCACAATCCCAAGCCAAACGTTCAAAAAAAACTGATGTTGAAAACGATTTTCAACAATTTCATGTGGATTTTCGTCACACCATACATGGTTATTATGGAAATTGCGTATTGCATTTCTTGAAAAATTCGCTTCATCGGTGAACAGAATCAACATCAGGAATTGAGGGATTTGAACCATTTTCTGCAAAAGCCATTGACAGAATGCAATGCGAGGAGGAAAATCAGCAGGTAGTAATGCTTGATCGCGTTGTATATGGAATGGGTACAACAAATTTTCCTTCAGAATGTGTGCCAAATAGTCCCATTACTTACATCCAAAGCGTCAGCAATTTTTCGAGTAGAAGTACCTCGATCTTCTCCAATCATGTCTAGCACATCCTCTTCCAGCTCTACAGTTCTTGCTGTCCTTGGCCTTCCTGCTCCTCCATTTCGTCTTAATGTGCCTGTTTCATAAAGACGCCGATGAATACTTTCGAAAGTTTTTCTATCAGGAGCATACGGCCAGGAAATCTTTCAGTATACAACCGCCTAGCTTCTAATACATTTCCATCAGCAAGTCCATAAATGTAGTGCATGTCGGTCATCTCTGCATTTGTATAGCGATTCATGATAAGGAAATTCAACAAATTCGACACATACAAAATTATTAATCATATGTCATTCAATATGTCAGTGAATAAAACAGGACTGTTTAAAATATTTTTGTAAGCATGATAAATGTACATGCACTAAAATGTGTTTTTTTTACTAAAAAACGTTACGTCGTACGATAAAAAGTTAAGAGAGCTTTTTTCTTCACAATTGAACAAAGAATAGCAACATATTTTTATTTTTAGAGAAATCAGCGGCGTCCTATTTTCTTCTTGAAAAATAGCACGCCTAAAATTTCATTATGATCTTTAATGCCCTCTTGGAGAAATCTAATTTTTACTGTTTCTTTTAATTAAACTTCAACACGCTGTAGATCGGTAACGAAGCGTTTGCGGACCTTGTTTATTATAAACTTTTTTGTATAAAATGACCTGGACAATCAACCCCTATAATATTGCCGCATCTTCTTTAAACACCCTGTATAATGAATTTTGTAATCACTCGATTTATCGTAACTTTCAATTGTTATAATTTACACAAGTGACACATGGTGGAGGTAATTAAAAAAAGTATTCGGCGATGTAATGACTTAAAGCAGATAATTGCATAAATTTCTTCTATAGCTGAAATAAAAGAGCAACTACATCTATTAACTTTCCCTCGACAATTTTTTCTATACTAACAAGTGGCATTTTACCCCAAGTAGCGTATTCACAAAATCAAATCTTCACCAGAGCGCAAAACGAAGGCAAAACGACAACGGCAAACGTTCGTCCGCGCTAAGAGTATCCGAAGTCCCCAGGTTAGCACGAGAAAAACAACCGTCGCCCTAAACAGATTCACGAGAAACGTTTCCTCTTTACTCGCTCCGTCGATCTTTAAGAGACTACGGACTTACCGATAAATTCATTTCTGCCACAGAGAATTCGAACGTAAATGCGGAAGTGAACTGGAGTAAGAAGATGAAGAAGACGAAGAGACTTCACACGAAATTTCTGACAAACGCGACGATGTAATTTTAGTCCAACGGACGAGAGGACGCGGATGGCACTCTGAACGATGACGAAACAGCAAAGGCAAATCAAAGCTGACCTTGCCGTGAGAAGAAAGGACCAACCGGCATTTGTATGCGGTAGGCGTACGCGCCAATATTTGCCGAGGGCGAAAAATGAAAAGAGATGTCGGGGAAGCGTTAGAGGAGGACTTTCGTCATTAGGGAATAGGAAGGTAGTTCATTCCGCCTGAATCGGCCAAAAAGGAATGAAAACACGGATGCGACTGCGGTCTGAATTTAAAAACTGTGGGGTTTTGTAATTACTTCTGTGTTAAGAAACGTCTCTGAGTATTCTTTGTTTATCGTAATTCAATTGTTTTCATTATGCCGAGAGAAAATAAAAAAAAAACTGTGTGGAGCCAAATTTTTTTTACAGCAACTAGCACGCATACATGCAATGTAGGTCTCATTTTACTGATGCATACGTGAAGCTGAGATTATCCTCCACTAAGTTTATAAAAATTAGCGGAATATACTAAGTTGTAGTTAAGTATATACGGGCACTGATAAATTATCTTGAAATACTAAATTGAAAACTCATTTAGCAAATTTGTTCAAACTCGTCTGATCAGCTGCTTTGTATTTATTTGTACAAGCTTTGGTAATTTCGTAAATTAAATAATCTTTAACACATCACTTGATGTTCTGATATCGATATCACAGAGAACATAGTAGAGAGAGCATTACGCAATGGCAGCTTTGATAGATCTTTTCAAAATTGGAATGAAAACCTTATATGCGCAAGCATACGAATGGGGCCCGGATTGTTTGGGAGAACTATTATATAACAATAATATGAATCGGTATTAAAGTCTGAGTCAATCAGTACCATTAGAATACTTTTGCTATCTTTGGAAACAATTCTATCCCGTTAGTATTTAAGCAATTTATCCCTCTGAGGCCAATTGTTAGCTCCAGAAATTCTCCGTGTCATCCACTTGCCAAGTTCCTACTGGACATAATTACCCCAATATCAGGAAATACACAATCGGCAATTTCAAACACTGAACACTTCATCAATAAAATCAAGAACATAAACATTGGGGAAGAAGATAAATTGGTGAGCTTTGATGTTACTAGCCTGTTTACCAATGTACCAACAGGGCCTACATTAACAATTGTCAAAAACAGACTCTCCTTGGATGCCACATTGCATGAAAGAACATTGCTTAGTGTGGAAGCAATTGTAGAACTGCTGGCCATCTGCGTTAACACAACCTACTTCCAAGTTGGCGAAAAATTCTACCAACAAGAATTCGGAATGGCTATGGGTTCCCCACTATCTCCAGTATTGAGCAATATCTACATGGAAGACTTCGAACAGAGAGCTATGGATTCGTATAACCTAAAACCAAAGTTGTGGCTAAGATACGTAGACGATACTTTTGTCATATGGCCACACGGGGAAGATACAATAGAAGGATTCCTGCAACATCTGAACAGCTTAGAAGAATCCATAAAATTCACCATGGAACTGGAAGCTTACAATAAGATTCCATTCCTAGATGTCCTGATCAACAAAAACGATAATGGCACACTAAAAACAAAAGTATATAAAAAGCCTACGCACACAGGGCAGTACCTACATCACGATTCCAACCATCCTCACAATGTTAAGGTTGGAGTCGCACGCTGCCTATACGATAGGGCACGAACGATATGCTCCGATGAAAGAGATAGAGAGGAGGAACAAAAATCCATCACTGAAATGCTTAAACGAAATGGTTACACGAAGAAAACGTTGTCGAAAGCCAAAGAGGTCCGGGCACCACAGAACACAACCCAAGAACAACAACAAGAAAAAGTACATACCACGGTCATCCCGTACGTTAAAGGGCTCTCGGAAAAAATCAGAAGAATTGGCAACAACTACAAAATTAGAACAGCCATAAAAACAATAAACAACAATAGGTCCACTCTAACTAAAACAAAACCCGACAACGAAGACCAGCAAACAAAGAATTGCATATACAAAATACCATGCGAGTGTGGAAGATCATACATTGGAGAAACTAGCAGACCCCTAAGAGTCAGAATAAAAGAACACCAAAGAATGGTCAGCTTAGGGGAAACAGAAAAATCGCAGCTGGCGGAACATGCTTGGGAAGAAGATCACAACATCGCATGGAACGAGGCGACAATCCTGGCCAAACAAGAACACGGCCAAAAAAGAAAAATTACTGAAACAGCGTATATGAAGATAACACCTGACACGATCAGTACGCCCAGCCTGGAGATAAAGAATTTCTGGCTCCCTATGATGAGAGAATGTGTTAACCGAAGACCGGCAGCCACGAGACCGGAGAATAATAACTACTACTACTAACTAACACGAGAAAAAATAGCATATTGCGCATACACACTGAACCTATAGAAAAGGTGTGGATTTGACATTTGTCAAATTATGTCATATATTTTTTAACGTCAAAATAATCTTTCCTTTTTTGCTAATAGTTTTTTCTTAATTAGTCGAGTGGTAAAGTAGTTATACAAATATGAACCCTGATGATGGCAGTAGAAGGACTGCCGAAACGTTGGAATATCAAGTTTCCACAAACGATGGAAATAGCTCAAACAATTTTTTTAACTCAAGTTATCCATCGTCAACAATTTCACGTCATGAGTCAATTAAACTATGTTTTCATATTATCTTAATTTAAATATAAGAATTTAAGGTATATAACTGGCATTGGAAATAGGTAGGTAGCCTTGATTTTAATTAATACACAAAATAATTTTGGCTGAATATTTTAAAAAATATATTATTCCCTCTACTCTTATCATGTATAACAAACATGTGTGCTTATCGAAACAAATGTTGTAGTCCTACTGGTAGCGCAGTTGGAAGCGAATCTGACTAGTAACTAGAAACTAAAGATGACAAATTGTGTTTATGCGTTATTAGTTTGTTGTAAATTTACATATTTGTAAATAAACCTACTTAATAATCATATTGAATGCTACCATTCTTACTATACAATGCAAATTCAAAATTTAAAATAGAAAAGGTAAATATATAGAACGAACTACCCGAAAAAGTGATATCAGTTCTATCGTAATTTCTCAACTTTGATAATGGATCGGGATAAATAACGAGAAAGCACGTAGTACCTGCAAATGAAGACATATCAGCGTATTTTTACGACACCCCATACCTAAACAGCCTGAATAACGAGTCTGGAGTAAATAAAATTTTACCGGGAGATGTTTTATGGGCCATAGAAGTAATTATGGCTGCCAAAATGCTCCTTAAACGGTCCATATTCGGCGGCAGGAAAGTTTATGTGCCTTCTGATGTTGCGTGTCATCCCTCCTTGTACTTGACATTTATGTTCCGATAGGGCATGGTGATGTAATATTCAGAATGAATAAAATATTAAATATCATGAAATACATTTTCCTTGCGAATAAAGTGCGTTATTTGTGCTCTTTTGAATATGTTATGTAACAGGCATTAAATGGAAATTTAATGAAAATTCCAAAAGTGGTACTTCCGGTTCGAATTTTGAAATTTCCTATGTACAAAAAATACTGAAAATTCAGCTCTAAATACTTTTGTACTCTTGATAAATACAAATAGAATGCAAATTTACGACATATATACAAAAAGTCGCTATCCGATAAGAGTAAAAGTTTCACTTCCGGTCCGATTTTCAAATTTTTTTTATAAAAAAGGTATTGAAAATTATCTTTTAAATTTCTTGGGACTCATAATGTACCTGCCTAGAAAACATGACTTGCGAGATATACGCAAAAACTGATTTTCGATAATAGTAAAAGACCTCCTTCCGGTATGAATTTCAAAAAAGTTTTTTAATAAAATTTATTTCAAATTTAATTTGGAGTTCATTTGAATTCTTTATAAATTTATTTAAACTTAGTACTTGACAAAGTATTGACAAAATTTGATTTTCTCACTGAAGAAAGTTACTTTAAAACGTGGACATCTGCAAAAATCTCGAGGACGACAATTTTCATTATCACAATACTTCCTTATACTACGTATAAGAAAGTAAAAAGTTGGGAATATAGATGCTAGTGCATTTCATCTAAATTAAATATTGCAGCTGTACTTTGTTCCAATAATATTCATGCATTTACTTCATTTCAACTGATATTATAATTTTCATAAGATTAAATGTTCACTTGTAACGACAGCCTTACGAAAATTTGCTTCCAGGTTATGAACCGTCATTTCGATCAATCAGTGTCAATTCGCTATGACGCAAGCCCGAAACGTCAGAAATGACTGACAAAATCCTGTTAGCCGTGCAATACAAAAAGTGTTGGCCACTCAGAGAGATTAATTACTGAAAATATCAAAGACGGAATCTATAGTGATCTACAAATGAGATATAGAATACGAAAGATTATTAAGAAAGATTCTAAATGGTCACGTCTGTCGACGACTTGCGAAGTTTAAATGAGAGAAAGCCTATAAATTTGGTCCAGTTTACGGATTAAAGGTGCACTTATTTAACTGGACACAAGAAAATGATTGGGTTTACATAATTTCAACCTAAATAATGTTATGTTCTGAAGAAATATATGTTTACAGTCCTGGTAATAATTCTTAGTGTAAACTTTAAATGCACATCAAATTTACAAGCATATACAATATTTAGCCAAATCCAGGCCAGCCAGAAGTAACTAAAGTATGTGCATTTTTTAGGGAACGGTTGCGAACAACAACGGGTCTTTTGACTGGTCATGCACCTGTTAAAGTGCATCTCAACAGGATAGGCCTGTATAATGGAGACCTTAGTTGTAGCCTCTGCAACACGGAATCAGAAACAGTCGGGCATATCCTGGTAAACTGTGAGGCACTGGATCACAGGAGGCAACGCATCTTTGGGCAACCGAACGTAGACCCAGAGATGCTCAAGAGATACCCATGTAAAGGACCTGTACAGACTTGTACAGGATACAACATTGCTGGAGTGGATAACATAGATAACACAGGTTGAGCACAATAAGCCTTATTGGCTGCAGTGCAAACTGGAGAGGTTAGTCAGACAGGCCTGGAGAAAAAGAAATGTGCATATTTTCATTTTCATTTACATTTTTTCAATATAGTGTATGTATATGACATATCTACAGTAAGTCCAGAATAAGTTTGAATAAAATGATGTTTTAATAAGGTGCAGTTAAATGCAACTTAAAAAGGACCGAGACCAATCGTAAATTACCGTAGAATATTTGTGACCCTCGCGAATTGCCACATATTTTAGAAATTTCAATAATAGTATTAGAAATTTTGCCATTCAACTCTAACGAATTATATCCTTCACTAGTCTAAATAAAATGTTAGCATGTCTTTTTTTATTTTTTGCACAACTTCTACTGAACAAGTCTGTCACATTAAAACGTTTATATTTGATACTTTAATACGACTTGGTTCTATAGTTTTTGTTATCAATCTCAAAAATATAAAATTAGTGACAAAGTAACACTTTCTACAATCAAAGCGGGTATCGTAAAATTTATAGTACGGATATATAAAAAAGACTCTTATTAATACGTTCATTGGTGATCTAATGCACTTATCCTAGTTGTAAGGACATAAAGTTGTACGTAGGCACGTATTTCTAGAAGCCACTCAAAAAAATATATGCAGGTGAATGGTATGTGATTCAATTTTATTGATTATTAAGGTAAGCAGAAATATATTACTGTGCATATCGACGATGTCATATCTATTGTCACTCCTAGATCAAATAATACGAAAATGGACATTGTGTACCTCGTAGTGACGTTGCGTGTTGTCCCCAAATTGAGGATTTAATGCCATAAACGTAATTCCTAAGGATAATTTTATAAATTACTGACATAAACAAATTAACTCTGATTAATTCGTTTATGTCAGTAATTTTCAACATTTAAAATTACAGATTCTTAATGCTATTTCATAGTTTTTTAAAGTTGTATTTATTTTGTTAATTAAATATTTAGATACAACTCTGGTGCTAGCACAAATGAAGGAAAATGTTTCCAGATTGGCGATTAAATAACATAAAAGTTTCTAAATCGAAATGAGTAAATAAATTACAGGGACCCGTTATAAGCATATATGTATGTGTAAATTAATGAGAATTAAATTCAGCTTACCAGTCGCTGAAAAGTAATACTATAGTAGGGTACATGTTTATTCTTTTGTAACATGTTAAATTTTTAATTTTTAATTGTTATTTCTAGAGCGAAATGTTTATTTTTGGAGGCCTGTATGAATTATATTAAAGTCATAAATTTCAGTTTTAATTTCATTTTACTTTGCTAATTATCGATTTATTATTTCGATCTGTCCTTGTATAGATGTCTGTGATATTTTCGGGAACATCCGTATGTAATTGATTTATTATGCAGTTACTGTTTCTAACTTTATTTCACTTTTTTTTTAAATATTATACGTCCTCTAACCTTCAATTCGTATATCTTGTTTATTTATTCGAATGTGTTCTTCGCACTTTTGATAATTCTTTCAGAAATAGGTGCGTACACATGTTATGCGGCTAAGTAGACAGCGTTTATCACACTTTTTGTCAAGTCTCTGTTAAGGATAGTTGTGAATTGTTGTATAGAAAGACACTAATGTTTCACGTCGACACGCTATTTTATAACTTTCGCAAATTATTTTGGCGCCTGGCCGATAGCTAAGTATAAGTAGCGGAAGTCTTTACTTATGTTAGATGCTTGATTTTAGGTTCAATAAAATTTGAGATATGGTCCCTGCATAATTAATTAGTAGGATACATGTGGCGTGCTTTTAGGTAGGCTTTGGTTGCAATTAGTTTTTCTGGATTTTCCGATTAGATCCTAATTTCTAGTCATCGTTTTCTTTTTATTGTATTATTCATACTCCCCGAAGCCTGATTACTCAATTGAGGAGCGATATTTAAGAAATAGTAAGGGAATTTTAAGACTTCGTTATTTTTGTTGGATTCCATCTGGGTCGGAAGTAATTTCTGACGGAAGTGTCAAAAAATTTCCGCTATTGGGAACTATAATAAATGGCTAAGGTCATGTAAAACTGTTTTGTTGTTGTTGTTGTTTATATTGTATATGTCTCGTCTATTTACGCAACCATAAGCGTCAGTTTCCAATTAAAATTAATTTTAATTTCATGCTAAATGAAATCGTTGGTCATTGACTTCTACCGAAGCATTCTATTGTTGTGTGTATCACATTAATCTTTAGTTTTGTCTCCAAATATTTGTTGTGAAGTGTAGATAATTTAATTTTTCACGTCTAACTAATTTTTAATTGCTTAATTTACCTTACACTCATTTTCAAGCACTCAGTTCTAAACTATAATCACTAATTGTTACTTTTGTTAATATTTTAATAAATATTGTGTTATAATTTCATTTGTAACATATAATATTATATTAGGAATGTCTCTTCTTAATATAATATAAGTTCCCGACTCATTCCCTTCTCCGCAACGGGCATAGCGGCGGCAAGCTATCCTGCATTTTGCAAAACACTATACTTACCCCTGCTTACAGCGAGTGGGTTGCAAATGGGCAGTGAATGCCAACACTTCCCCTCTTTTATCTTTTCTTTTTGTCGTGTTTTATATCATTTAGTTTTTTTCTTTAAGTGGACAGGTAATTAATCATTGTAGTACTCTGGCGTGTTTATTTCATGAAATGAATACATTATTCTCAGAGTGAAAAACTATTTTAAAATTGTAATTACGTTATTATTTCTGTCAAGGTGTTATTAATAACACAATACCATGAATTGCTCTAAGGGAAGATGCTGTTGTTTAGTATAAAGATATAACTATAACGTATCCCGCTGCCTCCCTCAGACAATGCGTTGCCCTAGTCAATTGAACTGTCTTCTCTGGATGCCCACGCACCTGAAGATAAGCAACTTTACATGCACTGTGCGTTGTACAAATCGGTCTATTAACGGATTGGTTAAAAGAAAATAGATTACTACTCGGTTCGTGGATGCACAATCAAAGTAGCGAAAAGAATTGCGGTAATTAATACTGTTTGTTTCGTGGATGCACAATCAGAATAGCAGAGGCGGTTTCATGATTAATTGCTATTTGATGCACAATCTAACCAACAATCATTAATAGCGGAGGTAATTACTTCTCAGTGAGTGAATGCACCACCAGACAGGTAATTAGGCGCAGGTGCGATCAGGTAAACGTACAGATATTAAGTTACTTAATTTAATAATGTAGATATCGTTTTTTTTTTGACAATAAGCATATACGTGACCAAATCGTGTTAACGCCCACTCGAACACATAGTTAATGAATCCGAACCATTCTTAAAGTGATGTAGGCCCCTAGGATGATATTACTTTAAAATAGCTGGTTACAATAAAATTTACATATACAGAAAATCATACAAATATTTGAGGAAATGCATTTGAATGAAAATATCGAATTTATTAAAGCAAAAGTTATGCAAAAATATTTAATATATTTATTATTTCAATATTTTTATACACGGGCGAACGAAAGTTCATTACAAAGTAAACAAAAAACATAAATCTAGGCATTAAAATTAAATGTAGTTACTTTAACGCAACCTCATTGACAGTTTTCGTAACTCAAAGCAAGAAGTTGTCAATAAAAGCACGTTTACAAGTAAATTACGTCTGTAGCAGTACTGGCCGCCCATCCGTCAATTGCACAATTTATTTTTCATCATCAATATACGTTCGCAGACGTATTTACGATAAACTGGGATACGGGAAAGGATTGATAGCTTCTGGACGTAGATATAATGCAGAAAAAATTTTAATTTTCTGCGCAAACTCCGGCGGCTTTCATAAAATACACAACATTGTACTCTGGACATTAATAAATAATATAAATGCACTTTCATCCTATACATATTTTATACGTAGGTCAATGTTTATTTTTAAGAAAAATCACGATGGTGATGTGGAAACTTAGCAGGAAAAGATGGAAGTTTGATAGAAAAAAGAGCGGCAGAGTGTTCACCCCAGAAAATCAGATGTCGAAACTCAAATTAATATTTTATGATCTTACGGGATGTGATATAAAGTTAGCAGTTCTTACATGAATCATGAATCTCAACTCGGAACATGGAATATAATTTTGTTTAAATTGCGAGAACATATAGACCTAGCGAAATAAAGAACAAATACTCTCACGACAAATATTCGAACTAACTCAGAGAGATAGTAAAAAAAGTAGAAATTCATGCTCTTGAAGTGAGAAAGAAGGTGGCAATGTGGAGGAAATGCTGTTCAAAGTCGAAGAAGTTGGGCATTCATCGGATTAGTTTATCTGAGGTAAAAAGTGTAAGGAAATAAAAACCAAGAAAAGAATACGTAAATCGAAAGATCTATGTATGAGTTTCTGAAATAAAGTGGAAACGATACAAAGCGCAAAAAAACTAGTTGAAAATGCATCTGGGAAAAAACGGCCAAATACTACCAAGATAAAGCGAAGGCTCCAAAGTATTTCAAATTAAAAGTATATTATATATGAATACACTCAATCGTGTTCTGTTGATGTTAGCAACCACCATAATGAATAAGAAGTTTATTGTAAATTACTATGTATACAAATGATTCTGATTGAATTAGTTTTTTGTGTGAGGATTTTGGTGAATCTTCAACTTTTTATTTGCAAATCTTCGGTTTATAAAAATATTTTAAAGTTTTCATTTGTCTAACGGAAAATTTGCCAGAACTTAGTTTGTCAGTATTTGCAGAGATAAATATGTAGGACTGTGTACACGAATTTTGTTTTGATGGTTTAGAGAAAAAAAGGTTTTGTGATGATTGTAGATTGATTATGTTTAATAAGCCTTATACATTGTGGAAATGCAAAATAACTTTAGTTAGCCACGTGTAGTGTTTCAGTTTTAATCAATACATCGCTTATTGATTTAAATGTGAATCTTTTCTTGAGTAAATGAGTTTTTTTGTGGACGAGTGCCTAGTGAAGATATAATAATTATGGAGTAGAGTAATATTGACATTACAACAAGCAATGCAGAAGTACGAAAACCTTATCGAACGTGGAAAAAGAATCTAACTACATACATATATACGCGAGGTAATAAGAGTCACGTCCTGTATTGATTATTTGTTTAGCAAAGCTATAGGAATACATAAGTGTTTGATGCTGCGAATCCTTAGCGCCTGTTTCACATACATACATTAACTTTTTGAAACAAATACACTGAACACCTTTTGACAACAATATTCCTAAAACATAATTTGTACCTATTGGAGAAAATTGCGGAACTGCGATTCTGGATCCTTGATTTATAGGACATAATTGGCATATTTTTCGGTAATCTTTTGTTGTAATTAGTTGTTGTGGATCTCTTATGGTATCTCAATTTCTAATTCTCATTTCTTTCTTAGTGTTTTCTTTGTACTCCCGTTGCTCGCTAACTCTCGTGAGGCGGGTTATTTGAAGCTAAATTGAAGAGTCTAGTGACCTAGTGGACGGCTCCATTGAACCGCCATTTTGTTGAGTTCACCTCTGCGGACGGAATTCAAATGGAGTTATCAAGTATTTCCTCGAGCAGCATCCAACAGTGGATTAAGGTCATGTAAGAGGCTGTTGTCTATATTATGGTCTCCTATTTGCGCAACTACAACCGTTAATTACTTGGCTAATTAAATTTGAAATTAATTAAGTAAACTTGGGTTATTAACCTTGATAGCACTGGTTAGTTGTGGCCATCACTTTAGTTCTTTTTTTTTTGTAAAATTGTCGTAAATCATAGGAGATTTAATTTCTTGTCAGTTTAACTCTTTTTTTAAAAAATTCGCTTCTAATACACATATTTTCTATTTTTTACAATATAATTGTGCATTTACTATCAAACACTTAATTGTAAACTAAACATTTCAAATACTAGTATTTTTATTTATTGTGCCGTAATTTCATTTGTAAAATATAATATATAAGAATATATATTTCTATATTTCAGAACACTTGCGCCGAGAGGCATTACTTGTGCGTAATTCTGTACACAAAAGATGCGTACCCCCTCCTTTTGCGTTGCTATTTTTATCCATCACCGTTTGTATATACTATCTGTTTTTTTCTCTTATTTGTAATTACTCTAAGACACTTAATTTTTTATTTAATTGTTTCGATACTATAAAGAGTCAACCCTAAAACTCAGAATCTTTTGGTAAATTATAACTTCAACCTTCAGTACAATATCAATATTTATAGGAGGGAATTTAGATTTTAATCTACGTATAGCAATTTCGAGTAGGTTCTCATTTATTTGTCGTTAATTTGTCTCACATTACAAAGTTTATGAAACCTAGCTTCCTTTTTTTAATGCTGATTGCAGTTGCATACGTTTAACAATCCTTTCCCTCCTTTTGTGTGACTGCGCCCTCAGAAAGTTCGTCAAATATATCAATGGATAGGAGACACCATTTTGGACCGTCGTTCCAAGGAGTTAGTCCGACCAATTCCCTTCTCCGCAACAGGCATAGCGGCGACAAGCTATCCTGTATTACAGACTGACAATAGAGTTCCGATCAGAGTTAAGTAGCTGCATAAGTAAAGCACTTAAAGATCGCGTCTCCTAGATTTAGAATTGAAGACGATCGATTCGCGAAGCGCCATACTTGCCGCTGTTGACGACCAGGCAGTAGTAATGGTAATAGCGATATCGATACATTTAATAAAACAAACATATTATTGTCAGTGAAATCGATAGGCAGGAAGTAGAAGTCTACTTTGGATAAAAAAAAAATCAAATTTCACCACTATTTCCTCAACTACTAAGTTGACACAAATTTCTATAAAATACAAATCAAATCAAAATAGCATAGTCTTGCAAAATATCTTGCGATATATACATTCAATAAAGATTTAGCCAGAGTACAGAGGTATATACTGCTTGCGTTGAAACAATTTTCGTATTGAATTAATTTCAACATTCAGTCCGGAGGTAACAGTTTATGCCCAAATTTATTTTTATTAGATTTAAAACTTAATTTGGAGTAACGTTGGTATAAAAGAAATCGGAGGAACGTACGTATAAGAAAGTCGTGTACTGTCTACACCTTCATTCTTTAAATAACTTCCAAGAATGATAAATTTCTAATTCCATAAAAAGTTCTAAATATACCATATATATAACTATCTTACATAAATTTGAATGTAGAAAAGCAGAAAATTCAGATACATTCAAAATTCAAATAATACGAAGCAGTTAGCGTATGGAATGGATTATACGCAGATATGAGTTCCATATCCGTACTAAAATAGAAAAATTTCAATATTTACGAATTCCATGTATGAATTCCACATTGAAAATAACATATTTACAAAACTGAATGCTGTATATACCATTCTTAAATATATGTATGTACATGGCATGAGATCAATGCTAATATTTTTGCAAACCAATCACTAAGAAGGTTTAACCTCATTATTGCTAGTAAGATAAATTCTTATAAAAATAGAATGAATAGACAAGGTGAAAACATTAGTCATGGATAGGTTCTGACAAAATGAAAAACGCATTCAACGCCAGTACATAAACAAAAGTAAAAAATAAAAAAAAATTAGTAACATAACGGGTTGAATTAAATGTGTAAAATACGCAGGTGATGAATTCCTCAAGCAAAAATCGGCAATGCATAAATATTTTGAGATATACAATATAACTTACAGCGTATCTAATCTTAGAATCATTGATTTACATTATAGGAGTGCCTAGAACAAAACTGATTAGTTCTTGTTTCAAAACAAAATAATATTTTAAATTCGTTTGCCACGACATAAATTTTGTTATAACATTCATATAAATAAAAATTAAATATTGTTCGAATTTAGGCAAATAAAAATCGGAAAAGTTGCCCGGAAAATTAAAAAATTCGGGAAAACTGAATATGCCTGTAAGCAAACTGTAATACACATTAACTGCAAGGCATATCACCGGATGGAAAGACATAAATCGACAAAGTTGCAGCTCTTGTGGATCCGGAAATATCGTCGATAAACATTAAATTTCCAGAAAATATTTCCAGAAACAAGTATACAGACAGGAATCTAATTCACATTCACTACAAGGCATATCACCGGATGGAAAGATATAAATCGACAAAGGTACCGGCAGTTCTTGTGGATGGGGAAATATTGTTGACAAAAATTAAATAAGTTACATGACAATATTTGCAAAAACTAAAAACTGGAATCTAATATACGTTCATCACTGCAAGGCATATCACCGGATGGAAAGATATAAATAAACAAAGTTGCAGCTTTTGTGGGCCCGGAAATATCGTCGACAAGAATTAAATATCATGAAAATATTTGCAGAAACAAGTACGCAAACTGGAATAGATATATACACGTTGATTACAAGGCATATCACAAGATGGAAAGATTAAATCGACAGAGCTGCAGCTCTTGTGGATGTCGAAATATCCTCGACAAAAATTAAACTAATTTCATGACAATAGTTACACAAACAATTATGTAAACTGGAATCTAATACACGTTCACTGCAAGGCATATCACCGGATGGAAAGATGTAAATCGACAAAGCTGCAGCTCTTGTGGATGCGGAAATATAGTCTACAAAAATTAAACAAATTTCACGACAATGTTTACAGAAACAAGTGTGGCGTTCTCCGAGAAAAGGGACCTAGTGTGTCCAAAAATAGGTTTTGACTGAAGAGTGGATTTTGGTACCTAAAAGTGTGTAGAATAACATGAAGTGAGCTAAATTTGTGATAAAAAATTATTTATATTATAAAAACGTAAAAAATAAAGTTGAGAAATACAAGAAATGAACAAATTTGCAAAAACTGTAGTGATAAGAATTAAGTATCACAACAAACAGAGCAGCAACACTTGACGGTATCGTCACGCTATAAGCCAAAAAAATACGGAGCGAGATGGGAACAACGTTACCATAGTAGTACCCAATCATAACTAATCATAACGAATCGCTTCTCTCAACTAAAGGCGTGTTTACAGTAATGTTGCACTGCGCAACTATAAACGCATTTTTCTCAAAACTTCATTTTCGCACACTAGGTCCCTTTTCTCGGAGAACGCCACAAGTATGTAAACGGGAATCTAACACACGTTCACTGCAAGGCACGGATGGGAAGATTTAAATCGACGAAGCTGCAACTCATGTGGATGCGAAAATAGCCACGACAAAAATTAATCAAATTTCATGAAAATATTAACAAAAACAAGTATGTAACTGGAATCAATACACGTTCACTGAAAGGCATATCACAGGATAGAAAGATTAAATCGATAAGGCTGCAGCTCTTGTGGATGCGGAAACATCTTCGACAAAAAATAAACAAATTTCACGACAATTTTTACACAAACAAGTATACAAACTAGAATTCTAATACACGTTCAGTACAAGGCATATCACCAGATAGAAAGATATAAATCGACGAAGCTGAAGGTCTTGTGGATGCGAAAATATCCTCGACAAAAATTAAACAAATTTTATATAATATAATATGGTTCACCTTGTGATTGGGGAGCTGAGATTGAAACAGTTAAACATACTGTTGAAAAATGTCCTCTAGCTAAGTTTGAATTTGGATTCACATGTTTACATAATTTAACTCCAGAGGCTGGCGCTGGGATCTTAACAACTAAAGACCTTTAGTATTGTGACGCTGTAATGGAGGTTTTTTATTTTGCAGATTTCTTCCTACATCCTAGACCAAATGGTGCAGTGTTTTAAAGGGCCCCTGCAGTCCTTTTAAATATACTTCTACGTTTGTTATATAATTTATATGTTTTTTTTTGTATCTGTCATGTAGTTTCATACGAATATATATAGTTTAAATATCAATAATAGCGGTTATCATTCTTAGATTTAAAAAAAATAACGGAAAAGACATTAAAAACTGATGCTATTAGAAACTCGACACAGATAGAGAAACTTTATTAAAGATATATAACTAGTATTACAAATTTAATATTACTTTTTCCAAACATTAATATATTACTACTAATATGTTGAGCACTTGTGAAAATACTAAATGGAATGGAATAAAAACAAAATGATGTGTGCAGTGCACATGAAATGTAGAACATATAGTTTTAATAAACTATTGTTGTTGTGAAAAAGGTATTGTTATTCCATTCTAAATAATATATTAGTTCAAAATGAGTTATTGTCAACAGAGAAAGCAACAAACAAAGTAAAATTACGGTAGATCGTGTTATCCGCTCGCAAGATGTTTCAAGAATATTCTGTATTCCCAAAGTTATGTATAGCGTACACCTGGGAAACGATCAGTATTGGTTTAACTTCGAGTTGCGTCCTGAGAATAGAAACAACGTGTTTGGGGCTGACTATGTACGTACAAATGCTATTCAGAAGATGGAATTGTCATGTTTGCTTCAATATTGGAAGCGTCTAATAAAAATAGCATACTGTTAATATACTTCATATATGTATTGGGAATTCTTTAAATCCATGGGTCGGCTTTTTCCAAATCCGATAAAAAAAAACTCGGTTAAGTAAAGACTGATTAATTATAACCAACGTTTTTCAATAAGAAGAAATATTCCGAAATAACAGAGTTTATGGATTTATTGTACAATGTTGCCAATATATACATATAGTGCATTTGATCTAAATTGTATATTACAGCTATATTTTGTCCTAATAACATTTGAGCCATTTTCTATATGTTTTTTGTGATTTTTTGGTCCTTCTTAAGATTATATCGTGCAGAATTAGGAATTTAATTTTAGTAAATAAACTGTAGGAATTTATTTTGTCAAGATAGCCTCCGAAGATTTCTGTGTACATAGTATATATTTAAAAACATTAATATTAAGTAAAAGGTGTAATGCAACAAACTTGAGTGATACAGGAACAAATTTACCGATTACTCTTACTGATAAATACGAAAGTTTTGTGGAAAATCGCTGAAATAATTTTAGTCTAAGTAATGTTCTGAAAGAACCGTAGCTAGTGTGGCTGACACCTATTTCTCTAGCAACGCCTCTAATGTGTACCACTCACATTCCAGCATTACCACACGTTCGTTTTCAAGTGATGTCAGCATGGTGACAAAATTGTTACTAATCGATATATCTTTTTTTTTCTTACGATGAAAAGGTATAAGTAATAAATCGATGAATCAATTTACATGCAAACAATTTATTGTGTTCCAAATATTTATTTGTCACAAAGATTTATATTAATATCAATCGATGGTGACAAAATTTTTACTTATTGATATTCCTTTTTTTCCTCACGATGAGACAGTATAAGTAATAAACCGATTCCTTCAATCAACGGTTAAAGTGTATATACCGTATGTGTCAATTTTCATTAGGTACGTGGCACCCCTACTGTCCGTCACCAATCTCGACAACAATCGACATCACAACGATTTTCTCCGATCTTCCCACTTCTCCCAACCAGATTTTACATTCAATGTTTAGCTGCGAACACGTTGCGATCTAGTCTGCAATAAAAGCCGTCTTATTACTTGAACAGGAAACATCAAATGGCCGCCGCGATCTCCTGATCTAGTAGTTTATTATTATTTTCAGAATCCTTTTTTATTTACCTTATTTTTAATTTTATTAGAATTACGCTTTTGTTTGTGTCATGCAGCGTGAACGCAGCTTAATAATTCTCTGCATTTACTGAAAGGAAAAAGAAAAACAAATCCTTGCAACTCGTAAATATTATTTCTGAACGCATTACAAACACCCAAGCCGGTGGTCGAATAGTTACTGCTACCCACGCTAACTTGTATTTACCAGCATGCATCGGTCGTGCTGGCATTGGAAAGGAAAGAAGGGACTATGTTGCCACGTACTGTATGGATTAATCGCCTATGGCTAATGAAAATTGACACATGCTGTATGTATAAATGTTAAATATATTTTCGTTAATGATAATATATACAATAATAATAATTCATTCTTATTGTATTCAGATTAGTGTCTTGATCATAAAATAAAACAAACTCTAAAATAATCAGAGTATTAACATATACTTACAATGCGAGTGAAGAGTCCACATAAAATCGATAAAATTGCAATAACCTCGCAAATAAAAACCGCGTGATGTAACAGTTGCACACTGCTTCGTTCTTTTTTATTATATTTGTATAACATATGTTGTATTCTTTATGATGTATATATTCATCCAAATATTTTACGTAGAAACTCATTGTCGCCGAAAAGATTGATTATTTCATTCATAATAAAACTATAGCTCGACCTACAAAAATCAGAGAGATATACTTTGGACTGTCAACCTTTTTTTTTAAGAAGACTGTACACTACTCCTTCAACCCCAGCCCAGTCTGAAGTGTATAAAGTGCGTAAGCTTCCAACGTGAATCTGCAAGCTTCCGTAATTTTTCAGTACTGTTTAGGATATATCAATAACATATTTAAACCGAGTCCAAAATATGTTGTACTAAAATGATGTTTTAATAAGGTGCTGTTATATGCAATACATATTTAATAGGATATCAAGCGCAAGTAGAGATTGCCATAAAATATTTAGATTATGCACATGTGTAAAGAATCGTAATCACCGTTTAACTTTTTATAAGTCCGCGAAACACCGGTTAACATTTGTCTAGTTAATGACATTCTGAATCAATGATTAGCTCTAACGAGTGTTGGAAAAACGCAAATTTGAACTAAATGTTATTCAACAATAACGCTAACCCGCATTTTATCGGAGTATATAAACCGGCTTAATATACTACAGAAGCTGGGTTGTTAAAATTAGTTAAATTGTTCTGTTCTCGATATCGACCAATATTCATGGAATGGATAATGACACTATATTTTAACAATCAATTATGCTTACAATAGTCTAGAAACAATATTACATTCAATAACAAAGGTAGTCAGTTTTAATGAATCACGAATTAGTGGAATTTAAATATTTTCATACCAACAACATTGCAAACGCCGCGGCGCCGGCGGCTATTTGTTTACTCATTCAATTCATTCTCTTTTAAGTCCGTGTATTCTTATTCTGAAACAAAAATATACAGTCTCATTTCATGCTTGAAAACATTTTTCATTATAAATTCCTCTACGTAAAAAACAAAACCGGTAAAACTGAAAAGACTTTCATAATAGCTTTTTGCATATACAGAATAAAAAAAAACAACCTAACCAAGAAGAACAAAACAAATAAATTTTAATAATACTACCTGGATATCGTATGCACTTTTTAATATAGGTAGGTACTTTTACAGAACATTTTATTAAAAAATAAGGTGTGTTTACATCAGTATGGAAATTCAATAACATAGGTATTTTCATGTCAACAATAACGATTACAGCATTCTAAATGTCGAAGGTTGTTTGCTTATTTATTCAATTAATTTTCTTTTAAGTACATGTGTTTTTACTCATCTTATTCTAGAAAATCTTTTTGAGGTTATATCACTTTACAAATCCAGGTATCAAGATTTACACTTGCAAAGATGTTTTTTGTAAATATATTCAAATAATAATAATAAATATACTCAAATAATGTTATTCGTGTTGGTATAATAAATTTTGATTATTTAGTGAATTGATTAATTGATATCAATCCATGATCTACCAACCGCTAGTCAGGTGCCCTTGCCTTCTGGCCATCGAGGGTGATAAGAGTTCGGGTTTTTTCAATCGCACTGATTCATATCAACAAACAAATGATAAAATGCCGGCAGCGCGACCTATTCACAAAACTTTAAATAATTTTAGAATCAATTCTTCACTGTGCTTGAAAATTTCAAGCATTGAGAAGATTCAATATTAAAAGTATTTAAGATTTCTAATCTAATAATCTAATTTTTTTCTCTGCTGTCTTGGATACGTAACGATTACACACTTTTTCTTTAAACATAATTGTATTTTATTTATTATATTGTGTTGTATTCAGTTTGATGATAGCTTTACATGCCTACGCAGTGTAAATCTGAACTTATGTGTACCTTTTACTCATTGCCTTATTGCGTTTGGATGTTATTTATTGGGCCAATTCGTTGGCGACATGGGAATCTCTAGTAATTCGGACGTCTTAATCTTATTCCGCAAACTCTCCGACTGATTTACACGAAACTTGTCAAGTTACGTAAAGGTTTGTCTTATTTATTACGCGAGGAATGAAGAGCCCCAGCGAGATTCGTATCGTCCGTGAAGTTCCTCTATGTAGATTAAGTAGTAATTGGTCCCAGGTTTTCCATTCGATTAGTGTCGCTGCTTCGCTTCACGAGAGCAATACCGCAAACTATATTACAATATTTGTCTCTACATACAACATATTGTACTGTTAGTAACTACTTGAACAGCAATGCTTGTAGAAGTGTTCAAGCGCTTAGTTGTACACTATTTAAAGATGGTACATTTCAGACATTGTTTAATTACGATAGACGAAACTTTGTTACCTTAAAAATTGGTTGCTGCTATTTACAAATAACATATTTTCAAAGTACACGGTGTGTTGAAACGAGCAATACTGCTTATTATCAAAAGAATTTTTGACTAATCCAAAGGGCGCAACTTGGTTAGCCAAAATAATTTCATTCAAACTAAAATTAGAACAATTAAAAGAACAATTTTAATAGAATGGCTAGTTCCTTGCTGCTTTTTTTTCCCAAAAAACTATGATTCATCTACATAGACAAATTCAACAGACACGCTCAATTAAAAAAATTAATGCCTTGTTACATCTAACTTTACCTAACAAAAAAATTTAGGAAAAACGTTTCTTAGAGCTCTTCCTCACAAATTCTTTAAAAAAAATTCCCTTTCCTAATAATTTTTTCTATTAAAGTGATTTACGAAATGCCTTTCTTCCTGGTTTCTCCGTTTGACCTCCCGGCAGTTTTTTAATATGTGCTAAAGACATTCCCAACGTGGTAGGGACCAACCAACAGGCAATTTTATCGCGTCAGCTAATGTTGAGAGTAAGATAAATATGACCGCTATGAGTGACAAATGAATGAAGAAGTGTCACTGAGCTGATGACCTAGAGTGCAAGTGCATTCTCAGATATTTCAATAGTAGAGACATTACCAACAGTTCAGCTGTAAACTTTGTTCATCTAGTATCCGCCAATACATAACTAGCGGATATACTAATAATTCGAGATTTCCTTACATATTGCTCTGGCAGCATAACTATACGTATAAAATAAATGTAGTATTGCCACACGTTCGGCATAGCCATATAATTATGCTGTGTGCTGTACCAGCAACATAATTGTAAAAATAATGATAATTTTTATTATATTTGATATATTCACTTCTTTCTTAACAGCACGTGCTTTGTAAGTACGCGTGAGTTCTGGCAGTGTATTCAGCTTTCTTTTCTCCTGGTAAATCTCTTGCTTATTTTTGTTTAGGAATAAGGTTATAATTTGTATTAAAGAAAATCTAAGTCTATATAAAATCATACTTGTATATTTTATTCAAACATTAATAATAGATTGCATCGCTATACCATATTCACCACAAAAATTATAAAAAAGAAACACATATTGAAAGAAAACATTTACACCGTATTCTCGGTTGTAATGTTTTATAGAATAAATATATCGATTATGCTAATCAAAAAAAAATATTATCCTGTTTTAAAACAAAGAAACTCCATTGAATGTCGATAATCTGTTAATATTGTGCTATTTCTATTTTTACCAGAAACATTATATTTGCACGTAATGCCCTGATAATCCTAGAACTTCGCAATGGTCAATGTTCGGAGATAAGCTTGAATTGACCACTGACAACAACCATTCACACGTATTGCAGCCAGCGTCTCACAACCCGCCACACAGAGACATTTCCCTTTTCTAAATGTATATTTTATTTTTAAGTTTGAAATCAAAAAATGAATTGTGAGAATTAATGATGCCTGATAAAGGAATTTGAAAATAAACATTCGCACGTTGTATTGTCTTAATACCCAACACCATTAATAATCCTTTCTGTGTTATATAAAAAAAACCAACGAATTATTATTTACACGACAATATCTATTTTATCCTTATTGCTCAACGTTATACTGGAATAAATATTTTCACATAGTATTCCTATAAACGCATTGCAGCACTGATATTTCTTTATAATTGAAAAACTCACTTTGTTTCATTAAACATTTCTTCAAATTCTGCCTTAGGCATCTCCATTTTAAAATACCAAAAAGGATTATCAAAAGAAAAATTATTTTTATAAAAATGAAATTAATATACTAATACAAAATGAATAAATATATATCAAGTCGTAGTGTATTTTACCCTACCCTCAGCTTTTTCAAAAAGTCTTTATCTTTCGAAGTTGAAATCAGAATCTCATCTTGTTCATACCTGTTCTTTCAATTTATACCCGAAAAATATATATATAACGCTCGTTACGCCATCCATCGAACTAAAATGTAGGTTGGCATTGATACATCTTCAGTGAGATCTCTGCCCTCAAGTTGCCGTCATGACACTAACACACGCGCACATATTGTCTTTGACAGTTCCTTTCACTAAATGTCAACACTTGAAATTGTTTTCTTACTCAAAAGTCTTTCACTAAATTATTCGGTATCTTCAACGGTAGGTGTATTTTTCTTAATACAATCCCTCCTTGTATTTGTTTATAAACTTGTTGCCTTTCTCATCATTTGTTAGATACTTCCTTCTCCCATTCGCTAACATGATCCTTAAATTTTTCTTTTTAGAAGAGAGTGGACTCGGTAAAATGGGAAATACATTGCAGATAACAGGAATTCTTCTTCCCATATCACTTACATTACAACGGTCAGTCGTGCCCACTACGTTGTCTTTCATTTCTACCCAAGACTTTTCACATGGTAAGGTATTTATCTGCGAGAAACTATAAACAAAGTTTATATCATATTTTCTTTTTGTAGGTCTCCAAACCATACAAGTCTTCACAGTCTATGAAGCTTCTGTGATACACATACAAGTTCATGAATGTATATATTTTATTTGCTCAGCTGTCGTTTATATAAAAACATTATTGCTGATCATATTGTGTCAGAATGTATACTTACATCATTTTCTGTCTATAGTTATAAGTAAAGGTAAATTTTATCCTTTTTTAAGCATGATTTATAAAAATCCCTCTTATAAAATTTATTACATTACGCACATTTTAAATTCATTATCTATTCTGCAATATTTTCATCTCGTGTAAGACGAATGTGAACTCATTCATACAGTTTTATTGTGTTTAAATGACTCACTCTCTTTTATTAGATTTAAGTAACTTTTTATCTTTATTTTGTACTTATATAATATTTAATTTTAAATACTTATTTAACCTATAATGTAATAATAAAAGTCCCATTTAAATTTTCTTCATATTTAAATATATGCAACCCATCATACTTGTGTTATTAGCATTGCACAATGTTGAAATTTTTTAAATGTAATAAAGTTTTTTTAATATTACTATTTCTTTTATTTTTAATACTTAAACTAATTCTTAATGCTATTCTTATTTCTAATATGCAAGAGACCACGGCAATATGTCCACAACACATTCGATTCACCAAAAAAAAAAGGGTGAGCACAACCTTCGTAGGTGCTTTCAGACTCCTTTATAGAAAATTTGTTCCAAATTAAGTTTACAATACTTTTATCTTCTAAAACAAGCCTGTGAGTGTCGGTCCAAATTTCGAATTTTTTTACACAAATATTATTCTAAATCCAGCTCTGAAAAAACTAATTTTCGACAAGAGCTGGTAGGAATACAGATAAACTTTTATAAAAGTGTTATCCATTGTAAGTATAATAAAAGTAATTTACTATCTGACAGGAATTACGATGTTACATTTTTAAGATGGAAGCTTCTGAGACTAGGCGCTATAGACAAGATGAATGCTATTCCACACGGGAGAAGCAAATGATTTGAAATTCCTTTAAATATTTTTCGAAAAATATGAATATTTCCACGGCTGTCGAAGAAACCGGCAAAGCACCCGGTTGTGGTTATAAGTATAATATATGCCATACGAAAAGAATACCTGTGGAAAAAACAGAAGAGTAAAACGGTCAAATCCAACAAGATGTCCAAGCACTTATCAGACGTAAAGTTTACAGAGTATTTTATTGCACAACATTCCACCAACGTTAGATATGATAGCGAACGCAATAAGAAATGAAGAAAATAAGTCAAATATTTCGTGAACTACATTGTACGGTTTCTGTTATGAAAAGGTTGGGAAGAAGGTAATAATGTTGATGCACCGAGACGATATCATACGATGATATTTACGTAACATGAAAAAGTATCGTGGTGAAGGGAGACATATATTTACTGATGAATCGTGGGTAAATGTAGGGCATTTTGTTTTTAAAGCTTGGGCTGATACTACTGTAAGTACACCAAGACTAGCCTTATTAGAAAACCTAAGTACCGGCATAACGGCACCAAAAAGTCGAGAAAAACAATTTGCACTAATTCATACTAGTAATGAGAAAGTTATCGATAGTGCATCTTATCACAGTCGGAAATTAGAGAAAATACCTACTACAACTTAAAGAAAAGAAGAAATTTTACAGTGGTTAAACGGTAAAAATATTTCTATCGAAGACGGATAGATATAATGAGTATGCACTTGATGAGCCAGCAGCACGGGTCGAACACACAATATTACGCTTGCCAACAACATCCAACAAAATTACATGGTCAGTATTTTTACAGGGATAAACTCCACTGGCCTTAAAGCTCAAGAACTTTAAAAGTCGTCTCTGGATGCTCTCCTATTTCAATTTATAGCAGATATAAATTGGATGCCAAATGGATGAATTCTTAAATAACTTTAAAAACAAAAATAAAACATTTTAAGCAGTTAAGGTGTGTTTGAGCAACAAATTGAGCCTAAAGCAAAAAAAAAATTAAACAAACCAAAAGATTTTTTTAAAACGAATCGATCAAGACCTTTAAAAAGACGTAATTCTCGATACCGCTTTCCATTTAAGATTTTTAAGGGGCTAGCTCCGGAGGTAGGGCGTTAAAGTGGGTGAGCCAATTTTTGCATCAAGAAATGCTCCCCACGATAATAATTCATACGTGTTTCAGAGAATTTTTCATAGATTTCCAAAAATTTAGGTTGGGAAGATCGCAATACTATATTACACGATCTTATAATCGTATAATCGTAAAATACATCTTGTCATTTCAACACGAAACATATTTTTAACCCGTGCTAACAATAATATTTTAATGAATTAATGAAATTGATGACTTGTAAGACGTAATTTCAAATGACTAAAATTATCAAGAGAGAGAATTTGTTTATACAGTCAAATGGATAATAAAACAGTAATAGTCTACACGTTTTATGAATAGTTTGCGGCTATACGTGGCTTGGCATTTATCCAAAAACTCTATGTAAACTGTCAATCAGACATGGTTAACGCACGTAAAAGCCTTGTAAGAAGTCATTATTTTCATTAAACCGCATTTCACGAAGAAATAGTGGAATATTTTTCCTAACACTCAGCTCCATACAAAGAACTCGTTAATAATAATATAACGCCTAATTGACTGGACGACCAAATAAACTCTTCCATTCATTACGTACTCAAACTTTAGTGATAAATGTACACAACGAAATATCAATCATCGCCTACTAATTAACTTTTTTACAAGCCTATTCCGTCGCTATTTGGGAGCCTCTGAATATTTTATCAGTTAGTTAACGTTGGACAGTGAGCTCGACGAATCTTGGTTGACGGAGTATTAAACAGATGACGTGCACGGCACGGAAAGGCCAAGGTCGTCTTCGTCGGTAATTCGTTACGAAGCTGTCAAAACGCCGCTTCCTTCATTAATTGGCGCGTTTCAGTACCCGGATAATTCTCCGTATTTAACTATTATTCGACCAGGCTACATCCACATTTATTAATAATGAAACTGATACAATTTTAATATACACGATATTGTCTTATTTTCAAATTTAAAACATTTCAGACAAATGAAGAGATGATATCCGAAACAAATGCATATTTTGTAGCCTTTACTCTTTGAATTGTTATAAAAAATTGGATACTCGCTGGGCTAAACGTTTATACTTGCAAGAGAATCATGCCACGAAATAAATATGTTTTTTAACAGTAACATAACTTTTATTACAAAGTAATCTGCCCTCGTCGTTGTATAAAAAGGACTACAATACCTAAACATCATTTATATGATATCCAAATTATCGCAAAAATATACTTGGCAGTCTTACAGATTATTAAACATCCATAATATATCCGCCAAGGAAAATATTTACCTAAACAAATGTATTGTAGGTGAAAAATATTTACCTAAACAAATGTATTGTAGGTGCAAGTTAAAATATAGAGCTGTCATTACTTCCGCCGTCGCACATCGAATTTTCTTTTATATATTTGAACCTATGTGCTTTTCCAAGTGATCCGATTATGAAATACAAAGAGGTACCGATTAATTCCAAATCTAAATATTTTTTTATAATAGCTTCTTACGTGCAAATGCTATTTGTTTTGTTACAAGAGAAATAAATTTATAAATTTAGAGATGTTTCATTTTATTTTATTTCCAAATTTAAAAAATGGCTTGGTGGAAAAAGATTTCACACAAATGAAGAGCTGATACTGGGGACAAATGTATATTTTGTAGAGCTTCTGAAAGATTACTTTTTGGATTGTTTGAAAAAAATTGAAAACTCGCTGGGCTTAGCATTTAAACTTGCAAGAGGATTATGTCAAAAAATAAAATATATTTTCTACAGTAAAATAATTTTTCTTTTATTAAAAAGTCACTCTTCTGTCAATCCGCTCAAATCGTTGTATAAAAAATAACACTACAATATCTAAACATAATTCATCTGATGATATTCAAATTATCTCATGGATATATTTGGCAGCCGTGCAGAGCATCCCTATCAATCAAATCAATGTTCCAAGGAAAATATTTACCTAACAAATTTTCTTTTGCAAATTTGAATCTATACGGATTAATTCGAAATAAAATCTAAATATTTTTGATAATACCCTTGTTACGTGTAAACGTGCTATTTGTTATGTTACTAAAGAAATACGAGTACATATTTTATTTTAAAAATGTCCAGATGTTTATTTTGCATCAAATAGTTGTCTTGTTTACATCTTTAACGAAATTATTATTTAATTTGTAAATGGATAATTTTGTTATTGAGTATTTTAGTTTCCCTCTTCGCAAATTTGGGGTGTTGGTGCCACCTATGTTCCCAATATAAATATTTAAGACTTATTTAATTCAATTCGCGCCATCTTCCTGCCAGGGAATAAATTACTTATTTTCACTTCAAACATAATCAATTTGTCTGCAAGTTTCTTATTTTCTCAATTATTTTATATATGTTTATAATGTTAATTAATGATTTTCATTGGTTGGGCCTTCTGCTAATATCGTTAATTATTGATGTCGTTTTCTTACTTTGTTAAGGCATCTGCATTTTGGTTGACATGTTATTAGTGCTTTTTGGAATGCGTTGTTGTTAAATAAGATCTTTTCCGTTTTGACTTTTGAAGAAGCTGATCGTTACTATCTAGTGTTGGAGGTCCTCTTACCAGTCTAGCCTATGTTTTAATTACCGGAATTGGGGCAGATCTGTTATTAGTCATTGGAAGGGAGGGTTTTAGCATTGATGTAATGGGCAATTATTGATGATATTTATGAGGCTGTTGCCCGATATATGTAATTGAATTGGAGTCATTACTGTCGGGAATCTTATCTACCACCTACTAATTTTGGGCTTGATAGCTATATTTTAACCTGCATAACTGACAACGTGGTGACGCTATTTTTAATGATTCTTTTTGAATGCGCAACTTGACTCTGTCCTGGCATCCACGCAAATATCATAAGTGTACCTTAAACGGAGATTGTGAATGTCAACAATGGAATTTGATTATGTTCGAGTGCATTACAAAGAAGTGTTGTTTTAATAATTGCTATAAACTGTAAGTATATTTGAAGACACTTAGTGATACGTGGGAGTGAAATCGTGGAATATTTTCGACTAGATACAAGCTACTAATTTATTTTCAGTTCCGTTGCTATAATCAATTTAATTTTGTTGAGTAGATGGAATTTCCCTATCAGTATAATAATTACGATATATCTCATTCAGTGTGTTAAATTTAATTGACTTAATTAGTGTTATCAATTTAAAATCTTATAGAGAGATTGAGTCTTACTTCTTTCGTTTACATTTTATTTTATTAATATAAACGTGGAATTCTTTCCTGTATTAATTCATTTATTACATTTTAATAGTGTATATTTGTCGACGATAATTTATGTGTCATTGTAAAGCTACATAATTTCAACGATATATTTTGATTATATTGATTATATTTGCAACAATATTTCTTTTACGATCCTTTTCTTAATATTTCAATTAAAATTTTCATAAGAATTTTCGGTTTTAATATATCGATACTCTATGGATTGAATATAGATTACAGTGTCAATTAACATATGTGTGAATATATTTTCAAAATTTTACTGATATTTGAAAATGTATTAATTTTGTGGTACACTTGGCACAGCTGTTTTCTTTTTGCTTTTTAAATTTTATATTGATGATTAAATCAAAAGACACTATTTATTATAAAAATACATACGCGTGCTTATTTGAGTGATCTTGGTTTTATTATTATTTTTATTTTTGTTTTGTAAATTATTGTAAGGTTTCTCGTATTATTGCTGTTTTAGAATTTAATCAAATTAATGTGTCAATAAATTTGTTATTGTTTGGAAAACGTTTGGTCTTACTGACTTTATACTTTGTTTTCCCCAATTTCCTCGTAGTTCGATCTATCTTTCTGGGTGTTCAAGTTTTAATCAAGTAGGGCACCAACATACTAGCGTGCATTATTTTGACTCGCAATATCTCCGCGAAAGCTCTAGAGGTCTTGGGGCCTTCAGCATCTTATATAAGTTTTTGTACTCACAGCCTTATTAAAAGTGACATTTCGCGCATGCATCGCTCGACCACTATCGAATACTTTCCGTTTAACTCGACACTGGACTATTGCAAAAAACACTACCTCTTTGGACATTTTTTAAAGAAATCGACCTAGATAGTAATAAGTTTTAGTATATACAATACTACTACCCCGGATTTTTCATTATTAGATGTTAGGAAAATAACAGTAATTTATAAAAATTCTTCCAACAAATGTGTAAGCGCCACCCATTTGACATCCGTTTCAACGCAACTGACAGTTAATTGTAATCAAACTAAAAAGGCGATAAATATGTTATAAATATAAGAATATGTACGTCATGTGCAAGAACAGAATAACTTAATGCAACGTGCATGAAATGCTTAAATTAATTAGGTAAAACATCTTCTAGGCATTCACGCAATTATAGACACTCGTTCCTTTCAGTCGCTCGTATTTTAAAAATGCGCTCATGCGGGAACATAGTCTACCCGTACTTTTTGTAAATAATTATTAATTAGTTACTTCGGATTGAGGAAAGTCTATTATAAGTAAAGTATTATACCCGAGAGCTTTTGGTATACTCATTTGAGAATCAGAACTAGTCACTATACTAATGCCAGCTTGCACTCCTTTAAGCACGAGGAAAGGGAAAAAGTCGTCGAAAAAATGATCTTAAAATTCACTAATGCAATATGTAAACTTAACAATTTATGTGATGGACACCCAGTTGCGGCATGAATATATTTGGTAGCTATTCAAATTAACTAATATTCATAACTGATGGATCGATCAAACAAACGTTCGGCGAGAAATATTTATATAAATGTATCATCTATTTTACGTAAGCGCTTCGACAAAACGTTTTTTTCTATAAACATTGACAAATAAATAAATTAATTTATGACTATGAACACAAATTTGTAGTATCGTTTGAAATTTATAGGACTTCAAAGAACTTTACATTATTAACTGTCATATAAATATTTCATTTCGTACATGCTCAAAACGGTAATTTCAATACACGTGGATTTATTTATTCCATGAATATTCGCACAGCAGGGGTGCGTTCAGAAATGATGGATAGGATACTGGCATGGTCAGGTCATATTTTATGTCATCCACTTAGTAAACTTGGAGCGCTTTACAATTCTGAACGCCGTAGAGTGAGTCGAGTTAGTTTGTGGCAAAAGTCAAAGGTCAAAGCTAAATTATTATTATTATTATTATAAGCATTGCAGAGTTAGAGGTTATGTATGAAAAAATAAAGTCATCAAAGAAATAAGTAAACTAATTAGAACAATGGATCATAATCGAAAAAAATTTTTGGATCACATTAAAATTGTCCAAAAACAAACTGTTCAAACTCCAAGAAACACACGTATGAAATAACATGAAATCATAATTATAACCTTAAAAACACTCCGCGCTTTAAATACCCCGACCCGAATACCAATGAATCGCCCGCTATTAACCATCACAAATAGGTGGGTGATATAAGAAACACTCTGAGCGTCGGACCAATCATTTCTGAACGGCAATGACGTCATAATTTTCTTTTCTGAACGCACCCCAACTTGCGATGAAATTTTTCCTAATAGTAGCAGCAAACCATAAATAATGAGATTTGTATAAATACACTATAAAACAGAATTTGAACGTACATAATACTGAACAGACAATCAAGAAATTATTTGTCTGCCTGAACTCCATATTTCAGAACAAGCAGTAACGAGAAGTAATTAATACTTTATTAACGATACATTTTATTCCAAAATATAAAACGGTGGTAGAGGCAATTATGAATAAAATGAGAATGGTTCATATATATGATTGAAGGCCAAACACTAAAAAAATATGTGCAGTTATAATCGCCTGCATAACTTATTATTAATAATAATGATAATAATAATAATAATAATAATATTAATAATAATAATTTGTTCGTTACATTATTATTATTAGATTACATGACACTTTAGGAAATTGTTTATTGACTAAAAACTGTGACACCTTAAAATATCCTCCCCTTCCTTTTATTAAAAACGTGTGGCTCTCTTCCAGATGGTACCTGATTCTATTATATAACTTTCGGCTTCAGTGGCCTGCACAGCGATGGGTTGTTTGCATCAGTTTGCAGGCAGTGAAATTGAATACGTAACTCGTCTGTAGCGCGTTTCGTAATTATGATGCTCTTCATTCCTTTTGTAACTTCGTAACATATTCTATACAAGTGAGTATTAGGCTAGGCAAGGTAGGTATTTTCTCTTGCTTAAAATATTCGTTGCAACTCTACGCATATTTACAATTTAATAGAGCTCTAGTCGCTTGTTTTGTAGATGGAAGATTCTTATCGCTGCAGATTATATGCCCAAAAATAGAATTCCGTAAATGATACTATTGTGAAAGTTCAGAAAATAGATTTTGAAGTGGCATGGGTATAGCACTGATATTCAGTGTCCGTATGCTAAGCCGTTAAGGAGTTAACTAATTACAAACCAGTAAGTTGATTATCGATCGTGAGCCCCACATATAGAATAGCATGGGAAGACTAGTCATTTCGTGCAGTAGAACAGAGACGCTGAGTTTTCTCTTAATTTAATTTTAGTGTATTGATTTGGAACCATTGTGTTATTTCCTCCATTATCTGTCTTTTCTCCATTGTTCAGGTATAATATTTTTTTGTGAGATGATTAATATGTATATCAAATAATATGGGCCCGATCTGATGGCTGTGCTATCCCCACTCTATATTGGACATTTTGCCATTGGAATCCACTCTCTGGCCTGACCATAAAAAATGAAAAATTAATATATTTGCATATAATTACCACCACAATTAAGGTATACAACCATATATACCTATAATAATAAAATCTAAATAATATACTGTATTTAAGTGTAATTTTAATTGCATATAAACATCAGTGAAGTAAAAGCATATATATAATACTACTATAGTGGGTGTGCTGTATCTAGACAGATAGAATTGGTCACATTGCCTGTTCTGCACACGCATATCTGTTGGAAATCATTAAGAATAATGCATTTGCTGTCACCGCGATCAACATTATATGTGACGACGATGAAATCGCCCAAAAAAACAACATTCTCGCCCGTAACATAGTCAAAAGTCTCCAACAGAGACAAAAAGTGAGCATAATCCTCAAGCAAAACACTGGGTGGCGCATACACAACAAATAAGTGCAAAGTAGAGACATTAGATAAACTAATTCTAATATCAACCACATCAATCAGTGGTGTTATGCACTAAATCATGTAAAAAGTTGGCACTAGCAATCTCACGACGTGTGTCCAGTAGAACAAAATTATGCTCCTCCAACAAAATTGCATGGTCAATATTTCTACAGGGATAAACTCCACTGGCCTTATAGCTCAAGAACTTTAAAATGCGTCTCTGGATGCTCTCCAATTTCAATTTATAGCAGATATAACACATTGCGTAAAGCGAGGAACCAAGCGGCAAATCGTCGTGAAGAAGCATCGTTGACCAGTAATTGTTGCATATCCATCAAAATCTAACTTTTGATCATCTTCTAGAAAGACAATCACGAAATTGCACGATGAAAACGATTTCAGCTATTTCACAACTTTCAATAAACACGTCCTCTTTAGGCAACAATATCTGCCAAGATTAACATCAGACGATTTTGCTATTTTAAATATCCTCTTATAAATGCATGCACTACTCAAAAATAAAACCATTTCTTTCAGTAACAAACACTGATAAGCCTGTAATATTTGAAAATTGCAGGTTAAAAACTGTTGAAATATAAACTCTTGGACAAAATTAAACTTGTATAATTACAATAACCATTTTTTATTAAGTAACTTTTTTTCTTGAAATCAACGCAAACATGTAAACAAAAAACAAACAAAAACAATAGATTTTAAGGACTTAGAGCTATTCTAATATCGTGTATCTCCTCCTCTACCTCTAATTAGTGCTTCCATGCGTCTTGGTATACCGGATATCAAATATTGAATATCTTCTTGAGCAGTATTTTCGCATTCTTGAATTGCTGCGTCAATCAGTTGTTTTTGGTTGGCAAGTGGAGGTGTACAACGTCGAACGTTTTTTTTAGTATCGTCCATAAATGCTCTTTGGGTTCATGTCAGGACTATTGGCTGGCGATTCCATGAACGGAATAGCAACAGCATTTAAGTAGTGAATATCTTGCCCAGCCACATGAGGACGTGCATTATCCTGCATAAACAAGAAATTCGACCCCACACAGAAGGAGCAAGGGGAATTACATGGACAACGATGTGCTCAAGATAATAATCTGCATTCATTGACCTAACACGTATTGGGACCAACTCTGCGCGGCCATCGAAACATATGCCTCCCAAAAACATTACAGAACCACTACCAAACGGGACTCTTGGTGTGTAATAGCAACTGGCAAATAACTCTCCCGTCCTTCGCCAGACACGCTCACGTCCATCAAGGGATTTGAGGCTAACCCTCGTTTCGTCTGAAAATAAAACGATCTTCCAGTCATTAAGAGTACGATCTTAATGATTTGTCGCAAAGGTCAATTTTGAGCAGGAGTTTTTGGCCGGTTTTCTGCTGTCTAATCCAGCTTCACTTAAGCGCCTTCTAATCGTTCGAGAAGATACAAGAAGACTGCGAGCAGCTACGAGCTCATTTTTTAGGATGATACTGGCCGTTCTCTTGTTTCTGAGAGCGGATTGTCTAAAAAACGTTGCACCGTTTTCTCCCTTGTCCCGGCCTTCAAAAGTGAGAACGTGTCTCGTTAAATCATCTAACCATGCGACTTAAGCTGGAATGCCTATGAAATTAACAAGTTGACGTATCGAATATCCCTCATCCAGCAAAGTTGATGCTCTTACTGCTTCCTCCACTGACAAGTTTGTTCTGCGATTCATTACTAAAATGGTGGCTAAAGACAACTTGTCTTAATAAGCAAAAATTTCCGATCAGATTTTGGATCAAGTTTTGCCAGAAATGATTTTATTTGCAATTGTACTTTTAAAAGAAAACCCTTGTTGACAGCATTTCCTTGAACTGTCCCAGTAGGTCCACAGCCTACTTGTAAGATAACTAAGAAACTAAAAATCATCATTATTCTGGAATAACACAAAATATATGCGATGGTGTGTTAATTTTATCCATGAGTTTATTTTATACCGGTAAGTTTTCGGGTGAAGCAACGACAGAGGAGTGTCCAAGTCCCCACTATCACTCGCTACAGTTATCGTATTCCCCGACGCGAACGGCTGTAGTATACTACTACCACCGCTCTGGTTAACGGAGGGGAGTACATATACGTAGTCGTTCAGTTGTGGGGACTGATACATGCGCTATACAATCGTTGCGTTACCAGAAAACCTACCGGTATATGTTTTGCATTGTCAATAAAGATATGAATTCAGAATATAAAATAGTAAGTTTATTGTGTTCCAGTTAAATATAACGGTACCGAGAGATGAGGACATTATTACATAGCCACTCCAACTGAACTCTTCAAACTAGTACGATATCCGGGTAATATATACTTGATCGCTAATATGTGCGACATAATCATAAATGTACCAATAGCAGCACGCAACTAAGATGCTTAAAGATCATAGGTCTATCGCAAAACACGGATATTCGATAAATGGAAAATAATATAAAACATTCATGAAATAACGTAACGACTTTCAAGTTTGCAATTAATGTAACTTCCCAATGCCGGCATTGCATATAATGATTTTCACCTTTAACAAATTGGATGCAGTCCACAATGCAAAAGATGTACCATAGTAGGTGTTATGTTTGAATGTATGTATGTATGAATGTATACTCATACAAACGCATACGCATAACGTGCAGTTAATTTTCGCTAGTTCTAGTGTAAATTCAATTAAAACTTTAATAGTATTTTGTCATCCTTGAACAAGTTGGAATTCCTGTTCTTAGAATTAAGCATTGTTTAACCGTAGCTTATACGCATATAGTACATTCAGACATCTTCTTTTTATGTAAGAAGCTTATATTCTTTACTGTTTGCGTTTAGCAGAATCTGAGGTATTTGAAACCTCAAGTATTATTATCTGCAATGGTAATCGAATGGCATTCTCTCAATTGCCAGCAAAAATATCTAAACGTAGAGTTAAATACGCACAAAAGTAATGATATTTTGATAAATAAAAAAAATTAAATCAAAAGACTGGGCAGAAAAACTCTTGGCAAAAATGTATCAATATGTTAACGATATGCACAAATGGTATATATGCTTACCACAACTGCAGCAGTGTATGATTAAGTAGACTCACCTGAAATAGAGAAAAAGGGAATATCAGTACACATCATCACTTAAACTACAAACTAGTAACATAATGTACATTAAAATAATTTAGTTAAATTGTAAATTGAATATATTAGCACACCTTATTGTAAATATATAATTAAGAAAGTGTAGTTCAATTTTAAAAGAGTAATTAAAAATAATACTTAACAATGGATATTATTGGTAATATAAGGACTGAAGAAGCTAGATATGAACTATAATTTGTTATAAATAATATTTATAAGAAGACACATCAGACCATAGAATAGTTATTGACGAACCAAGTGCGGTGAGACTATTTTCTCGCATGAGCGCACTTTGTAAGCACGAGCGACCGCAGGAAGCTAGTGCTTTTAATTGTGCGAATGCGTGAAAGATGTCTTCACGCAAGTGGTTTGTAGAATATTTTTTGTACGATCATTAAATTAAAAAAATATTATTCACTAATGTCATTAGTATCATACCTAACATAAGATAGATTACCTAATTAATTTAAGCATTTCATGTACGTAACTATTACTCACCTTTCCCTAAAATTAAGTTATTATATTCTTACACGTGGCAAACACGAGGTATTTATTTTTATATTTATAAATTTATAGTACATTTATTGCGTTTTTTGGTTTAAATACAAAAAATTCTGAACTGCCAATATTTTATTACTATCAAGTTAGATTTCTTTGTGTCCCAAAGAGTCATGTTTTTTCAATTTTTACAGTCGCCTCGACCGGGAAAACTTCTTTCCTAGCCGAGCTACACATGTGCCAAATGTCACTTTACAAGCGGTGAGTACAAAAAGAATTTTCCAAAACAATTCAAAACATAGGCATATAAATTTATTAAATTTGGCTACTGAATTCAAATTCATTAATTTGATAATTATTTATTAGCTAAAAATCTAGTTAAAACAAAACTTTTAAACATGAATAGAATAGAATAGAATTACATTTCAAAATTGATAAACACATTAAATACTACTTAATATATAATTAACAACTAAATACAATATTAAACAAATTCACGGGTTCGAGATTATAAATTTATGGTAAGTACGGCCATGTCATTGGAGCAAAATATAACACTTCAATTGAAATAATTAATAATCAATTAGAATTGCACTGGCATTTGAAAAGGATACACCGTTAATTTTATGTATTTTTAATTCGGAATTTAAGGGATCGAAAAGTTGCAATTAGAGATGAAATGGTCTACTACAACTGAATAAATAACATCTTTTGCAACAAAGATCAAGCGCATTTAACGTGTTGTGAAAAACATAATCTTACATAATTTTAAGAAATATGAATTACATTGAAATTAAGTTTAAGAAAAGAATAAAAAGAAGCAATGAAGAAACATAGGTTCAAGAATCGAATCTTTAACAAACGTAGCTTTATTTATAAGTACTCTCATGCGTTCATCGGCTCTTGCATTAGAGAAACATCTATTAGGTGTCATGTAGGAAATTTAATTAACAAGATCAAGGACATATACAAGGTGTCCACAAAAAAACGCCCCAGCTCGTAGCACCTTTATTTGAAATCTGATTGTAACAATCGACATACCAAATTAAAAGACTTAAAAAGTACTATTAGAGAAATATAAAATTTTTATTTTCAGCTACTCGGTTCGTCAAAGACCGATATTCAACTTTTTTATGTTAAATGGCCACCTGCTACTTTTTTCACAGAATTTGATAAAGATTTTTTTTCTAAATTCAATGATGTAGTACAATACCGTTTTTGTTTTATTTCAAGTTGTAAAAAAATAAAAAACATTGTGTTTAAATGTACTATTACTTTCCATAATCATCTCACCCTTAAAGAGACCGGTACTGTAACCATGACAATCATAGTATGTAGTTGTATCAACCATAATATATCTAAAATTAAAAAGCGTTGATGGCACCTTACATTAAATAAGAACGTCCTCACATTCAAAGTATTTTCAATAAAACAACCCTTTAATAATACAATGATATTTTTTTTATTTTTTCGATTAAATTAACTTGTTTTAACAAAAAATTAATGGAAATGCTCAAACTGGGCACCGTCCCGTTCAAGACACTGTCGACACCTGGATATCACACCTAACGTAGCATTCATTAAAACTTCTCGAGACATTTCCTGACATGCGTCAATTATTCGGTTTTGCAAAACTTCGACTGTATCAGGAGGTGTGGCATAAACAATATCTTGCAAATAGCCCCAGAAGAAAAAATCCATCGGGGTCAGATCACAAGAACGAGCTGGCCACAAAATAGGTCCGTATGTTCCCATCCAACGATCTCCAAATTCTCTATTCAAAAACTCTCTGTTCATTATGGCGTTGTGTGGCGCAGCTCCATCTTGTTGAAAAACTAAATTATTTCTTTCATTTAAGGGTAAATTGTCAAGAACTTCTAGTAAGTCTTCATTTAAAATTTGGTAATACTTTTGCTGGGTAAGATTTCCATCGATAAAGATTGGACCTATTATTCGTCCATCTAATATTCCACACCAGACATTCAGTGAAAATCTTCTTTGGGGAGCTTGTTCTACGGAAATGTGTGGATTTTCTACATTCCAGTAGCGATGATTGTAGCGATTAAATTTTTTTTTATTTGTAAATTGACATTCGTCGGACCATAGAATTTTTTTGTAAAACAACGGTTCACGTCTTATCTGATTTAAAAAAAACTGACAAACTGGACGACGTACTGGATCACCTTCATCTAATGTGTGGATCTTACGCGGTACAAATGCTTTGTACTTATGTTTTTTCAAAACTGAACACACATTTGCTCTAGAAACTTGTAGATTTGAAGCAATTTCTCTTACAGAAGTCCAATGATTCTCCTCAACACACAGTAAAACGTTCATCTCTAAATTTTCATCTCGAAATTTCCGATTTTGTGTTTTTGGTTTTTTAAAGCATCCGTACCGTCTCAAATTGATTTCCAATCGCCTAAACTGACGGCGATTCGGTACTCGCCTGTCCGGGAAGCGCTCTCTATAGATTCTACAACTTTGCGCACTGTTTTTGTGACACACAAAATAAATTTCAAGCATATCTACGCACTCGTTATTCATTACTACGAAATGATGACAACTAAAACAACTAAAATTGGTTAAATGACACTGACATAAAAGTCACATGGTGACAATAATATCTAAGCACCCTATTACTAATAGAGCACAAGTATTTTTGAAATGTTTTTTATTTTTTAACAACTTGAAATAAAACAAGAAACGGTATTGTGCTACATCATTGAATTCAGAAAAAAAGTCTTTATCAAATTCTGTGAAAAAAGTAGCAGGCGGCTATTTAACATAAAAAAGTTGAATATCGGTCCTTGACGAACCGAGTATCTGAAAATGAAAATTGATATTTATCTAATAGTACTTTTTAAGTCGTTTAATTTGACATGTCGATCGTTACAATCAGGCTTTAAATAAAGGTGCTACGAGCTGGGGCGTTTTTTATGGACACCCGGTATATTTACAGTTTAATAAGTATTTTAAAGTAGAATATTGACGAGATATTTAATTGAAATGTCGCCAATTTGGCAGTAATTCTATTGCAAAATGTATATATACATATATTTTAAGACCAAGAGAAATGAAACTTTCTACCGCACGCACTTCCACAATAGTCGTCATATATTATAGGATGCGAAAGTCCTCAACAAAGGCCCACAATTTTCTAACAAAACCCCGAAGGAGAAGGAAGTAAATATCCATACCGCAATCGGAAGTTCAGTCCATTCAATGTTCACACTCGGGACTAACTTTTGCAAATCCGGCGGGTACCAAGGCCGCGAAATTTACATTACGTCGCTCCCAAAACTGTATACCCAGTCACATTGATATTAACATTTAAATGTGTTCTTGATTCCGGTGATTTAATAACAAATATAATGTTTGTGCGGGTGGATTGGGTGACGACCGTATAAAAATGAAGAAACCCAAGCAGTCGTGTACAAGTTCATCGTCATCCAACCTCCGTCCCAATTTACTCACTCATCAAGCCCAGACGCGATAAACAGCGATAAATTTCCGTTTCCCGAATTTATTTGACATGAACGACGCATGAATTTCGTTAACATATAAACATGAAGAGCATTTTAATTTAAATGAAATGTTGTAATGGTCTTCCTATGACAGCAACGGAAAGTATACATAGCTATTCCGGTAAAATATTACATGTAATTAGGGACATTTACAATTAATAGTTGGTAAATTAGAATATGCAAATTACAGTTTATCGGTCATTCATTTATAGTATAAAAAGAATTTACTAATAGTTCATCAATACAAAAAACATACATATACAGTTGTTTGTAATGTCATAATTAATTAATCCGTTACATGTTACCACATTCAACCGTTAATTATCTCTAACTTAATTAATTGCAATTTGGAGATATTGCAAATAATATTTAATGTGATAGCTTGTAAAATTTCCGCATGACCAATATGTAGTGCGACGACTACTAATAGAAGTAGAAATGGATATATTAACTAAATAATAACATCTCTTTTGCATGTGTAACTCATCATTTGGTCCACATCATACTTAGTATTGAACAGAGTAGCTTAAATTGGTACAATAAAGTAATAATAAGACTATGCCTCTCAAATGAAATTTATTTTTTATACACTATTATAATAATTACAATATATGTACATTATAAGACGAGATATGTGTTTTGTAATTTGCATTTACTATCGCTCGCGCTGGTAAATTACGCGTTTAATTACACTACATTTTAGATTTTGATTTGCTATTTTGTTCTTTTATTTTCGTACGTTAATTCAAATTTAGAATCTCTAATTTGAGTATATTTAATTATACATTTATTATTTGGTTTATTTTGTGTTGACTTCCTAAACATATTGCGCCATATTCCAGTGGTGACATATAGTGCTTTTCACTTCAGTTGAGTTAATTGTCTTATTGCTCAGTTTTGTTTCTAAAACGATTTCACTAACTTTTAAACATCCGACGTTCTTTGGCCTTCAATTATTTTGTGTCCTTTATTCTTAATTCCTATTGTCTTCCCCCTCCATACGCATTGGCACGACTCACTCTCGTGCCTCTGGTCGGACAGCGCTTAAGACTGACTTTGTCTTAAGTCACTGTCAATTCCACGTGTCACTAATCCTTCGTCTTCTCGCATATCTCCTATCGGTCCTGTTACCGATACCTTATTAAATAAGTTAAGTAGTGAAATCTTATTATTATGGTGTTTGATTGATATTATCGGCAGAAAATTACTGAATGCGTAATACGGAATATTAATTAGTGAGTTTTGACTAGCGTTGAATCGGGTATGTATCTTTTTTAATTACTCTTTTTGGGTACTTTATCTGTAATTTAATTTCTAATAATAGTCATGGTTAATTCAAATTCTTTCCTGTCAATTTAATTTTAGTTGCATTGTGTTACTTCTCTATTTCCTTCTTTACCAATTTTAAAACTTAAATTTCGCGCATATCTTCGAACTGCCTCTTCTCCGCATCAAGCATAGCGGTGGCCAGCTATCCTGTATTTTAGATTGACAAGAGTGTTTCGACTCAGATAAAAGATCATGGCACAAGAATTTTAGTAATATAAGACGATAGTTTTGCGAAGCGCCATACTTGTCCCTGCTTATGGCAAGCGGGTTGAGTAATACCCCAGTAAAATAACAAGAGGTACATTCAAAGTGGTGTATGAAATAATGCTATGAAAATTTGCGTAGTATGATGCATTTTTTCCTCTTTGACGGGTGGATACAAAATCAAGTCATCCTATTCCTGAAATTAAACATCTTTTCGATTTGCAAATACGGTTGGCATCTTGTACGATCAATAAATTCACGCTCAGTAATTCGAGATATTGCATGCTTTTGCTCTCTATGAATATCATTAATCGTCTTGTAAATCTCATCAGTGTACCAGAAGAAGCTCTGCTACGTAAATGACTTCTTATGTCAATAAGACTTTGGCATTGGTGAAGTATACAGAAGCAAAATATATTGTAACGAAATGTGTTTACATTAAATAAAAGAATCAGATCTCTCGGCGCGATAAAAACGAAATTGTCACACGCACAAAAAAAAGACTATAAATCATCTCGGCTTGTCGGCTGGTAAATATCGTAAAGCGGTGAGTCATACACTTACGCATGGTACTGTATCGAAAGCGGAGACAGATGTCTGGAATATTCTTCAACACATCGAGAGAAGTATGGAATTTAGAGGAATGCTCTAGTAATCTTCACATATGTATATAAGGCGACGGGGTCACCGGGATTCATTCATTGCGGGATCGAGTGCGAAGAAATAAATAGTGGTAGCCAAATAAATAGTTCTTTAAGTAGTGCCGTCTTATATAAATAGTGTGATATAAATAAATACGGACATATTAGTAGTAGTAAAAAAAATACAAGTGTTAATTTTAATTTATTAATAGTAGTTTAAGTGTGTTATGTTAGTTTTTATATTTTTATATTGTTATATAATTTTAAGTATATAAATATACAGACTGTTTTAAATAAATAATTGCACGAGTTGTTTATTGGAACCCGAAAACGTTACAATATTATTTAGATAGCTAATAAATGGCTAGGCTCCTCACAAACGCAGAATAATTGAACGTTCGTTGATCATTGCCAAGAACGGTGAAAATACGATTGCTATTAGTCGTTCGCCGTGAAGTTATTGGCTCAACACATGACAGACTCGACTGGCCCCCAAGCAATCCAGAATATCACTGCTGTAGCTGCATATGTTTAAGGGTTTCCTCGAACACTAGCCAGACGACGGGCGCTGCCATTAGGCACTAACAGAGCAAATCTTAGTAAAGAAATCTGAAGATGTTTCCGTACATGTGTAAGCAGTGCATCAGTTATTGCCTGCAGATCCCAATCGCACTTATATTGCAGCTAGGCTCTCCTAAACATTTACCCAGATGAGGATAATATTACAATAAAAAATCATCATGAACGATGAGGCTACTGTTGAGACAATCATTTTCTGACCGCTTAATCTCTCGTTGAGCCGATTTGCGCAACTCCGCATGGAGTATGGAAGAAGAGACAAAGTACCTTGAAAAGAATGTATCGCTAGAAGTTTTAAAAACATAGAAATGCTGTAAAATAGACCAAATGTGAATCAACTCTTATAGGCGACACTTCAAAGACGTATAGTTGCGATTTAATGGAAGAATTTTTTATTTACGAAGGAAGCTACTGTCTAGGAAATCGATTGAGGTCTTTAGCGTTATCAAGCAATAATACGTTCTCGTCTTATTGCTTGAAAACGCTTTCTCAAATGTTCATGGTAGCGATTCACCAATAGTCATCCCAGCTTTTATAAGCTTTAATAGCAAGGGTCCTTCGTAGTCAAAGAAACATATCAACATCACATTGTCTGCAAAAAGGTGTACTCTAAACTTCTTTGGTAATTGTAAATTTGAATGTTTTCATTGTATCGATGACAAATAAGCTATTTTCTTAGGAAATCAAATGAGGAATTTTGCGTCATGTACAGCAATAACACGTTTTCGTCTTGTTGCTTAAAAAAACTTATTAAAATGTTCATAGTAGACACTTCCATTGCTAGTAACTCTGGCGATGGTCGATGGAAAATGTTTCCATTGCACCGATGATAAGAAAGCTTCTGACTTAGGAAATCAAAACAGGAGATTTTGCGCAATCAGACGTTTTCATCTTAGCTTGTTCGAAGTCTCATAGTAGAGATCTCCATCGATATTGATGGTGGTGAACTTGAGTGCTTTCATTGTATCAGTGACAACTTAATGGGTCGGAATAGTGACACCAAGTTTCTTCGCTAAAAATTAAGAACAAGAGTAATTCGTTTTCATTTCGAGTGTATTTCGTGGGGTGCTGCAAAGACCAGCTGATTCGTGAGCAAGTTTGTTCGTCAGGCTTTGCTGAAACTCAGTGGGTATAGTATCGACCGATCCAGCATTCACACCAATATTTTCCTAAATTGCTGTGATCTATATTAGACAATTTTCTAAAATCAGGCCTTCCACACCTGCAATATTGTCGTATGTGGATGCAGTTTTGAAGGTACCTGGTCGCGGCTCATCAATCGTCCTCTCTTTTATATTCTTACATTTTCTGCACCATTCCTTCACACTGCTTGCCACATGACTATGAATGTTCAATAGTTAGAAGCCTTCAATACAGAGAAACCGTAAGCTGATCACACTTGGTCTCTTAACACATTCCATTTCATCATCACAAAGCTAAAATATGAAAGAAATTGGGTCCGTGTGATAGTTACAAACACTACTAATGTTACAAAATGTGACTTGTGCGATTGCAATATGTTTCGAAGGCTTACCTGACCAAAGTTTGACTTCAAATGAACATATCTTATATCATATAGAGAGCGTAAGATGTCCTGATATTTTCAATCCCAACAAATTAGTATATATTAGTATAGATTTGGACATTTGCATTATACAAAACTCTATTAATATTATTTTATGCCGTTTGTGTCACGAAAAAAACATTGTATAAATATACCGCGTACAAATCTGCGGTAAGAAAAGCATTCTAGATTAAATCCTATTCACGTGATAAATTAGATTCTATTTTTTTAAAGCCGCGTAATTTATCTCAATAAGTCAAAAAATTAAAGGGAAAATTTGCCGGAAGGAGCGAAAATTTGTATTCCCCCGGGTACGCGCAGATACTGACGGTGACACAAACAGGAGCTCGGCAATGAAGGCCCTCCCGCACGCGCTAATTCATACCGCTGATTTTTCATCGGCAAAGCTGCACACACGTCAAGCTTGAATGACATAAATACCATGGAACAATACTTGTCCCAGTCGACGAGAACTCCGGTTCATTGTCAATCCACAAGAATAAATCACTAACGAAATCGTTTTGAAAATTAGCAGCACCAGGCAGCGGCGTTAGTAATACCACCACACTACGCCACCGCCAGCACAGGCAGATGGTGATAAATTAAGATTTTCCCTTTTCATGTCAGCAAGTGGGATCCGTGACGATTCCGTCGACTGAAGAAGAAGTAGGATGAGTTTTGAGAGGAATGGAAGTGGGGTCGGTTGGTGGGTGGAGTCGACGGGGGCGGACGGTGCGAATAGGGAAAATGATGCGAGGGGAGAGGTCTCCAAATTCACACGGGACACGCACAAGTCCGTATCACCAAGTGCAAGCTTATTTATCATCGATGACGTTGGGCCATTGTCGTCTTTTTTACTTTGGCACGTCGAGATAGGATTTTTTCGTCGGGCCGTGCTAAGGAGGTGTCATAAATAACAGTCTCGCACGTCTCGAGATTAGGTGACTGCTGTTTTGGGTCTCCCGTTCTTTCATATACACACTAATAATTTTCAGAAAAGACTGGAAAAGAAAAGACCGATCGTCAACAGAGCTATATAAAGTTTACACTGTGTAGAAATTTCACCAAATAAAATTGCCTAGCAACAATAAGAGAATATAAAAAAAGAACGTTTAATTGTTTATTGCACATAATGCAGAAGCAGATAATTTATTGTTTCAGGTTTCAATAGAATTATAATAAAATTTGTAGATTTATTTTACAAGTTATGAAGTTTAACAAGTAATCTACAAAGGAAATTTGACAATTATATGAAATTTAAGCAAAATCGGGATATGGAGTTTAACTAATTATAAAAATATAACGATTTTTGGAAAAGATTTTGAAACTTATCAAGGTTATTAATGATTCTATTTCATCACATTGGCAATGTTATAGTTGAATGACTACATGATAATAAAATTATGTTTATTTTGTAAGTTAAACGAATGAAGGAAGATATTTCCAAGTTGCAGATTTAATAACATGAAATTTTCTAAATGGCGATTCCTAATTTAAAGAATAAGAAATTATTGCGGATACATAAAATATCAGAAAAAGAAAAATATTCGGTATAATCCGCTGTAGAGCAACCGTAGACACGTGTTTCTGACTAATTGGTCGTCATCAGTACGGTGTACCAAGGAATTAGGTGGGATAACCTTGGAGATGTAAGCTAAACGGAAGACCATCAGGTGACAGACCACCATTTGCAGCTTCAGCTAGAAGATCCTCGGTTTTGAGGACAACAACTAACGTCAAATGGTGGTCTGTCACCTGATGGTCTTCCGTTTAGCTTACATCTCCAAGGTTATCTCACCTAATTCCTTGGCTACACCGTACTGATGACGACCAATTAGTCAGAAACACGTGTCTACGGTTGCTCTACAGCGGATTATACCCAATATTTTTCTTTTTCTGATATATATATATATATATATATATATATATACATATATGAATTAATTCTTGATTTTTGTGACCTATTTACTATATATTACTAAAACTGTCTAGTGGGCGTTGTAAAGGTCTAAGTAAATATTCTATGGCATGTTTTCATATTTATTTTCCATACATGTTTCGGGTCGCACAACCCTTTTTCAATAGAATACTATAAATCTTTCTAAAACAATTAAGAATGACAAATTAATATTCTTTATATCACAGATATTTGTTTTTTTTTAACCTTTAAATTAGTATGTGTGAATATAAAAGTACAAAGCTGTCTAATAACATTGTCTTGTCAAATTTTAAAACTAACGATAAACATATAAATGTATGTATATGGTACGAATACTGAACAGATAATAAAACATAAAAGTTTATTTTACAGTTAAAAAAGTAGTTTTTATTTGTGTTGGCCTTTTTCTTTTCTGTTTTCTGTAAACACGTTGTCGATGTTTACTATTAGATATTAGTAAGATGCAGATCAATTACTTTTATTTTATTAAATTATAATATATTGAATTCAGATTTCTTATGTCGTTTCTGTTATTAATGCTGTTTTTGTTTTGATTAATGAGGATCATTTCTTTTATTTCTCTTTTTTGCGTATTATACTCCGTGCCTATTATCTTAGTATTCTCGAAGTCGAATTGGTGATCCTCTGTTATCTTGTGGGTGACGGTGCCAGTGTCAGTTTTCGAATATTTGTGCGCTTGCAGTGTTTTATAGATATTGCTTAGTCTGGCCAATATAGCACCCATCACATTCTTTGCATGGTATTTCATAGATAACGTGTGTGCGTCTGTTTTGCTCTATGTTAGGTTTCAGTTTAGAAAAAAGGTAGTTGTTAGTATTGTTGAGTTTATTTGCCACTTGGATGTCATATGGTTTTAACGTATGCTTAATTCTTTCTGATAAATTGGGGATGTATGCATTTAAGGTGATGTTGGACCTGTGCCTGCGCAGAAATACAAAAACAGGATGGCTCAGTTGACGTTTGACGGTCTCGTGGGGTTTAGGTAATAACCCTGTGAGATTAGCAACACATGTTGCATCAGTGTGCAGAGATTCGTGCAGAACGCGTCATTAACTCTCGCCAGTTATTGGTCAGTTTGTATCTGCTATTGTTTCCTAAAAAAATTAAGTTTAAATATAGCAATGTAAGATAATAATTTAAGCACGGTTTGTACGGTAATATTCGCAATTTTTTGTTTTTTAATTACTTCGAAATATCTACTAAAGCCTAACAGTTAGGAATAGGGAATGGTTAACAAAAATGAAAGAGCTGATAAAGATCTATCGAAATATCATACAAAGTAAGGGGTGTTCCGTGTAAGTTTAATGAGAAAATTAATGATCCAAGTTTTGATATCTATACAAGATATTTCTTTTATATTAACTTCAGGAACGCGCGAAAATAGAAGAAGTACCCAAAGCAAGTAACGGTGCGAAATGGGTCGTATAATTTTTCCTTACCAGAACTAACCCTCTTAAAACAACTTAATTTAGACGTAAAATTGGTCATAACTTTTTAAACACGTGGAATAGATCAGGCAAACCCTATATGATTAGGCTCGCAAATGTAAACAGGTTTTCAATACGCAAAAAAAAAAACTATAGCATTCCATTTAAAAAAATATAAGCTGAGTTATAAAACACTCTGTATACCTACACCTTTCCTTAATAATTTACTTCATAACTTTTCTAATATCAAATAAATGGGGCTTCCCCACACTAATGCGGCACCCTCCCGTATATGGAAGGTTATACATATACAAAAACCCATCAACCAAAAAAACAAATTTAGAAATGAAATCAAAAAAATTAAAACAATTTAATGGGCAGTTATTAATATTAAATTGCATTTGATTTATTCTCTGTATAATTGTGATTTGAAATAACTTGTACTAATAAATTATGAATTTGTTTATGTTATGTTAAGTGATACCTAAATTCTGATATAAACTGAATTCGTGTCTACAATTGAAGAACTACAGTATAAGGAAATCTCTCTCATTCTTTCTTTAAGTGGTGTATTTGTACGCTACGTATTGTTTTGTTTTATTATAATTCTACAACTTTATGACAACAATGTCTGTTTAAAAGCATCTTGATATTTTAATAACAATACACTTGAATATAACATCTGTTGCTGTTACAGAAATGTTAGAAAATATTAAGATATGCAACAAACTTTCAGTATCGCAAACATTCAGTTAGTTTAGCGAAGATCCTGTTCTGTCTGTTAGAATGCCAGGTAAAAAGAAACGAACTTCCTAACTTGCGTGATAGCAAATTACTGGCGATAGAGAAGGCAAAAACATGTTTTGGTCTTGAAAGCACGAAAAAGAAAATTTTATCTTTCAAACTGGCTGAAGAAAAACCGAAATATATTTACTCCCCTGCTTATACTTAGTTTCCGGACGTGTATGGTTAAGTAACACTAAGTGAAAAGTTATATTAAGAAACATGAAGAGCAGTATTTTTAGAGTGGAAGTAGCAAAGTTTAATCAGTTGATATAGGATGACGAATGCTACCAATGAACTGGAAAAAAGCACTCCAAAGCTGACATGCTTTTCCGGAAAGGTTTAGATTAGAAATATGAAATACTTATATTTCTAAATACATTTATCAATATGCGTGGTATGTACTGATTACAGCAATAATAATGTATCTATTCTTAGTTTAGTAGAATTCCGTAGTATTCAATATAATATTGCTTTCAGCATAAACACGACGGGTTCGTTACTAAAATTCATTGTTTCACTTTCTTCAAAATATGCATAGTCACTAAATAGTGTTTTAATACGCACTGTCTGTTTCAGATTAGTGAAAGGAAAACTCTGAAGGTTGTTCCTGATAACTTCAATTGATTTGGCAGCGGAAACAATTACCCATTTTAGATGTTATCGGAAAAGAATCAGCAACTTGTGTGATCATGGATTCTAATCCTAGATTAACTTTGTTATTCATTTGTAACGTTTCAGATTCAGTAGTAGTTTAGAATTTGTAGAGTGAGGACGAAAGTCTACTGGATCTGCAAAAGTGCAGTGTCGAAACTATTATTAAATTTCATCGATGGACCAAACTAATGATTAACCATTTGCTTAGAACAACGTATATAAAATAACAAAACTTGTCACCCAATAAGTGTTATGTTTGCCAATTGGAATTCAGAAGGACGGAAAGAACGGAAACGGAAAGTGATTCATATGTGGGGAAGAGAGACATGGTAAATGCGCAAAAGTAAGCGACGAAACAACTAAAAAATTAAGTGAAACCGATATACGTGAGCGATATTTGTCGTAAACTAAAAGTTGGCCATAAGATGAATGAAATAGATAAAAAACTTAATGATTGTTTTCAAACGATTTCAGATCAAAACATATTGATTCATGAAATTTTAAAGTCTACTTCGATCGGTGATACTGTAAGAAAAAATAATTATAAAATTATTATAAAACCAAAAAATTAAACACAGAAAAGCCACCAGGAAACAAATACAGAATTGAGAAATAAAATTGACCCTACTAAATTACCTTAAGTGTAGAAACAATTAAAAATATAAGCAAGGTGGTATTTTGGTTAGTTGCGGTGATACTACTTCCAAAGAAAAATTGAAAAATCAAATGAAAAAAGAATTGGGAAATAAATATGATGTGTTAGATCCTAAGCTTAAAGATCCACAGATTATTATAGTAGAGGTGGAAGAAGAATATATTGATAAGCAGCCAGAGGATATTATGTGCGCAATTGTTAATCAGAATAACATAAATATACTAGGAAGTAAATAATTGGTGTAAAATCGGGTATATTTTGAAAAACACAATAAGGTGTTGTAACTATGCAGGTTATAATTATTTTGCGAGGGATTGCACAGTTACTAAAGGATGCGGCAGATATGCACGTGAACACTGTACAATTGATTGTGTTACTGGTGTTAGCGAGTACAAGAAGTATGTAAATTGTATGAGGTTGGTAGTAAAACTAAAAATTAATTTTAATGTTAACCATAGAGCATTTGACAGAGACTGTCCCAGCTATCAACGAATTTTAGAAACACAAAAGTCTAAAATTAAGTATAATTAATGCAAGACTCATAATTATAACACATTCTAGAAAAGTAAGTAATTTTTTTATATATAAATGTGTACAAACATCAAAACACGTTATAATAAGGTACCTATAGACATTAGAAATCGTATATATATATATATAATTTAAAGTAGGTTAGTTATAGTTAATTGATGAGGCTGATACATGTTGAAACTCCATATTTAACTGAATAAATAAAATACGTAAACTTAGCTTCAAAAATTATTTAATAATATCAGTACAATATTGTTTCGCCAAACTTTGGCTTCATCAGGTGATGAGAAACTGAATATACAAAATTATTACAACATAATATATAGTGTTACAACAGTATGGGATATGAGTGGGGGTATTTTATAAACTGTAGCATTGTAACAACGGGGAATAATTGAATTGAGTCTGATCGTTTAAAGCTCGACCTAATTTACTATATCTATTAATTTCTAAGGTTTCTAATAAATTAAGTTTCTGTCCTTTATCTTGAATATGTAAAACTTTGAAATCTCTATTGAATTCGTGTTCTTCATCTATACAATGCGTTGCGAAGGTAGAGTCCGTTTTGTTACCCATATAACTTTTTTCATGTTCCCCGGTCCTTTGTTCAAAAGTACGGCCTGTTTGACCCACATATACCTTATCACACTCACAAGTCAACATATAGACCCCCGATTTCAACCTTTTATCCGTTTTGTCTTTATCATTTCTAATATATTTTTGAACTGAATTATTAGTTTTAAATGCTATTGACTCGTTCTTAACGTTTTTAATTAGTTTACCTATTTTTATTGATGTATGTCCTATATAGGTGAAAGCATTATATTTGTTATCTGACTTTTGGATAAATTAACGATAAAGCCTGCTTTTTTCGTTTTCGTGCAAGAATATTGTCTACTAAATTTACTGTATAGCCGTTATTGTTAGCTATCGTGTAGATTCTATTTAGTTCTAAGTCAAAGTTAGTTTTATTCATCGGTACATTAATTAATCTGTGTATCATTGACTCATACGCTGATAACTTCTGTGACCAGGGGTGAAAAGAACTTTTATGTATAGTAGTATCTGTGTGCGTAGGTTTGTGAAAAATTGCAAATTCATGCCTGCCTTTATTATTCGAAATCGTTAAATCTAAGAAATTAATGGATTTATCCTTTTCTATTTCTGTTGTAAATTTTATATTAGGGTGTATGGTGTTAATGTGGTCTTGAAACGCTTTTAACTGCCTAACTGTACCTTTAAAGCAGATTAATATGTCATCAACATAACGGTACCAATAAACACAATTGTTAAATAAGGGGTGCTTACTTATTTGTGTTTCGATGTAGTTCATAAATATTTCTGCCATTAGCGGACTTAAGGGATTTCCCATTGCTAAACCTGTCGTTTGTGTGTAGAACTGTTGTTTATATTGACAGTAATTCTGTCTTACACAGATGTTTAATAAATGTAAAATCTCGGTTTTGGTAATCGGGTTCACGTGTCTTAAGTCCAGCATTGAAGATATTAATTCTATTACCTCTGTAGGGGGTACATTGGTGAATAGGTTTGTAACATCAAACGAAACAAATTTACTGTTATGGGGAATATCTAAACTCGATATTTTCTTAATAAGTTCTTGTGAATTTTGTATGGACCACTCCGATTTAAATTTTGTATGTTCGAGTATAATATGAATTAATTGTTTACAAAGGTTACTACACGGGGCTTTAATGAAGGAAACTACGGGTCTAATGGGCATATCTGGTTTGTGTAATTTAATTAATCCATAAAGTTTAGGTGCTTGGGGTTCATGATCGTAAGACGTTGTTTTTGTTGATTGTTAAAAAGAATATCTGAATCATTTAAAGCCATTTTTAATCCATAAAGTCTTACGATCATGAACCCCCAAGCACCTAAACTTTATGGATTAATTAAATTACACAAACCAGATATGCCCATTAGACCCGTAGTTTCCTTCATTAAAGCCCCGTGTAGTAACCTTTGTAAACAATTAATTCATATTATACTCGAACATACAAAATTTAAATCGGAGTGGTCCATACAAAATTCACAAGAACTTATTAAGAAAATATCGAGTTTAGATATTCCCCATAACAGTAAATTTGTTTCGTTTGATGTTACAAACCTATTCACCAATGTACCCCCTACAGAGGTAATAGAATTAATATCTTCAATGCTGGACTTAAGACACGTGAACCCGATTACCAAAACCGAGATTTTACATTTATTAAACATCTGTGTAAGACAGAATTACTGTCAATATAAACAACAGTTCTACACACAAACGACAGGTTTAGCAATGGGAAATCCCTTAAGTCCGCTAATGGCAGAAATATTTATGAACTACATCGAAACACAAATAAGTAAGCACCCCTTATTTAACAATTGTGTTTATTGGTACCGTTATGTTGATGACATATTAATCTGCTCTAAAGGTACAGTTAGGCAGTTAAAAGCGTTTCAAGACCACATTAACACCATACACCCCAATATAAAATTTACAACAGAAATAGAAAAGGATAAATCCATTAATTTCTTAGATTTAACGATTTCGAATAATAAAGGCAGGCATGAATTTGCAATTTTTCACAAACCTACGCACACAGATACTACTATACATAAAAGTTCTTTTCACCCCTGGTCACAGAAGTTATCAGCGTATGAGTCAATGATACACAGATTAATTAATGTACCGATGAATAAAACTAACTTTGACTTAGAACTAAATAGAATCTACACGATAGCTAACAATAACGGCTATACAGTAAATTTAGTAGACAATATTCTTGCACGAAAACGAAAAAAGCAGGCTTTATCGTTAATTTATCCAAAAGTACATGAAAAGTCAGATAACAAATATAATGCTTTCACCTATATAGGACATACATCAATAAAAATAGGTAAACTAATTAAAAACGTTAAGAACGAGTCAATAGCATTTAAAACTAATAATTCAGTTCAAAAATATATTAGAAATGATAAAGACAAAACGGATAAAAGGTTGAAATCGGGGGTCTATATGTTGACTTGTGAGTGTGATAAGGTATATGTGGGTCAAACAGGCCGTACTTTTGAACAAAGGACCGGGGAACATGAAAAAAGTTATATGGGTAACAAAACGGACTCTACCTTCGCAACGCATTGTATAGATGAAGAACACGAATTCAATAGAGATTTCAAAGTTTTACATATTCAAGACATAGGACAGAAACTTAATTTATTAGAAACCTTAGAAATTAATAGATATAGTAAATTAGGTCGTGCTTTAAACGATCAGACTCAATTCAATTATTCCCCGTTGTTACAATGCTATAGTTTATAAAATACCCCCACTCATATCTCATACTGTTGTGACACTATATATTATGTTGTAATAATTTTGTATATTCAGTTTCTCATCACCTGACGAAGCCAAAGTTTGGCGAAACAATATTGTAGTGATATTATTAAATAATTTTTGAAGCTAAGTTTACGTATTTTTTTGTAGGTTAGTTAGTTTGTAAACGTTGCACAATTGGTATTTGTATTGAATTTATTGTACCTATGTATTAATAGACAAATGCAAACATTGTGTAATATATGTAATGTAAGTATATTAGTCCATAAGTCTCTTAATTTTTTTTATTAAGTTAAATTGTTTCATGTAAACAACAAAGTATTGTTATGTCAGAAAATGTAAAATAATAGCAATTGCTAAATAATAGTAGTTTATACAACGAGTCAATAATGACAGTTATTATTCCCGAGAGCTGAATTTACGAACCGAGCCGCGTAAGCGGCGAGGGAGTAACTCGGCTCGAGTATTTTTACGCCACTGAGAATCCGCAATTTTCGTTTTACCGTAAATGTATTCGTTTCCATATTTTATATATTTCAAATACTAAAAAATATGAATATACTATAAAACCAAACATTTTTTAATTTGTTATATGATAACTTAAACTTATAATTACTGATATGCTTGAAAATAGTAGCTTGTATGTTCTTCAAGATATTGCGAAAGTTATAGAAGTTTTCAAAAAAATACATTTAAATACTTGTATTGACGATTTGGTTTTCAACTTATAAATCTATATATGACTTCTCTAATTTTAAAGTAATTTAAAATTTAGTCTAAGATGACTATAAACAATTTTTTGTCGCAGAGCGACTGCAATATTTTAATTATTGTTAATTCATGAACTTCCAACCTTTTAATTGCCCGAGTTTTAAAATTCTGATAAAAATTACTTATTTGTAAAAAGAAAATATTAAAAGTAACTCTTTTCCTTTAATTTTAGTTATGCTATGTGTAATTAAGTCAAGGCAAATCATATTTTAAAATCGTTATCAGGGTTATTCACATAATATCCTATAACTTTTGTAATATGGCGTACAGGCACTAGAAAGTATATAATTCTATTTAGTAAAATTTAAGTACTTTTCAATGACATATAAATATACAAGGTGTTCCATTTAATTTTTTTTTTCGAATTTTTAACTTTAGCGAATGGCATGTAGGTAATTCTAAAGAACATGTGTAGATTTCTCAATATAAACATTAATTTCACGTACTGAAAAGATATCTCTACTAATTGACCCATAATAAGTAGTTAATCGTCAGTCGTTATTTCATAGCAACTTCTCAAATGTTGTAAAATTTTTAACGAAAAATCTCCATATCTCAGTAACAGTTGAAAATCGACAAAATACAAGTTGATGTCATTTTAATCAGCTCTTTAAGGGCTATCATAAAATGTAACAAAATGAGCATTCCCTTTAAAAAAACATAAGTTTGTGTTGGTTCGTAGTTGTCGAACACTCTGTGTACATGTAAATATTTTTAAATTGTAGAGCTTATGATTATCTACAATTTTTGTATCAAAAATTATTCGCCATCTACATACATTATTAGATACCAATAATGGACTTTACCGCTACGCTGGGACACCCGGTATATAACTGCACGGAACGAATAGATGGCTGTAGTATTGCCAACAGCAGTCCCAGAAGAAGAACAATAAAGAGAGAAGATATAATTGGTAACAAAATATGGGCCGCAGAAGTCCGGCAGTCAGCGAGTAAGATGAATAACACTACTCCCTTCCTTTACAAAACGAAGTAGCCAATCCTACATTATTTTCATCTGCAATTTATCGTTGATCTTATGAAATATAATTCAGAGAACGTAACGGTTTCGATGGACTTTCATTCTAAGTTTAGTTCAAACTCTGAAATACAATGTTTTATCAGGGTTAGTTATCCATTTACCTACTAGTTCAGTATATCTACCGTGATGGACGATTGCAGTTCCTTATCATCCGGAATTAATTGGAGCGCAAATTGGACCGGAATAAATGGACGGGCTGCTGCTCCCTCTCCTTCGCTTCGTCGTTCCGGTTCAGAGTCGTAATGGAAACACCATTCGTGTAATAAGATTGCCCCGTTGTGTTGTCGATTAGAATGGCGGAACACGTACGTGCACTTTGATACGGAGACACTCTGTCTTTCGCACAAAATGGCGTCAGCTTCCATTTTAATAACGAGCACTGTTTAGAATGGAAATGCCGCATTTAAGAGGCTTTTATCCGTTTCGTCGGAAAATGCGAATGTTTCTGAAAAACAAAAAATCAACAGAGGAAACGCTAGTGTGGGAAGATTCATTCTACGATAATTCTGCTGCCAAGACGAGAAATTGACGTGTAACTAACACCATTGTAACTTTAGTGTGAAAATTGTTATGCTTTTTCAAATAAGTACAACATCCACATTACTAAAAGATATTTACCTATTTTTAGAACTGCAAAACATAATATCAAGAAGTAGTATCTGATAATCATTTCGTATTGATTATTTTCATGACTCAGTACATGCTATTATAAAATTAAATAAATGCCTTTGTATATCATTGATATATGTCGCACTAAATGTAAGCAAGTTAAAAATAAAATAGGTGTGGGCACCACATGACGATCCTATACATACGTGCACTGTTCCAAATTAAGTTTTAAATACTTTCATCTTCTTAATATAATAAACCTGCATGAAAAGAGTGTCAGGTGCGAATTTTGAATTTTTTTATGTATATAAAATTATTAAACAAACACTAATAAGAACACCTTTACCACACTAATTCACAGAAAGATAGATACGTATTTCGATAACTATGTTGTCATCATCACTAGCACTGACTAATAAAAACCGCGTTATCTGTAAACGCTAAATGCTACTGATGATGACAACACAGTTTTCGAAATACGATCTAGATTTCAGTGATTTAGTGTGGTAAACGTGTTTTTCTATTCTCGTGTTTAAAATGCCATTTATCGCATATGCTTCCATGGCGCAAATTGACCTTTTAAACACATCTTGACAAGCTGTGGCTTCGTGCACGAGCTGAAGTTAGCTCTGGGTTTTTTAAATGCGAAAATCATGTGAAATTTAATCAAGATGGTTGACACTTGTCATCGAGCTGTCACAATAATCTGACATGAGGCGACAACACACAAGTGATTTTGTATTATGTTGATTATTTGTAGTTGTAGAAAAAGTATGGTATGAAACTCGTTTTATAAACTTGTTAGTCACTCGTTTCAATAATAAATAAGAAACTCGTGACTAAAATGGCGTTTATACAGCTTGATACATAATATACTATTTCATTCATGTTTTTGTTTAGTATCAACCCACAGATTCCAATTAACTGTCGTATAAATTATTTCACATACATAGTTCTAAATACTGTTACATTATTAATAAATCTGTACAGAATCCATAATTTGAAAAATATTATAGTATTATATCAGGCTGAAGTATCCGATTGTAATATATCTGTATAGAATGACCATCCAGGTTCCTACTTGTTAGATTTTATTACGCTACAATAGGAACTACAATGTACAATGTAAAATCACGACTTTGGTATCGCGCTTGGTATTAACAGATCTTGTAATATTTTCATTTGTATTCAATATTCCGTAGTATCCACGCATATACGAATATATAAATAAAGATGTTGTACATACTTCTTATAACTAAAATGTCAAGGGTATATTTTATTTAAAAAATAAAGAAACAAATAATAACACTTAGTTTGTAAGATTGTATTACCCAAAAAATTGTTGAAAAGTATGATGTGTAACCTTTATGCAATCTGTTACGACACATTCTTAAAATATTGGAGTAGCATAAATATAATATGTGCGTAAATACCTTGTATAGTGTTGTTATGTATTTGACAAAAAAATATTTCTAAAATCTCTTTGATCGTGTCAAATTTTCTTATTTATTTTTGAAATATAGCATTTTTATTAAATTCAAATGATGTACTGTAACACTTTATGAAGATGAATAAAAAAATCTTTTTTATAGTAAATAAGTCTATACTAAATTTGGTGCTTTTAAAAAATTTAGAAATATGTTTCAGGAAAAAACTTAAAAATGTCGTGGAAAATTTCAATTTCCTTCTAGAACGCCATATTCTTATGACAAGTGATAATTATTATAAATCATAATATACAAATTTAAGTTATTTAGGTTATAATACACAAATTTATTAATTTGGGACATAAATAATGTTTTAATAGTTTTAAGAAACTATATCAGCTGTTATACAGGCTGTCCCAGAAATAAAAAGACAGAGTAGCAGAAATCGGAAGCTAGATTGTGTAAAAACGTACCCCCAAATAAGAAGTCTTTATTCGTGCGCAGGCGGCAGAAAAAAAATAATGAAGAATTCAATTGGCCTTACGCCGACCCTGGACTAAATATCCACCTGCTTCACTTTCACAATCGGTCCTTTTCAGGACCACCATATTACTTGTGTTAAAAAAAAGGAGGAGAAATAGATACTTCATAATAAATATCAAACCATTAATTACTTTAATTTTACACCTGCTAGAAAAATATAATTACATTCTTGATATTTACTGTAATAAAGGCTAGAAAAACTACGATTTATTGAATATTCTAAAATAATAATAATCAGCTGTTTCCGACTACAAACACATTAAAGAGCAACAACCTTCCTATTAAAAAAAAAACAATCTTTTATTGTCTGCAATAAAGTGGGTCGCCCATCTGGGTCAACAACCGACTACATAGCTGCGTTATTTAGATGCATCGGGCAAAAAATATGTTTTATACGAATGAGTACGATTTAACGTTTTTTTCCCGTTTTATACAAATAAAAGCGTATTTTTCTATGAATGCGTGTTCGTTTGTATTTTTTACAAATGAGCATTCTTACGTGTATTTATAAACATACATTCTGTGCCAGGTCCGTAACGTAATTTTTTGATCTAAAAAACAACATAGAAAATTAAATTTTGAATTTCTTCGTTATTGCGGTATATTTGGGCCTGTTTCTGTTCGGACTGTACATACCTGTTACTCCGTCTTTTTATTTCTGGGACATCCTGTATAATGGATAAAGAATTGATAGATATATTTATGTAGATAATTATTTTGGTCTAACCTTCAATGGCAAATGACGGTTATTCCAAATCACTAACTTACAATACAATTAGTTCCACAATACTGATTTTCAAATGTAGGATATTATTAAGAATTTGTTTAGGTTTTCAAAATTTACGTTTGAAAATTCCAAATAGTTTCATACAACTTTAAGAATGATATAGATTCTAATTAAAACATAATATAATTTTCAAATGCCGAAATATCAATATACTAGATATTCAGAATAGCCAACTAGTTTAATGAATATAATGACAGCGAATATAATATTAAATTAAAATAGGCAATAGGATGCTTTTCTTCATTAAACTACGTTAACTTAGAATATTCTTCATCATGTATAGCTGTCTGGATTCTTTCTACATGTTTGAAGCAATTGCCGGAACATCATTCAGAAAGATAATGCCGATAATTAATTGCTGGGTGAACTTTGGCATTAGCTGAACTTATGCTAATGTAGTGTTTGTAGAAATATCGTCAATATCATTAATCAACAGTTTTTGAAAAACATAACCTAAACGTAAAGTATGAGTTAGTTAGATATATTTTTCTTTTTTAGAAAACTTCCATTACAATATTAACTCGTAACTTTTGCCTGCCGATATAAATTGTAAAAGACATAATCCATTAATCTAACCTTACATCAATAATTTCATCTCATATAAAACGTAATTTAAAATCATGGAAGTCGCTTCCCATAATGTTCACGTTATCACAGTCCAATGATAATTTCTTGTGATTTCATGATATCGTGCATTTGACGAGGGAAAACACTTCGGAAAATTTGACAGGGTGTCGGAATATATGTCTCGAAGATATTTTTTCTCATCGAAATCGAGCGTAAGTCGATATTACATATATAACTCTGTGGACTTTCGCAGTAACTTCCTGTACAGTAAGGTCGGTAGAAAGAGAAAGAGAATCTGGGACTGAAACCGCACCAACAACGCTGAACTAAATTAGATTCCAAGTTTAAACTACATTTATGTTAGCAAGATGGGGTGTGGACCGTCTTGGATGAACAGAATGTGTCTTAACCTATACCCAGTTCAGTCTCAAGTTTACTAACTCCTGTCCTTTCCGTAATCGATAAGTCATTTAAAGTCTTGCTGTAGCAGGCGTTTGCTTTCGACGGTGCAAAAAGAACACGCGAATTTAAAATGATTTACTTTAGAAATTATTTTTCTCCAGAAACCACTCGAAAACATAATCGTAATCGTATTGATCGAGATTAGCCATTATTTTCAAATATTATACTAGACTGGAATAAGGTAATCTGTTCCGGAACGATTAAAAGAAATGTTATATTCAATAAGTTTTGCTAATATCCGCTTATTATTTAAAATATTTAGTGTCAGATATCAAATATAAGGAGATTAAAGTACGCAAAGTAATCAAACGCGAAAGAAAAGAAAGTTGAAGCATCCGCTATAATTCACTTTCTATTTATTTGAAAATTATACACGTGCATACTTTTGCTCAATCCGGTGACACCTAATTTTCGTGCTAACGTTCATTAAATATAATGTAGTATCTTTACACTTCTTTGGCTTATTTCCTGTGTACATTTTTCAATACCAGTGCATTACTTTTAGTTACACAAGTTTTGCTAACACTATACCTTACAAAAATGTCAAGGTGTGTAAGAAGCATAGTCTCTAAGAATTGTTTCTGCATTTCCGCCTGATATTTCTTAACTTCAATCACATTCTGTTATTCAATGCCTTACTAATACAATTTAATCATATATTATACCGTAGCATATTCACTTTTATCATTTTCACATATACTCAGATTGATTATGATAATTTAATGCATGTGTAAAAAAACCATAAGTTGGAATTGTTTTACCACTTTGACAGCGATAAAAGTTTACTTTAACTTTTATATCGGCAAAAAAGTTGTTTACCTTTGGTTGGCCTGACAACAACTTGTGTTTTCTCGTTATGTCATAAAATCAACGAACTCACTGTCAAAATAAAATGTCAAAGTCGACGCAACCCTAAGCTTTGCGTACTATCTTTGTTGACCCGCCTTCAATTTGCTTACTTTATCATCATAGTGTTCGTTGTGAAGTGTTGTTATGACAAAATTTGCAAACTCATTATAAGTAATCTTCACAAAATATATAAGAACTGTGTTTTTAATAACTGTATTTTTAAATAGTATGATTACTATGTATAGTCTATTTTTTAATTAGGAGGAGTGTTTTTAAATTGAAGCACCAAAAAGGAGGCTTGCTATTTGTCAGTTTTCGGGAAGAATTACAGTATGGAAATTTTACATCTTTACGGCCGCCATACTGTTACAACAGCTGTTGTTGTATACATCGTTAATTTTGTCAATGCGTTTCTGTTCAATTTTTTACGTTCAATTTGCGTTATAATAGTAAAATAATTCTTTTAAGAACTGAATCGACTGATATACTCTCCGTGTAAAACATTTTCATAGCGTTTTTCTTGGATATGGAGGAAGTAAGCAAGCACTTCTTGATCGCAAATATCCCTGTTGAGAAGGCGAAAATTTGTGATCTTAGGACATCTATCTGTTGTTGTGAAGCTGAATATAGTAAATATATTTAAAAAATTATGTGCTGATAACCCCAGAATGAGGATTACTGCTATTAAAATAATTAATGCTGTAAGCCGTTACTTTGTGATAATCAATATTAAAACAATAAAAACACATTGACAACAACGTGATACAACAAAGTAAATGTGTTTTTATTGTATTACTGCTATTGTCGCAAGAATATCGAGTATGATAGGTTAGTATTATAATACATTACCATCATTAGGTAATATAATATTATGTTATCTTGTTTTTAGGAGTGGCACGGTCTACTGTCTATCGTACCATAAAAGAGTATAAGCAGAAAGGACAAGTTATCCCACCCAAGCAAAGTTCTGGAAGACACTCTTTAATTGCTGATTATGGTTAAACCGTCAAGAATTCTATAAGGCAAATAATTCACAATTTTTTTTATAAAAATGAGCTTCCTACACTTGATAAAGTGCTGAATGAAATCAAACAGTGTGATGATTTGTCACAGATGAGCTGTTCAACATTATACAAATTCATGAAAATGATAAACTTTAGGTCAGTGCCAATGTTCTAATTAATATGCAAAAAAAATTGAGTATATAAGTACTCAAATTTATATTTTACATACTTTGATATGTTAGAATAAATATGATATATTATTGTAGGTATATGAAGAGAAATCGAAAGAGTGTTTTGATAGAACGTGATGATATACTTAGGCGGAGAAGAATATATTTGATGACAATTGAAGATTATCATCGTCAAAATAGGCCAATTTATTATTTAGATGAAACATGGCTAAACGAAGGTCATACCAAACAATGAGTTTGGGTAGATGACAATATAAGAAGTCGTAGATACTTTTACTAAAAGCAATCCAGAATATCACTACGGACAATTGGAAGAAATGTGTAGGCCATGTGATTAATAAAGAAAGAAGAATGTGTGAGTTAGATGGGTTGGTCGATGATATAATCGAGCCATTTATTATATCAGTGGGTGAAGATAGTTCAAGTGAAATGGAAAGTGATAGTGAATAATTATAAATTGTTACTGTTTCATATGTATATGCTATAATTAACATTTGTCTTAATTGTTTACTTGTATATAATAATAAAAAATAGTGAATAATTATATAGTTGTTTTATATGTATATGCTATAATTAATATTTATCTAAATTTTTGTTTGCTTGTAAATAATCATATAAGAATAAGAACCATCTGTTTTCCTTTTAAATTTAAAAATATACAAATCACCTTTAAAACTTTTGATTTAAGCATTTCACTTACGATGATGATTCCTTTTTATTTCAAATTAAAATTATCTAATTTTTTAATGAATTTTTAATTAATTACTTGACTACAATTTATATAAAATCGCCGCCAAAAAGGAATTTTCCAAAATTCCATTGTGTAATGCGCCTTTTTATTTTACTCCTCCGAATTAAAAAATAGACTATAATAAATGTTTCAGTAATTGTTTACACATTTAGTAAATTATCTTACCGAATTACATTCCAGCTTTCTTTTTATTTCCGAATAAATTTTCCATTTTTAAACTCAAATTTAGTTGCTAAATGATAACTGAACTCAACAGATTGCCTCTTCGATAAAACTACTCGTCGTTTTATCAGGCAATTTGTTTCGTACAGTTACCTAGCAACAAAAACTTTCGTTAAAAGCTGAAAATTTATCCGGAAGAAAGAAAGCTCTCGTGTAATTATAAGTGAAAGTTTTGCTTTATGTTTCCATATTTTTACGGAAAATTCATTCTATTTTTTTTATTTCATGGTATTATCTCACGTTTTGAAAAATAATTGCTGCAAACTAGAAGTACGCGATCACCATTTTCTGTTGCCCACATACTTCCAAATGTATTACATAAAAAAACGAGCATTTTAAATCGTACAACAAGGATTTTCAACAAGTGTAATTTGTGTAAAATATTTAATTGTTTTTACATTCAAATACATAATATTATTTTTTGGGAACCATTTAAACTAACATCCCATTCTCTGAAATCTTTCATTTCTTGATTACTTCAAAGCACAAGTATGCATTTCTTTTTATAATATATGAATAGCGTGATATAATATAAATTTCGTTTATAATATAAAACATTTAAAATTATATTTTTCTAGTTTTAAATTCGAAATGATTAATGTACTTTTTACTTTATTGTCGAATTTTTTAAAATGTTATTTATTGACTCTCCAAAATATCAAGTAGGTATACCGTAGTCGTCAACTTTTAATTTCGGTTTATACTTCTATCCCATGCAGAAGATGACCTTATAAAATGCAGCGATGCCTGCTTGCTAACAGTGGTGGGAGAGCAACGCAGTGTCGGGGGACTCTCACGCCTTACATTTCATAGGAAACGTTTGTCGAGTGTACTGGCTTGGCAGCCTCGCTTATGTTTATCTTTAGTTTATTTCGTCGCGCTCTTTTCCTTTTACTACTTTCGTATCAGAAATTAAAATATGTCGACTACGGGAGGTATATCATACTTGTCGATATCAAGGTTATCATTTCTTCAACTACAGTGCACATATGGTATCCAGTACATACTGTAAATTTTCTAATATCCTTTGTAGTATATTGGATTCTATAAGTGTATACGTGTAATTTTGACATTTATTAACATCTTATAATCAAGAATATGTTACATACGAGAGTCGGTTATGCTAACTATCATCTAAAAATATTGGTAATTCCATCACAAGTATGTGATTTTTCTATACTAAAAATTATTATGTATTACTATTTAATATAAATATGACACAACACAACAGTACATTTCAAGTCATATGGACTCTGGTAATTTAATATTTTTGTGGCTGAAGGACTAATGATTTAAATTACACTGTACATAGCGGTCACTATTTTCGTCTTTTGTACGGTTAGTTTCTGAACGATTTCTGCTGTTAAGCCTTGAAAGTTAAAATAAGCGGTATTGTTATTTGGTTTAGAACGCTAAGCCTTACTGGTAGGTAATGAGTTGTGAATATAAGTACGAAATCCCCTGTCTCCGCTCAATTGATATTGCCCGTAGGAAATACCTCTCGCACAAGCGCTCGAGATATTTCCATAGAAAACATCAATTTGCTATAGAAATTGAGAAAGTATATCTGAATCTACGAAATTGCTCTTTTTATAATATTATTGGCAATAAACTTAAAGGGTTTTAACAAGTAATGATATTTATACTTCCACTACGTGCAACATCCGTCTAGTAATCCATAGTTGTTCTAAATTAAGATTTAAATACCTTTATCTTCTGAAAAAAATAAACAAAATCCTACTGTACTACTTCTACTCTCTTAATAAATTTCTATAGAATGCGTACTTGGCGAAATATTCCAAAGAAAGTGTTACTCGCTAAGAGTAAAAGTGTTACTTCCGGTTAGAATTTTGAAATTTCTTTTATACAAAAAATCTTTCAAATATACTCCTAATATATTTGTGCTCTTGATAAATATACATAAAATGCATAACTTACGCGATATTTGCAAAAATCGCTATTCGATAAGAGTAAAAATGTTACTTCCGGTCCAAATTTTGTTTTATACAAAAGACATTGAAAATTAAGTTATAAATACTTTTATATTCGTAATGTACCCGTCTCAAAAGCATGACTTGCGAAATATTTGCAAAAAAATTCGTTTTCGATAAGATTAAAAGACCTATTTCCGGTAGGAATTTCAAAAAACTTTCATAATAAAATTCTTTTCAAATTAAATTCTGAGTACATAGGAATTCTTTATAAATTAGTTTAAATTTAGTAGTTGGCGAGATATTGGCGAATTTCGATTTTTTCACTGAAGTAAACTTCTACTTCCGGTCTACCGAATTTACTGAAAATCTAATCAGATCTCAAGAGGGAGATTGCACACGTAAATACAAAAGTTAAAATTGTAATCTAGATCGGTTTGACTGCTATCGTGGTTACACACAAAGAGAGAGAAAGACATTTTTTAATAACCACTTTTTTGGTATCTGGAAACTTCAAAACGTGGACATCTGCAAAAATCTCGAGGTCGAAAATTTTCGTCATCACAATACTTCCTTATACTACGTATAAGAAAGTAAAAGAAGTACAGGTTACAGGTTGAGAGCTGACCGGTGAGATGCTCCTTCCACAAGATGCGCAGTGGATTCTTATAATATTAGGATAAGCACGAGCAGTCTGGGAAAATTGTCAAGCGTTACACATCGGAGTGTCATATGTTTCCTATATACTGTGTGTCCAAAAAGTCTGGAAACACCCAATTAAAATCGAAACGGATGATTTTTGAGAAAAATGCAGAAACAGATCAATTAGTATTTTCAAAAAACTACTGGGTGATGGTATCTGTTTGGAATTTTTGATGATGTTGAAAAAGTTATGATGTCATCAAAAAAAATGTAAATGGCAACGTCGCATTTTTAATTTTATTTTTGTTAGATCTTTTAATTGTCTAAATGACTATAAAAAAATTTTTCATTTTACTTAAGAAAATGACCAAGAAAAATTTAATTACTTCTTCGAAAACATATTTTGTTTTATTTGTGACATTCTGTCAAATACGAATTGCCAAGATGCTCAAGGACAACATTTTGAACACTTATTGTAAGAGTTTTTGCTGATTTCTACGATTAAAATTTTCTTTGTTTTCTATAATGATTTTTTTTTCAAAATTTTTCTTACGTAGAATGAAAAATTTTTTGACTGTCGTTTAGACAATTAAAAGATCTATCAAAAATAAAATTAAAAATGCGACGTTGCCATTTAAATTTTTTTTGATGAGATTATAACTTTTTCAAGGTCATCAAAAATTCCAAACAGATACCATCAGCCAGTAGTTTTTTGAAAATACTAATTGACCTGTTTTTGCATTTTTCTCAAAAATCATCCGTTTCGATTTTATTTGGGTGTTTCCAGACTTTTTGAACGCACAGTATGTATCTCTTTTCAGTATATTACAATTTCTTATCTGCATTTACTCCTTCATCCGGCCAATGTATGCGATGATGAACAAATGCGATCATTTCTTTTTTCCGAATACTTTCTCTGTCGCACACTGACCCATAAGTCGCGTCGCGAGGACTCCGCCCAACGATCAGGACTCGGTATGTGTACTGTAACTATGAAGATTATAAGAACACATCATTTATTAAAAAGTAATAAACATGAAGAGCATTTTTATCAACGATTTTCCCTGCTACTTTCTGGTTTAGGCTGATAATAATTAATATAAAATGTAAATTTTTTTTTTTTTAAGTTGACATCTTTGTACATTCATATGTGGTGATCCTGATGATGTGCTTGGAAAGTTTGAATTACGCAAATGTGAAATTACATCCAAATATCTATCGGTACTCATATGTAAATATGTGTAGAATTATATCTTTGTATTTATCTGTTGCTCGCTAACTGCAGCGTTCGCCAAATTACCAACAGTAGTGGATTGATTTGTATGGTTTGTTATTTTTATTAATTAGTGTTCAGTCCCATATGTCCTGCAGAAATTTTTGTCCATTTGCTTATTGCGTTTTGACCAACGGGCATGTTTTTAAACCAAGTACTACCATTTAACCAAGCGTTAAGAAATCTCTGTCTTTATATTGGAAGTCCTCTTGAAATTAATTTTCTGAATAATCTGACGGGACTACATTCGGGATTCTTTTGACTTAGGGTCAAATATTTACTCTCATCCGAAAGTGTATCACCTCCTTCCGAAGTTTGCAACAACAAAAAAGGATTTATATTCAATTCCTCCGCAAAACCTCTCATTGTTATTAACTTCTTCCTTGAAATAATCTAACCTGTAATTTTACGCTGCGCCTTCGCAAAAATGTTGTTTAAATCTTCTGCCGATAAAAGTGCAGAGTTCTCTTCCCGAGCCTCCTGTGTGGCTTGTGTCTTCTAATTGCTTCTCCAGCATCCGTTGTCATTTGAAAAGCCATGCCGCCGTATCGATCAATTTTTCGTTGATACCTATTGTAATATATATTTTGTAATAATTTAACAGTGTTGTTCCAAATTGTTTTAACTACCAATTCTTTATAAAAATTTTAGTCTATTTCCTCATATTATAAAACCAGTGTTTTAGTATTTCTGCGAAGTGACGATCTGTGCTGTTTTTGCCGAACGTATACTTTTTTCTTGTTATAGATTCTGACACTTTCAAAATAAGTGTATGACTGACGTTTGAAAAACTTCATTTAGTATTTAGGTTTGCTATTACAGACGCTGTCTTAACATTTACATAAAGAAGCCAATAGGAAGGCAAAACACCAAACAGAATATACAGACAGCTTTCAGTCATTCTGCAATAAACATCAATGTATTTTTGAAAAACTATAGCAGTGTTTAGCTTTTTTAAACAATTCCTAAACATCATTGGTTTATCAGTTTTGAGAGATATCATTAGTTGAATACTACTTATAATTCGATGGAATAATATTACTCAACCGGTATGTCAAAATTAAGTGTAAATATCATAAAGATCGTAGTTTTTTTATTATGTTGAGGCAAGTGGATGATGCAATACTGCTATAGCGATCACATTACTTTTACGAACAATAATAATTTGGTTAATTTTGTGAATCTTATTTTTATTACAGTTCATTTCTAATTGATGATGTATGACCCGTCATCACATTGAAGACATATGACACGAATACAAGTACGTTTGTTGAAGACAAAATGCGTAGTAGTACAGCCCCCGAAATATTGAGGTAGTGACATCACAACTAAAAAAAAAAAAACTAGGTAGATAGAAATCAACAGCAGTTGCGGAAGGTTTTATCGTCAACAACTTAAATGCAAATTAGAACGAGGACCCTACAAACCCTACAAAGTATCAAGTACAGCTATTCATGTTATGACCGATAAAATAAATCCATCTGTAACTTTTAATAACTGTACTATCAATATTAATTATAATGACTATGTTAACAAAAATTATTCTTAGAACTAATTGCTTTTTTGTTTAATAATTTTTACATAGTAAGTATAATTTATTGTTTACTGTTTTTGCTCTGAAAGTTGTAGATAAAGTATAGTATTCTATTCGCTGGTAATGGTTGTTACTCATTCGGATGAATTACCCTATTCGCATTCGTTTAAATATGATATATACCTACAACAAACTTTGTAATACAGATGTTTCGTATAACAAATGCTAAAATTTATACAAATTTTGTTGGCGCTTATATGATCTCCAATATTCAAAGATTACTTATTTTCAGTATTTTCCATGTCAGAATTTCAGAGTTCACAATAAAGTTAGATACACATACATACAAATATTAGCTGCGAGTCAACAAAATAGTTTTCAAACAACTGTATAAACAAAGATTATTTCTGTATTCCTGAGGGACTCTCAGGCAGAGTAAATTAAGCAAATTCTGTAATATGACACCGCATTTTCATACATAATACAGAGAGAACAGAACACCGGAATACGGTCTCACTAAATTAGAACAAGTTATGGCAGAGCGCGTAATATTTCCTGGCTTAATATTGTGAGATGAAGCAACACGTACACATTACACGCTATATATACGTAAATTGTGAAATGGGAAAGAAATAAAAACGAGTTCGTTCCTTGAAGTGAATTGCTAATTAGAGCATAACGAATACATTACATTAGGTTGTCAACAAAAAAGAACCGCAATTAAACAGCGAACGTGATTGAGTAAATAGTGCTATAATTTTGCCGTCCTATGAAAGTACCAGGACTTATGGATGTGACAAAATTAAATGATTTATTATATGTTTTACCAAATATTTTAAAGTTCACATAACCAAACCATCAGCAGCGTGAAAAAAGGCATTATTTAACAATTCTAACAACAATGATAGTAATTAAATGAAGTGATGGAAATCTCTTGGTGAAACATGTCGAAATACATATAAGCAAGTAATAACAGATAACACACTTGGTATTGTTTCACAAATAAATATAATTAAATACTCGATGTACATTTCGCCTTGGGGCATCGTCAGGAGTTCTCGAAAAACTAAAGTAAAATTTAATATACTGTAACTACCTACTTCAAACAAAAATGTAAATAGAAAAATATACCAAAATAGAAAATTATGAAAAGGTCATGACTTATCTGGAAAGACCGTTTTTACAATGCTAGGGTTTATTAGCGGTGAATTTATGAGTTCGGTTTGTTCATTACGAAACATTGCCTGGTTGTAAAAAAAAAATCAGCATTTCCCCCGTCCCGGACTTGACATTAAAACAATGGGTTAAAATTCCATATTTAGGTAGTATAAGTATGAAAATTAGTAATGTTTTAAAGGAGCTGGATTTTAAAATAGCCTTCTATAATAATAACACTTTAAAAAGTCAATTAACGAATAATAAAACAGCGAATCCAAAAGGAATTTATAGAATTAATTGTAGTGATTGTAGTAAATTTTATATAGGTCAAACGGGGCGAAATTTCAAATTAAGATTCTTAGAACATATGCGAGCCGTGAAATTATATTATGAGAATTCAAGTGTAGCTAACTATGTTTTAGACACGGGACATCATTTTTGAATAGACAATTTAGAAGTACTGTATAGTTTAAATAAAAGTAAAAAAATGAGTGTTCTAGAAGGTTATTTTATAAAAGAAAGTTTACTTTTACAACCAAGCAATGTTTTAATGAACAAACCGAACTCATAAATTCACCGCTAATAAACCCTAGCATTGTAAAAACGATCTTTCCAGATAAGTCATGACCTTTTCATAATTTTCTATTTTTGTATATTTTTCTATTTACATTTTTGTTTGAAGTAGGTAGTTACAGTATATTAAATTTTACTTTAGTTTCTCGAGAACTCCTGACGATGCCGCAAGGCGAAATGTACATCGAGTATTTAATTATATATATTTGTGAAACAATTCCAAGTGTGTTATTTGTTATTACTTGCTTATATAGAAGTATTCCTATTTAGATGACAACATAATCAATATGTGTAAATCTATGATACAAAAATACACCACTCGATTCAATATAAAATTCTAAACCCCGGAAATATCCAAAACATATTTCTTGGCATTTCTGAACATGCTAATAACCGGTGCATCATGATGGATCTTACGCCTCCTAGCTGGTTTTAGTGTGCATGAAGTTTCACATAAACCTTGCAGAATACACAAATTCTTCTGTCCGTAAGAGAAACTGTCTCATACCTCAAAAGTAACCCCATTTGAGACAGAGTTTCAAAAATTATCTAAGACTACTCTTCAATATACAAAATGGGCAACCATAGTTAAGCTTATTTATGTTATAAGCAAAAAAAGATGCGTAGAAGCACATACAAGTGAAAGCAGATACAGATTTAATGTGAGTCCAAAACGGAAATTCGAAATCATAGATAACTGCCCAACTTTGTGACCCCCTCCATAAACTAGAGCAAGATTGTGGCAACTCAAAAGTCTATCAACTCCTCAATTAGCAATCTAATCTAGTTTACACTTGGGAAACATTCATCACTGTAGACCCTTATTCACAAATTGTTGTTGTTGAACCTTTTTTTTGCACTCTATATGTCATTATTTTGATTTGAATTTATTAATATTTGAGAGTTGTGGTTCATTAATTTTGAGCGAACCTGTAAATATTTTGGGTTTGATTGCTCTTAGTTATATAATTCTTAGAATTCGTGTTTTGTTCCTTGTGTCTGTATAATATATATATATATATATATATATATATATAATATATTAATTTACAAGTAGAAACTGTGTATTTTCTCTAGAGCTATTCTTATTTTCCGCTGGGTTGTTCCCCTTTCGTTTTTAATAATTACGTCTTAGTTAAAATATTCGTCACTTATGTCGAGTTAGGTACCGCAGTGACATCTGTGAGCAGGTGTTAACGCTAGTAGATAACTACTATTGCTCGATGAGATTTATTTTAATACTTGTTATCTTTTAAATTCTGGGTTTAATTGTCTTCTCTTATTTCTATTAATCTCTCCTCCGCTTTATTACAACAGAAACCATGTGGAATTAATATTGGTTCCGTGGAATTATTTGTTGTGGTTGTCTCATTACCGACTGCGACGTTCCCGCTCGCGAGTGGTTCATGCGTAAGCGAGGATCATGCAATATTCATTTTATCGACCCATTATCGACAACACTAACAACCACATGTGCACTGTAGCTGTTGATTTCAACATTTGGTTTCGTATATAATTACACGAATTTTGGGTGGATTATAGTAGCAGTGACATAATTTTATTTGGGATATTGATCCTGTAATTATTTCGATTTAGTATAGGAGGATTTGGTTTGGTCGCAAGCATTCAGGCCGGTGAGCAATTATCTTATTACAATTTCCTTCGTGTGTGTTCTAGTGTTAATATGATGTTTCTCGTGAATTTTTAGCTTTTTACGACATACGTAAAACTGCCATATTGATCATTAAAAGCACGTCCGAACTTAGAGGGCCTAACCGTCAGCTTGATCGTCCATTTTGTGATTTTCCGGAAAGAAAAAGACCTTTACCGCTTCCTGGAACAGGAATTTCAGCTGAGATAACATGAAGATTTGTTATTTCCCTTGCAACTTTGGTATTAGAAAATTTCGGGGATTCTACTGTGGTTCCAGGCGTCTTCTCTGTGTCAAGCTCAGTTATATCTTTAATTGTCCTTTTTTTTTATGGGTATACTAATTAATGCCATCAGCATTAAGTGCCGTTTAATTTGTTGAATTAATTTGTTGTATTTCATAGTGCTTTACTCGGAATGATTTATTGTATTCTATTGAAGTGTCAGTTTTATACCTGCAGTATCACATTACATGAATCTAATTCATAATTTAGATCTAATTTAAACTCTTTCGAAGCCTGTTGCGAGAATTTACTGGGCTGACAGGGGTTTCTAAGTCAATTACGACAATTCATGGGTAATTTAAATAAATTATATTTGTATTGATAAATATTCAGACACTCAGCCAAAAAATTTTATATCGTCAACTTGTAATTAAGACTTGCCTTGATCTTAGTTAAGTTTTATGTATAAATATTGGTCGCATACTGTGTGATCACGAATTCATTTATTGTAAAGGGAGAGATATCTCAAACTAAATCCTGATTGTTGTTTTTAAAATTTATTTAGCCCTGTGTTAAGTACAATTTAACTATTTTCTTTTTTTTTTGCGTACTGTTAATTACCATACACCGGGTGATCCGGAATAGGATCCCTGCCTAAGTTCATTTTGCCCACCTAAGTATTTTCTAATGAATTACACGTTTTTTTTAAATAAAAATAAATGCTCCTTACGTAGTTTTTAATATCTTGTAATATTTGGCATAATGCCTTTCATTTTCAGTTATTTGTTTTATGTGCTTTGTTACCAACCAAGCAACGTATACTTATTAAATTTGTTAGTGTTTGAAATTGCGTGGTTTGTCTTGTTTTTGCTAGCTGGGGTACTTTTATTGATCTTGCTTCTGAGTCAAGTAACATTTTGGGGTGGAGTTTAATCCTAAGGAAGCTGGCGCCCTAATCATTCATCTAACTGTGTTCGAGGAGACTTACGCCCAACATAAACTGACGAGTTAGAGGCAAAACCGTCCTCCATATTTACCACCGTACCTAGGGAAGAAAAAGGTAAGGCATACTGAAGGCGGCACACCAAACCCTCCGAAACTTTCATAAAGTTTTAATTGCGCAGGGTTGCAATTAATTCAGTTTAGTTGATCGGGCTCATTTAAATTATCGAACGGATGAATATAATTTAGTTACCGATAGCGCCATTTTATTGCGCCTTCTGCGTGTGCATTTGTGGCTAAATCTTTACGTATACAAGGCGAAGGCGTAACATTGTTGAAGTTAAAACACTAAAATCCTGTCATTCAGGGAAAATCTCCACCAGTGGCCTAATAAATAAGATCTGACATAAATACGGTTTAATGCGGAGATTTACCCTACTGTAAAACAATTTTCCTCAGAACAATTACAAGAAAGAAAATGAAATAATGCTAAGAAAAACTTATAAAAGTACCTCACTCTTCCTTTCTTCTAGTAATTATTTCAAGTCAATATGTTTTTATATTGTTAGTAAATTATTGACAGAGACATATCTGATTTGTTCCATTGCTATTCAATTACTGAATATGTATTAACGTTGTTATTCACGCCTAAAAGTTATTTTCTCTAATGCGTATGTATAAGTTTAGTGGCAATTGACATTTCAAGATTCTGTCAGATAAAATTAATATGCCCGGCTGTAGCCTTTCTTAAAACGTTAGTTTTTACAAGCATTCTTGATGAGACAGTTTTAGATAATATTTCTATTGTATGTTAACATCAATATTATTTTAATCGATTCTGGGTTAAGTAGACGTCATAAGTGAACGTTTTGTCAGCTATTTTGATAATTTAATAAGTTTTTGGTAGGACACATGTCTACAAAGTCATGTGTTGTAAACTGTGGGAGTACTAGTTATCTCGAAGTTATTGAATTATTTAAAATATATAGTTGACTACCTTTTCCACATAAAGTAGTTTTAAATGAACCTTCAAGAATAAAAAAAGTCAGAAACGAATACAAGTAATAATTGAAAGGAATCAGCCATTACTTACAGAAATATCTTTTTTGCAGTTAATTATAAACCAACTGATATAGAGATATTCTTACACATGACGTATTTATTCTTATATTTATAGTGAATTCATCGCTTTTTGAGTTTGATTACAATTAACTGACATGTGAATGTTACTTGAAAAATCGTCAAATAGATGGCGCTAACAAATTTGTTAGAAGAATTTTTAGCAATTACTCCTATTTCCCTAACTTTTAATAAAGAACAGTCGAGGGAAGTAGTATTTTATAGACTAAATTCTATTACTACAAAGCTCGTTTTTTTTAAATGTCCCAAAGAGCCAATGTTTTTTTCAATTTTTGCAGTCCTGTCGACCGGGAAATACTCCTTGCTGGTCAAACGATGCATGCGTGAAATGTCACTTTACAGGCGGTGAGTATGAAAACGTAATTTAACTCCACTTGTACAAAGAGCTTACGAACTGTATTTTGGAGTGAAAGTAGAGGATCAGGATAACACATACATATACAGGGTATTCCAAGAGAGCCGTTCGTTAGAAGTTTTCGTTGTTAGAAAAAACTTAGAATTCTGAAATTTTGGGTTACAGGGTTATTCAAGATTCTCTTTCATTTTAAAATATTTTCAAGATCAAGATCTTATTTTAAATGGAACACCCGATATATTATTTCATTTTTGGATTCCTGAGAAAATTTCATAGTGGGTTTTCATCAGGTTTCCCTATAAGTACCTATTTTCAATTTTTTCTTAGATATCTTGATTTTTTTGAAAATTTTGACAGATGTAGCCCTGTTTTGAGCATTGCGCCCTTTAACCAATTTCGATTGGTGGAAAGCGCTTCTGGGGTAGACGGAAGCACAGGAATGATACTTTCGAATACCATATTGACAACTGATTTATCGCATACAGGGTATCCAAAATTTAATGACTAATTACATCATTTTAAAAGTTGAAAAAGTTCCAAACAAAATATATACATAATACCTCACGAATCTGTACGATAATACTGCTTTGACATTAAATCAACATTGTTTCAATCCTGTCAATGATCACCTTTTGATAGAAATATGGATTAACAAGAAAACCACAGGAAATAGGTATAGGGAATGTTATAGCAAATCGATGCAGAATCAAATTCTGCATCCGACCATCCAATAAAATACAGGGCTTTGCTTGTTATTTTAATTATGTATATATTTTTTTTGAACCTTTTTCAAATTTTAAAATGATATAATTGGTCATTAAATTTTGGATGCGATAAATCAGTTGTCAATATGGCATTCGAAAGTATCATTCCTGTGCTTCCGTCTACCCCAGAAGAGCTTTCCACCAATCGAAATTGGTTAAAGGGCGTAATGCTCAAAACAGGGCTACATCTGTCAAAATTTTCAAAAAAATCGAGATATCTAAGAAAAAATTGAAAATAGGTATAGGGAAACCTGATGAACACCGACTATGAAATTTTCTCAGGAATCGAAAAATGAAATAATATACCGGGTGTTCCATTTAAAATAAGGAAGTTAATGGTGACTTCCGGTATAACCGGAAGTAGTATAATCTTGAAAATATTTAAAATGAAAGAGAATCTTGAATAACCCTGGAACCCAAAATTTCAGAATTCTAAGTTTTTTCTAACCACGAAAACTTCTAACGAACGGCTCTCGTGGAATACCCTGTATACATACATATCAAATTGGGCTTGATTAAAAATTTCGTTAAAGCACTAGATCGGACCAGTAGAGGGTTCTTGTATCTGAAATAGATATTTCCGAGGCAAAAATTAAAGAGGGCGTATTTGTTGGATCAGAAATACGAGATCTTATGAAGAATGACAAATTCGACAACATGCTGATTGAAGTTGGACTAAGAACAGCTTTTAAAACAGTTGTAACCAATTTTCTTGGAAAATCACAGTGATCTTGTACTTAAACTACTTAGTGCTTACAAGGAAACGGGATGTAACATGTCATTGAAAAATAATTTTCTGGATACTCATCTCGATTTCTGTCCGGAAAATTTGGGTGCCATTAGCAACGGTTCCACTAGGATGTTTCATGCATGGAAAAGCTATATCAAGGCAAATGGGCTCCTTTTTTCCTGTCTGATTACTGCTGGGCATTACTCGGGGATGCTGCAGGGACAAAATATCACCGTAGAACATCCGCAAAAACATTTTGAAAGAAGTGTAACATTAAGAACATATCGTTATTAATAATTTTCAGTGTAACATACAATGATGTGTAGCAAAAAATTTATGTATGGTAGAGTAAATCCATGGTCATTTTCTGCTTTCTAGTGTAATTTTACAAAACATACATCTTGTTTTATCCATGTTACAAAAGAAAGTTGATTTTTGTTGAACAGTGTTATAAATATAATCAGATATCATATTTTTTCTAATAAATTGCTTTTTCATTAAACCTAATCTGTGATCGTACATAATCACATTAATAATTCATTTTTAACTTCATAGTAATAACATTAAAATACATTCAAGAATATCATAATATATATTATTTTATGTCTCGTTAGAGTGTATTACATACATATGGCTGCACAATCTCTGTGAAGTCTATATATAAAACACTGGCTCCTCTTAGAATAGCACTACAAAGTAATGTTTTCGGTCCCTTTAGGCGAAACCTACATTAATTATTAAAATATTGTTTGAGGCAGAGGTCCTACATTCCTTTTATATCATCCTGCTGGTATCCCATGTCAACTTCACTTGTCCCGTAATTAATTAACTCTGGTGGTTTCTGTACTATTGCACCGGTAAAATATAAAGCAACCGTATTATATAATTTGATGTTATTGTAGGTAGGTATACAATTTTGTTGGTGGCCGGTGTGTGTAAGTGAAATCCACTGGTAGTAATTTATTTTCATGGATACACTAATCAAGACTTCACGTTATGTATATCTTTAGTGTGTGGCATGGGAATATCTTTCTCCGGTTTATAGAGTGTAATACAGTGACCAAGCAAATAATATAAATTGTAATCAATTTGTAACAGTAGCTTGAATGTTAATAAAATATATTTTGTAGAATGTACAGGGTAAATAATCGTAATTGTGCCGCTAGTTTCACGATGAGAATCTAGGAAATTATACTAATGAATATCAATCAATTTTTGCAGAAGTGAAGTATGTAAACGTATATTATTTATGTTTTACTAAAGCTGTAAGATTTAGTATTTTGACACTCAGAAAGACCGAGGTTCAGTTTTTATTACTATGATAACCGATTATAAAAGAATGCTTTTAATTCTAGAGGCCAGGTGTTCGCACCGCAGCCATATTTTAGTTCTTTTTTTTCTTATTTTATTTAAATTGTAATGAACCCTCTGTGTGCGTGCTTCTGATTAACTCAAAAGTCAACGCGCTAATTAATATATTTTGAATTTACATTTATTATATTATAATGTATACATAACAAAACACGGCAGTTTTAATATGAACAATTATCATACAGAAGTGCGATATGCTATATAATTTTATCTGACGGCTTCGATCGACATATACATATAAGAATGCTCGGTAAAATGATTTCGCGGAGTGTTAATGTTGATTTCTAAGGAGAAATGTATTTGATATACCTAGAAATAACATATATTACAGGTAATGAAATATATATAGATTAAATACAATGTGACAAATGATGTCGTGGGTGCACAGACCTTTTGTTTGAAGGGTATGTGAATTATCCAAACAATGACTAGTTAGTGTGTTCAATTACGGGAAGCGGGATCCGGATTTTCGGTCTTCATAACCTTGTAGTGACATGTTTAAAAAAAACATTTATTCACGTGGTGACTGAATAAATGTCGGATGAGCATCTATCCACGTGATGATTGGATAAATTCCAATTTTACATATAAAATTCTTCGTTTATATAGGCACTTGTGTGCACAAATAATACTTAAAAGTAGTATTTTTAACAAAATACACGCCATGATCACGTGCAACTGCATACATTGAACACCACGTCACAGCAATAGAGTTTACTGTCAGATATACCATCACAAATCCATTATCCTTTTAAATGATAATTAATATATTTACACATGATTAATTAGTTTTTAATTGAGGGGATTGCGTTTGTACAAAAATATCGAATCCTAAGAATCAACGTTATTGCTTAATATACACCCTGTCTAGTTTAAAATGCAGAACATATTATATTATTATATATTGGGATAGTGGAAACCGTTGGAGATACAACGTCGGTTAAATGGGAGAAAAGTTGCGTATTCATTTGTCAATGAATAATCCGACATCAGATTTTGAAATTTTTGTTTCATTGGGCAGATACAGGGTGAAAAAGAAAAAAAAGCAATTTTTGAAAATCTTCCATATTTTGTTTCCTAGAAGAGATAAATTTACAAAAGTTGTAAGCTAGGGATAACAAGTCATGAGGATTTTAAAAATGATTAAAAAAAATCTAGGTCTACTAGATTTTGCGTGACAATAATCAACTTTTGTTTTTCTTATGGCAGCCATATTAGATTTTGACATTTTTAATATCTTCAAAAAAAATGCTATTCAATGATGTATAACATGTTTATGTTCAAGATAGTAAAAACATGAAAAATAGAGAAAGTAAGATTTTAACATAGTAGGCCGTGATAATAAATGTGACATTTGTATTAAACAACTCTAAAAGCTGTGAAGTTTATTCTGAACTGTCAGTAATCTTATTGTTAATCTCATTGTTTTGTTATAAGTATCTGTACTACAAGAACAACATCAAGATCTACAAGAAGATTATAGTATGACCAACAATATTTATTTAACAAGAACATCTGTTCTAAAATCAGAAAGAAAATTGTGCGGATCTATATTTATTTATTAACAATATCAACAGTATTTTGCTGACAATATTCGTTAAAACACAGAAAATTTGATTGTCGTGCCATTTGTCAAAACGACCAGCTGAAAGACCGTCCAGACGATGGCACAATGACGTCGGTAAAGATGCTTGACTGTTTCCGACAATTATAAACTAGAGGCAGCTCGCGATAGACAGAATGGGGCAGAATTCCAAGAAGGCCCAACCACAAAAAGAGCTGTATCGCCCACCATAAAACAGGATGATGATTTATTAAAAGAATACATTTTGCCAAAGTCAGGTTTGTATGAGCACTGACAAATTCTAAACTTCTGAAGATTTGCATTTTTTTATATATTCCAAAAATTTGTGACATTGGAAGCAATAAATTCAAAACTCTTGGGGTTCGAATTGGCACACATGTTAAGCTATAACAGTATTTAATATGTAGGAAAAATTATTTTTCGAAAACGTGAAGTATCACTAAAAAGAATTTATACATATTTAAACACTTATGCAAATTAATTCGAATTGCAGCAATACTTATATACATCCATACAGTAATACAACATTCAATTTTTTAAAGAAAAAAGCAGATCTGTAATCTCCTTTGCATTATGACAATAAAACATACCCATTAGCACGTATTATTGACTATCTGATAAAATGCGACCATACCACGCTACGGGGTAATTAACAACCCCAGATGTTTTTCAGCGATAAAAACAAAATGTATATGATTTCGGCCGCGCTTGGCACCTAGTATACGTAAATTAGTCATATGAAAGCTTAAAATTGTTACAACAATCGTAACACGCATGAACGTCATACATATTCATATTTCTTTTGTTGTGTTATGACTATTTCGCTTGACGTTGTTTATGTTTGGGTATATTTTATTCACGTGTTGATGGTTAAATTTGATAATCTAAGCAAAAAAGAATTATGTTGTACGAGTAAAGAATTTTAAAACTGCTTCGTGATAAGTTAAAAACATATACGGTCGTATAATAATTTGCATTTAAAGAAAATTTAATATTCCTAATACTTACCAAAAAAACAAAAACTAGGTATGTCACCTGAAGAGTAATAAACAAACAATAATAAAACAATAATAAAATAAAAACATACTTAATACTGACAGTTACTTAATTAATGCCATTTTGTAAAGAATACAATCATCGCATAGCTAGTAATAATTCCCAATTTTATGTTAGAAAGATTATAGAAGAAGAATTAAGTGTTTTGAAGTTGGCTATACTAATTTTTAAGTAGATCATTTTAAATTTTTGAATTTGGACGGCATTGAGAAATAAATTTCAATAATGTAATAAAAATGTTACATTTCAACTCTGTTTAATGATTTATATTGTTAATTAGTTTAAATAAACATTTAGCATGCGTCTTTTTTAGAAACCGTTTTTCTCTTCTACTTCTGGTAGGAATTTCGAGACACTGTTTCTATAAGATCTTTCTAATATACACTTGTATTCTTTAGAAATTTGTCTAAACTTAGTAGTTAATAGCTTTTGATTTTTTAACTTCTTCTTAAAACCAGTGTATTGATTTTAATGAAAATCTGATCAGATCTCAAAATGAAGATTACACTCATAAAAATAAAATTTAGTATTGGTATCTGTAGTCGTTTGGCCGTGGACACAGACAGAGACAGACAGACATACAGAGACAGAGGCAGACACACACAGAGAGAAAGAGGTGGGGGGAGGTAGATGTTCGCAAAAACCACATTTTCGGTATCAGGGACTTCAGAACTAGATATCAGCTACATTTTCGTTATCGCACAATACTTCTCTTCTTAAGAAAGTAAACCTATAAGTGTGTTATTTGAAGTGCGAGTTTGAGAGCTTTTTATACAAGAATTATTCTAAATTCCATTCTCTAAGTAGTAGAATCTAGTAGTAGATTTGAATTCCTTATAAATTTGTTTAAACTTAGTAGTTGATGAGAAATTGGTAAATTCCAAGTTTTCGTTGAATAAACTGCTACTTCGGCTTGCCGATTTTATTGAAAATCTAGTCAGTCGTAAGAGGGAGATTATACTTGTAAACATAAAGAAAATTTCGTCATCACAATACATACTCCCTTCTACTACGTATATAAGAAAGTAAAAAATTATCAGAAAAAAATAGTAAAGTATTGCGCCTAACTAATATAAAAGTTGCCCATAAGAATCATAATAAGTCAAGATTTTTGTTCAGTAATGTTAAAGATAAAGATCAATATCATAAACAAACACATGTAACATACAAATTCCATGTGGAGATTGTAATAGTGTATATACAGGTCAAGATAGACGAATTTTTTTTTCTGTACTATATATTTGCCAGCAATACATTTGTCAAAAAAATATTTGAGAAATGTATGTTACAGTTTTATTTATAGTTCTTATATATTCATATTTAAATAATTTCATTAATCAACATGACCTAGTTGATTAATTGACAGGTTATATCTATATTATCTAAACGTTTTAATTTTTCGTGAATCGACGAAGAATATACCTGTTGAAGGATTTGGGAAAGTTAGTAATTGAAGCAGTGAATGAATAGAAGTTAATGAGACGATATATCAAAATTATTAAAAAGAGGCCGGTCGAGAAATAGTGCAGTCGTAGTCTAGTGAATGCATCTGTTATATCATAACCATAACACTTGTAAAGTATTCTTCAGGAAAAGCACTTGAACTATCTGCGACTAATTTAAACGTGGAAAGGAGTACCTTATGGCGGTATATATAAGATAAGATAAAATGTTCGCCGTTAATAAATAATTTAATAATAACATTTTTCTTTACGAATTCTATATACGAAAAAGGAAACTATTCATGCTGATAGTTTCTTAGTATATACTAAGTTTTTCAAATCTATACCTGCTACCAAAGATGCGTTGGAGTCTGACTTGAGGCCACTAGTATTTCTCATATACTTATAATTTCGTTAATAATTTCTTTTGATGTAATTGTACATTACGATGTTACGTTGTAAATTTACTTTGTCTATAGTTCGCAAAAGATTGTGTACCTATTGTCTAAATACGTGGAATTTTGTATAAAGTTCATGACCTTTTGAGCGAACCCTGTATATTATCTATTTCACCGGTCGCTAAGACTGCCTGCAGTATGCCTCCGTGGGTACTAAGCCTACTATTGAGCCCTCACCGCTCTAAATCACATACCGCGAACATGACAGATACAATTTGTGTGAGATCGGGCATTTACACTCTATTTTTGTGAAAGCCTCTTTATCTGAATAACTAACTTTAATTATCTTAGCTCTAGCTTAATCTGACCTACCTGTAGTGTCATATTTTTCGCATTTGCAATTATTTCTACGTCTTGCTTAAGTATATATAAAATATCTTCTTATATATATTACGACCGATCCCTACCTAATGCGTTTATTGTAGCTTTTAAACGTTCGAAACGATAATCGAGATATTGTGCTACTGTGTCATATGTTTTGCGTATTACCAAACGTAGATTCTTGAGCAGGCTCGAGTATTATTGTTATTTTCCTTTTCCTTCGCAGTCGTCTCTCTAAAAGAAAAAGGTAGGGAGAATTAATTAAAGAAATGCTGGATTGTAGGGCATACTATTATCTGTTGCCGAACCCCCTTGCTGCTCTATCTTCGATATTCTAGTATTAGGGACTTCTGTTAACTCGTTCCCCCTCAGAATCATCGTAGAGGTTAGGATCGTAATTTCGCTGTAACATAAGTTTTTGATCGGTCTTTGGAACCGTCTTTTGCAGCGTTTTGCTATATAAGCTTGAGTATTTCGTTATTTACCTGCAGGAATTCTGTCCTTTCGTCTAATAAAAATAGAAATTACAGGTGGTAGAATGTTTGTTTGTGTCTGTCAAATTTATCGTTCATACTGTTTAGGTTGTCTGCACACGCAGTAATGCCAACGCTCGGCATGAAATACCTCTCGTGCGGTCGACTTTAAATCTCCTATTTTACAATTGCCGAGTATTTCGCTCATGTTCTTCCGTCAAAATTATGTGTGGGGTCGTGATTAATTGTGTTTAAGTTTTGATGTCATTTCCCATTATTATCAATTTAGTTGCGTGCTTGTGATATTTATTTGGAAATTCCCGCCCTTAGTTTGAGCCCTTTCTCCAGTGCGGCGCTATGAGCGTGCGCGATTTGGAATTGGAACGTATCTACCGTATAGGTCACGGTGAGGTCACTTTTGAAGTCGAACTTGTTACAAGTGCATGAGTACGATACGCTTATTGTCTTTTGGTGAATTTTATCACTTTGTCTAAAAAGTTAGACGAACGCTTAGGCGGCTTTAATGAAATAAGTGTAAGTTATCGATACCTTCATTAGGTGTTTATCGTGAATTAATTTTTATCGCAATACCGTATCTAATTTACGAATGCCACGAGGTGGATTTTGAATTAATTTCGTGCTATGTGTGACTTCTGAGTCCTTATCGTGGAATCTCCATTGTTCTACTTGGGGTAAGTTTTCAAAGCTCTGTGTTAAATTTTCGGGATTTTATCTTTGGGTTTTTTTTAATTTTATTAGGATTCTTTTGACGGGCACTAAAGCCCTCAAAGGCTGTTAGGATGCCGCTGACGTCCATTTAAGCCCTCCGAAGTCTTATTTTTGGGGTTATCGCCCACAACAGGGGCTTCATTCAACGTCCAATCCACCTGTTGAGTGGAATTTCTCCAACAAGGGAGACGTCGCCATCTTGAACAACTGCAGCGTCCTTCCCGTCAGCCATTTTGCCATATAAGGTTGTAATTTTTCACCTTATATATTTTCGACCGATTTTCGACGACTTAACGTTTGTGTGCAAGACTTATTTCGCCTAGTTTTGACCAAGAATTTTGAGTGGTTAACTAACTAACTAACGCACCACTTAGTCAACTGTGCGGACACAATATAATCTTAATTAAATTTCCGTCATGTTTTTTTTATTATTTGTTTTATGTAACATTCAGTTTATCTAGAATTTTGGTATGTCACTACCATAATTTTGTAGCCCTATGTCGAGGCGAAAATTTGATTAAATCTCATTTTAGTAAATTTATACCCATATCACTAAATATTATGGTGAGGTTTTTTTTTAACTAGTCATATACCTCGTGCTTTAATTACCGTTGGGATTATTGTGCGTCACAAAATGTGTTGAATCTTAACCTAATTTCTAATATCAATTGTTTTCTTTTCACGTTCATTGTTGTGAGTTAATAAACTTTGCCTTTCTCGTTGTTCAGTTAATTTACCTGAGCTAGATAAATTCAATTCTGTACGAGCAATTTTGGTTCGTGCGGCTCAGTGTGTTTTTCTGCTTAATTTAAAATTTCCTTTCTAATTTTACCCTTAATTAATTGACTTAAATTTTTGACTTGTAAATAAATAACCTTCATTTAATTTAATTTAGAACATGTAAACAAACCTGGCGTTTTTATATATTTAGCGAATTTTTCTCATTTTGGACTAAGTCCTTAACTGACTTAACAATTTTCTTGCGCTCTATTTTTTTTATATATATATATGTACACCTAATGTAAGGTGAAAGAAACGTTTCGGCAACCGACCAACTCCTGCTGTAGCGCAGAGTATTTGTTAATTCTTTAAGCTGTTTATTTTGTAATTGTCACCTAACGCTTGTTTAATAATTGTCAACTGTCTAACTTCACTTCTTGTTTTTTTTTATTCAAATTAACTTTCTTTCAATCAACGCTTGTTTTTATATTATCTAAGTTCTCCATTTAATTTTTGCTCAAAAAAAAACCCATTCAACACACGTCAAATTCAATTAAATTTTGTTATATTACGAATACCTTATCTTTTATTTCCTTTTTACCTCTGCATATTTATTTATTATTGTGACAAGTACGCACATGAGTGTGGTTGCCTCATTTATACAGGGTGTTCAATAGGTAACCCGCTGGAGGGACACAGCCAGTGGTAGATCGTAGGAGGCGCAGGTAGGTTATCTGTAGATAGCATAGTGTCCTGGTGCCCGGACAATCGTCGCAAGCGTCGTTGCCGACCGACGCTCTACTATAGGTGTTCTCTTTATCTGAACCGTCACGCCGTCTGCGACAGAGTTAGCTCGGCCCTGCGTTATCCTGTTTAACAACCCCCTATTGCGACTCCCCGTTACATATCTAAATCAGCCGTTACCTTATTGCGACGTAGATCCGGTAGCAAAAAATTTGGCGCCCAACGTTTCGGCCGATTTTTGACCATCTTCCGGAATTTTTTTTTAAATTTTCAAATTTATCGCCTTGTCCTTGGTGGACCACGTTTCGGAAAAATTTTGACCATCTTCCGGAACATTTTCTTGAATTTTGCAAATTATCTCCCTGTCTTTAACAGCCAACGTTTCGATAATCTTTTTGGGGCCTTTCTTTCAGTAATAAGGAAAAATTTGGCGCTCTAGCGTCTGGACTTTCTTTTGTTTAGGGATAGGGGAAAAAATTTGGCACCAACGTTTCGACCAACTTTCCGCCATCTTCGATTTTCTTTATTATTATTTGTGTGTGTCAACCAAGTTTCGGCCTATTTTCCGCCATTTTCAGAATTTCAGACAAGTTTTCTTCCCCCTCCCGTACGAATTGACACACCAACGTTTCTGTCATCTTTTCTCCACCTTCCGGAACAAAATTTTTTTTTTTTTCCCTTCGCTACCCAACGCTCCAACGAAGTTTCCGCTACCTTCACAACAATTTCATGCTTTCGTTGTGGGCCTAACGTACAACAGTTCACACCTACGTTTCGACTAAGTTTTCGCCGCCCTCAAATTTTCTTTTCCTTTTGTGTGTCATCTATCAACTCATAAGTTGACACCGAACGTTTCAACCTGGTTTTTACCATCTTCAGGGAAATTTCTTGTCTTTTCTAATTTCCCTCGGTTTTGGTTGCTTTGACGTGACAACGTGTCGTTGCCTGACGGTTTGGACAAGTTTTCTCCCTCTTCCGGAATATTTTCCCTACCTATAAGTATTTCAGCCACTAACATTTCTAACATTTCGTCGTACCGCACAGTGGTGCTATACTTTGGAGAAGCTACTTGTTTTGTATCAACGTTTCGGTCCTGACCATTTTCAGGAATAAATTTCGAATTTTCTCAATTTGAGCCCGTTTCTCGTTTTAGGTGGGCAAGTGGACGTTAAGTTTCCCTTACCGCTCAGTTTCTTTGTATTTCCGTCTACTCCCTCACCTAATCTAACTTCGACGGTTTATATTTCGTTTTCTTCCTTTTTTTTGGACAAGTTATCGCCTCGCGTTACAATTTTATCTTAGGTTCTGAACTACCTTGCCTGCCAGCATTTGTTTGTGCGTCTTAGGACTCGAGTCTTTGCTTGCCGTTCCCGGTACCGCCATTTCTTTTATAGTTCCTTCTTTTCGACTTTCGGCTGAATTAACTTTCGCTATGGCTCCTAAATTTGAGATCAATCGTCTTTTGAAGGAAGACCTTGAATATTTACTGACTGTTATGGGTGCTGTGGTGCCATCCACTTTGGACGGAATGCGACGAATGTATCGACGTCTGCTAGGTTATGCTAAGTCTTATCCGTCGGATACAAAGCTCACGTATCCATTTACCTATGCAGAAGATTCCGCGGCCATTAAGGTTAAGCTTACGGTTATCGAAGGGCTCATCGATCAGTTCGTGGGGAATCGTGAGTCTTCCGAATTTCAAAAAATTTCTACCGCCCTTGCTTTCGTATTGCGCCGAATTCAGAACTCCGTCCCAAAATCTTCAGAGGAAGTGGAAGAATGCCATGCGTTTCGGAGTCGCGTTGCTGATCTGGAAGGTCGCATCCGCGATAAGGCTCGCACCCTTGAACGCGCCTCGACCTTCAGCTTATTACAGTCACCCACTGCCGGTAACCCTGGTCCTCAAGGGAGTGAGGAGGAGTTTAGCGAAGAGGAGGATCCTATTCGGTCTCCGGTTAATACTTTTTCTGGTCCAGTTCACTCGACTTTCACTACTTTTTCGCCTAAACCCGTCCCCGTTGCCTCTTGGGGTATTACATTTACAGGGCATAAGAACTTTTCGGTCAGTGCTTTTCTGGAGCGCGTAGCTGAGCTGAAAATCGCTCGAAATTCCTCAGACCAGTTATTATTCAATTCCGCTATAGATTTATTTAAGGATCGTGCTTTGGTGTGGTATCGGGCTAATCGACATCTTTACTCTAATTGGTCAGAGTTAGCTGCTGGTCTACGGGAAGAATTTCAGGCCGTAGATTATGACGACCGTCTTATGGACGAAATTAAGCAACGGACTCAAGGTCCTAACGAACCTATTGGACTATATGTATCGGTTATGAAAAATCTCTTTTCTCGTCTTTCTGATTCAGTCCCTGAAAAAACTCAATTACGAATTCTGCAACGCAATATTCTGCCTTTCTATCAAACGCAATTGGGCCTAACTGAAGTCAATTCTATCGCGGAACTCCTTAAATATGGGAAAGTTCTCGAAGCCCGCAAGGCCTCTGCTGAAGCTTATGTACCGCCTCCCTTACGTGCTAAAGCTCTCGAGCCCGATTTGGCTTATGTCAATGCCGAACCAGTCCCGAGTTATTCTCGAAGTCGTGAGACACCCGTTACTCCCGTCTCTAATCGCCCTCGTGTTCATGTGGCACCCGTTTCAGCAGATCCTGTCACATGTTGGAATTGTCGTCGGACAGGACATCGTTACTCCCAATGCGCTTTACCTCGCAAACGCTTTTGCTATCGTTGTGGTCGTCCAGAGACCATTGTATCTTCTTGTCCGCAGTGTTCGGGAAACGCCCGACGTGCGCACTAAGTGGCCGTCCCGTGCGTACAGTATACACAGCGGCCTATAGACAAATTAGAGCCCGGTTAGATTTTATACTCGAACAAGCCATAGGGGATGAACGCCCCTATCTTAAAGTCCAAATCTTTGGTAAAGAGTTTCTCGGTCTTTTGGACACAGGTTCATCACGCACTATTTTAGGTGAAGCAGGTTGGTCCGTGTTAAAGGGTTTTGTTCCGCTTAAATCCTCTATGTCCTTTTGCACTGTTGCCAACGGTTCACGATGCCGAATATCAGGTGAAGTTGCCCTGCCTATTAATGTTAGGAATCGTTCTAAGGTCTTTGACGTCTTAGTGGTACCTGAACTACCGCATCAACTTATCTTGGGCGCAGACTTCTGGCGAGATATGGGTATCGTCATAAACATGCGCAGTGGCGATTGGGTATTTTCAGACGCACCCAACGTGTCTTCTGTCGATGTCGAACCACCGGTGTTATCTGATGAGCGTCAACGTCAGCTCGAGGCTATCATCAATCAAAATTTTCCTAACGTCGATAAGGAGGTGTTAGGTTGTGCTAAAGGTGTAGAGCACACTATTATCACTAGTAGCCCTCCGATTAAGCAACGCTATTATCCGATATCTCCGGCGGTGCAGAAAGTAGTCGACGCTGAATTAGAGAAGATGTTGGCTCTCGGTGTCGTTGAGAGGTCTCAGAGTGGTTGGTCCTCACCCATTCTTCTCGTGCCTAAGAAGGACAAGACTTTTCGATTTTGTGTCGATTATCGGAAGCTCAATCAGGTCACTGAGAGAGATGCCTATCCCCTTCCCTACGTATCAAATACCTTAGACAAATTACGAGACGCCAAATATCTTACGTCTCTCGATATAAAAAGTGCGTATTGGCAAATTCCTGTTGCCGAGTCTTCCCGTCAGTATACCGCCTTCACCGTGCCGAATCGAGGTTTGTTCCAATTTTGTCGTCTCCCGTATGGTCTCCACAACGCACCTGCCTCCTGGCAGCGTTTTATTGATAGAGTTTTGGGTCCTGAGTTAGAACCCTACGTTTTCGTTTATCTGGATGATATCATAATTGTCACTCCTACCTTTGAAAAACACTTAACTATTTTAGAGCAAGTTTTATCTCGCCTGCGTGACGCTGGCTTAACGCTTAATAGAGACAAATGTCAGTTTTGTCGCGACGAATTGAAGTACCTGGGTTATGTGGTTAATCGTCGTGGGTTGATGGTCGACCCCGACAAAGTTAAGGCTATCATCGGGATTGCCACCCCCAAAAATGTTTCTGAAGTCAGACGCTTAGTAGGTATGGCTTCTTGGTACCGACGTTTCGTCCCTAATTTCTCTACTGTTATCTCTCCGCTTACTGATTTGCTACGGAAAAATCGTCCCTTCGTTTGGACGTTAGCTTGTGAAGAAGCATGGACATCTTTGCGTGAACGCTTGGTTTCCTCCCCGATTTTGACATGTCCCGATTTCCAATACGAATTCATCATACAGACTGATGCTAGCGACTATGGTCTTGGAGCCGTCTTGACTCAAGACATAGATGGACAGGAGAAAGTAATTAGTTATCTAAGCCGTTCTTTAACACCTGCCGAACGTAAATTCTCTACGGTTGAGAAAGAATGCCTTGCCGTCCTCTGGTCTATAGAAAAGCTTCGCCCATATATCGAGTGCTCACACTTTACGGTGATAACAGATCATTACTCCCTCTGCTGGCTGAACTCTCTAAATTCTCCGTCGGGTAGATTGGCTCGATGGGCCGTACGTCTTCAGCAGTACGACTTTACTATCATCCACCGTAAAGGAAAATTCAATGTCGTTCCGGACACTCTCTCCCGTTCAGTCCCCAAATTGGATATCGTTCAAGTCAACCCTAAAAGCCAAGACAAATGTTACGTTCGTATCTTAGAACAAATTAAGAGACATCCCGAGAAGTACCCTCAATTTCAACTTATCGGTGGGATACTTCGACGTTACGTACCGCCTAATAGCGCTTTTCCCTCTGAGGATTCCGAGTCATGGAAAATCTATGTTCCTAAGGAACAGCGACAAGAGGTCTTGTTAGAATGCCATAACGAGCCCACAAGTGGTCATCTGGGCATTGCGAAGACTCTCGCGCGCATATTGCAACACTACTATTGGCCTAAGATGTTAGGAGATGTGATTCGTCACATCAGAGCCTGTCCTAATTGCAATAGGGCGAAACCTCTTCAAAGAGCTCCAGTTGGTCGTATGGGTGGACATTCTAAAGTTACTAAACCATGGGAAGTACTCAGTGTCGACATTGTTGGTCCTCTTCCGAGGTCCAAGCGCGGTTTTAATTACATTTTAGTGGTCTCTGATATCTTCAGTAAGTTTGTTCTGACCTTCCCGTTACGTAAAGCTTCCTCCAAGTCTATTATCCGACATCTTGAAGAAGATGTGTTTCTGATTTTTGGCGTGCCTCGTTCCGTAATTTCCGATAATGGCGTGCAGTTCCGTTCTAACGATTACCGTTCAATGTTAAAAGAATATAAAGTACGTCCGTGCTATACTGCAAATTACCATCCTCAAGCGAATCCCGTGGAACGTGTGAATAGGGTTATCAAAACCATGTTGATCTCGTATGTCTCTGACAATCATCGCGAATGGGACGTCTACCTTCCCAAAGTCACTTGCGCCTTGCGCACTGCCAGACACGAAGTCACCGGACATACGCCCTATTTCATTAACTTCGGTCGTGAGATGAATCTCACTGGAGAAAGAATTTCCGATGCTCCTATCTCTGACGGAACTCCACTTGTCGAGGTCCGCGACCCGGAAAAACTAATAGAACGTTCCGAAGGATTTTCTAAACTTTATCGCGACATCAAATCCCGCTTGCAGAAAGCGTACGAGCGTGCTAAAGCGCGCTACGATACTCGTCATAGACGAGATGAATTCTTGGTAAACCAGTTGGTCTGGCGTAAAAATTTCGTTCTTTCAGATGCCGCCAAATTCTATACCGCCAAATTGGCTGACAAATATGTCGGGCCCTTTCAAATTAGTAAACGTATCTCCACTGACATTTATGAACTCAAAACTTGCGAAGGTAAATTGCTGCCCGGGGCGTGGCATGCAAATTTACTGAAACCTCAACCGAGTGATGATTAAGATCTATCTTCTCACGTGTCTAACTGCCTAAAGTTATCGCTATCTCGATTTTGTCTTTACGTTACCTGTACCTACCGTTATCTTCACGGCCTGTAGTGAGGGCTGAAAGAATTCTCCTACCGTGATCCTGCGTGAAGTAAAAGGCTTCTAAAGGGACTCGGGCCTCTTGTTCCTTAACACCCCGGAGCAAACAATTTCCTTCCCTCCCGTGTGTCGATTGTTCCTTAACACCCCGGAGCAAACAATTTCCTTCCCTCTCGTGTGTCGATTGTTCACTAACACCCCGGAGCGATGAATTTCCTTCCCTCTCGTGTTGTCGGGTTTTCCGTGTGGGATCTTATCTCCTCCCGCGGCTGAGTGCACGACCTCTTCCGCGCGATTGCTGTTCCATCTTGGAAAATTTATTTCATAACCCGCAATTACTAACTAGGTAGCTTTGCTACTTCAAGGAGCTATCGCTTCAGGGCAAACATTTCCCTTATATCGACTTCTGTTGGTGTGATTACCGGCCCCATTGCACAGCTTGTATCTGTGATTCCGTCTATGCAGTTATCGTCCCGTGTCTTTATCGCTTCCGTATGTTTCGGATCTCCCGTGTCTTTGCATATATGGAGTGGCAGCCTTGCTAGGGGAGTCCACACTACATTTTCCTTATCTTATCGGACATGACTACCTTTCAAGCTAACTAATGTTGCTTAACTACCGGATTTGACTTATCTTCAGGTCGTGTCCTGGCGACCTTTTTGCTTTTCTTACCTTCAAGGTGTTACCTCCAGGAACTGATTATGACTTCAGCCTTTTGGCTTATCGTTTGCCTTCAGCATTTTAGTCGGGACAACGCCGGTCCAGACTTTAAACTTTCGCTCTCTAATATCTATTTTTGTTTGGCGATCTTCTCTCGTTTTGTTGTCATCGGATGTTATGGTTGTCGTAACGGCATGTCTGTACCTCTGAGCAGTTGCACCATTTTTCTTTTGTTTCTTTTTTGTTACTTTCCCCGTACCGGCCGAATGCCGAAGGGCCACGTGGTGGTTATGGCCAAGCTGTCTGGTGTTGCTGTGACTGAGTGTGGGTATGTGCGTTTGTGTAGTAGACAACGTCCGTTTTAGAGCTCTCGCTTACCCTTTTCACTATCTTTATCCCGTCAGCCTATGTTCTCGGTGCAAGAAATTGCTCCGCGATCAATTTCTTTTCGCTGGAAAGGGGGGAATTTGTTACGTTGTAAATTTACTTTGTCTATAGTTCGCAAAAGATTGTGTACCTATTGTCTAAATACGTGGAATTTTGTATAAAGTTCATGACCTTTTGAGCGAACCCTGTATATTATCTATTTCACCGGTCGCTAAGACTGCCTGCAGTATGCCTCCGTGGGTACTAAGCCTACTATTGAGCCCTCACCGCTCTAAATCACATACCGCGAACATGACAGATACAATTTGTGTGAGATCGGGCATTTACACTCTATTTTTGTGAAAGCCTCTTTATCTGAATAACTAACTTTAATTATCTTAGCTCTAGCTTAATCTGACCTACCTGTAGTGTCATATTTTTCGCATTTGCAATTATTTCTACGTCTTGCTTAAGTATATATAAAATATCTTCTTATATATATTACGACCGATCCCTACCTAATGCGTTTATTGTAGCTTTTAAACGTTCGAAACGATAATCGAGATATTGTGCTACTGTGTCATATGTTTTGCGTATTACCAAACGTAGATTCTTGAGCAGGCTCGAGTATTATTGTTATTTTCCTTTTCCTTCGCAGTCGTCTCTCTAAAAGAAAAAGGTAGGGAGAATTAATTAAAGAAATGCTGGATTGTAGGGCATACTATTATCTGTTGCCGAACCCCCTTGCTGCTCTATCTTCGATATTCTAGTATTAGGGACTTCTGTTAACTCGTTCCCCCTCAGAATCATCGTAGAGGTTAGGATCGTAATTTCGCTGTAACATAAGTTTTTGATCGGTCTTTGGAACCGTCTTTTGCAGCGTTTTGCTATATAAGCTTGAGTATTTCGTTATTTACCTGCAGGAATTCTGTCCTTTCGTCTAATAAAAATAGAAATTACAGGTGGTAGAATGTTTGTTTGTGTCTGTCAAATTTATCGTTCATACTGTTTAGGTTGTCTGCACACGCAGTAATGCCAACGCTCGGCATGAAATACCTCTCGTGCGGTCGACTTTAAATCTCCTATTTTACAATTGCCGAGTATTTCGCTCATGTTCTTCCGTCAAAATTATGTGTGGGGTCGTGATTAATTGTGTTTAAGTTTTGATGTCATTTCCCATTATTATCAATTTAGTTGCGTGCTTGTGATATTTATTTGGAAATTCCCGCCCTTAGTTTGAGCCCTTTCTCCAGTGCGGCGCTATGAGCGTGCGCGATTTTGAATTGGAACGTATCTACCGTATAGGTCACGGTGAGGTCACTTTTGAAGTCGAACTTGTTACAAGTGCATGAGTACGATACGCTTATTGTCTTTTGGTGAATTTTATCACTTTGTCTAAAAAGTTAGACGAACGCTTAGGCGGCTTTAATGAAATAAGTGTAAGTTATCGATACCTTCATTAGGTGTTTATCGTGAATTAATTTTTATCGCAATACCGTATCTAATTTACGAATGCCACGAGGTGGATTTTGAATTAATTTCGTGCTATGTGTGACTTCTGAGTCCTTATCGTGGAATCTCCATTGTTCTACTTGGGGTAAGTTTTCAAAGCTCTGTGTTAAATTTTCGGGATTTTATCTTTGGGTTTTTTTTAATTTTATTAGGATTCTTTTGACGGGCACTAAAGCCCTCAAAGGCTGTTAGGATGCCGCTGACGTCCATTTAAGCCCTCCGAAGTCTTATTTTTGGGGTTATCGCCCACAACAGGGGCTTCATTCAACGTCCAATCCACCTGTTGAGTGGAATTTCTCCAACAAGGGAGACGTCGCCATCTTGAACAACTGCAGCGTCCTTCCCGTCAGCCATTTTGCCATATAAGGTTGTAATTTTTCACCTTATATATTTTCGACCGATTTTCGACGACTTAACGTTTGTGTGCAAGACTTATTTCGCCTAGTTTTGACCAAGAATTTTGAGTGGTTAACTAACTAACTAACGCACCACTTAGTCAACTGTGCGGACACAATATAATCTTAATTAAATTTCCGTCATGTTTTTTTTATTATTTGTTTTATGTAACATTCAGTTTATCTAGAATTTTGGTATGTCACTACCATAATTTTGTAGCCCTATGTCGAGGCGAAAATTTGATTAAATCTCATTTTAGTAAATTTATACCCATATCACTAAATATTATGGTGAGGTTTTTTTTTAACTAGTCATATACCTCGTGCTTTAATTACCGTTGGGATTATTGTGCGTCACAAAATGTGTTGAATCTTAACCTAATTTCTAATATCAATTGTTTTCTTTTCACGTTCATTGTTGTGAGTTAATAAACTTTGCCTTTCTCGTTGTTCAGTTAATTTACCTGAGCTAGATAAATTCAATTCTGTACGAGCAATTTTGGTTCGTGCGGCTCAGTGTGTTTTTCTGCTTAATTTAAAATTTCCTTTCTAATTTTACCCTTAATTAATTGACTTAAATTTTTGACTTGTAAATAAATAACCTTCATTTAATTTAATTTAGAACATGTAAACAAACCTGGCGTTTTTATATATTTAGCGAATTTTTCTCATTTTGGACTAAGTCCTTAACTGACTTAACAATTTTCTTGCGCTCTATTTTTTTTATATATATATATGTACACCTAATGTAAGGTGAAAGAAACGTTTCGGCAACCGACCAACTCCTGCTGTAGCGCAGAGTATTTGTTAATTCTTTAAGCTGTTTATTTTGTAATTGTCACCTAACGCTTGTTTAATAATTGTCAACTGTCTAACTTCACTTCTTGTTTTTTTTTATTCAAATTAACTTTCTTTCAATCAACGCTTGTTTTTATATTATCTAAGTTCTCCATTTAATTTTTGCTCAAAAAAAAACCCATTCAACACACGTCAAATTCAATTAAATTTTGTTATATTACGAATACCTTATCTTTTATTTCCTTTTTACCTCTGCATATTTATTTATTATTGTGACAAGTACGCACATGAGTGTGGTTGCCTCATTTATACAGGGTGTTCAATAGGTAACCCGCTGGAGGGACACAGCCAGTGGTAGATCGTAGGAGGCGCAGGTAGGTTATCTGTAGATAGCATAGTGTCCTGGTGCCCGGACAATCGTCGCAAGCGTCGTTGCCGACCGACGCTCTACTATAGGTGTTCTCTTTATCTGAACCGTCACGCCGTCTGCGACAGAGTTAGCTCGGCCCTGCGTTATCCTGTTTAACAACCCCCTATTGCGACTCCCCGTTTCATATCTAAATCAGCCGTTACCTTATTGCGACGTAGATCCGGTAGCAACGAAGTAAATATATATTATATTATATATCAATGCACATGCATGTTTATAAATTTAAAAATGAGGTGCGGCCACCACACATCTTTCTTATACGTATGAGCGTTTCAAACTATAAAATTTTAAGAATTTTTTTATACAAAAATTATTCAAAATACTATTCTAAGTACTTCTATTCTCTTAATAAATCGCTATAGAATGCATACTTTGCAAGATATTATCAAGAAAGTGCTACTTGCTAAGAGTAAAAGTGCTACTTCCGGTCCGAATTTTGAAATTTCATATATACAAAGAATATTGCAAATCCAGTTCTAAATACTTTTGTACTCTTGATAAATATATATACAGTGCGTTCATGATGAAAGGAACAAATTCGTTTAAAATCAGGTAATTATTTTGCAGAAAAACGCTCGGACAGTCGATAAGTATTTTTAGTTTAGAATTTTTTGACATAAGAAAATTATATATAGGATGTCTAAAGAAGAACATATGCAGCAATAATTGGTTTTTTTTAATGGAATGCCCTGTATATTATGCCATTTTTGAATTGTAGGGTGAATTCTAACCACATTAAACACATTTTTGTGTAACATACCATATCCCCAAAATCAGCGGTTTTCGGAATAATGAGTTTAGTGATAAATTAAAATACACATAGGTAATGAAATAAAATGTTTAAATTGAACAAGGACACCTTGAACATTTTTTTAAAAGCCAACAAAAACAACCTGGTATTGCAAATGTTATCTTCAACAAAAAACTTTACTTCAAATTAATCGATTTTCATGTATTTTTTTAATTTATCACATTTCAAACGTCATTATTCCGAAAACCGTTGATTTTGGGGATATGGTATCTTACACAAAAAGTGTTGAGAATTTACCTTACCATACAATTCAAATATGGCATAATATACAGTATGTTCCATTAAAAAAAAAACAATGATTGCTGCATCTTTAGACACCCTGTATATAATTTTCTTATGTCAAAAAATTCACAACTAAAAATACTAATCGACCTGTCCGAGCGTTTTTCTGCAAAATAATTACTTGAATTTTAAACGAATTTGTTCCTTTCATCATGAACGCACTGTAGAATGCATATTTGCAAAAAATCGCTATTCGATAAGAGTAAAAGTGGTACTTCCAGTATGAATTTTGAAATTTTTTTTTTATACAAAAGATATTGAAAATTATGTTTTAAATACTTTTATACTGGTAACGTACTTGTCTAAAAAGCATAACTTACGAGATATTCGCAAAAAACTGATTTTCGATAAGAGTAAAAGACCTAGTTCCGGTTGGAATTTCGAAAAACTTTTTAAAGATAATTTGTCTCAAACTTAATTTTAAGTACATATGAATTCTTTATAAATTTGTTTAAACTTAGTAGTTGACGAAATATTGGCAAAATTCGATTTTTTCACTGAAGTAAACTGCTACTTCAGGTCCACCGATTTTACTGAAAAACTAATCAGATATCAAGAGGGAGATTATACACGTAAATACAAAATTTGGAATAGGTAGCCATAGCGGTTTGACCGCTATCGTGGTCACAGACACACAGACGCAGACAGACATTTTTTAAAAACCACTTTTTTGGTATCAGGGGACCTCAAAACGTGGACATCTGCAAAAATCTCGAGATCGAAAATTTTCATCATCACAATACTTCCTTATACTACGTATAAGAAAGTAATAAAAATGAAATATGAACACCCATTTGAACATTTAGAAAACTCAGCAACTGCTAGACATTGTCATTCTTGACCGGCATTAATTTAATTCCACAGAAGGGAAGTAAAATATTAATTTACAACTACGACCAACCGCAAACATTACTGCCGACATTCGTATGGCTTATGTATTTATACTATGTATGCTAGAGCGCAAATGCGCGTCCACACTCACTCAATTCCTATATATATATATATATACATATACGCAATAGATTCAAATGGATTTTGTTTAATCCTTTCCAAATGCATCAACATTTCGCCTAGGTTATCACCACTATGCGTATTAAATTTAAACTGAATCTACTGCGTCGTGCCGCATCAGCAACCACCGCTCCCGATGCGATTTCGAATGGCCGAATTTTAAATGGTTTCAATTCTGTTTGTTCTCGTTCGGTAGTGTCAAGTTATTTTAGTCCAAATTGGCTGCAGCTTATTTCAAAATCACTTTCGTTTAAAATGGAGAGGATTTATTCCTGGCATAAATCCTATTTTCTTAGTAAATAGACCGCTTTACAGGAGGCCACATTTGCACGCCTGAGTTAATCTTGTAATGCACTAATAGCTTGCCTTAGAATGTTTTTATAATTGAACAAACAATAGATACTCTTACAATGTGTGAACATGTACAGATATAACTGAATATTACTCTGCGTGAAGTGTATATTCTGATTATGCAATTAGAAAATAAATAAGGAATTTCTTATAGGTAGCAGCATATTTTACAACAAACATTTAGACATTAATCTACGATACCACATATATAATCTGTCATAACGTATACATATAAAATATCACGTAAAATAATGAAAAAAGATAGGGTAAACCCGATAGTTATTGGACACTTGAGAAAATACCTACCTTTCATATTATTTTGTTCAACGTAATACGTCATTTTAGAGGATAAAATTATCAAGATGTATTCCTCAAAGTATTGAAGAATGGAATGATTAGTTTTTGTAGGATTTCTTTATGTTCAAAATTATAATTTTTTTTAACAATGCTTATACTAAAAGACAGTGATTGGACACATTTTATGGTTATTGGACAATAATTTGACAGTTATTGGACACTAGTTTTATTTAATTTAATAGTAAGTAAATAAAATATATTCCAATTGCTTCGACTGACATTATTTGAATAAGTATCTACAGCTAATTGAGTAGAATGTGTGCTGATTACAACAGACTTAAGCATAGATGTTAAAACGTACTAAAGCTTGTGGCCGTAAAGCTATGTTGTGTCAGATTTAGATTTTAGATTTAATTTAGCATTTATCATTTGCCAAGATTTGCTTTTGTTATTAACATTAAGTTTATAATTAATATTCGCACGTTTTTTGACAATTTTCAATTCAGTTTTATATATCTGATTTAATGTTGTATATAGTTATCTAGATTCACGCCTGTTATAGTTATAGTTATAGTAAGTTGACTTTTAATTTCTCTTAAATTATAGGTATCTTTTGAAGACCAATACAATATAAATACTTAATCTGACGTCTTACACTATAAATTATATACCTATATGATGTTTTATACAACAGTAAAAGAACAAACACCATGCAAGCTAGGTTCGAACAACCAACTCCTGACTAAAATTTAATTTGTAGGTATCTTGTTTACCGATAAATTTAGAACTTAATTTGGAAATTCGGCAGGTGTTTAGAATTTGTATATTACGCGGGATAGAAAATCTTTTTCAATCTCGCGCTATACGTATATTGAAAAATTATTTTAAATTGATATTATTGAATTAACAGGTAGGCTCGCAATCAGAAGAGCAAGAAATATTCTTCGGTTAAATTGTAAATTTAGTAATAAGGTGTTCTAACATCTGAGAAATACGAAGGGATACATTTTTATGCAGTTCACGTGCTTACAAAGTAATATCTCATCGACGAAATTCCTGACTACCGTTACTACCATTCGAAAAATAGTGTCTTCCTTAAAACGCACATATACATAGACATATATTCGCCCGGTATCTTGTCGAAAGGCAAATTTGATGAACTCCCATTACATTCAAGGCACACATCACATTCTAAACGGATAAAGTCGTAAAATAACTCGCTAGGTGATAAGGGAGAAACCAAATTTTCCATCGACTGCGTGTCTAGAAGGGAGGTGGCGCGTTCCTTTGTCACTGACACACACGCAAAACTGTTTTTTCCTGATACCCTCTGCGCGCCTACATACCAAGACCTTCCTTCCCTCTTAAAAAATTCAGTCTCTTTTACACGGTTTGGTAGGGGGTGGTTGTGCTGGTGGTATGTGGACGTAGATGTATATCCGAGTCGACATTGGAACTGTAAATTTCCGGAGAAATTCCCTAACCATCCGGGGAATCACCCCGCCTCTGTCCTCCATGTGATATTCTGCTTGTGTGTGTTAGTGAGTGAGTTTGTGTGTAATAAAAACACCCCGGTTTGCATGATTTAGGGCGTGCAAAATAAGTTGCCGGTTATCAAGTGGAGGGTGTATCCATAAATCAAAACCGGTCGTAGCTCAACACCGCCAGATACAATATAGGTTACTGCTGTGTTAGATAGTCTATGGAGTAAGGTACACGACTAAGAAATAATCGATGTCTCATAAAATACCACCGCCTGACATTTAAATAACAAATTAAATTCCGGCTGAATAGAAAATTAATGTCGCTACAGCTGGGCTGCAAGGAGCTTTCGATAAAAATCGCCTGTACACAAATCGCATTATTTATTTGAAAAAGTGTTAATGATTGTAATACGTGCAAGAATTGACAATCATTAAAATGTGAGTAACACCACTGTTATACTCAGGTATGTTTTAGCAGGCCTTTCTTTTCTAACGATTCGTATCTTCTACATTATATTGTAAGAAGTAATGAGTAGCAAAGGAAGAATAATAACATACATTCATGTTACTCGCTTGAATATGAAATTACTGGAAACTAGAAAATGAAGTTTTGACTCCAGAAACGTCTTTACAGTTTAAAGTTGGTTCTGCACTGTCAAATTTGTTGGGCGCCATATTGTGAATCTTATTGGACGTCAACTTGAGACAAATCTTGAGCAATTATTAACAATAATAAACTCGCAATCGTCAAAGGAATAAAACAAGACATATTAAGCGGTGTAAGCGGCACCTTGCGATTCCACATATCTATGGAGAAGATAGGTGTACCGTGCAGTGCACTTCGCAGGTTCTGACAGGTCAGTAAGCGTGTTTTTCGTATATAATTAACAAAGGATGGCTGTACGCTTTTATTAATATCATAATTGTTTAAAAGAAACATTACCACAGTAATGCTGTCATACTTATATGTATTTCGAATTGAGGTTTAGTTTAAATTAGAGCATTTTGGGTACGCTTGTGTTGTGTTGACCATTGGTCCTTCGAAATATAAACATTTTGAGACAACTAGCGTGGTGACGCATGCAGATTATTCGTAAATACATTGGTCGCACACAAAACGAACAATGTTATGACAGCACTCCACTACTTCCAGAACTAAATTACCCCACCTTGTACATATTCCTTTCTTGAAACTTTCTTATAACACTATATAAATATTAATGTACTTAGTTTCAGTTTTTCTCCAAAGTAAATTTTAGTTGAAATCGAAGAAACTGATTTAAAAACGCGTAATTCTCTAATTTGTAAGGCCAGTCATAACTTCAGAATTAACTCAATTAACTTGTTTTTCATAGTGAACATTCCAGCTAAAGTAATAAAAAAATATTGTTGCTCATTATTTCACAGTGACTGCAATTAAAAATGTTTATCGAAAATCATTTCATTCACCAAGAATCTACGATGAAGAAAATATTAGAACGGTCTGGGAATTCTCACACTGTAAACTTTACCATCACCTATTCCATTATACGAATTAAAATTGTTCCTTTTCTTAGCAGCAGTCGGAATAATTATAATACCATCGTGGATAAGTCGGTCAGTGACAATAGCGTTGCTACCACCGCTACGATGCTCTTAGCAAACCCATTTTCTGGGTTTCTTTTCACTGTGGGATAATTCGATTAAGTGTGACAGCTTACCGGACCTAATTAGATTAAAAGACCTACGAAGCGAACGGAAAGAAAAGACGGCAGCAAAAAACGAGGAAGACTGGAAAATCCCATTTCGGTATTATGCATTTCCGTTAGAGATCATCCTCAGCGGTTGTGGTGGTGAATAAAATTAACATTGAATTGGGCAAATTACGGAGAAAAAGTGTACAGATTAAAAGAAATAAAAACTGATTTGTCAATTATCTTGGTATAATTTTATTTTAAATTGGAGCTTAAAATTATTCCATTTTTGCTTTCAATTTCTGACAAATGTAATTAGACAATTACGTATAGCATATTTTAAAGAGAAAATTAAAATATGTACTTATACTTTATTGAATTAAATTGACATAATAATAATAATAATAAAGGCTTTAATTTTTATTAACATATAAGTATGTAGAATATGTAAACTAGAAAATTAATGTAGCCATCAAAAGATTGAGAACAGTATATAAACATCTAGAGAATAGGAAGTCCCAAGAAATGGAAAAAAAAGAGAAGTCTTTAAATTCCCAACAGATACAACTAGAGGTGGGTCGTTCGCGAACGAACCGGTTCAGTGAACCGAATTCCAGCAGCGAACCGGGAGAGCCGGTTCACTAAATTTCAATGAACCGGATCTCGGATCACTTGGGAAGTAACTTTATCCGGTTCGGTCGCGAACGTATCAAAACCATTAAGGAACCTACTGTACGACTGGCTGCCGAGTATAGACTGACTAATTTGGAAATTATAGTTGAAATACGGTCGCAGGACGGATTGAAAAATAAAAATTGATATTATATAACAGGGAGGGTACGCACTACGCACTAAAATATTTATTTTTGCATAATATAACAACATATTGTATAAAATAAAATATTTAATTTATTAGTTGTCTGTGAGGTACAAAATTCTTACAAATATTTTTATTACACCTGCATCATAATCATAATTGCCATTTAATAATGCTATGAAAATTATGAAATGCTCTAGTTCTAATTACTTTATGTTCGAATGGCATTCTCTTCATTAATCATAAATACCAAATGAATGTATAATTTAGTTTTACATATATTTTGCTTAATTTGTGTACAACAACATGATAATTTGTCAAATTTGTGTGCATTATAGCATCAAATAAATTGTTTGTCAAACATTTTGTATAATTGGTGTGCGCGCAGCCTAAATTATCATCCCGGTTCGTTTGAGCCGACGACGGCGCCGAGTATTACATGTCCTACACGTTCATGAACTGTATGCTATTATGGATCCACACGGTTCAAATGAGTCGGTTCAGTGACCCGGCTCACGATGAGGAGCTGAACCGAGTGAGCCGAGTCTAAGAAATGAACCGTTTTGCCCACCTCTACATATAACGCCCCTGCGCGACTACAAGTTTCCCCTATGTACTGCAAGCAACATTACTCTCTTACTTTGCAAAAACAGGCTTCTAATAAGAAGATAAGAGAACTTGTTTCACTTTGTTCTTAAACGTTTTATGTTAGAATCTCTGCAGCTATATGATTATTGAACTTGATTCCCTACCAATCAATAGAGCATCATAATGTTAGTTTCATAAATTGTACTTATTTCTTGTAGAATAATGAAAGCTGAATTTTTGTATGTGCTTACATTTATATGACTATAATAGGCACACTCTAAAATTAATAAAGAAGGCAGTGTTAAAATCTGTGCCGCCTGAAATATGGTTTAAACGACAGTCAGTCGCTTTTGGGCTAGAAATGCTCTATTTGCTTCTGGTGATAGTTCCCAAAACATAATCCCATACGATAGGCAAGACTGTATTTCTGCAAAACATACATTAAGTAACAGAGACCTGGTTATGCAACAATAAAAAGATAGCATCTCGAAGCCGCTTTATTGACAAGCTCAACATAGTAGTACCTTAGACCATTCTAAGGTATTGGTTACCAACTATCTGTGTATCTTTATGGGTAAAACTTCTTATATAAGGAGGAATACTATTTGTAATTACACGTTGTCTCGGGTGAAATATGGTATAACATGTTATAACAACGTTTAGACATAATTCTTATTAAATCAGTAAGTTTCTGAATAATGAATAATGTGGTATCTACATATAGTATCTGTAAGTGAGATTGTTAAGGGTTAAATTCCACTCATTTAATTATTAGTTTATTTTCGTAATATGTAGTTTTTCATGCACTCTATATTTAACGTTAACGTTTATTGCTAATACTTGTTAGTCAGTGAATTTTTCATGAAATGAAAGATTATAGTGATGGGTAAATAAAAATGTTATTATTTTACCTGCGGAGTGGTGCGGAACAGGACCTAATTATCATATTAAAGTTCATATGGAGTGTTACAAATACATTAAATTAAGAAAATAAAAACGACCACTAGTGTATATAAATGTGCAATGAGTGCCGCACCTATCTAGTCCTTTATTAGAAATTATGATGTGTAGTCCTAAGTATATATTATTTTCATGGTGTCCTCAGAAAAATTTTGATTTCGCATAATTGTTTCTTCGATTAGTGTGTAATCACTTCTGATTAATGTTTACTTAGTGATTTTGGTGTTTAGTTAGTGTTTTTTGGTGCATTTTCGACGTTTTGCCGCTATGGGAAATTACACATCTGGATCTACATCAGAAAATGATGGTTAAGGTTTTTCTGTGAAGAAAATTCGTGTCTTGGACTATCTCAGAGAACGTTTTCAAACAGATGGGGATGAAATTACAATTAGTGGGCTAGGAGATTTTTTCGAGATAATCGTTTTTCCCGCAATACCTTACAAAGTGGTGTGAGCGTGTTTTAAATAGTGGATATTCTATTAACATTGACAAGTTTGACGAATATTGTAAGGCCAGTGCAGAGTTATATGTATCTTTGTACAATCGGTATTTCATTCAGTACATAAAATTCTTATATACAGCTGCAATTATTAAGTAAGTTCTACAGCCCATCGGTAAATTATCAGAAGAAGCCCAAGAGAAAAAATAAGGACGTAAGGAAGTACCGGAACAGATATACGCAAAAAATCAACCCCGTTAAAATAAAAAGGACTTATTACTCTATAGGCTCCTATTGAGCTCAGATTCTCTTCTGATTTCATATCAATCCAGAGCATGATTTTGTTGCTTGACCTTACAGACGAAGACAAACTTAAACTTAAGGAGTACGAGTATGACGACGAAAGCAAAATGCATAGGGAAGAAGCAAGTGAAGACTAGGATGATTAGTCCTATTGTTTTGATATATTAAGGGATGAGTCCCATGAAAATATTTTTGTTAGAGGTAACTTTAATGTAAATTTTGCTGAAGGTAGTAAAAATTGTAATTTTATTACTGAGTTATTCAGTTCTACCTCAAGATATTCCATGATTATTCAAGAATGACGAGTACAATTTTTTTTTAATTATTAATTGCACCGTCGCAACTATGAATCTCCACATTCTTGATCACATGGGCTAAATATTGGGAATGTAGTAATATTTAAAGAAATTATACAAAGTAATATATATTTACAAGCAAATAATGTAAATGTGAAAATTCATTATGGTCACTTTCACAGAGCACTCGTTTCTGCTTTCAAAGTTCCCTTATCTGTGAAGCAAAAACTGAGCAGAAAGTGTTTTACATGAAGACAATAGAAATATGGATAAAAAAGCAAAACAAATATGTAGGAAAATAATGACAATAAAATATTAGCAACATCGAAATGAACTTTCATAAAAAAATATTTGAAAAATGACTCGATTCTGACAGGCGATGGATTGAATAATTACTTCGGTAGAGTAGAGACTAAAACTGCATATAGTATCGTTAGCACCACATCTCCACTAACACTGCAAAAATCTCTATGCCTCAGTAAACCCGATTCGTGATTTTTCAAGTCTATAATACAAGGAGAAGTTCATCAAATAATCACAGAATTTAAAAACAAAGAAATTAGGGCTTATATAGTATGACTGCTGAAATAATTATATAACAAAACCATCTTAATAGGTTTAACCGGTCGTCCTCGTACTTAGTAGGTACAGCTTCTGCAAGGAAAACCCTCAGATCATCAAGTGAGGGCTGAAAACGATAGAGCACAATATAGATTATTCGGAAACAGCAATATTTAAAGGCAGCTTAACAGATTATGTAAATGTTGCTGACATTGCTTGAGTGTGAATGATTTAAGTTGGGAAAGCTGTGTTATCTAATTAGCCGCTTTTCCTCTAATTCTATAACTCTTAAATTTATTTAGAAGACGGGGGTGTCGTACACAGTCAAAAGCTTTAGTAGGATCACAGAATAAGGCTAGAAGATTACTTTTGTTTTAATTCCACGTAGTATAAACTTGCAGAAGTCGTAGTGATGAGCAGGAAAAATGTATTTTCATGTAATCTTTCGCACTGAGAAAATTACTAAAATCAATAATTTGGCTTCACTTTCACTTCTAGGACTTTATACACTGAACGTCTAATGTAATACAAAGCACAATTAGTATGAAACACGAATATATATGTTCAATTTGATTAACACCGTTTATACAATAAAAGCAGGTCTTATCCTCATAGTAAATATGTAAATTTACACAATTGAATCCGAATACAAAATTAAATATTGATATAACGATAAATATACTGACATTATTCGACGTCATATATTCTATTTATGTAATGTGATTTTCAAAATTCTAAAAATTACCTGGTGAAAGTGCACGGAAATACAGGCCATTCCGACTTAAACAACCAATTTATGTTTCTCACATAGAATCAAGTGATACGCGAATTACGGCTGCTTATAGAAAATTCCTTGCTGGCACGCAATTGCTAACCCACTTTTGCTAAAAATAAGAAGAATTGGTTGGTATTTTCAAGAATTTAAGGACATTCGGGCGTGCAGTAAACACCGAAACGTCACTGAAGGTAATTTAGTCGTTGGATAGTGAAGTATGTGCTGTTTATTTGCTCCAACTCCCGTTCCCTTTCCCATGTTCTAGTCTATGCTCTAACCGAAATTTCTGATCATTTTATATGGCGTGCATGATATACTATCATTAAAGAGAGGGAAAATAATAGTAAATATTAAATTTCCGCTATAATTCAATGCAAATTGTATCATTAAACAACAGCTTTCGTGTCCTAAATAGAACTATACACTTGTATATTTAATTCAATATTTATATATTGCTGGATCAGTATCTTATTAACTTAAAAGTCTTGTTATAGGTAGTCAACTAGGTATGTAAAGTAAATGAGTTTACTATTCGTGCTTGTTAACCAACTGAATAAAAAAATTGTTATATAATCAATACACTTCGAATTACAAAAATTGTTTAATATTCAACAGATTTATATTAATTCTTATAAGCAATTATTTTCTTTTTTCTATATGGAAAAAATTTTTAAATCTAAATTACAAAAGCCAATAAGTTCCAGTTCACTTCTTACAGATACAGAGAATTACTCATCTTTCTACACACTGGATGCAAGGAATGCAGCAAATAATAGCAGTAAATAGTGTAAAAGTTCTTCCATCATTAACATGCCGCAAGAGCAACGATTAAAGAAAACAGAATAGTATTTGTTTTAGCTCACTAATTGCTGCACGCTGGTCAAACGGTTACACAAGAAGCAGCAATTATCATGAAGAAAATGTACTTTTACCACTAAACAAATTAGAAGAAATTTATTAAATGATTTTATAGCTTTAATTATTATACACAATAAAATCATTTATTAGAACCTATTAATTCAGTTAATATAATTAGTAAAACACATTACAGTGAACCTTATATTTTAAGAAATATAACTGGTTTGAATGTATGGAATTGTAATTATGACCTTACAGCATATGCTATTTCAACTTGGATTTATTCCTACCTGCAATACATCTTATGATTTTTATCTCCTTAGGGGTAGCTCTCTTTATCTTTTACAATTCTCTATAGTATATTGTGATAAGGATTACTAATAAAAGAAAATAAATGTATATTGAAACTGACACGTGAATACGATTGTCTGTACTAGTGTGAGTATTCACAGTTAATACGCACACTAGTACAGATTTCAGCAATATGTGGTTGAGATATAAAATGTCAAACACAATTAATGTTTTGCTATTACTAAAAATCAAATAAAGCTTTAAAGAGAAAGTGATTTTAAAATGTATAAAAAACCTGTGCAGTATCAATGTCCTAGTAGAAGTTAATGATGTCCCAAAAAAAAATTGAAATGTAAGAAAAATGAAAAAATAACTAAAAAACTTGATAAAAGCTCGAAAAGATATATATTGTTATTGTGGTGTGGGGGGGGGGGGGGGGGGTTAATTTTTTTCTATCTTCGCGCTTTCAATGGCGATAAAGCAGGGCTATTGCTAGATCGATTGTGGTACATCGGATCGACGTTTATACTGGATGCCGCTGTTTGATATGCACCTAGCTTTGGATGATCGACGGATAAAAAAATTGATGTTCACTATCAGGATGTTGTGATTGAATGAATAATAATGATCCCATGCCGTGTCCAGGTAGCCTTTTTACATATTTTTCTTCTTTATTCGGTTGTTTTTTATAAAGCTTCGAACCCAAAGCATTTTTGATTTTTTATTTAATTAATTATAATTATATCAGATTATTTTGAAGCGCAAATAGATATTATTTAGCAGTTTTTATATTTATGAAGTCTTTTAAAAATATTTTCTGTACATATCCTTCACGAATTCTTGATTTTTAAAATTTAAATGCGCATTGATAATTTTAGAGTCGTTTTTCGAGAATCTTGCACAGTCATGTTCATAAAAAATTATAGAATTTTTAATTTTTGGTTTTTATTCAAAAAGGGGAATATATGATACTCGGATGACCTTGTTTGAATGTTTCTTAATTTCTAAGTACATATTTTTTTATTTCCGTTTTTTACCAGATTAAAATCCATTCACTAATAAATAAAATGTCTAGTGGTGATTTTAAAATTTCAAATTAAAGTCACTCTCTTTTGATATCAGAATATTAATACTTTATGCCTAATTCACTATCAAAGCTTGACTAAATAAGTCATATTTAATAAAATATAGGATTATATTAAAAGCCCTATTTGGGTGTATTTGTAGTCAATCTTTCTAAGTCCTTTAATTTCTTTTTTAAACTCTGATTTTAAGAGTAATTACTTTCTAATAGCTTAATTTAAACAGTACACCTAATCTTGCATATAATTCATACTATTAATTAGTCTCAAATCCTATATTTAGAGAGTTTTACTAAAAATAAACTTCAATGTTTGACATTTATTCATTATGGCTGCTATAATAGGCCTAATTAAATGATGCTTTCAATGATTATGTCTTTATGACGGTGCATTTCATGACAAAACCCTATTCTGGTGGTGCTGTGATGTATAATGTTTTAGTATTTAACATCATACATCAGGCCTTTACTAAATTTGCTTCTGCAATTTTAATTTTAATATGACATGTGAACTTGGTCTATTCGTGATATTTCAAATGATTTTTGTCCTTAAATTTAAGTCTCAATAAAATTTATGCCCTGTTTCTAACATGCTCTTGATATTAAAAAGACTGTGGTTTAATTATGTTTGTATGCAAAAATTAGTTTCTTTACCGAAATAAAAATATATTTGGCATAATAATGGACATTCATGGTTGACGTCCATTTTTTACATTTAATGAGTGCTTACTAAAGCCTGTGATATACAAAAAAATAACTTTGGAGTATCACTCTTAATTTGCAAAATTAACAATTATGGTTGGCTTTCGTCATAATCCACACTTCCACATCGGTCATATCTGTAGGCTCAAAACGCATGAATTGTATTATATGTGATAAAAAAGATACTTCATTTAATTTTGATGTGTAAATCATGTGAAAGGATGATAAAAGCAAGAATTTCATGAATATAAGACTGCTTAGTAATCTTCTATATTATTTAGATTAGTCTTGCATAATTTATGTATGCATAGACATTTTGTAATAATATGTGTCTCGTATAGCAATTATAAATAAATTTATGAGCAATATATTCATGTTTAATATCTTTGTTCTAGGTGATGTGATTCTGTGTACATTGTAGACTCTTGTTGACATCATTTATTTGAGTAAATTAACAAAAATACAATATCTGCCATGTACAAGGCTTGTTTATGCAAGTTTTTGAAATCAGAACTAATTAATTATATATATTTGAATGGTATTGGCTAAGATACAGGACGAGTTCAATGTATATATATATATATATATATATACATTGAACTCGTCCTGTATCTTAGCCAAGACCATTCAATATTATATATTGAATATATTGTTTTCTGTTTTATAAATGTTACGATATAATTTTACAATGAATAATATTAATATTTTGTTGTCAATAGGTCTGATGAAGGACTAAATTAAAGTCCGAAACGTCACAACGAAAAAATTTGTGTTTTATTTATAAAACAAGACTCCTAAAACCCAAATTCTGTTTTATAAACAGTAAAAAAATCCACATTTCAATAATAGATCGCATCAGTGGAGGTGGCTGATTGCTACCAAATCAATCAAAATTATATATATATATATATATTGAACTGGTCCTGGCTAAGATACAAGACCAGTTCATCAAAAGTAGGTGTTTTACTCTTATTGAAAGTCAGTTTTTTTGCAAATATTTCGCAAGCCATGCTTTTTAGGCAGGTACGTTATGAGTATAAAAGTATTTAGAACTTAATTTCCAATAACTTTTGTATAAAAAAAAAATTAAAATTCGGACCGGAAATAACACTTTTACTCGTACCGAATTGCGACTTTTTGCAAATATGTTAGAAATTATGCGTTCTATGTATATGTATTAAAAAATTTTAAATTATTATATATATATGTATATATATTGATATGGGGGTATGACAAGCGTATTTGCCTTAAAAGCCCTTGCATACGATACGGTAAGTACCGTTTAGAATTTCTTGTAATTTTTTGATAAATTGAAATTTATTTTAAATATTTAATTGCCTCGGGCTAGCTATGTTGGTTGCCTAACTATAAGGTGGGTAACGTATTTTATTTAAAATAGCATGGACTCTGTTATTTATCTATGTGCTAGTTTATTGTTAATAAAATTAAAATGGTGTTTTATTTTATTTGACTGCTCCCTGTATATTAGAACTAATCTTTGAATTATTTATTAAGCGACTGAATTTGTAACAGTTCAAATTTATTTCCACAGTTGGTGCACCTGGGTCACACACACGTGGATGCAGAGAAATTCAAAAAATGTACGCGCTCTATGATAGCTAGGTTATGTGAACCTTAAAAAAAATCAGTTTGTTGTTGGTTTTAACGTTCTGAATTTGACTCTAATATAATTAAATCTCATTAATGGGTCGTTAAAAAGGATTCGGTTATTGAACCTGAGGAAGAGTACACGACTTACTTCTGTATTACAGCTTACAAACACGTCGTAGAAAGGGGCCGATTCCTGATGGTCTTGTAGATAACCTAACAAACAAATGTACGATCGAGCATGTTTTTTTTTATTTAAACAGCTGTTCGGTCAAGGTTGATGGATAGTATAACTGGGTCAAATGAAAACACAGGTATTTATTAGATTATGGTTTTTTATTATTATTGAATTGAGTGTAGCTTTATATTTACAGTTTAAAACATCCTTATCAAGAATGGCTCTAGGCATAATCTTTACTTGGAATATCATGAACAAATTACTCTACGCAAGTCATATTAGGCATACACATAACAATATTTAATCTGTCTACTTTACTAATGGTAAACAATTTGATTCAACGTTGGATTTCTAGATATGATTATCTGACTCTTCGTCTCCCTAAAAAAAACTAATGTGCAACGTAAGTATTAAACTTAGAATGAAGTCTAATCAAAAAGCATGAACGGTAATTGAATTATAGGTTAAATATTTAAATATATCCGGCTATTATGTACTATTTAAAACCGGCTACGTGAGAAATGAACGTTTAGTCTTGGTAAAAAAACTCGGATTACACTTAAGTCTGACTTGACTGTTAGTCATTTACAAGTTTATCTTGTTTCCTTCTAATGAACGTGACCTTATATCAATATCACTTTACATACAGTTTTGTTTGTTTAACTTTAAGTTCGCTGGCTGGAAAGAATGCAGGTGCTGCTGTCGTTCTTGAAGGGGGCTCCACAGATGCTTGTAGATGAAGGAACGTCTTGATCCTCCGGGTTGATTCTCTTGATAGGCACCCCTGGTGTATCTTCTTGGCGGCACCTTGTTCAGATGTGTTGACTCGTTGTAGATGACTGGACACCGGTTCGTATTTTTTTCAAATAGATTTGAATTGTTGTTTGGTTAACTCCCTGGTAGTTGAAGTTAATATCCTTGTTGATTATTTCTTTCTTTCCAGTACGTTATTTGCATCCTTGGTTTTTCCAATATCGAAAACACAGGATTGACTTCAATGTGTGTAGTTACACTAGCTCGCACTTTGTTTCACAGAAGTGGGATGCTCGCGAATATTTAGAACAACCTTACTGCTTGGTTGTTGTAGAAGAACTCATTTAAACACAACCTTACTGGTTGGTTATTGCAGAAGAATCCCTTTTAAATCAAGGTACTGTCCTTTTATACTTTCCCATGTTTGTATGGTGGTTGTCAAGGCAACCAACAAAATTCAATCAAGTCAACAACCATCCGTTCATTTCAAAAGGCAAACCCTATTATTTCGCGATTTTATTGCCTTCATAAAGTGTTTTGAAATTTATTTCTCCTATATACAAATTTAGAATTCTGATTTTTGACAATTAAACGCGTGTTAAAAACTTTAATAGTAGCGCGTTTGATTTTCCTAGTACAGTTCTGCTCATAAAAATATATTTTTTTATAATTTTTGATTTGTCTAACATACTCAATATGTGTATCTCTAATGCAACGGCGTTTACAATGGTTCTCTTAACATTTAATTACATCGTTTCTTTTTTTTCATTTCCGTTTCTTTTTACCAGACAAAAATTCATTTATATAAAAAAATAAAATTATTTAAGGGTGACTTTTGACAACCTATATTCAAACATGTGGTGAAATCTTAATAATGCTCATGCCCTGTTTGTACAGGACTTGAATATGTAAAGGGCTTTTGGTTCAATAGGTGTGTACCCAAAAGTTCGTTTCTTTACTGAATTAAAGTTATCTTTGACATAATAAATGACATTTACGTTTGACGTATATAAAAATCAAAAGATGCTATTGATCTTTTCACGGTCTTTACATTTCCATTTGCTTACAAAAACCTATGATACCTCAAGTATTGATACTGAAGTACCCCTATTAATTTGCAAATTTAACAATTTTAGTCGATTTTTATTATAAATCATACTTTTGCAATGGCCATATTTGTCGACCCAAAGTAAACATTTTTATAAGTAAACCAATGAGCAGGATACAAATGTTTTATATCTTTGTTATGTGTGATGCGAGTCTGCGCACATTGTATGCGCATTTGACCTTAATTATATGAACAATTCAATAATAATTATTTTAACTACCATGTACAAGGGTTCGCCCAAAAGTGAATCTTTTAAAACATGAACAAAAATCTAAATAATCATATTTTACATATTTGACTGGTCGTGGCTAAGATGTCAACATATATACATATATATATAATAATTTAAAAATTTTTAATACATATACATAGAACGCATAATTTCTAACATATTTGCAAAAAATCGCAATTCGGTACGAGTAAAAGTGTTATTTCCGGTCCCAATTTTAATTTTTTTTTATACAAAAGTTATTGGAAATTAACTTCTAAATACTTTTATACTCATAACGTACCTGTCTAAAAAGCATGGCTTGCGAAATATTTACAAAAAAACTGACTTTCGATAGGAGTAAAACACCTACTTCTGGTAGGAATTTCGAAAAACTTTTTTAATAAAATTCTTTTCAAATTTAATTTCGAGTACATATGAATTCTTTATAAATTTGTTTAAACTTAGTAGTTGAGGAAATATTGGCAAAATTCATTTTCTTCACTGAAGTAAACTACTACTTCCAGTTTACCGATTTTACTGAAAAGCTAATCAGATCTCAAGAGGGAGATGATACAGGTAAATACAAAAGTTGGAATTGATATCTATACCGGTTTGACTACCATTACACACAGAGAGAGAGACACAAATTTTTTTTAAAATCCACTTTTTTGGTATCAGGGGATTTCAAAACATGGACATCTTCAAAAATCTCGAGGTCGAAAATTTTCGTCATCACAATACTTCCTTATACTACGTATAAGAAAGTAACAAGCATTGAAGGTTTTCAACTCCGTAACCAATGGAAATGAAATAATTATAAATGACTTGAATACGATGGTATTTCTTCAGAACACGTTTTAAATAATGTTATTAATTTAACATGAATCAGATATATTCGAAATGATACCAACACTCCAGGAAGGGCTTCAAGGTTTCTAAATACAGGAAATTTTTAGGAAAGCAGCTTTGATAGTCAGAAACCAGACTGACAAGTAACTCCCAGATACGAGTACAAGAACTGCTCCTAGGTAGAGAATGTCTTATGATTTAGGAAGTTTATTTACCTTAGTTGATTTATTAAATTAAACTCGGTTTTTGACGCTGGCACCAATTTTGAAAAATGCCTATAGTTCGTTCACCAGGGGTAAAAATGATGTGTTTTTTATGATATGGTACAGAAAATGTAGTGTTCTGTATTTTGATATATATTGTATAAGATTTTTATGCGTATTGACCGATTTACTTGCATTGCTTTTTGATTATATTTTTAAGTTTAATATTCAACACATAATGATATAATTATTCTATACTTTCTATCTATGATATCGCGGAGTCTTGTTAAATTGTTCATTACATTTTATATTTCGTATAATATTTATCGTGTTAGAATGTTCTGAGACTAATTTTATATATTTAATTGTTTGGTGGCTTAACTAAGAGATAACAATATAACCACATATATGTACCTATATTATATACGATATTCGGAACTTTAATTAAATTAGAACAATACACGAGCAGCCCAAAGTATATTAACCGAGTGACAAAGCACAAGAATGAGCTTTAATTACACTTACTAGTAACCACGCTGGTCGGTATCTGTAGCGTTTAATATAAATACCTCAGAGACATACAATACAGACGTGTATGCATGTATTTGCCTATATATGTACGTATGCACGTGCCCCAACCAGACAGGATACCTGGATATTCTGAGCTAAATTAAACACACTATCAGAATCATTATTAATCATTTAAATGATAAAGGTGTGCATATGAATTAATATATTGCTCATTCGTATCAATTATATCGCAATAATTACTTGTTTGTGTACACAGAAATGTGTGGCTTCGTAATTAGGAAGCAAAGCGTTGCCCGTGTTCAAAACTAGGAGTTTTGGATGTTCGTTCAATTTAGATTAAGACTGGATAAAGCCGAAATTATATAGGAAATATAATTAGTTTGTAACTATATACATGTAATTTCATGACTAAGGATTAAAAGTTTAAGAAAAGTTAATTCAGCATATGTAATTTCTGAACAATTTTGTATTATAATCCCAAAGTTTGGTAAGCAATTAATGGTGAAATTGCAAATAGTTCCGCAATAAATATTCTTTACGTTAATTAATAATAAAGCACAGTTGACTAAAAAATAATCTATTAAAAACAATAGATATGAAAAGAAATATAAAAGAGAAATAGAAAACCAAATTGTAGAAAAGGGTATTCTTATAATAATAATAATAATAATAATATTTATTGTCATAGACCCGTACAAGGTGTTGACATTGTATATATACAATATATCAAGTCCTAATTCTAATCTTGTATTATAATAAGAAACAGCATACAAATAATACAAACAAAAACAAATAAAACATATCCCAGTCATAAACTCGTCAAAACTATAAAAACCGTTGTCAACTAAGTAACCTTTTAATTCACTCTTGTGTTTTGCACTGTTTCGTGAGTGTTTTAGGTAACCTAGGAGGGCATTAAAAGCTTTAATCGCTGCATAGTACTGTCCATTTTCAAATATAGTATTTGTATCACATGGAATAGATAGATTATTAGCTCATATTTGATTTAGAAATTTCAGTGTTTGTGGACAAACATTGAAAATTTTTATTAGGAAATTTCAATAGTTTGTAGATATATAGGCACGGAACAGTTAAGATTTTCGCTTCTTTGAAATAATTACGACACAACGTCCGACGCGACAAAAAAAAAACATAGAGCCGATAATCTTCTTTTGTAAAATCACGTTATGAGAAAGCGAACTCCGACTCCATGCAATATTTCATACCCCATGCGGGACTGAACGTAAGTAAAATAAAAGGTCCTTAATATAAATAGGTTTACATTTTTTCTTGAATGGCATATTGCATAAAACACGCTGCTTAGTTTACTGCACCAAATTATTTATATGATCACACCAGTTCAGAGTTATCAAAAATTACACCTAAAATTTTGAATTTGATGATCGAAGCAGTGAATTATGATTATATTTCACGTATAGCGACTTTTTTGCAATGACCGTAGACAAGAAAGCTGGTTTTGGTTACATTTAAGTGCAAATTATTTTCATTGTACCACGTCATCATGAATAATTTCTGTACTTCCCACTGATAATCCCTCATATGTCTCGCATGATAAAATAACAGACCTATCATCTGAATATTGATATAATTCACAGTTTTCCAATAACTTATTTAGATCGATTACGAAGACCAGAAACAAGAAAGGACCAAGAATGGAACTCCGTGGAATTCCCTGTTTAATTTCTTTAGGATCAATACTGTCCGATGTTCGGACATTATTTATAAAAGTACTGAGATGGAATATTTGTTTTCTACCTGTTAAATAGGAACTGATGACGTTCAGTGAGTTTCCACGTACACTATATTGCTCCAGTTTATACAACAGAATGGCATGATCAATTAGGTCAAAAGCCTTACTCAAATCCAAGTCAATATTACAGACGTATCGCTTATGATTTTACTGCTCCATAATCCCAACCAAACAATCATAAACCGCGTCCTCTCAAGACCTACCTCGTAAGAAACCATACTTATTATCGGAAATTAAATTATGTTTATTAAAAAAAAGTCATGAGTCTGTTGACGAGTATCTTTTTAAAAACTTTAGAGATTGAAGGCAATAGAGATATCGGACGATAGTTGCAGATGTCCTTACGGCAGGAGTGTGTGAAGTTAGCCCCCCTTTTTTCGAATATCGGAAATCTGACGGTTGTTCCAGGTTGTTCTAGGTTTGTTCTAAATTGTTCCAAAGTATTTCAAAAAAAAAGTCAAAATTGGCCGAGATAATTGAAAAAAACGACTTTTTCACCCAGCCCCCCTTTTTTCGAAAATTGAAATTCTGAAGGTTGTTCCAGGTTGTTCTAGTTGTTCTAAACATTGTTCCAAAGAATCTCGAAAAAAAAATCAAAATTGGCCGAGATAATCGGAAAAAACGAGTTTTTGCCAGCCCCCCTTTTCTTGAAAATTGTAATTCTGATGATTGTTCTAGGTTGCTCTAGGTTTGTTCTAAATTGTTCCAAAGTATTTCATAGAAAAAATCAAAATCAGACGAGAAAATGGGAAAAAACCAAAGCCAAAAGTATGAAGTCGGACCCAGTTTTTGCAAAAATTAAAATTTTGACGGTTGTTCTAGGTTGTTCTAGGTTTGTTCTAAACATTGTTCGAATACGTCAAAACCGTATCTCTTATATATCAAAAGATATGGCAAAAAAACCAAATCCAAAAGTGTGAAGTTAGCCCCCCTTTTATCGAAAATCTAACTTCTGACGGTTGTTCCAGGTTGCTCTAAGGGTGTTCTCAATTGTTCCAAAGTATTTCAAAAAATAAATCATAATTGGCCGAAAAAACGGCAAAAAACATTTTTTTTCTGGCGGCCCATTTTTCGAAAATCGAAATTCTGACGGTTGTTCTGGGTTGTTCTAAGTTTGTTTTAAATTGTTCCAAAGGATTTCAAAGAAAAAATCATAATTGGCCGAGATAATAGAAAAAAACCATTTTCCCACGGACCCCCTTTTTGCGAAAATTCAAATTCTGAGGGTTGTTCCAGGTTGTTCTAGATTTGTTCTAAACATTATTCTTATACATCAGAACCGTATCTCTTATATTTCAAAAGATATTGCAAAAAAACGTTTTTAAAAAAAGTGTGAAGTTAGCCCCCCTTTTTTCGAAAATCTAACTTCTGACGGTTGTTCCAGGTTGCTCTAGGTGTGTTCTCAATTGTTCCAAAGTATTTCAAAAAATAAATCATAATTGGCCGAAAAAACGGCAAAAAACTTTTTTTTTCTGGCGGCCCATTTTTCGAAAATCGAAATTCTGACGGTTGTTCTGGGTTGTTCTAAGTTTGTTTTAAATTGTTCCAAAGGATCTCAAAGAAAAAATCATAATTGGCCGAGATAATAGAAAAAAACGATTTTCCCACGGACCCCCTTTTTGGGAAAATTCAAATTCTGAGGGTTGTTCCAGGTTGTTCTAGATTTGTTCTAAACATTATACTTATACATCAGAACCGTATCTCTTATATTTCAAAAGATATTGCAAAAAAACGTTTTTAAAAAAAGTGTGAAGTTAGCCCCCCTTTTTTCGAAAATCTAACTTCTGACGGTTGTTCCAGGTTGCTCTAGGTGTGTTCTCAATTGTTCCAAAGTATTTCAAAAAATAAATCATAATTGGCCGAAAAAACGGCAAAAAACTTTTTTTTTCTGGCGGCCCATTTTTCGAAAATCGAAATTCTGACGGTTGTTCTGGGTTGTTCTAAGTTTGTTTTAAATTGTTCCAAAGGATCTCAAAGAAAAAATCATAATTGGCCGAGATAATAGAAAAAAACGTTTTTCCCACGGACCCCCTTTTTGGGAAAATTCAAATTCTGAGGGTTGTTCCAGGTTGTTCTAGATTTGTTCTAAACATTATTCTTATACATCAGAACCGTATCTCTTATATTTCAAAAGATATTGCAAAAAAACGTTTTTAAAAAAAGTGTGAAGTTAGCCCCCCTTTTTTCGAAAATCTAACTTCTGACGGTTGTTCCAGGTTGCTCTAGGTGTGTTCTCAATTGTTCCAAAGTATTTCAAAAAATAAATCATAATTGGCCGAAAAAACGGCAAAAAACTTTTTTTTTCTGGCGGCCCATTTTTCGAAAATCGAAATTCTGACGGTTGTTCTGGGTTGTTCTAAGTTTGTTTTAAATTGTTCCAAAGGATCTCAAAGAAAAAATCATAATTGGCCGAGATAATAGAAAAAAACGATTTTCCCACGGACCCCCTTTTTGCGAAAATTCAAATTCTGAGGGTTGTTCCAGGTTGTTCTAGATTTGTTCTAAACATTATTCTTATACATCAGAACCGTATCTCTTATATTTCAAAAGATATTGCAAAAAAACGTTTTTAAAAAAGTGTGAAGTTAGCCCCCCTTTTTTCGAAAATCTAACTTCAGGTTACTCTAGGTGTGTTCTCAATTGTTCCAAAGTATTTCAAAAAATAAATCATAATTGGCCGAAAAAACGGCAAGAAAGTTTTTTTTTCTGGCGGCCCATTTTTCGAAAATCGAAATTCTGACGGTTGTTCTGGGTTGTTCTAAGTTTGTTTTAAATTGTTCCAAAGGATTTCAAAAAATAAATCATAATTGGCCGAAAAAACGGCAAAAAACAATTTTTTTCTGGCGCCCCTTTTTTCGAAAATCGAAATTTTGACGGTTGTTCTAGGTTGTTCTAAATTTTTCCAAAGGATTACAAAGAAAAAATCGAAATTGCCCAAGATAATAGGTAAATCGATTTTACCTATTATCTATATTTTAAAATGAATAATAATACTCATTTGTGATTCAGAATAAAGCAGAAGCAGTAAATATACATATATTTTCCCAAGTAATATAATTCATTTGTTTGAAAACAATATTGTTACTAAATGCTGATGCTCCTAACATAAAATAATATTAGAACAGTGACGTTAGTTACATTATTAATGTAGATTAAAAACTACCTCATAAACATATTGAGAATGATTATACCTTGCTCATAAAAAGATTAGTGTTTTTCTCATGAGCTGCTAGGTTGATGTTTCTTTGTTTATTTTTATTAGAGTTCATGCTTTAGTTTATCCCTAAAATCTAAAATATATATTTTTTCTGTAAAATTTATTTATTGATATTATTATATTATTTGATAACATTGACATAAATAATATATTTTTTTATCAATTTGGTATTGTAAAACAGCCTTTCCCAAATCGGCTACTCTTTGACGGATATACTATCTTATATTATCTAAATAGGTACCTATATAATATTTTTTCCAAATAAAGTAATAGTAGCCTTTGAATCGTTTTAGTGAGAAAATTAGACAGCATATTTCAACATGTTTACGAAGAGGGGCTACAAAAAATAAGCATACTTGATAGGAATGTCTACACGTGCTTGCATTCCCGGAGCAAAAACCATGAAAAAAAGTGGCCAGACCACGGCTAGACAAAATAACGTTGTAGTGGTTTACTATAATTAAAATTTTCAAACTTCAAAATCAGTATTTTATTTTTATTATTACTAGACAAAATAAAATAACAAAGGGAGCCTGATAGACTTCCCCATTTTGTTTGATTTTAGTTGGGTACCCATATCCAGCGCTTTTTTTTTTTTGAAATACTTTGAAACTGTAAGAATTTCGATTTTTAAGAAATAGGGACTGGGGAAAAATATCGTTTTTTCATAACCGGTTTTGATTTTTTCTTTGAAATAGTTCATCAGCATTTGGTAACAATATCGTTTTGTAATAAATGAACATTATATTTCTTGCGAAAATATATATTTATTGCTATATTAGATGTTTATTTCTTTAAATAGAACTGCATCATACAAAAACTTCCTTCAACACAGTAATGTTCGGAAAGTGCATTCCGCCCATTGTAAAATCGTTTTTTCCTATTATCTCCGCCAATTATGATTTATTTTTTGAAATACTTTGGAACAATTGAGAACACACTTAGAGCAACCTGGAAAAACCGTCAGAAGTTAGATTTTCGAAAAAAGGGGGGATAACTTCACACTTTTTGAAAAAAGTTTTTTGCAATATCTTTTGAAATATAAGAGATACGGTTCTGATGTATAAGAATAATGTTTAGAACAAATCTAGAACAACCTGGAACAACCCTCAGAATTTGAATTTTCGCAAAAAGGGGGTCCGTGGGAAAATCGTTTTTTTCTATTATCTCGGCCAATTATGATTTTTTCTTTGAGATCCTTTGGAACAATTTAAAACAAACTTAGAACAACCCAGAACAACCGTCAGAATTTCGATTTTCGAAAAATGGGCCGCCAGAAAAAAAAAGTTTTTTGCCGTTTTTTCGGCCAATTATGATTTATTTTTTGAAATACTTTGGAACAATTGAGAACACACTTAGAGCAACCTGGAACAACCGTCAGAAGTTAGATTTTCGAAAAAAGGGGGGCTAACTTCACACTTTTTTTAAAAACGTTTTTTTGCAATATCTTTTGAAATATAAGAGATACGGTTCTGATGTATAAGAATAATGTTTAGAACAAATCTAGAACAACCTGGAACAACCCTCAGAATTTGAATTTTCCCAAAAAGGGGGTCCGTGGGAAAATCGTTTTTTTCTATTATCTCGGCCAATTATGATTTTTTCTTTGAGATCCTTTGGAACAATTTAAAACAAACTTAGAACAACCCAGAACAACCGTCAGAATTTCGATTTTCGAAAAATGGGCCGCCAGAAAAAAAAAGTTTTTTGCCGTTTTTTCGGCCAATTATGATTTATTTTTTGAAATACTTTGGAACAATTGAGAACACACCTAGAGCAACCTAGAACAACCGTCAGAATTTCGATTTTCGAAAAATGGGCCGCCAGAAAAAAAAAGTTTTTTGCCGTTTTTTCGGCCAATTATGATGTATTTTTTGAAATACTTTGGAACAATTGAGAACACACCTAGAGCAACCTGGAACAACCGTCAGAAGTTAGATTTTCGAAAAAAGGGGGGCTAACTTCACACTTTTTTTAAAAACGTTTTTTTGCAATATCTTTTGAAATATAAGAGATACGGTTCTGATGTATAAGTATAATGTTTAGAACAAATCTAGAACAACCTGGAACAACCCTCAGAATTTGAATTTTCCCAAAAAGGGGGTCCGTGGGAAAATCGTTTTTTCTATTATCTCGGCCAATTATGATTTTTTCTTTGAGATCCTTTGGAACAATTTAAAACAAACTTAGAACAACCCAGAACAACCGTCAGAATTTCGATTTTCGAAAAATGGGCCGCCAGAAAAAAAAAGTTTTTTGCCGTTTTTTCGGCCAATTATGATTTATTTTTTGAAATACTTTGGAACAATTGAGAACACACCTAGAGCAACCTGGAACAACCGTCAGAAGTTAGATTTTCGAAAAAAGGGGGGCTAACTTCACACTTTTTTTAAAAACGTTTTTTTGCAATATCTTTTGAAATATAAGAGATACGGTTCTGATGTATAAGAATAATGTTTAGAACAAATCTAGAACAACCTGGAACAACCCTCAGAATTTGAATTTTCGCAAAAAGGGGGTCCGTGGGAAAATGGTTTTTTTCTATTATCTCGGCCAATTATGATTTTTTCTTTGAAATCCTTTGGAACAATTTAAAACAAACTTAGAACAACCCAGAACAACCGTCAGAATTTCGATTTTCGAAAAATGGGCCGCCAGAAAAGAAAAGTTTTTTGCCGTTTTTTCGGCCAATTATGATTTATTTTTTGAAATACTTTGGAACAATTGAGAACACCCTTAGAGCAACCTGGAACAACCGTCAGAAGTTAGATTTTCGATAAAAGGGGGGCTAACTTCACACTTTTGGATTTGGTTTTTTTGCCATATCTTTTGATATATAAGAGATACGGTTTTGACGTATTCGAACAATGTTTAGAACAAACCTAGAACAACCTAGAACAACCGTCAAAATTTTAATTTTTGCAAAAACTGGGTCCGACTTCATACTTTTGGCTTTGGTTTTTTCCCATTTTCTCGTCTGATTTTGATTTTTTCTATGAAATACTTTGGAACAATTTAGAACAAACCTAGAGCAACCTAGAACAATCATCAGAATTACAATTTTCAAGAAAAGGGGGGCTGGCAAAAACTCGTTTTTTCCGATTATCTCGGCCAATTTTGATTTTTTTTTCGAGATTCTTTGGAACAATGTTTAGAACAACTAGAACAACCTGGAACAACCTTCAGAATTTCAATTTTCGAAAAAAGGGGGGCTGGGTGAAAAAGTCGTTTTTTTCAATTATCTCGGCCAATTTTGACTTTTTTTTTGAAATACTTTGGAACAATTTAGAACAAACCTAGAACAACCTGGAACAACCGTCAGATTTCCGATATTCGAAAAAAGGGGGGCTAACTTCACACACTCTTACGGCAGCCCTTTTCATACACTGGACAGACCTCAGCTTGCTAAATGTTTCGGGGAAGACACCGGAGGCAAATATGGAATTCATAAAGTCACTCGGAGGGACAGATATATCTGTACTTTTTACTATTTTAGTTGATATTTCATCCAATCCCGCCGACATTTTTGAAGCAATCATTTTTATGTAGTTTCAGGAAAATTTAGTGGATCGCTAAAATATTCCGAAAATAGTGAAGCCACAGAATTTGGATCAGGTATGTCTCCACTGCCACCGCTGTGTACAATACTACATACTGCTTCTCTCATGCTTACAGTTATTGATAAGTTTCCACGCTGCTCTAAAACTATTCTTAAATGTAGAAATAAAGGTATCGTTCCTACTTTGTAAATTTTATTATAATGTTTCAAAGAAAAGGTTATTTAAAAATAAAAAATAAAATTCTACGCTAAAGTCCTAAAACACATTGTGCTAAATAAGTGCCAAATTGTAATTTCCTTTGACATTAAAGATCTTTAATTTGTATTCAAAAGGACATTTTGTCAGAAAACACTGAGTGGATAGAGGATTGATATATAAGGTCTCCAACACCGTAATTCTGTGAGTAGCGAGGAAAGAGACAAGTTTTAACTTGCAACGGGCAATTCCGTGTATCCCGTCTGAGTGTTCAAAGTTTTATTGTCCTTTGTATCATCATTGAGTAACAGTGTCAGCCTTGGGTAAATATAATAATAAATAAATAATTATCAGTGCTAAAAGCAGAAAATTATAATTAGGATTTTCAACTCTGAGGAAGACTAATGTTAAAAGTATTTTAAAATGTACTATGTGACATGAAGGTGTTTGATGAAAAGTAATCAGATCAACTTGTAACAGTGACACATGAGAATAACCAAACACTAGTAAATGCAATGATTCAAAGCGGATCTCATGAAAGAACAAAGAACAAGTATTTGTTAAGAACCTCATAACCACTATCAACGTTAAGGAAATCATTTTCCCATGAACATCACTATCGGGAACGAATCTTGGGTTCGTCATGTGTACGAAAATTCAAAAGTGTTCAATCAGCGCAGAAATTCATGGCCACAATTTTCTGTGATTCACACCAAATATCTGGCGAAGGAATCAGCGATTAATTCAATAGGATACTTCAAAACTTTACGATCACCAAGGAAACGTATCAGTATGTTTAATTGCATCACGACAACGCCAGACCGCATTGTACCTAAAAAAGATGAAGACAGTGACGAGCCTGAATTTCACAGTTGTTTCGCACTCTCCATATAGTCCTGATTTGGCAACTTCAATTTTCTGGTTTTTCCCAAAAGAACAATATCGACACTTATCATTAGTCGGAAAATGGAGTTTTGGCTGTTGTTTGCAATTATTTCAACAGTAAACAAGAAAGTTTTTCTATGGATGGATTCAGTGTTTGGAAAAATATGTTGCATTGAATGGTGATTATGTAGAGCATTAATTATTATGTACATTGATAGTAAAATAATTTTACTTTATTTTGAGACAGGTTCCATTATTTTGTAATTTCCTATTCTTACTTTATTCAATTGGTGACCTTATATATCAAGCCAACTTTGTATATACGCATTAGAGTGAAATTTGTACGTGTTCAATTTGAGTAAGCCGACGGTATAAGTACAAAGTTCTGTGTTTAGCTTGGTTCTTTTTGATATCTATATAAAAGACAGTCTCCATTATTTTTGCAGTACGTACATCGCCAGACTAACGCCGCATTTAGAAAACCCAACAAGCAGTTACTGAAGGCATCGCTGGTGCTCCTTAATGAGATTCTTGTACACCTCTATTTGAAATGCCGCAGATACTTTCTCTTTCATGCATATATCTACTGCTTGCTGCTGCTAATGTTTTGACTAACACAGATGATCTATACTATATCTACAATGCGACGGCCATACTTTTGAAAAAGATAATGAGATCATTTAGTTACCCACTCGTACTTTATACATCACCAGTAAGAGTAAGTCATTCTTGAAAAAAATATACAAAACCTAATGATGTAAAAAATCAAGAATAAAATATAATTATCGATAAATAACCTACTTCAAAAAAAGAACATAAACAGCCTCAAAATCTCTAAACACGATTTAATGCGTATCTGTATTTATTCTATTATCTGTATTTACAAGTTTTTTAAAATGTCTTCTGGGTCTAGATGAAGTGCTTTACTTTCTTATACGTAAGTAGTAAAAGGAAGTATTGTAATGAAGAAAATGTTCGACCTCGATATTTTTGCAGATGTCCACGTTTTGAAGTCCCCTGATACCAAAAAAAGTGGTTTTTAAAAAATGTCTCTCTCTTTGTGCGTGACCACGATAGCGGTCAAACGGCTATACACACAGAAAAGTACTTTCTTGGATCAAGTGGATCTGTCTTGAGTCAAGTAAACGGCACGTTTATATATACGCAAGAAAATATTTACTTCAATCAAGAAAAAAAAATTCTTGTTATTTAAGAAAATATATTCTTGCTTCAAGTATTTGCCTTTTTAATTCAAAGATATTTTGTTTTGGTTATAGAAGCGATTTACTTATTTCAAGAAAGGGAATATTTCTCTTAAGTAGATTATTTCTCAATTGAAAAACTTGATTACTTGATACAAGAAATTAAATTTTCTGGTCAAGAAAGCATTACCTTCTTGTTAGAATTTCAAATATTTAATTCAATTCTGCCTTTTCTCAATCTAAATATATGTATATTTGAATAAAATAATTGATTTTCTTAAAATGATAATTCGTTATCTTTATCCAAGAAAGTATTTACTTCAAATAAAACTATTGAAATATTTGAGCCAATAAACTGTTTTTTATTGCATGAAGTAAATTGTATTCTTAATCAAATGAGTATCTAAATTGTAATTTAACACTACCAGAATAATTATTAATTATATAATTATCATTAGTTTTTACTTTTTATACTAAATAATATTTACAGTCATCATTACAACGCCTATTATTTAGTACAAAAAGGTACTAATAACAATTATATAATAATAATTATTCAGGTAGTATTAAATTACAATTTAGATACTCATTTGATTAAATAAATAACATACTTTGCTTAAGAAACAGGCTAATCTAATTACATTAGAATTTCAGGTACTATAATAGATAGAAAAATACGTATTAATGAACATCGTGTATGTATTAATAATATAGATATAATAAACATTACATATTATTGCAGGTATAACAGTTTTACAAATTAAAAAAATAACAGTGTTTATACATATATATGTATGTATATAACAATATGTGTTATTATTTATATAGTACAGCTAACTTCTAAATTGTATGTATTTCGGTAATACTAGATATATTCATTCCACTTGGCAACATATGTTCTAGAGTGGGATATTTTGAAAATTATTTGGAAATGGTATAAAATTGGAGTATTATGTTATATCTTAGCCTTTGCATGGAAAATTATAGACTCCAGGCTTTCTTGGATAGAAAACCTCCAATGTCCATTGTTCAGTCTTTTTCTTCCTTTACAAGGTATTAGATGTGATAACATATATAATTGTAATGCAACTTTGGAATCTAAAAAATCGTATTTTTTTTGAATGTCATAACAAAATTGGAATTTGTCTAATGCAAACGGTGTGTATACTTACTGTCATTGGAGCTCTTTTGCAGGGATACATATATGTAATTCCTTGCATACGTCGTTTTTGTTCATTAGTGAATATAACATTTCAAAGAACACATGCCATTGATTTATTAAATTTAGACCACTCTCAGAATATAATTCGTCGAAGTTCAAATTTATCTAAGGGAATTTATAATTACGTTATGAAAATAAGCTGTTACAATAACCTACCAGGCTCTCTGCTCTATTGTCCAGTAACATAGGCCAGTTTTTTTAATAGTCTTCTATACTAGAAGACGTATCTTGCTTTCTTAAGGGGTAACTTATCTGCCACTTACTACATACTTCATGCCATGGTTCACTTCTTGATTTCAGCCATAATGCAGCAAGCTGGGCATCTTCTGAAATATCTACAAGTATACTAATAGTTAGTATATGACAGTACTTATAAACATTTTCTTTATACTCTATTTTACAATAATAATAAGAAACACGGATAATTTTCACCACTTACCGCACACATTATTTAATGGTTCTTCATTTGGTGTCTTTTTGCTCGTTATGCCTCCACGAAAAAGTAATTTTTTTATTTTGTCCACTAACTTCCCTTTTGCTAGTATATGTTTTTTAGTTGGGCATTCAGCCTTCTTTACTGCTGGCATATAATATGTTTCTGGACATTCATTTGGAAAAACACATATTATTTTGGCTGTTAATATATTATATTCGGAATGTTTGAGCCGACTGAAAGAGATGGGTTATTGTTTTCAATTTATACATTTATAGCATAGCTTACTGTTTAACTATATATAATTATATATATGCTTGCATATTATATCCACCAATCTATTTCGTTTAGAATTATCTAAAGAACTATTAACACTATCGAAATTTGTGATACTGTTCCCCAGTGGAGAAATTTTTAATAGCGTTTCTAAATCAAACTTTGGAAGATCGTCTACATGATTTGAATTAAGTACTTCAACATATATGGGGTCTTCGTTTTGATCGGAATTCTAAAACAGTAAATATATATGCCACAAGAAAATATTGACGTGTTATTCAAAATAAAATATTTAATAATAATATCATTATTTTTTGATAATTTAAATATTTTCAAATTAAAAATGAGAATAAAAAGTCCTTATTTTCTTTAAGTATTACTATAAAATCTAAAGTGATTAAAGTCTAAAGCGTCAATGTATCTTTTTTATCTTGTTAAAAATGCAAGACTTTATCTCTCTAACGTTGTCATCACTTTCCTGTTTTTATTTAGAGGGCATAGCTCCGTCCATTAGTATTACTATTAGGTTAATGATTTCGATACGAACATACAAATATTTTTATTATCATATGTAAATAAATATATGAGTACGTACACGTTTTTACAAATTTAATATTTTTTATTCTCATCTATGAGATACACATGTATCACGTACCTAAATATATATCTAAGTATATATTATTACCTTCTCTCACCGCATCTTCTATGGTCGCCTTGAGGTTGCACCATATAAAATGCCCATTATGATGCAAACGCGCATAAAAATTGTCCATTTTTCATTGATATATGCTATTAATATACACAAATAACTAGGTGAACTATTAAGAAGTTTTGAACAAAAATGATATACTTACAGGTACTTGACACAACACAAATGTACAAATGCTTTTATCAAACGCAGAAAGTACTTCGTAATTCGACTATCAACAACAAAAGAGGGCCTATTTAATATCACGCAATAACATATCACGTGACAACCAACGCTTCATCCCTTCTATACCCCACCGCCAATCAAATAAAGAACGACATAAAATTTGATAGACAAAGATATACTTGTATTTGGTGCTCACCAGTAGAACCTCAAGTAAATAATTTATTTCTTCCAAAAAAATTCACCTACTTGCAGGAAATATATTTTCTTGATTGAAGTAAATAAATTCTTGGATTTAATATTTAAGGTCAAGTAAGTATGTTTTCTTGGCTGTAGAAACCATTTTTCTGTGTGTAGTTATCAATTCCAAATTTTGTATTTGCGAATATAATTTCCCTCTTGAGATCTGATTAGATTTTCGGTAAAATCGGTAGACCGGAAGTAGTAGTTTACTTCAGTAAAAAAATCGAATTCTGCCATTATTTCGTCGGCTACTCAGTTTAAACAAATTTATAAAGAATTCAAATGTACTCAAAATTAAATTAGAGAAAAATTTTATCAAACAAGTTTTTCGAAATTCGTACCGTAAGCAGGTCTTTTACTCTTAACAAAAATCAGTTATTTGCCAATATCTCACAAGTCATGTTTTATTTTTTGCAAATTTGTCATAAATTATGATTCTATATATATTTATCAAGAGTACAAAAGTATTTAGAGTTAGATTTGCAATGTTTTTTGTAGACATGCAATGTCAAAATTCGGACCGGAAGTAACACTTTTACTCTTAGCGAGTAGCACTTTTTTTCGAATATCCGGTACAGTATACATTCTATAATGATTTATTAAGAGAATAGAAGTACTTAGAATAGGGTTTTGAATAATTTTGTGTAAAAAAAACTTAAAATTGTATAATTTGAAACACTCATACATATAAAAAAGGCGCGTGGTAGCCACAACTCATTTTTTGTATTTACGCTTTGATGCTTGATATTTATATATATATATATATATATAATATTTAATATCTGATTTCTATCATCATTATGTATTAAATTTGATAATACTTTTTTGTGTAATCAATGATATATATATTTGCAACGTGTCCTTCTGTTATATAAACGTATACAGAGTGTCCAGAAACTCTCCTGACAAACGAAGACCGGATATTCCTCAGATAATTTTAAGACAAATTAACCCAATTCACCCTAGTCCGAAAATGCTTCCTAAGGTCATAGGCGTCCGTTTTGGGTAGGTAAACGGTTATTTTAACGCATAACTTTTTTGTCTTTAACTTTTAAGCATTTGTGACACTAGATTATTAAATTTTCAGGTATTCTAGTACTAAAAGGTACTCTTACTTTAAGTCGGTAGGATACACCGTTTTCTTGAAAAATCGATTTGAAAATTTTTCGTTTTTTCGTCATTAAAATTCAATTTATTATTTTTTGCACTAGTTCGCCCTGAACTGCAAACAGAAATAAAACCTACGTTTTTAATTGTCAAATTGTTGTCAGTTCGCGAAGTTGAAATGACGAAATATGAAATGACGAAATATGAAATGACGAAAAAATGAAACATTTTCAAATCGATTTTTCTAGAAAACGGTGTATCCTACCTACTTAAAGTAAGAGTACCTTTTAGTACTAGAATACCTGAAAATTTAATAATCTAGTATCACAAATGCTTAAAAGTTAAAGACAAAAAAGTTATGCGTTAAAATAACCGTTTACCTACCCAAAACGGACGCCTATGACCAGTACTAGAAATTCTCAATTGATGGAATCGATTCATCTTTGGAGGATAAATAAGCATACCAGTTTTTGTTTTTCTAAATAGAAGCGTTCGGGAGATATTAAAAAAAACTAATTACAAGGCGCCACCTTCAAAGAGCTCTAGCTCCCTTAGGAAGCATTTTCGGACTAGGGTAAATTGGGTTAAATTGTCTTAAAATTATCTGAGGAATCTCCGGTCTTCGTTTGTCAGGAGAGTTTCTGGACACCCTGTATAATATATTTTTTTTAATTATTGCAATATCTGAATAGCACTGTTTATACGAATACAAAAGTGCGATAAACTTGTAGAGGAGACAGGTATGTAACATCATTTTTACAAACAGCTATGTGACGCAATTCTCAATACTGTGTACAATCAGTGGAATGTGAATTTGCGTCTGATAATGTAAATATGGAGAATCAAAGACATTATCTGCGAACATCTGCTTCACTACTTGAACCTAAATTAATTTGCGCCCAGATCCCTTAACAAAACTAATTAAACTAAAGTGATCAAACTAGATTGGATTCGTAAGACCAAGTACTTTTGTATATATTCTTATTGTAGATATTAGGCATTGTTGCCTTGATGTTTACTTTAAACAATATTATGTTGATATAAGATTTCTGCTTTTTCAAAAAAATATTTATTAAATTTAAAATCTATTCGAATGTTTAATTGTAATTTCTTATTATTAAATTTAGTGTCTTCCTTAATTAGTCAAATAAATCAAACCGTGACAAACGAAGTGTCTGCTTTAGTATTTTACGTAAACGAAAAACAAGAATCGAATGATTCTTGTGAAGTAAATTACTGATTATGTTCATTATTTCAGTTGCGGAGTACTTAAAGTATTCATACATACTCCTAATAACAAAGTGATTTGTTATTAGGGTCTTGCCGATTTGGCAACACAACTACCAAGAGACAGTAAAGACTTAATATACAAGTACCTTTAAAAGAATGCATAAATATTCGTTAAGGGAAAGTATAAGTGTGTGAAATAAAGCTGTTACGTGAAAGTGTTATACAGAGTACTTGTCGCCAGGCACTTTAATGTAGACGTTAGTAGATTTCCTTTACATGAGTTTCAAGTAATTTATTATGGGGTGGTTTGGAAACTCTATTGTTAAAGTTGCATAAATATGTCAATAGTAATTGGTAATGCGGAAAGTACGTAGAATTCTGAGTTCTAACAGAGCATAGACCACCCGTATAGAACAACATGTGTTAGGATCGGACCTTTAGTCAAGTGTGTTTTAGACATTCTTACGTCTACGGAAAAAATATTAGATCACACACAGCGGTGTCTAAATTATATTACTGACAAGACCAAAATAAGAAGGTACATGTAAAAGGCGTACTTTCAACTAACACATCCAAATTAACTTCGACCAATAAGAACAAAAAAATGCGCAGTTAACTGTATACAGGGCGTGAAAGAATTAGACCAAGATCTGAAAAAACTAGGTGCAGAAGAAAAATAAGGAGAGTTCCGGAGTCCCGACAGTTCCGGCTGAAGTTCCAACAGTTCGACAATTCCGCAAAGTTGTTGAATCATCGAAGGATCTCAATCTCGACTTGAGTCATCCTATAAAACAATCGCAGTTTTATGTTGTGTGTTAAGAATTCGGTCTAATAGAGTATGAATTGTCTATAAGTGTGTAACCAGTTGAATTCCTTTTGTAAAATTGTGTTATGTAATTTTTTGTTGTTGTTTCCTTTTTTGGCGTTATATAAATTATGTTCAAGCTATTGTAATAAATACTTAAATTCACCAGTGATGGGTTTGTGAGTTTGGTTAATTGGTGGTGGCGTAGACGATAGGCTGGATGACAATAATTTGTTTTGTTTTGTTGTGGTTAATGTTAAATTTAGGGAAAATTATCAGCGGGATGAATATAGCTTCGCGTAAATAAGATTTCCGAGGTCGTGATAGTGCCAAGTACATTCCTTTAGTTTTGTTTATTTGTTTAATGTTTTATCGCATTCTGTAATGTTTTTGTATTATAACAAAAGTACCTTAGCACTATTAAATATTTAGTTTTATTAAAAAATACATGTTTTCTTTATCTCAATCCCGTAACACCCCACGCTCGAAGAGATCATAGTTACTTGACCAGCTCGACGCGTTACTCAACAGCACGTGACACCTGAGTGGAAAAAAAATAATACAATTATTATATCTATTTAATTAATGTAACTATTGTTTACATTTGGTGGCAGCGAAAACAATATTCTCCGATACCACAGGTGCAGGTTGTTACAATAACAATAAATAAATATATAAAATTCTTAAATATAAATATTAATATTGCACAGTTCCACATAACACATATGCGGTCATCATGTAAAGACCAAAATTTAATACCCAAAATTCTTCAGTAGAATATAGTGCATTCTCCAACAATAGATTATGCATCCATCGAATGAACAATTACATAGGCCGGTTACCATTGCTCTCTGGTAAACGGTTATAGATTTTTGCTTATTTGTTCTTCCTTGGTGTATATTATTCTCAACGTACCCAGCGAACTGATTTCTTTTTCATAGTATGGATTATCATTTATAAATTGCCTCATAAAACAACAACTTGTCGGTACTTGCGAACATTCCAATGGCGCATCAAAATTAGGAACAGAAGTTGTGGCAGGACGAAGTACAAAGACATTTTGGGAATGTAAACACGTCAGGGCAAATAGAATTCTGTAATGTTCGCTGATTACTGTTGGAAGTTAATAGGCCAAGCTGTAGATCTTGTCTATAGGCAATGCAATATTTCATCACATTTCTAGTTGTAGGAATGTCAAATATACATCAAAGTGTGTCAACACAATATACATCTAACGGCTTGATTAATTCAATGTACTTATTAAAATATTGTATATAAAGGTCGGATTCGCCCCGTGCAATTTCCGCACCCGCAGAGTTGGCGTCGCCTCTGCCCAGAAACTCCGCGGATTCTGAGTGATGTTAATTGCGCCACCCTATTTAAATCGGTGACCATAGCGGCAACATGGAATTCTCGATGATAGAAAAAGAACATAGAAGAGGTAAGTTTGAGTAAAGAACATAAAAACACAATAACTGTTGAAGTTGACGTTGTAAGTCAAACAAGAAAGTACATATTAGTTAACTACAAAAAGACTAAGCTTTATTTACTTTATTTGACCCAAAAAACACGGCTAAATTTGAACAAAAATTGGAACACTTTACCCGCAGGCTGTTGACGTTTTGTATTACATATATATAACCTAGTCTAGTCTTCTTAAGTTTGCATAAACTTCACACTAAATAGTATTAAAAAACTATCGCTGATCATTCATAAGACATATACAAAATAACTGAACACACCAGAAGGTTTTGGATACTTTTATTACCCACCAGTCAGAAAACGATCTTTTCGTGTCGAACTATAACCAAAAAGCGCACATGCGGTCCAGATAATTTTAGCGGGAACCGTCAAAATAATCCAGCCGTACGCCAGCGCATGCATTTAAAAACTGCCGGGAAAATAATTTTTGTAAAATAACTTATGAATAATAGACAAGCAAAAACAAAAACAACACAATTTAGCGAAGACAACAGACATTTGCAAATTGTTTTCTACATTCAAATGGTTACTGGCGTTACTACAATCCGTATTTCTAAATCTAATCGAATAAAAATCATTAATACTTGACTGTCACATATGCAATAACTCTAACACTTTATAAACTTAAATTTGCTGGAGGATAGGCAAGAAAACTGACATAAAAATGGGCAGATACTTCAATTAAAGGCGGGCGGGAAATGCACATAATAAGTAATTTATTTAAAAAATATATACCTTATTTTTTCATGCAGTCATGTGTACGGAAATAGGATAAACTTTTAAACGAGGTGACTCAATCATTGCAAAATTTTATATAATATCCATGATATGATGCTTGGCCATTTTTGTGACATATTATATAAAAATATTGCAATGACTGAATCATCCACGTTCAAAAGTTTATTCTATTTCCGTACACTTGACATTGCACGAAAATGCGATCTATAGAGCCAGAAAGAAAATATTGGTAAATTCTAAAAAAGATACGGTAGCAAAAGTTTATTATTATATGTCGCACACGTAAAAGCTTATTCCCATATACACGCAAAGAACATATACATATACATATACCACACATAAAAAGATATATATACACGTCATAAAACGGGAATACATTTGGAAATATGAAACCGAAGCAATTCGTTTTGAAATGTACGCTCGCGATAAGGTTTTTCGAAACCGGGGGGTAAATAAGAAATGAAGTGTAGCATTTCAACGGATGTACCAAAACTGATCGAATATCGTTTTCGACTTCCCGACAAAAATAAAAGCATGTAATGTACCATAACACGCAAGTTTCACAAACTGTGACCGTTGTTTAGTTGGACATATGCGCTTTTCCAGGTACAATAATATAGTACAGTCTATGAGAACAGTCTTGCAGTATTACTTGTTGTTTATTTAGTAATTAATATCAGCTACAATGGCAGGCTCAAAAAAATACTACTAAATAAATATCACAAAGAAGAATTAGAGAAAATGAAGGAGGACACTATTTATTAATATGTTCTGCTTCTTTGATTTTCTTATCGTAATGTATCTGGTTTATCACTACCGAGAGCTACTCGACCAATCTAGGGTATAGTTTTGTATTTATGAAAATTACTATTCGCTTTATGTTTATCTTTTAGATATCAGAAAGAGTTAAATTGTATTTGCAAGAGGTAGGGAAAGTGAGTGAGATACCGACATTCAAGAGAATATATTTCTATTGCCCACACGTATAATAATAATAATGTTTGTTTATTCGTAAACATCCGATGAATTCACGCTTTTTGAGCTAGAAGCACAAAATCAAAATCCCAGGTACAAATTTTAGACCAGAATAAGCACCTTTTAGGAATGAATCTTCCGAATATCAAAACTCTGGTAGATGTACATAAACAGCATCTATACTTAAACACTCAATTATCTTCTTCTTCTTCTTGGACTTACAATGTTCACTTTTTCTTCTATATTAAATCCCTTGAAGTGTGGATGTCCAACATTAATTTCTTTTTCTCAACTCACTTGGACCATCGGTAGTTGTTCTTCCTGTGTACGTGACGCCTCCAATATCTACGTCTTAATTGCACCAATCGCAGATCAAGCACCTTCAATTTTTCCTATCATCGAAGTTCCTATTTGATTTCGTAGAGTTACTATTTCAATTGTGCTGAGTGTTCTCATTTCGGCTGCTCTAAGCATACCTTGGGCTTTGGATGCTTCCGTTTGAGTCGTCGACGCAGAGGTTAGTACTGGTCTCACTATGACTATGTAAATAAGTACTTTCTCTGGGCACATATATTATTCCTCTAGACCATGTCCTCTAGACCTTCTAGACGTAAGGGTGCACTGGATTTCACTTAATTTCAATAACATACTCATACATTTTTAGTATAATTATTTAGATCTAGAACATTGTTTATGTTACTATGATATGGAAGAATGTCGAGAAATACATCGTGAAACAATGGCGAGTTGGATTGAGGGTCATACTGTTTGTATGTCCATTGTCAGTGATTCCGATATTTATTGCAAAGTCTGTAAAATATTGTTACAAAATTCCCAAAAGGTACACGTACAACGTCACTTAGCATCGATAAAACATAGACAGACATTGGACACGTTGAAAGCTGACAATTTTAACGAAGAACTCTGTGTAGCTTTAATGGTGGCTAATATCCTATTAAAGAAACTTGACAATCCCACTTTCAAAACACTTCTTCAAAAATATACTGGTCGAAATATTCCTGATGAATCCACCTTACGCAAATATCATGTTTCGAAGTGCTTCACGAAAACAGTAGAATGCACTAGAAGACATGTTTCAAATTAGTACCTATCAATAAATGCCGACGAAACTGTCGATATATTAGGAAGCTGTGTGGTAAATGTTGTAGCTGGTGTACAACATTGAACTATTCCATATAACAGTTGATGCGGAAACAGTTGCTAAAACCATTGATGAGAATGTACGCAAAATGTTTCATTCAGACGACAGGTACAAGGAAAAATACTTTTGTTAGTGACAATGTCGCATATATGTTGAAAACAGACAGACTTTTAAAGGAAACATATCCTTATATGCTGCATATTATTTCTGTAGCACATACTCTGCACTGAATATGTGAATATATCAGACACACCTATCCGGAAGTTGATAGACTTGTATCCGCTTTAAAAAAAAGTTTTCAGAAAAGCACCAGTGAGAGTACTCTTTACAAGGAAAAACGTCCATCTTTTTCACTGCCTCCCTCGCCAGTAATAACTATAGGGGGAACATGGTTGGAAGCTACTAGTTTTTATGCAGAGAATTTCGTTACATGTTTAAATGGCGATGCTCGAAGTATTTCTGAGTGCAAGGAACTAACACAAATCCCAAATTAAAAAAAAATCAGTTGTTATTCCTTCAGGAACACTTTGGAAATTTGCCTAAGCTAATCACGTACTTTGAAAATCGAAATCTCAAATTGAAAGACGGAGTAACCACATTCGATGTGGCTAGTAATAATTTCAAAAGTATTCCAAGTGACTTTGGATGTGACCCTCGGCAAAAGTTAGACTCAGTTTTTAATAGAAATCCAGATTTAATAACATTGCGACAATTGTGTATGGGGACAATGACAAAATCTAACTGCTAAATATGCTAAAATAAAAGAATATTTCCAGTACGCACTATAACCAGTTGCGATGTAGAAAGGACGTTTTCTATCTACAAGGATGTACTTAATTCAAAGAGAACAAGTCTTACAGAAGAGAAAATCAACAAATAATAAGGTATTTTGTATTTTATAGATCACCAGCCACTTGTTATCCAATTATATAAATAAAATTAAAACCTCTTTAAAAAGACAACATTTCAATAGTGCGCCCATGGGCAATGAGTCATCAACCGTTCATGTCCGAGCCTTAGTAATAATTGACAGTTTTATTTTTTCCATTTTATCCTAGTACCGAAGACAGCTAACTATTCATAGAAAGTTTGAAGGATACGACAGTTGCTTTATATATAAATATATGTATAATATTAATGAACTTTAAAATGGGAACGTTTTGCCTACCTACATGTCAATCGATAAAGCAAACAAAGGAACAGGCGCATTTGAAAACTTGTGCTTTAAAAAATGTTAAATAATTTATTACGCAAGCGAGCGGTAATAATACGATACCAATATGATAAAATTGAAAAATATACATGGAACTGAGTTGTAAGTACGTACGTAATCATTTCTCCATTATTTAGAAGATCGCATAATTAATAATTCATGAGTATCGACCTTATGTAAAAAACAAAGGGAAAACCCCTTGATAAAAATTCAAAATTATGTACACTTCCGAACATATCATTTTCAGAACGCTGAAATCATAATAATGGTCAATTACTATGTGTCCGAATGAAATAACAGAGTTTTACTGACTCGATTAAAATTTATGCTCATAATTTATTTTTGCTGTAATAATAGGCTACTACAATAAAGTTTTATGAATTTAAGAACAACGAAATTCAGTTTTAATAGTCACTTTTATGGATACGCGATATCTGAATAAATGTGCCTGCTCTTGTTTGTTAATTCGTTTTAAAAAAATCTAAAAAATATATTGCATTTCAGTGTAATCTTAATTGCATATAAATATCAGTGAAGCAATAGCATGTATATAATACTACTATATTGCGTGTGCTCTATCTTGATAATGTGTAATTTTTTGTCCTAACTAAAAGACTATTAATATATTGAACAATTGTGAAAATATTAAATCTAATTAAATAAAAACACCTTTTTCACAAAATAATAGTTTATTAAAAACTATATGTACATTTCATGTGCACTGCACACATCATCAGTAGTAAAATAACACTTATTGTTATTTTACTACTGATGATGTGTGCAGTGCACACTGAGTGTTATTTTACTACTGATGATGTGTGCAGTGCACATGAAATGTACATATAGTTTTTAATAAACTATTATTTTGTGAAAAAGGTGTTTTTATTTAATTAGACTAACTAAGAGATATAGAATTGGTCACATTGCCTGTTCTGCGCATGCGTCAACTCAAAATGTCCACTTTTGAAATTTAGAAAACATAATTATAACCTCTGATTTAAATTGACATATATAACTATGATACTACTGAAAGCATACGCAAAGTTGTTTTTTTATTGAATTCCCTTTGTGCAAGTTTAGTTCATCGGTGAATTTGCAGAATTACCCAGAAAATACTAGTAGAATAAATAAACGATATAAAGGCTGATTTCAGTGAATTATTAACAGAAAAACTTGTGAAGTTATAACTTCTGCGTTGATTTATACGTGCTTACTGGAATATGTGAAATTATATTATTAAATTTAAATACCGGTCCTTCCATTTTGACTAACAGAAAAGATTTTGAACGGAAAAACTTGTGAACTTATAACTAATACATTGATTTGTATGGTGTATGTGAAATTATTGAACAAAATAGGTACTGCTTGTTTCATTTTGACTTGCAGAAAACAAATAAATTAATGTTTTATATAGACAATCGAATATATTCAGGTATGTTTTATATATGTCAGATTGTATTATATTTCAATATATAGTTTTTCTATGTATTTTTAAGCTTAAGAATGCAAATAAAATTACTTAAATGACTGTATTTAATATTTTGGCTATATGTAAGAATAAAACAACATCTATTTCATATTTATCTACGTACATTATTCAGTATAATGTCGCATAATCAACAATATAAAAAAATAATTAAATTCCTGTTGTGTTCCTGTATTTAATTCTGTGCCGAGATATACACTGAAACATGAATGTTTTAGCAGAAGTCGTGGAATTAATCAGAATTATATTTTTGTGATTGAATATAATTTTTATTATTGTTAACTTTTTTTTTAATTTAGAATGGTTAAGCCATTCATGAAAATAAAAACGTGATAAAGCGTTTTTTTACGCCAATATGGTAGGAAAGAATATAAACAAACAATTACTCTGATACACTTGAATTTCTTTAGTGTATGTAAATAGCTCATTCGTAATCAATAGATTTTGCTTGATGTCTATGTCTCATAAACTAAGATGAGTAGAAATTAAACGTCTTATAAATAATGTGTTCATGCTTCAAGTTATTATATCAGTGATGCATCATAGCATAAATTCCAATAACCGGCCCAATCTCTTCTCAAAATACCCAATCTCGGCATATAAATATCTTCAACTTTCCATGATCACATATATGTTAGACATATAACAAAAAAAAATTAGAAGGTCATGGCAAAAAGATTGATAAGTGTATCTTCTAACAGGTTGAATAGAAGCCTTTTTATAATGAGCAATTCAAATATTTTAATATGTAACATGGTAATGCAATTACCTAAATTCATGTAAAATTTACTGTTTTCTTTCTGTACATTGATCCGATGTAGATGAGAGTAATTCTAGATACAGGAATACCACATTATCTAATTCATTATTATTCTTGCATGTTGAGTTGAATAATGTTGGTGTTGTTATTATATCACAAATTTTTGTACATGCCACGTGTTTTTCTTTCTGTTTACGATATCCCATCATAATATATTCAATGAAACAGAGTTGCAATGCAATTGAACTGATTGCGGGTTTTACTTCATTAATTTACAATATTTACTATCATATAACCACAATTCGTACAACTATTTACAAATATATTTCTTCAGTATGATCGTTTGTTTGTCTGTGATTTGTACATGATGCCACGGCAATATTTCTTCATTCATTAAGGGAAATTAAATATTGTTTTTCCACATTTAACAAGGCACAATTATTGATTATAAAGAGGTTGGATGATTTTTAAACTATTTATACTTGTTTGACGATGTACAAACTATAATTAAATAGTTATAGTAATGAATCTATGTGATAAACAAGCAGACCTAAATTTCAAAAAATATTTGTAACGTATACGCAGTTTGCACAACGTGCCTATAAAACGGCATAGCACCATGTGTTCTATTTCACAATGTTGGAGCGAAGTTTTCCTTGTCTACACGCGATATAGTAGTATTACATATGAGCAAAAGTATTGTTTAGCTTCACTGAACCAATTTCTATTTAGCTAAGCGAAATAGAAACAACAATATCTTACACTTCTGATACGTTATTTGTACTATTTCCATCGTTTGGAATCAAACCAACAGACGTTTCGGCGGACATTACGCCTGGCGTTTTCTGAGTAGGCTTATAAAGAACTTTTCTTGCCATAAACTAAAAGTAAATTGTGTTTTAGCATAAAATTTATGTAAAACACTTATTACAGATCTAAATGGCAATGTGACGAGTTATGTCATATTTGATCTGATTCTGACCTGTGTAATGTAGTATTAGATAACGTGTTTATACTCTCAGGAATAATTGGCATCCAGATTCCTTAAATCTCCAGGCTTGGTGTATTTAGTTTTAGTTATACTATAGCCATATATGCCGCTTCTTTTACCTGCCTTCTGATGCCATGTTCTTCTTTCGTCAGAATTGTTGCATGATTCTAGTTGATCTGATGGCCTGCTTCCCAAGCGTGTTGTATCAAGCGGGATTTTTCCGTATCTCCTATGCGAACTAAATTCGTGTGTTGTTTGATTCTTACTCGTAGGAGCGTCCTGGTTTCTCCTATGTATGAACGTCTACAGTCACACGGTACTTTATATACAGTTTTTTTGTTATTTACTTCAGGTTGCATGGCTTAACCCATGATAAGATCGATCAAACTGTATTTGTCCTAATCGCAGTCCTTACTTTATTTTTTTGGCAAAAGACAGCCCCAAGCAAACAATAAAGTACACAGGGTGCCTCCAACGTGAGGCATTAAACTGTATATTATTTGGCACCCTACGTGGGGTTATTATTTCATAAGTTTGGAAAACATGATTATTTTAAAGACTCTATGTAAATATGAAAATACATACAACAATATTATAAATACATATTTAACTATATTTTAGAGTAAAACGTTTTCCTTGTAAAAACTAATATAGAGTTGCCTCCAAATATTTACACTTCCTATATTTTCCTCATAAAACTAAGTAAGACATTTACCCATTCCGGCATGCCTATACATATTTTATATTTAATCGCACATACATAATATATTATTTAATAGGGATTTCTCTAAATTATAACAAATATCTCCACTCGTATTATCCGCGGATTATGTAAATAACACTTGATATACGCTACGCAAAGAAGCGGAAATTTATATTATTATATCTCATATTTGGTCGATTTTTTCACCCTCTCTCTGGTGCGATGGAATAGCCTATTTGCGATGATTTATCTGCTTCATACGCAACTACTTTCGGTTGCTGTCTTCGCGAGTGATGATTTATTTTGTCGGGCACGCAATATCGAAAAAAGAAGATTGTCATACTCACACGAATATTCCGTTCGCGTTGTTATGGAGAATAAAAGGAGAAAACCTATCAAAAAATAAAAACTTATTTTCGAGTCTGATATACATAATATGTCTAATCAAGAATATTCCATTCTAGAAGACTAATCATAACAGTAGATTAGTAAGTCATAATTTTACAAAACTTGTAAGTTTCCAAAGTCAAATTAATTACTTCGATTTTCACTGTGTAATCAATTAGATAGTGAAATCTTCGAGTTTGTAGTTTTTAATAATTAATACTATGAATCAGGGTTCGAGGATATATATCAATGGATATATATCATGATATATATCCGATATATATCCGATATATATCCAAGGTATTTTTGTGATATATATCAATGAAAAAATGTTTTATTTTGATATCAATTAGTAGATTTTTGCTTTTGCATTTCTACTGTCTAAATATTAATGCGTTAGCAGAGCCGAAATAATTTTCACCCATTTCTAACCATACACCATAAAAGTAAGTTTTAATTGTTAAATGGCAACGTTGGCAACACTGAATAGCTAGCAGAGCAGCATCACACCGGCGATTGTGATTGTTAGTTCTTCCGATCTGTTGGCGCCAGTGGAAGTTGATTGCATCATTGCAAAAACTAAATAGTAAGTTTTTTTGTTTATTCTGTGATTTTTTACAAAGACAGTAATTGACATGATGCGTAAACGATTTTACTTCATTTATACTTCTTTACTAACTGTTGTTAAATGATGAATTTTTAGGTTATGTTTTTATTGTTTTTAAACAGACATATTATTAAAGTTACAAATATCAGATACCTATTCTTTGTTTTTTAATCATATGCCGGTTTCTGTCTCTTTCTAACACATTGTTGTACAACAACAAGAGAGAGACAGGCACAGGCATATAATGTCTGTTTGTCTGTCTATCTGCGGCTTTATTCAGAGAGTGGTTTTCAAATTTGCAACCTCACCAGCTGTACATATACTAAAATGTTTTAAAAAGAAAAGTATACGACTTTTGACAGTTTTTGTCAAATGCACTTTACACTTTTTTCTCACATTTCCATGGTTTTAACTGCAATTATTGTCCTTTCTTAGGAATAAATAAACCATGCCAAAGCCTCTTCATTCAGTCTGGGCTGATTTTCAGCTAATAGCAAAACCCAACAACACGGGCAAGTGGGCGAAATGTAAAAAATGCGCCAAAGAATTGCAAGGGATTCCGGAGCGTATGGTGAAACATCGAGATATATGTATACGAGAAGGCAGCTCTAACTGCACCACACGCCCTGATCCAGAAAGTACGCCCCGAACAAGTTCTGTCGACATTGAATCAACACCACAAAAAAGGAAAAAAGTTGTCCATATGAAACAAACTTTAATTGACGATAAAGTAATATCTACTTCAACAGAATTGTCTAAAAATCTTGACACAAAAATTGCAGCATTTTTTTATGCAACAAATACACCATTTAGTCATGCAGATCACCCTCGCTTTAAAGAAATGATTACGGCATTAAGAGCAGGATACAAACCACCGTCCGCATTCCAGTTAGCTGGATCACTGCTAGATAAAGTACATACGTCTGTTGTAGAGAAAGACCAAAAATGTTTACGTGAAAAAACCGTTTCCATGTCCTTAGATGGCTGGTCGAATATTCACAATGAACCGATTGTTTGTTGTAGCGTCACAACAAGTGAAGGAGATTCCATTCTCGTCGATACTATTGATACGTCAGGTAATTCGCATTCTGCTGAATATTTGACAACTGTTGCTCGGCAATCAATAAAAAAAACTGAAGAAAATTTCGCAGTTAAAGTACGCAGTTTTGTTACTGACAATACTGGAAATGTCACTAAGATGCGACGTGAATTGGAAATGCAAGAAGACATTGACATTATTCAATATGGATGTAGTGCACATGTGTTAAATCTACTTGCTGAGGATGTAGAAATTAAAGGTGTCACTAAATATGTCATAAAAGTCGTTAAATATTTTAGGAATAAACATTTGCCAGCAGCGTGGTATAAAGAAGCCAAAGGTAAAAAATTGATCATGCCTATTGTCGTACGCTGGAATTCTATTCGTGATACAGTACGATCATTCCTTGAAAATCGCGGAATTCTGGTGCAGATTTGCCAAAATCATCGAGAAGCGATTGACAGTGACATTTATCGAATTGTCAACGACATTCAAATTGCCAATAATTCGTTAGATTTGTTAGCAAGACTTGTTCCGATAGCAAAAGCCTTAGATCGCTCCCAACGAGATGAGACGACGATTTCAGTAGCTGTCGAAATTTGGAACAATCTAGAGAAGGATTTATCAACTCAGCCTACTCAAGTGAAATCTGCTTTTAAGAAAAGGCGCGATATGGCGTTAGGTGCACCACATTACATGGCAAATATTCTTGATCAAAGATTTGCAGGTAAAAACTTGACCCCTGATCAACGAAACTTAGCATTTGCGGAATTGGATATAAACTTTATGTCAATGGTCACTTTCATAATGACCCAATCATCAATTTTTCCGCAATATCTTTTTGGGTCTCAGTTTAAAACAACGCCACCAATGGATTGGTGGAAGCTCTTGGACTTGAATACCACAGATGTTCGATGGCAGCAATGGGAATACAAAAAGAAATTTCTGGATATGTGTGAACAACTTTTGACTGCTACTGCGTCAACAGCAGGTCTTGAAAGGATTTTTTCAAGTTTTGGTCTGGTGCAATCGAAGCTGAGAAACCGTTTGGGAATTGACAAGGCTAATAAATTGGTGTACTTGCTTAAACGCCTCAACAAGTCTTCAACAAAGAAAACGAACTTGGATTGGATATTGGATCCTACATACGGTGAAGATGTTACTCAACCTGCTGATGTAGTGGACGGCGATATGATTACCAGTCCTGATACAGAATCAGAAGATGACATACCTTTATCTTTCTTGCAGTCAAAACGATAAACAGCATTTTTTTTATTATTTTATTTGACAATTAATAGTTTATTAAAATATAACTAATTTAAGAACTAATAAAAGACTTTGATTAGATTATATTTTCCAGTTATATTTGTTTATTGTTTTGTTATTGTTTATTGTATTGTTTCTTGTTTTGTTACCTATAAGTAGTTAGGTATTTCAGAATAAGACGACTAATGAATTTTATGTTTTTGATTTTTTTCTAATTTTTATTTAATTTGTTAAATACCTCAATATAAAAGACAACCAAATTTTGTTTTTTTTTTTTAATAAAATTTAGCTTGTTTATTAAACACATGCAAATAGTATACATACACAATAAAGGTTAATTGCCCAAAATATCCCTAAAATTAAAGGTAGAACTGTTTTACGTTGTATAATATAGCTGCTATACAGAACGGATATATATCAATCACATTTTTGATATATATCGGACATATATCATAAATATCCAATATTTTGATATTTATAATAAATATCGGATATTTTCGAACCCTGCTATGAATCTCCATCAAGTAAAGACCCAATAAATCCACTAGTCAAATTAAGTTTTAGTATCATTAGTGTCACATAATAAAAAATGAGGTGTGGCCACCACACGACTTTCTTATACGTATGAAAGTGTTACTTCCGGTCCGAATTTTGAAATTTCATTTATACAAAAAATATTCCAAATCCAACTCTAAATACTTTTGTACTCTTCATAAATATATATAGAATGCATAATTTACGACATATTTGCAAAAAATCGCTATTCGATAAGAGTAAAAGTGGTACTTCCGATCTGAATTTTGAAATTTTTTTTATACAAAAGATATTTAAAAGTATGTTCTAAATACTTTAATACTCTTAATGTACCTGCCTAGAAAGCATGATTTGCGAGATATTCGCAAAAAACTGATTTTCGATAAGAGTAAAAGACCTACTTCCGGTAGGAATTTCGAAAAACTTTATTAAAACAATGTTTCTCAAATTTAATTTTGAGTACATTTGAATTCTTTATAAATTTGTTTAAACTTAGTAATTGACGAAATATTTGCAAAATTCGATTTCTTCACTGAAGTAAACTACTACTTCCGGTCTGCTGATTTTGCTCAAAATCTAATCAGTTCTCAAGAGGGAGATTATATTCGTAAATACAAAATTTGGAATTGATACCTACAGCGGTTTGACCGCTATCGTGGTCACACACACACACACAGACACACAGACACACACACACACACACACACAGACAGACATTTTTTAAAAACCACTTTTTTGGTATCAGGGGACCTCAAAACGTGGACATCTGCAAAAATCTCGAGGTCGAAAATTTTCATCATTACAATACTTCCTTATACTACGTATAAGAAAGTAAAATCGCAGGAATTTAGAGCTACTGGCGCTTTGAGGCAAAACAGAACCAAAAAATGTTCGATAATATCAGTGAAAGAAATGGAAAAGAGGCCTAGACCGACGCATGAAAATGCATTCGATAATAAAGTGAGATATTAGCAGTTAGTTGAAAAGATATTCGCCATGGCAACAAATTACGATTCTGTTCAACAAACTTAAAAGTCAAACTATGATCTTCTCCGCCGAAGGAGAAAATACACATGAAACAGCCACCTGTATTCAACAGCTATAATAAAGGAATGGGGGGGGGATGCCTTAGACCGAGCTGTAAATTGTTACCGAATCCCTATTCCTGCTTAAAAATGGGGATGGGTACTTATAACACATATGATGAATGCAGCTACTATGGTCACGGCCTGGATGCTCACATGCTTTGAGCAGATCAAAAAATAGTTTTGCTTCTACTAACAAGAATTTTCACATGACATCTTCGCATTTCACAGGATGACGTTGGTCACTTTCTCAAAAAAAAAAAAAAATCAATCGACTCAGATGCTGCGTGCTCATTCCAGATATGTGTTGAATGAAATTGTTTTGAACAATACCACAGTAAATGATGACCATATGTACTTTTTTCCTGAATATTTTTTTAATTTGTTTTTTGTTTAGAAGTATTATAAACAGTGTTTTTCATAGAAGTATATGGTTTAGCAGACAAATTTTACTCTGACTTTTTCTTGGGAGTTAATGGGTTAATATTGTTAATCTCAGAACCGTCATATTTGTCGATATTTAGATACAATGTTCTTTAATACTGAAACATAAAGTAATATTGTTTATCTTTGATTTAAGAAGTTAATACGAGTGTATCCCTTACAGTTAATACAAATTAATATGGTTAGTCTATATAGAGAGCACATTAATGAGCGCTCAACAATAATAATTAATTAATATAATGATACTTATATCGTTTGGATGGAAAAGCAAATTGTCAGTATCCCCCAGCTGTTATTCTTGGTGAAGGTGATTTTCTGAATTATAAGCTAGGTCTCTCAAACAACAATCAGGAAAATGCACTGCAATAGATGATATAATTAACCATATATAATACTAGCGTTATCAACATGCAAACATCATCGAAAATATATATTCATTGTTACAGCTACAAACTTTATCTGTTATTTCTACTTCACAACCTATGCCTAGTGGTAGAAAATGGGACAAACGATTTCCTGATGTAGAGGTATATAATATTTTGTCGAGAGTTATAGCTAACATGTTAAGTTAAATATAAGAAAGTTTCTATTTTTTTTAGATTTAGCAGTAGCTTAATGTTGAGCTCATCCCAATCCCGAGTATTCACTACAAAATTCAAGGCAATATCATCGGTAAAACTATTTTGTTGTCGTAGATACACATAAAAAAAGAGTTTTATCTCTCAACATAGTCCCAATATACTTTGTGTAACGATTCGCTCATTTTTTATTACTTCCTAATAATAAAATTTAGTTCTCAAAATTTGTTCAAGCGATGATTTCATAGTTGGGGCCAACTCCCTTTCCGCAAGAGCCATTTCTTCAGATTTGGAAACACCAAATAGTCACTAAGTGTGAAGAATATGGCGGATGAGGGTGGACTTCTTCATGAAATTTCACACTGGTGACTATGCATGTGCGTACTCGTTCATTGTCTCATGGAAGAGCATTCCTTTCTGTTCAAATACGGTCGGATTATTTTCAAATCACCGTTAAACCGGTTCAATAAGTTGCCGTAATATTCGCCCTAGATTGTTTTTCCTTTTTGAAGGTAATCGATGAGGATTATGCCGAGGACGCCCCAAAAAAACTATCGCAATAAGTTTGTTGGCGAACAGATTCTTTCGACTGCTGCTTGCAAACACTTCTTCAAGTTCTCAAACGATCGCATTTGTAATCAATTGTGTGCAAACGGGGCATCCATCTTGAGCATAACTTTATCGTACACAAGCGATCATTCAATATCGAAGCTACTGAGACATATGATACGCCTCTAACTTGACAAACTAACGCAATTTCAATATCGGCCAGCACAATAGCATGGATTTCTTGATTTTTTCGAATGTAGTGATGCCAATTAAGCGTCACTTGTGCTTGTACGACCACGACAAAATTCTGTAAATCACTTCTTTTCTATTGATTCTGAATGTGCAGAGTTCCCATAGTATTTATCACGCTCAGTCTTGGTTGAAGTGAAGATTTTCTGCAGCAAAAGATAATGCTTGATGAGCACACGAAATGCACTTTCTTTCATTTTCGCCAAAACTCACGAGGTTGTATGCTTTCAATGGTTGTCAAACTTTAGAAAATGACGCACCTATCTCAAGCTTTGACTGCATCCTAATGACGGATAGCAGTTGATGGAAGCAATGTTGCTTTTTAATATACATCGCGCGACATTAAAAAAGTCATGGAAAAAATCAGCTACCCTTGTTCAAATATCAAAAAATGGATACGCAAACCGAAGCTGTTAGTACTCCACACAATACATTTTTAACCTTGTAAACTGTGTCAGTTCTTCCAAATAATCCTTCACTAAGTAAGAAGCAGTAGGTATTTTTGTGGCGCACTATATGAAACGCTTTAGACAAATTCAAAAACACCTACATATAAAACGTTCTTTCGTCATGTGGCTTGTTATTAAATATATATGATTTAATCTTGTAATAAATCACATATTTCTCGAAACACATAATGTTTGTTGCAAGGCATATAGCACATATCGAAAAATGCAACTAGCTGACTTTTTATTACTTTCTCAAAAAATGCAGTTTTAGTATCATGAAATCCCTAAACTAAAAAAAGTAGCAGTAAATGTAATTGTGGATGTTGATATAATAGGAACACCCATATATCATCAAATCCTGTGAAAAATCAAATTTTGAAATAATTGTTGACCCACTGTATATCGAAGTTTTTTTCTTTTGCACCCTTCGTATATGTGCAAAACATCGTGTCCGCTCATATGAAGGAAAGATTCATTAAGTTTTTTTTATTCTTTCTTCTCGTCCTGTCTCTGCTTGTGCTTGGATTTTTTTCGCTTGAAAATTCTTTTTATCGGATGTTTTATCTTCCGGTTCGGCCACTAAACATGGGCCTATCGATTCCGGCGATTTCGCTTCTTCTTCTCCTCCTCCTCCGTCTTTTTCTTCCCCTTGCTGTTGCAGATCCGCATCGGAATATTTTTTTGGCGTAACGGCTCGCACACGCCCCCAGATTTTACGCCCACTCTTAGTTTGATAAAAGCATCGGTGATTTTTTCGCCGGATTCATTTATCTTCTCCGGACATGTATCGATACAAATTTTCTAAATTATGAATGGCTTCGATTTATAACTGACTTGGAAATGTCCGCAACGGGTTTGTTCTTGATTCGGAAAACATTTCGTCGGGACGTTTTCGGGATAGACGATGGGTCGCGCTTAAAAGGAAAACAACCAAAACACTCTTCGAGAATAATTACGCCATCAATAAGACGGAAAGTGATCGAACACATCCTTATTATTAATGGGTTGTGAAAATAAATGAAAAATTTAAACACATAAAAAATCACATGACCGGAAATTCTATGCAGTATTATGACGGTTGAATCGGTTATACATGAATCATTTCCACTACATATAAGTTAGTAAAATTTCCAACAGTTTTGTTTGAAAATAAATAGCTATATAGGAAACAATTTGTAATATCTAGGCTGATTCGCATATAATGTTGCAGTCAAATTCTGAACAAGAAAAGACGAAAAATATAACATATCAAGCTAGGTCTAATGGAGTCATATTTTTTAATACGCACCATTAAAACCTTCAAAATATTATTTGATGCCACAGGAAATATATAAACCAATTTTTCTTTTCTTGGTATTTTTTAATTTTTCTTTAAACCGGGCGTCCCAATAGTGCGGTGTCAGTGGATATCTCTATACCGTTGGAAAGAACCAAAAAACTTTTCATTGGCATTGGTTAAAAATACTTTAGTTTATACAGGTTGTCTCAGAATATCAGTACTGACCCCAAAAATAATTTTTTCAAACGTAACACTCTTTATTTTCTTCCACTTTTAGATTCTGCTATAAAATCGACATGCTTCTCATATAAAATGAAATCAATAACTGTAAAAACTAGAGGCCAATAAGTATATTACCCATTATATCTAAAGTCTTTGAACAAGCCATCCTATCAAGGCTATCTTACTTTTTTGAAGAAAATGGTCTACTAATGACATGTCAACATGCGTACCGTAAGAATAAATCGACAACGACTGCGCTAGTAAGTGTATTGAACTATATAAATGATGCCATGGATGAAAAGAAGATGGCAAGCTTAAATTTATTAGACCTAAGCAAAGCATTTGATACGGTGGACCGCAGTATATTGATACACAAATTAGAATACTATGGAATAAGGGGCCAACCCTTAAAATTAATTAGGTCCTACTTATCAAATAGGAAACAGACGGTTCATTGGAAATCTAATAAATCACAAGTAGGACATACCACCTATGGAGTGCCCCAAGGGTCGATTCTGGGTCCTTTGTTGTTTATTGTCTATGTCAATGATCTACCAGGGGTCCTGCCTGAGATAGAAATATGCCAATATGCCGATGACACCACCATCATTTGCAAGCATAGTGACGCGAAAGAACTGATGATACAATCCGATGAAGCAATTGAAAGAATTGAATTGTGGTTCGCAGCCCATAAACTGAAATTAAATGTCGATAAAACACAACATTTAGTTGTTAAGACGAAAACAGATGATGATAAAAGTGTTAAGTTTCTGGGTCTCACTATAGATACTGGGTTAAAGTGGGGAAAGCATATAGATAAACTGGCGAAAAAACTGACTTCGGGGATCTATGCCATTAGGAGAATAAAGTTGATAGCAACACATCAAGCTGCGGTACTTACCTATCATTCCGTTTTCCATAGCCATCTCTCGTATGGAATTCAGTTTTGGGGCCCGTCAGGCGCAGCCGGTAGAATATTTATTCTTCAAAAGATGTAATAGTTTTTGAAATATTTAACAATTTCTCTAATAAATGTCATGTGCAGATATACTCTTTTGCTAAGTCATGTCTTACTTATGTTTGATCCCAGAATCGAATTTTTTAGTATGTGAGTAGTTTATACTTGCGATAACTTTTACGAAATGCTAAAATTTATTTTTTTGATACAGAGTATTCAGGGAAGGGAAAGCAACATCACAAATTTGAGATAGAAAAAAACATTTTTTTTTTAAATGGAATGCATAGTGTTTTTTATGTTATTTTACTCCTAAAGGAAAGCACTTTATTTTTACTTAAGCATATCGTATACCTATCTGCAATAGATTTCAAGATTTTTTCTTTTTCAAAATCGTTTTACAAAACGCTGTTCACTCCATGGCAATAAGTTGTTAAACTAAGACGGCCATGGATAACAAATACTGCTGCACGCGCTTTTATAATGCAGTGTCAAATGACTTCACTGCTGAATCCATTAGCCATCGCTGTACAGGCTCATATTACTTATATGGTAATGCACTTGGCGGCAACATGGTTTATAGCTTGGTGACTGAAGTAATACCGTATTGCCTCTAAACTTTCAACGGATCTCGGTACTTGCATCGAAGTGGACCCAGTAGTAAGTACACTTTCCAGTAAGTATATGCAAGTTAATAAAATTTCATAAGTTTTTTGTCAAAATATGTTATTTATATGGTGTGCACACATAACTTGGATAACCGGGCTATTTGGGCCCAAGACTAGAATATGTCCAAGGTGTCTTCAATTTTATTTTCTATCTTTTTCAATGGTATATACCGATATATGTTTTATACACTACGAATGTATATTTTCTATTGTTTCTTTACAGATGGACAATGTTACGCCATATAAAAATATTTCTGAAGGTCGAAAACATGCAGATTAAACCGGCCAATAACTTAAAGCAACAATTTTGTCGAAACAAACGAGTTGTAATGGTTTTTTTTTAAATAAGTCGACCCACCATAAGAAGGAAATTGAAAAATACATCCTGTCGAAAAATGGGCCATCAAGGGTATGCGAACAAGAATAACTAGCCATCGCTGGATACCTTGATAAAATCTCTGATTACAGGTTTCCTGTTAACGAACTTCATATTAGATTGTAAAATTTTACTCAGTTATACATGGTAGTCGCTGCTTTCAAAAGCAATATTTCAGGGCGAGATTAGGTAAAATTATTTGCTACCAATATAAAGAGTATTCTTGCAGATATGGATGAAAAACATCACCAAATACATTCCTAACATGAGTGATTTACGTAAGGATGTCCCACCAGAAAATATTTATAATTAAGGAGGCCAACATAAATGATGATTTTGGAAGAAGAAAGCCTTTTGCTGCAGAGAATATGAATATCTGGCTAGAATACTGATCTTTACGAAGCCCAGTCGCTAGGACTTTTGGTAATGCAGCAGGAATTTCACTTCCCCCTTATGCCATTTTAGAGTGAGAATCTTTGAGCAACATGGACTAAATATGAATCTGCTGAACCAAGTGACAATAGTACTAAAGTTGGTTGGATTGATTCGGAAACTTTGAGGAGTGGTCATGTCCTACCACCTGTTAAGAAAAAAATGGCAAAGGAGTCTTAACATAGACATTCCATTTCAGTGTGAGTGCCATAATATGCGAGAAAACAACTTTTACTGAATCTATTTACCAACAAATTCATCTTATTTAACTCAATTCCTAGTTATTCCTGAATGCAAGGCTCTTAAAATGAAACATTCAGATATTGGTCAAAAGATCTTTCCAATATCTGATTGTTTCTCTTTTTTTTGCAAAATATCTGTGTTCAACGCTGTTGAAAGGAGTGCTACAACAAGTCGAACTGACTTGAAAATTTAGAAGATATGTTCAGGAATTCAATATTTCGAATAAATAAAGTGGAAATCGTTATTCTATGGCCTATAAAAAAGTTAAGTTTTCAAATTTAAATTTGGCTGGAAAACCATTCCCAGCAGGACTTCAGGAAAAAAGGAATGAATACTACTACTACTGTTTGCAGAGACAAAAATAGTTGGACTATTGGAAAAAGTATTTTTAAAAGTGACACAAGAATTTTCAACTCCTAAACAAGTCATCTGTCCACAAAAAAATTACATTCCAAAAAAAGAAGAATTGTCATGCTCTGAAGATGAAGACTGTTTCAACCTGTCTTCTGGGGAGAGCGAGCTATGTTCTTCTAATAATGATGATGGATCTATAGGTCACTTAGAACTAAATTTTGCTGTTTCTAGTAGGAGACAATTAAATTCAAAAATGAGGTGTGGGCACCAAAAGGCTTTCTTATACGTAGGTGCCATCAAATTTTTTTATGTACAAGTTGTTTAAAATTAAGTTTCAAATACTTATCTTCTTAGGTAGGTCTTTTACTCTCATCGAAAAATATTTTTTGCGAATATCTCGCAAATTATGCCTTCTGGAGAAGTATTTATATGCAGATTTGGATTTGGCAGTGTTGGTATATAAGAAATTTCAAAATTGTGACCGGAAGTAATACTTACTCTTACCGAATAGCAGTTTTTTTGCAAATATCTGGCAAATTATGCATTCTGCGCAGATTTATTGAGATAATAAAATTGTTTAAATTTGGATTTGGTGAATTTTTTTTTATAAAAACAATTCTGACCAGAAGTAACACTTTTACTCACAAGTTTATTAAAAAGATAAGTATTTTTGTAGAAAATGTTCCAAATATAATTTTGAGTATTTTTGTATTCTTTAAAAGTGTATTTAAACTGAGTAGCTTCCGAAATATAACTGATTTTTTTTCTCGCTGAACTAAAGTACTACATCGTGTGCGCGGGATAATATGAAATTAAAGTTAAATATAATTTATGGGAATTTATAAGTTTAGACATAATGGAAGATATCAATAAAACTGTACAATATAGAATTTTAAAAAAATTAAAAATAAATCAATTAGTATTATTTCAACATTTATTACAGCAATAATTTCATATGAACCCGTTTGAGTTGAATAGAAAAAAAACGAATATAAAAATGTTTGATGAGCATGCAACACGTGTACCCATACTATCCTTCAGCGCATCAAAAATATGAAGTCGTAAAAGAAAAATGACAGCTCAAATATAAGATGCTGAAGCAACAGCAGGAATGGTGCGGAATAAATCCTTATTAAAAATATATTTCCCAAGCGGAATTCACATCGTCCATTATTTGCAAATACGAATAAAATCTGATGTTTATGATTATGGGGAAACCTTTGTTCACGTATCAGCTCATCGTCAAGATTATAAAAAGGAACGGACAAATGCAGTAGCTCTTTCCGTTTCATATTGGGTAAACTATGTTCGCTGCTTCAGATGTTGCTATACTGTTATCGTCAACTGAAGCGGAAAAGGTTCTTTTCAGTAAACCAGCGAAGGAAATCACAAATGACTGACATTTTAAGCTTCGTGAAATGTAATTTCTTTTGTTCGAAACGTTAGAAATTAACTCTGCGAATTCAAAACTGTTGAACATTCAGGATCGCCTCCTCTAATAATGTAAGGAAGAAATTTATCAATTTTATTATTACTACAATTATTAACATTATTTTATTATCTCATTTATAAAATCACTTACAATGATATATATAATAATAGTCTATAAAAAAAAAAAACCTGACTAAATTCATCTCCTATAAAATTTCGTTGAAACGATGAAACTTACTTGTCAAATATGCGAATTATTCAGGATATTAACAGTTTTATTATTTGGAAAGTGTTTTGAAGTGTTATTCGAAGAATACGATGAATAACGTTGAACTACTTCAAGCTTGCTTAAGTATAGCCATTGCAACACAAGAATTATAAACGGCAGTTTCTTCTAGCAAAATAACATACTTCTGCTAGTTTTCTGAATCGTCCTTCTCCTGTCAATTCTTCTAAGTAGTAAGTAGTCTGGTTTCGAGAAATCGAGAGATTAATCGAGAAAATATAAATGAAATATTGGATCCAAAAGCGATTTCCGCCGCCAAAAAAGACCAGAGAACGCAGAATTCATCAGGACAGCTGATGGCGATGGTGTTGAAAAGAATGATATAAAAAAGGAACGACAATGCTGCTCCATGAAAAGTGTACAGTTCACAAAGCTCGCCATGTACAGATGACAAATCTAGCCCACAGCCCAGATTTGGCAAAAAGCGACTTTTCTTGATATGAATGAGGACTTATCAAAAGATTTTTTTTTAAAGGCAAAGCCTTTTTGAAAAAGCGCTGAAAATGCAAATTGATCATATGTTGAAAAATGAAATATTACGTTGCCCTAAACCTTTTTTCCATTATATCTGGGTAGACAATATAAAAATATGCCCTGGTATATCAAGTATCCTCATATTCATTGTTCAAAATGTCATTCGCCGATGCTAGCGTATTTTATTCAAATCTGAATCTCATACAATAACATATATGATACAATGTCATATTTATTTGATTCAGTCGGGCAAGAGATTTACGTACTGGTATCACAGTATATAGCTATGTAATAGAAACAGTAGTTTCTCTCGAGGGAAATAACTGTTCTCCTACCGACGACCTTGAACCGACGCGTGCGTGAAAATTTCTGAATGCGCAGTAGTCAGCCATCAGCTGTTGAGTTGGCGGGATTATTTGATGCGACTGCTGGGCATGCGATTTGTGAATGGCCGTTAATATAAGTTATGCTGTACACCAATTATACAAAATGTTTGACAAACAATTTATTATGAACACTAATTTTACAAATTAATGGGTAGTTGTACACAGATTAAACAAGGCATTTGTAAAACTAAATTATACATTATTTTGGCATTTATAATTAACGTCAAATAAATTTATTAACACATTATTAATTTAGAATTTGTGTTTAAAATGTGTGTCAAAAATTTTTGTTTGATTATTGTGCATTTCCTTGAAACATTTCCATATAATTTAATGGATGCTGACGTACTTCCAACATTTTTGACAAACAAATTGTTTTTTATAATTAGTGTGCACGCAGCATAACGTTTTATCAATAATTGTAGTGTTTCGTTTCGCGAATACTTGGAACAAAAATGCCCCATTATTGTTGTGCACCTCGGTGCAAGAATAGTTCGATCAATTCTAAATTAAGCTTTTTCAGGTTTCCGAAAGAACCAATGCGGTAAGATCCCCTGGCGCATAAAAATGTCCTCAACTGTTAAAATGTACATATTGTGTATTGTAGTTGTGAATAATTTACTCAAACTTCATGACAAATTCACCACCACCAACGCAAAATTTAATTTTCGAAGATTGATTACCGACAATGGGAAAATATAACTGAACAAAATGCCTTCACTTATTTTATAGGTTATTTGGGACACAAATGTTTTGAAAAGCATAGTTTCCAACAATTATACGTTTAAAACACAAGAAATGAATGAATTCAAATTTTACACTTATTTTAAGGCATGTCCTAACTTTGTGAAACAGCTTTACTAATTTGGCAACGCCCGACCATAATTTCAGTATACCTATATATAAATACCGCATTAGGAAAAAGCCTTCTGTGAATTTTTTTCTTCATTTTCCTTCGAACCAAATGTTAGCTTTAAATTAAAACAGAAGCTGGAGGAGATATCATATAAACATCCCTGCGAAAATTTTCCTACTGAATTTTTGATAAAGCTATTTATTCGTGTAAGAATTTTTTATACTTTGAAATTTTCCAATAGAAATTTCAAAGTTAGTGGCAATTCAAATAAAATAACAATTTTACAACACCATTGATGAATTGTGTCAAGAAATTTAAGTAATCTTTAAGTTAGAGGAGCCTTTTTTTTGTGTTGTACGTATAATGTATTACATTTTAAATGCGTGTGTAATATGTACTTAATAAAAAGCAGTGTTTTATCATCGTTTTTTGTATTATTGATATAGCTTTTTCATAATTTTAAAAATAGATTAACATAATTATCTCATAATCGATTTGGTTCTGCGTCATTGGCTTATTCCTGCATAGAAAAATTTACTACGCCTCTGGTTGCGCGTGCGTGAATGCGCAGTACTATTTTGGGACACAAACATCAAAGGTGCCGACGGTGAGAGAAACTACTGTGTCTATACAGCTCTATACTGTGCTGGTATTATAGACAGCGAGAATAAACTCTAAATACTTTAAATAAGACGCCCAAGTTCATTTGTCATATGTTCAAACGATATGTATGTTTTAAGATTGTGTAGCACCGTGCTCATCACATTATTACTGTGTTTCGTCCGGAATGAACAGCACATAAAAAGAAATTTAAAAATCATCAAAGTATTACCGTAAAGCATATACAAATTTAAATTGCAACAAAATAAAATTCCTTGAACCGAAATTCGTTATAATTTATTTTTATTAAAATTCTATCCCCATATATATACTTCTTTAAAATAGACGATACAGAATCGGTAAGATTATAAAAGTTGTTTTGAAATTTAAAGAATGCTTTTTCAGATTTGTCATTTATTGTCAACTTTTAATAGTTATTTATGTACCAAGTCAGTAAAGTGATCCTTTATCGAACGAGTCTATTTGTTAGCCAAGCGAGCAAAGCGAGCGAGGCGAATAACAGACGAGTTCGATAAAGGCACCTTACTGACGTGGTGCATATAAAATTTTATCGCCAACCGCAAAAATTTTAAATTTAAAAAATAAAGATATAATAACTGACATTTTATGACAGCGACAAACGATTTGTGAAAGTCATCAGTCATGGCTATATTGACAGATATTAGCGGCAGGTAAAGTACTTTATTTTACAGTATGATGAAGTGTTTGTTTACCTCCGTAAAACGCTATTGTAATGCATCGCTTTATTGACGGTTGGCGATAATAGTATATTACATACCGAGGTGGAAAGTGTTTCATTACTGTCGAGAGATTAAGTAGTTAACCGAGACGCGAAGCGTCGAGGTTAACTTTATCTCGAGACAGGAATGAAACTTTTCACCGAGGTTTGTATACTATTTTATTTACAAACATAATTATTATATTTATTTGCGATAAAAATTCCGGTAAGGTTTTGACATATCGAGTTGACAGTTTTGTGATTGACATTGAGGTTAAGAAACGAGGGCAGTAATAGAGGGCGGGAAGTAAATGAGGGCAGTAATGAGATGGAAGTAAACGTGAACAAAGTCAAACTTCCCAACTTTTAAAAAGTCAGAAATGCCAACATTACGCGTATGGTTGTTAATAAAAATATTTACAAAAAAATTAATAATTGCCGAAATATTCGGTTATACATATTACCGCAACAATTGAAGATAGAACAAAGCTAAAAATAGATCTGATATTAATTTTTATGTAAAATTTAATAATCTCCATTAAAAATATATGTTACCCTTAATTATCAAGATATAACATAAACTTATGTTTTTCTAAATAACAATTCTAGTTCGCTTTAATGTCTTAAAGTGCTTATTTTTTAGTGATGTGATGACTGGTAAGTTTATCTTTTTCAGCTTTTGATTATAGTAGAAGCAATTCAATTACTCTTACTTTTTGAGAGGGGGCGGGGGGAGGGGGAGGGAGGGAGTAAGGAGGAAGAGAGAGAGAGAGATTTTTTAAAAACCAATTTTTCGGTATCAGGGGACTCCGAAACGTGGACATCTACAAAAATCTCGAGGTCGAAAATTTTCACTTTCTTGTACTACGTATAAGAAAGTAATAAGTTCATGTTAAATCTAGATAATTAAGTGCGCCATGAATTTTTAATTAAGATTATTAAATTTCAACTAAAAAATGACTACCGGATGTCAGCTTTATTCTATTTTTAATAGTAAACTATAACAGAAAATTGCAGCAATTTTTAAATTTTCTTAAAATATTTTCAAAAGTTGATACTAAATAACAATTATGAACGCTGTCGATTACTGAACAACTTTTATTATTATATTATACCGTAGTCGTCAAATTTTAATTTCGGTTTATACTTCTATACCATGCAGAAGATGACCTCATAATATGCAGCGATGCCTGCTTGCTAACAGTGGTGGGAGAGCAACGCAGTGTCGAGGGACCCTCACGCCTTACATTTCATAGGAAAGGTTTGTCGAGTGTACTGTCTTGGCAGCCTCGCTTATGTTTATCTTTAGTTTATTTCGTCGCGCTCTTTTCCTCTTTCTACTTTCGTATCAGAAATAAAAATATGTCGACTACGGTATATCTTCAATACTAAGAAAGTTACCCATACAATCAGATAGAAAACGGGCAGCGTGTATATAGTTAGCCAATTTCATCTACTATTGTTTTGATGTTGAAACTTAATTTCCATTCAATATTTATACATAAACATTAGAATTCTGTGGTAACGCTATTTAATATGCAATTAAATTAGTGGTGAATGTAAGCTTTGATTTTGTCAGTATTATTGACATTTTACCCGGGACAAATTCAAAATTAGCAATTACGCTGTCGACACAACGTCATTGCACGCATAGTCTGACCCGAGGATCAGTAGCAGCACGACCAGCATAAATTATAAATTGTGAATTATGAATATATAAAACAAACCGTATAAATTACATCACACGATAGGGGAGAGAACAGGCCGAAGCGCCAAAACAAACTTAAAATTTATAAATCAAAGCCGAGGCCATGCGATAACAGTAATAAATCCTGCGAGAACAGCCAGTACGAATTCACAATTACGGTTATTGTAATATTAGTCGGGATTATCGGGCGGCGTCCTTCCAAAGCAAATTTCGCAATTCGGTCACGTCATGACCTGAAATAGGATCGGGCTTGCTTTTTTCCCATTTCGCGCCGCGTAGCGGCAGCTAGCTTTCGTTGTACGTTAATTCTTATTTTCTTTATGTACAGCGAGAAGAACAAGTAATGGAAATTATCCAGGAAATTTATTAAGACAGAAAAAAATATCTGAAAATTTTGAGTAATGTAAAAAGGTTAAGCGGCTCCATGCAATATCAAAGCACGACTACTATATTCATGAAATACAAAAAAAACTCCAACTACTGCAAGTGTTTCGTCACATAAGCCATGGCGAGGTGAAACAAATGAGGAGCTGGGTGCAAGAAAGCCAATTCTGCCCAAGAGTTCTTTTTCAATAAATCACTTAAGAGGAGCATTTACCTATCGAAAACTATGGCCCCGTAAAGCATTGCCGTTTGGCGTTTTTTAAATTTATTTTGTAATTTTAGAATCTCAAATTTGGGTTTGCGATGCAAAAGGCATAAATTTGTAATGTCAAGGTCGGTTTTTCTATTAATTTATTTTCTTAAGAAAGTTATGTGTTTTAGAAATAACCACAGAAATTCATACATTTTATTAATGTCTACTAACTAAGGCTGGTACAAAAGCAAAAAAAAAAACAACCTTTACGCGCCAGCTGCACATTTGATGAACGATACACAAAAAAAAATCAAATTTATGTAATTCTATTTGAAGATAAAAAATTTGAAATAGTAAACATTGTCACACATATTTCAAGCATGTGTTTTTCGAAGCGATTGCATCGTCTATCCCCACTTTACGGTATCTCTAGCGGTCCTAGCGAAAACGCAAATCTATAGAAATCGGTCAGATTTGAATCGGAACGACAGGCAGTTTATGCAATTAGAAAGAAAATATGCAGTAGCTATAGTATTGGAGTGTATATAACAGATGCGTAAGCGGATATTGAATTATTATAAAAAAAAATCAACAAAACAAAAAAAGTAAACTGTTTGATAGATTCGCCTTTTACTTGATGTAAATCCATTATCAAATTAATAATAATGAAAACAGCTTGTTTTAGATTTACACTGTGTTTATTAAAAAAATATATGACAATTGTTTCGCTACCTTGTAGCTTCTTCGGATAAATGTTACAGAATGAAGTGTACAACATAAACTTATTATATTGAAAATATTACTGACTACACTACGGTTTTCCCAGCAATAAACCTTAATTGTATTATAATGTACTTTATGTATCTATTTTAAATATACTCCGTGACAAATGAGTATCTTTACAACTACTTATAAATTATACATATTTAATAAAGGTGAAGAATTTAAATCTAATTTGTCATTTAATAATATATCTGAATTTTTTTTTTTTTTTTTTTTTTTTTTTTTTTTTTTTTTTTTTTTTAAATTTAGATATATTATTAAATGACAAATTAGATTTAAATTCTTCACCTTTATTAAATATGTATAATTTATAAGTAGTTGTAAAGATACTCATTTGTCACGGAGTATATTTAAAATAGATACATAAAGTACATTATAATACAATTAAGGTTTATTGCTGGGAAAACCGTAGTGTAGTCAGTAATATTTTCAATATAATAAGTTTATGTTGTACACTTCATTCTGTAACATTTATCCGAAGAAGCTACAAGGTAGCGAAACAATTGTCATATATTTTTTTAATAAACACAGTGTAAATCTAAAACAAGCTGTTTTCATTATTATTAATTTAAAAAAAGTAAATATGCAAATTTTTAATCTGCAATTTCATTTACATTATTTTGATATTTGTTAATTCAATTTAGTTTAACTAAGTACATAATACCATACATAATATATTGCAGACTTGAATCTGAACGACAGACAGTTTTTGCAATAAAAAAACGAGGTGTGGCCACCACACGACTTTCTTATACGTATGAGCGTTTCAAACTATACAATTTTAAGAATTTTTTTATCCAAAACTTATTCAAAATCCTATTCTAGGTACTTTCATTCGCTTAATAAATCGCTATAGAATGCATACTTTGCAAGATATTATCAACAAAGTGCTCCTCGCTAAGAGTAAAAGTGCTACTTCCGGTCCGAATTTTGAAATTTCATATATACAAAAAATATTGCAAATCCAGTTCTAAATACTTTTGTACTCTTGATAAATATATATAGAATGCATAACTTACGACATATTTGCAAAAAATCGCTATTCGATAAGAGTAAAAGTACTTCCGGTCTGAATTTTGAATTTTTTTTTATACAAAAGATATTGAAAATTATGTTTTAAATACTTTTATACCCATAACGTACTTGTCTAAAAAGCATGACTTGCGAAATATTCGTAAAAAACTGATTTTCGATCAGAGTAAAAGACCTACTTCCGGTAGGAATTTCGAAAAACCTTTTAAATAAAATTATTCTCAATTTTAATTTTAAGTATATATGCATTCTTTATAAATTTGTTTAAACTTAGTAGTTGACGAAATATTCGCAAAATTCGATTTTTTCGCTGAAGTAAACTGCTACTTCCGGTCTACCGATTTTACTGAAAAACTAATCAGATCTCAAGAGGGAGATTATAAACGTAAATACAAAATTTGGAATTGATGTCTACAGCGGTTTGGCCGCTATCGTGGTCACACACACACAAACAGACACACAGACACACAGACATTTTTTAAAAACCACTTTTTCGGTATCAGGGGACTTCAAAACGTGGACATCTGCAAAAATCTCGAGGTCGACAATTTTCATCATCACAATACTTCCTTATACTACAGCTTACTGTCTCGCAACAGTTTTACAAACGAGGAGTGGTGTATTTAACTTATATGTAAAATAGTGATATTGCCTTGCATTTAAGTTTATTCTATCTAAGAGAGTATCAATTGTAACTCTCTATAGCCGATATAACAACGAATGTTATAAATATAATTCAATTTAATTTTATGTCATCATATACATATATTAATCATTAATCATATTTATAACATTGCTTGCAATAACGGTTATAAAACATTACAATAGACAATACCTGAGCTAAAAAAGTTATGACGAACGAGGCAGAGGTACCTATTCAAAGTGTCTTAGACTCTAATCGAATTGTGAAATATTCAAGTCAACGTCGGCGTGGTCAAGTGTTCGTCATTGATAGAATAATGCAGAAGGAAAATTATCGTGCGATTTTAAAAATATATTACATGAGGTTTGCGGCTGCACAAAACTTCACATTTATGTATGATAATTATCCGAAACATATTTCCAAAACTTGCAAGGATTACTTGACATAAAACCAAAAAAGAAAACATTTGTTCTTTCCTATAATTATCAAAATAATGTGGAAGTAAGCATTTCTTGTGATCGTAAATTGTAATTTTCAAACACAGAAAAAAATTAAAATTTAATAATTACCCCTGATTGCTGACTTTCCTTTCAAAACATGTTACCTGATATTATTATGTATGCTTTGGGGGTTCCAAATCATCACCACCAACATGGATATATGTACCTTAATACCATTCAATATTTAATTCTATAAATAAATGAACATAATTCATTAATTTCTGTTCCTTTGTACAGCTTAATATGAATTATTGTATGATATTATAAATTATCTCTGTTCTTTTTAGAGAGTAATGTTCATTAAATTTCTTACTATATTGATATTTATTATTATTTCTTCCATTGTCTTTTGATTATAGTTGTAACACTTATTAAGATAGCTTAATCACACTTTACTGGTATACTTATATTTTAAATGTATTAGAAATGTTTGTTCAGACTCTTACTTTCGTTCAAAATATATAAACAATAAAAAATTGTGAATGTCTCGGAAAAATGTTCAATTGTTTCACTGTTTTCACCATGTCAATGAAAACAAAAAATGCCACCAATTTGCTAATTTAACCAATATAGCTTGAGCAATAAGCGAGTTAGCAATGGTAAACAGATAACTTTGGACGCAACGTATAAACTATAATAGCCAAATGAAGTTCTTTTTAGAAAAAGATTCAAATGTAGATTGCTTTGATGTTATTCGTATAAAGCTTGCTGAAAAGGCGAATGCGTATTGCTATCCTCTCGTTTGTTATTATTATTAGTTATTGATTTGATTGCGGTAATGTACATATTTACCCCCAATATATTAGTAACAAGAAATGTACTATTTGGGATTTGTCAGGATTTACATAACATAAAGAAGTTATAGTTAGGATCTGGTGTACGAGAAAGATGGATTTACTAAAAGTCTTGTTAGTGACATTTTCGATAGCTCAAAGAGCATTTATTATATAAAAGTCAATACAAAGAAAATTTCAATGCTAATTACACTAAAATATATCTTACCCTACAATAAATAAAAAATATTAAGTAACCAAATTTCTAGTTTGGCGATAATATAGAAGATCAAGATTATGTACGTAGTTTAGAAGATCTGAAATGCACTGTTATTATTAAGCATTGCAATTTTTTAATTAAATCACTAATATTTAAATCTTGAATTATATTAAAGCAATAGCAAATTAAAATTCAATAGCTTATAAAACGTAAGGGGTAAGTACAGGTAATAGTAAAGCAATTACGTTTAGGGTAATTTGTCCTTTTGCTACTTTAAAAGTGAATGGAACTGGCTTTATGACAAATGGGCATAACAGGTATATGCTTAAACCATTTCTGCTATTGGTAACTTTTTATGAATGGTATATCTTTTATATTCTGGATCACATTCTCTAACGAAGTACTAGCAGCAGTCAACTGCTATCACTGCTGGATATCGACCATCCTCATAGAATTGCTTTTTTGTAACAACTTTATAACATAACCCTGTGCTGACAACCGAAACAGACCAATTTTGTAGAAAAGAAGTGTACATGCATACGGAAACGTGGATCTCAAGAAAGATTCTTTCCGCAGTCTGATATTTGAATCAAAAAATATTGGAAACCAGCTTATTTTTGAACTAATGCTTTAAGGAACTCTTTAAGTTCTTGATGTGTCTTCATTAACTTGATCTAGATTAAATACGTTTCTCTCAGACCAGTCCATTTCTACGAAATGTCTTTCTATTGCTCCGCATAGCAAGGGCAAAGTGAAAACAAAATACAAATTTAATGAAGAAATTAGTATTGAAAAAAAAACACCACACAACTTTGAACAATTATTTTGGTGTCCGGAGCACCTGAAGTAACAAACAATCCATTCTCTCATGAGCCCAAAGCAGCTATATGTAAACTTCACTACGCAATATTTTAGGAAAGTGGTCTTTTAATTAAGTCAATCGATAAGCGTTTCTAGTTCAATATGAATATTCTATGTAAATCCTACCAAAATCTTCTACAAGTTAATAAAGTAAAATAAAATACATAAACGTTGAAATTAGTTCGAAATTATTTAGAAAATATTTCAACTTTTGTGACGTTTTGTTTAAATAAATTTCAACTTTGTTTTAAAAAAATAAATGGTCGAATATCTTCTTTAAGTTTACTGAAAATCCGACATTTTATATTTAGTTTTGTTGCTTAGTGCTTTGTTTAAAAATGAATAATAATAGTTTATCTCTTTATTTCGTCCAAGTTATTAGCTAAAAGCCAGAAAGATACACATATAGATTGCGTGTAATACTGAATAAAAAAAAAGGTATTTGATAGAAAAACGAAACACTTGTTCCGTATTGGTGTGCGTGTTTATTGAACTTTTCGATATTGTAGTATAGCTTTTAATGCAACGAGAAAAAATAACAATATGAAAACCACACTTTCATGATACAAAGTTTTCCCATTACAAGTTTTCTCATTTATAAGTAATAAAATCTGATAAACGTATTTTTGAGAAGTCTGACATGTCAGGACGATTTTATGCGGCCCTAGTTTCAGCGAATATTTATCTAACGGAAAATTTAAATACAGTTTTCCAATTAAGAAACATTTTATCTCAAATGAAAAAAACACAGCATAATTTGATAATTAGCGTATCATTATAAGATTTGAAAGGTTTTTCGGTTAAAAAACAAAACATTAATTTTGGTTAAACAAGACGTAATACAAATATAATCTATTAAGAGTTTCAGTATCCCATTTATTCAATTCTTAATAAAGATTCACCTATTACGTACTTAATATATCTAATAACGTACTCTTTGTCCTGCCAATCGTTACCATTCTTCCGTTAGTTTACGTGATAATAATAAATAGACAAACGGCGTAAAACGTATCACATAAATTCAATTTATTTGAGAAGAATAAAAGCATATTGCTGTAGTATTTGCCTTTAAATGAAATTTATATAGTTTATTTATTTATTAGTTAGATAAATAAATAAAATTGTAGTTTATGTTAGCTTTATAGGCAAAACAACATAAATTGTTATCTCTCGTAGGTTCTACTGTGATTTACTTCTTTCCTTACTTGTTTCTCCTTAATTATTATTATTTTAAAGTTGTGTGGGATAGGAATTCAAATAACTATGACACCAGATTATTTATGTATAAAAATATGTATTATCTGCTTAGTAATTACAATAATTAAAATTTATTGTAGCATGTATATTACTTATTTTATTTTCTTATTTACAATACTATATAAGTGGCAGTTTTCATGATAATATTGTAATCGTTTATTTTAATATGAATTCAGTCAGTACAGGGTTTCTCCACCTTCACTCTTTTCTTACTAAAGGCCTGTATATTAGGTCCAAATTATGTTGACTTGATAATGAAAGTACTGACTAATCGGCTTTATGCAAACATTCACACGTACTACATAAAGCTTGGATCAGTCACCACCCCAGGTACGTTCCTAATGCATCACAAGCTAATTGTCTAAACCTCTATTCTCACGGAGTCTTTAGATTCTTAGTGCGAAGCTTTTAGGCGTTCCTGTTTGTAAAAGTTTGACTATTATTCAAAGCTGTGCTTACTAATGTCTTTTTTACTGAACACTGGTCCGTTATGCAAGTATTCGCACACAGTACACTATTAAGACAAGTGTTCTTTATTTTTAATAAATATTGTGTCCCTATATTTACTTTCTATTATTTAAATAAATAATTATTTAAAAGAAATGGAGTGCTTGGAGAGAACCTGTGTATTTTGATTGAATTTAATTGTAATGACAATATTATTAATTACTCACTGCGTAGATTCATACAATTCTTCGAATTCTGCTTGAAATTGTTTGTCCATTCTTGTTGATTCTTCCTTCCGTTGAATCTTCTATAATTTTACTGGTGACGCTTACTTCTTGTAAATATGGCGACGATAAAACAATTGGGAATTATTCCTCTAGGAGCGTGTATGCTTCTACTTAGTTTGTGAGTTGTTAGTTGGTTTGTTTATTTATTTACACTGCGATAGTAATGGTAAGTGTGTAAAAACTCCACTTAACCACTACTCGCTTGACGCATAAATGTATTAAAAGATGCTATCACTTTGCTGTGTATTGGAAGTTTTTAAAATCACAGGTATCAGCTAACAACTAACTCTTTTTCTTCAAAAACTCCCATTTTATAGTTGAAAATAAATGCCGCTCGTTATTTGATTGTCTTTGCGTGCTTTTATTTTCAAATTGTTCGTCGTGGCGCCTCTAGCGGATATCTCGATACTTATTCCATATCTCTTCTTATTCTTCTCAAATTTTAGGTTGGCGTTTATTTTTATTATGTTTATTTCTGACATTTGATGTTTCTCCACATTTACCAACGACGGTATTTGTTGTTTTATTTATTTATATCTAATGTACAGTAAGTATATTGATATTTATTTTATTCTTTTATTGCTGTCGTAAATATTTATTGTACTTATAAATGTATTCATTGCTACTTTTACTGTTTTTCAGGTAGATTCTTCGTCCGAGCGCTAGCCTTACTCGCACCTTTGTTTTGTTGCTTTTGATCGGAAAGAATGGAAAGAAGTTGGTTATTGTTTCAATTGCCAGTCCCTCCGTCTGTGTTGCTCTTTCCTCGAACCATCTTTCCGTTCTTGGAGAATTTTGTATGTTTAATATACTGTAATGAATCATTGCTTTTATAATAATGCTGCTTATTTCTTTGGTTATAGATGTTTATTTGTATGTGCACAAAGTTTGGAACCATGAAAAGGACTTCTGTTATTCGTATTGCGAAGAGAATTAATACTTTTTGTTGTGTATATTGAAATATTATACGTTTCTGTGCTGTTCTTTATGATATACTTTATTTTAATATCCTTTTCATCGCAACTGTATGTATTTTATCTTTAAGTTATATGAGTGCATTAAGCCTCTTCATATTCATTACGAGCATATCTTATTTTCTTCTCTGAGTATAATTTAATTGCTTTTAAATGATTGACTCTTACAATCGTCCCGTTGGTTAACATCACTCTTTCACGGTTGTTGATTTTAAGGGTCTTTCCATTTTTAAATGTAGGTTCTTTGCATAATATACTCAGAGCTCTTTTTGTTCCTAACTTGTAGTCAGGTTCTTTATTTTCTAAATAAAACATTACCTCTGGTTTATCACTTCTGAAAATAAATATTCATTTGTGACATTTACTATTATTGTTGAGGTTTTGCCTCACTTATATCTAAATAGTGTTTATATACATATAATCTTAATTAAAGTGCTTATACCCTATGTGCATACCTGTGTTATTGTATGGCTTAATAAAATTTATTTTAAAATAAATGTTTCTTAAACTACGAGTGTGTTTTCTTATTGCTAATATTAATCTAAATGTACTAGTATATCTTGGTGTCAACATTAATCATGTTTATTTCTAACATTATATATTTATGTACAGTATTGTCTTAAATTCTAAGGTAAAATTCACGGCAATATGTAAATTAAAAGCATTTTCTATTTAGCCTATTAACGAAGTATCAAACGGCTGTTACATTCAAGTTAAGATACAGTACGTGTGTAAAGTAAGGAATAAAATTCGTTAAATCTTTATCCTTCTTTTTTGGGAACTTTCCTTGGATAGTTCAATTTTTGTTTTTAAATCCCATCTTTTGGCAAAAATTATACCTTTCTATCCCAACCAGTGGCGACGTAAAGGGGGGCAACTTGAACAATTTGAATGGCAACGAGGGTCAAATGTTACATTTTCGGAAACACCGTTTCATCCTCTATCTACCAGTGCAGTATGTTTTTTTTAAATCGGTTGATTTAGTCTAGAATAAAATAACTTTCAATGTCACAATGCTATAATCCGATTGAATTTTGTAATTATTCATCAACAACAATAAAAAAAATAGCTCCCTCATAACAAACAACCCAAACAAATAACTTTAGGGGATAAGATGCCCTGACATATAGCCATGCGGTTTTCAAATTCGTTTCGCACATTGCGAATCATCTGTAAATTTTGATGATTAACTTCTCCATTAAGGGTTCACACGACAAAAGTATTCTGGCTGTTAAATTGTGATTTGGGTTGTGAATTTCCATCACTGTTTCGCAGAACTCTAAGCGGTGACCTGGTCATCGTCACTTAATTCTTGGACCAACCTATGCTTCTATGGATGCCATTTTTCAGTTTTTAAATATTTTATAATCGATATCTGACATATTCCATTGGCCAGAGCTAATTCTCGGGATAGAAGCCTTAGATTTTCTTGTAGCGCGAGTATTAAGGGAGACGTTCGGGGATTCAGTCCTGGGCCAATCCCTAATATTCCCTTCTTCTCAGAACTTGGTTGCTATTTTGGTAACTACTGATTGGGAAATATTTTTATCAGGATATTTACTATTAAATAAAACGCAGACTTTCGTCTGGAGCGGCGTTTATCACCACAACCAAGCATAATTAACATTTCAATCATTTGTTTTTCATTTAAACGTTACATTTTGTTTTCCAAACTTATTAACTCCAATGACAACTAACTAACTGAGTGTTAAGCCGCATTGACTTTAGTCATGCTTTAGTTGTTTATCAATCAGCTATGGGGGACCAAGAATGCAAAATAAAGCTCTCCCAATGTATAACTATACTAAGAGCCGTTCTGTAAATTTTGGATGTACATCATAGCATAGTCTACCGTGATTGGTTTGTGGATTCCCTAAAGGTTACAAGGTCACATAAAGCACAAAATGGTTAGAGGCAATAGCGGGGCTGCAAAATATACGTTGTTTGGCGAAAATATTTTTCCAAGTTATAGGACTATTTATAGCTCAATTCAGTAGTTAACCCCCCTTCTTAATGTGCTGATGAAAAGAACACTTGTATACACTTTTTCGTTCTTGTACACCTTTTTTTCATAATCGGGTCCTTTTTGCTTAGTCACATTTGTTCTGTCTCCTTCAGGCAATTTCCTAAATTCGCTAGTTAGTAATATATATTCTAGAGCAGTAGAAGTGGAAAGGGAAAATTTACTTATTCATTTTGTTTTGCAGAAGCTTATGAAGACATACTTTTATTTAAAAGGGCAGACCCACACTTTGTGTGCGTTTTATTTATAAAACCAAATATAGTTTGTCCCAAAATTTAGGCATATCGTATTGTAGAATACATATGTAATAATTATGCGTTCGTGACATTAATTTTAGTTATGCTTTTCGAAATAAGATGAGCTTTGCAAATTACGTTATTACATAATACGCGGCTAAATTTATACAAGACATCATTTGTTTTTAATAATATAATCTATCAAAATTCTGCTATGACATTTAATGATTCTTACTATGTAATTTGGTTGTAATGTTATGCCTCTGATACTCAATAACGACGTTAGTTCAACTTATTTATGTACAGAATGAGTCACTAGTAGCCGCTTCTTCAATTGCATTTATGTGTTTTAAATAAGAGCAAAAACAGTTAGTCGAAGATCATGATTGCGTGAGGCGCATATTGTAAAAACACTGCAAGCTCTGATACACACACTTCCGTTTTGGCTTGAAATGCATGAAAAAAATATTTTTAAAATTTCTAGTACTGCTTTAAAGTGTCTATTCAACTGTTTTTTTTTCATTTTCAAATCGAACCAAATGTTTTTGAGGTATGGAATGGTATGCAATTTTTTGACAAAAAAAAAGTGTTCCGAAAAAAATCAATTTCGCATTGTTCTCCACTTCATTTTACTAGATAGTACAAAATGTGTATGATAAATAGTCAAAACACGAAGAAATTCTTAATTTTAATATTAAGCATGACTGTTCCGCCCTTTACAGGGCATTTTACAAACTTAAAAATAATTTCCACCATTTACCCTTGGGCACTTTTATTACTACAAATTTTACTCGAAACCAATTAGACTACTACTCTCTGAAATACAGCCGGCTGCCATTCTTAGTTGGTCAGCCCGTACATAAGAAGCACAGCCAGTTATTGAATCGATTAGATATTTGAAATGAAAGATAGAAAAGTCGTTATGAAAAAGGAAAGTTGTTTATTAGAGTTATAAAATTATACATATTACATAAAGATCTACGTATTTTAAAGTGATCGTAGGCGAAATCGTATAATTAAAAAAATTTAATACTTTAAGTACCTACTATTATAAGTCGATCGAAAAATTAACGTTTGTTTTAGACCTTATAAATTGGAAATTCAATTATTGATATGAAAAATACAGGAACGCTACAAAAACACAAAGTATTTTTATCCACCGCATACCATTATTTTTCTTTAGACAAAATTACTTTTAATGCTTCCAAAAATCTAAATTGTTTTGAAATTTCACAATTTGTTTAGACTATTTATGGGAATAACGAAGCTTATTTGAAAAATATATTTAGAGATACCTTCCAGATAATCGGTGATTATCGGATTCTGCTGGTGTTGTTTGTGGATGAATGCTTCGACTTTTAACGATCTCGACCGTTGATCTCCGGGTACTTGAGTTGAATTACTAGCAATTGTGGTATATCCACCCCCTTCTAATATTCAATTATTTAAAATTCGTTTTCACAAATTGCATTGGATCTGGTGGTATTTTATATTTTAATTTTTCTTACATATTCCTTCTGAATGGGCACTATCAGATTCACTACTTTTATGAATATTTTACGATAAAAAGAAATTTTTATTCAAAGATATCTTGAAAGATATATTGAATATTTCACATTTATTAAGCAGTTAGTTTCCTTTTCCAATATAATTAATATTAGCATTAATTATGATATTCCGAGGACGCGAATTTAAACGTATATTAATTACGTAGGGATCGGCAGTCAGAGGTATATTACAGGACTGGACTTAAACACAATAATGTAACTCAAAATTGGTCAAGCTCACGCGATAGCAAAAATAATTGTTGCAGTCAAGTGCATGCCAAAACTTCACATGCAAACCAGGCAATAACAGAATCGCGTAAACTGGTTTATACAAGAAAATATTTATTTACGAACCAAGTGCAGGAAGACTGTTTTCCCGCATAAGCGCACATTGTAAGCACGAGCGACCGCAGGAAGGGAGTGCTTTTAATTGCGCGAATGCGTGGAAGATGTCTTCACGCAAGTGGTTTGTACAATATTTTTTGTACGAACATTAAATTAAAAAAATATTATTGATTAATATCATTAGTATCATACCTAACCTAAGATAGATTACCTAATTAATTTAAGCATTTCATGTACTATTACTATTACTCACCTTTCCCTAAAATTAAGTTATTATATTCTCACACATGGCAAACATGAGGTATTTATTTTTATATTTATAAATTTATAGTACATTTATTGCGTTTTCTTTGGTTCAATTACAATTTATCATATGAACTGCCAATGTGAATGTCAATAATAGACGGCGCTTGAATGTCGCTTAAAATGTCGTCAAATTTATTGTGAATTTTTAATTACTACTCCTATTTCCCCAACTTTTATTGAAGAATAGTCGAGGGAAGTAGTATTTTATAAACTAAATTTTATTACTATCAAGTTAGATTTTTTTTAAATGTCCCAAAGTGCAAGTGTTTTTTTTTCAATTTTTACAGTCGCCTCGACCGGGAAATAATTTTCCCTGGTCGAGCAACACATGCGCCAAATGTCACTTTACAGGCGCTGAGTACAAAAATAATATTTCACAACCACACCTAAAATTCCGTTACGTCCTGTCACGCTCACCATTCTTAAAACTTCAAGGTACTTGTGCACCATAAAACAAAAAACTAATATTAACAGTTGGCGAAGGAAACAATCACAAAACCTGCTATTAATTGAGGGATATTGGTATTTACTGCCCTTTGAAAATGATAAACAGTTATTGTAATATTAGCAGGGATTATTTCAATACAGGCTTGCGAAAGCGTCTCCGCAAAATTGGCACAGAGGTAAAAGTTGAAACGGTGGCATTTCCGCCAGTTTCATTTTATGTTCTAAAAGTCTCCGATATATGTATATGCCGTAAATTTTTATACGTGCCGTTAATCCCGATTTATCACGGTAATTCTACACCCTTTTGCGCTCCACTTAACCCCTTTCTCGCCGGTGTGTTGGTCTTTTTTTTCATTCTGTGTTCCTAAAACTGTTGCAGATAATTTTTTATTTCTTTGTTTACTTATATGCACGTAAATGTGTATGAAACGATTTATCTTGAAATTTATACCATATGAGTTACTGATATTTCCAATATCATGGATTAATTTCATCTACTCTAAAATTTGGCAAAAAGAAACTAAATGATAGTTGTTCCAAAATTACTACTTATTAGTTATGTAGAATGCATAATTTCAATTATTCGCAGAAATCTGTTTTAACCCATCGCAGTAAAAATCATGCCAAAGTAGCTTCCAAATACTTTTGTATATATGCAGTAAATAACTACTGTTACTTACATATATACCTTTATACGTAAAACGTATATGTATATATGCATGTGTTTGAGATATACACATACATTAAGTGCCATTGCCGATAATGGAACGCACAGACACCGGTGTTTCGACCTATGAGGTCTCATCAGTGCGACACATGCATATATACATATACGTTTTACGTCTTTATACGTATATATGTACATAAGTCACAGCCGCGGCGGCCATTTGATGTTTCCCGTTCCAGTAATAAGACGGCTTTTATTGCAGACTATATCGCAACGTGTTCGCACCTAAACATTGAATGTAAAATCTGGTCGGGAGAAGTGGGAAGATCTAAGAAAGTCGTTGTGATGTCGATTGTTGCCGGGATTGGTGACGGACGGTGTGGGGTGGCACGTTGCCACATATTACTTGTATACGTATAAATCGCACGTAAACATTGAATCCCTATACCTAATAAAAATTGACACATACGGTATACGAGTATGTATGCAGAATGTTACCTAGTTTAGGCCTGCTACAGTTACTGCTATAACATTTACTGTTTCTTTTTACTTTTTTTGCCAGGGTTTACAGTAAACGCCAAATAAGACAACTACAGCGCATTCCAGCGCTCGCCATCTTATTTGGCGTTTACTATACGCGTAAAAACAGACGTAGTTTGAACATCACCCTGCGTCGCTTTTAATTAATTTAATGTCTTCTTTATTTTATTGTAGAATTTCTATTGCATTAAGGCGAATAAAAATTACATTATTATTATTAGTGTTAGTATTTATTGCAAATTTTTGTAATAAATTGAGTTTGTTTCCCTAATTTTCTATACAAAAAAAAAAATTAGACTTGAGAAGCTACAGAGATAAAGAACTCTATTTAAGATTTGGTAATTATTGTTTAGAGAATGATTAGCAAATGTTGAACAAAGTTCTTTATTTCAGTAGGTTCTTGCGTGGTCTTTTGTCCTAAGTTGACGATCAGCCTAATCAAAACGTCATGCAAGTCTGAATTTTCAAGAAGCCGATGCTGGCTTGGAAGTAAATAAGTCAATGTGTTCATGTAACAATATACTGCACTAGAGTTTTCTGTAATATTTCATGTAATACAAGCACTGCATACAAATTAATTTCCCCGCCTGTGGAGAAATAGGGAAATAACAAGTCTGTCCTTAAGCCAGTGAGACACAAACGAAATTAGCAATTACAATTGCTACGTCTTCATAAGGCGGACCGAAATAATACCACGGCGTATTTCTTCGTCTTCTTTCTATTCCGTCCGCATGTTCGCTACTAAAATATAAAGTTTTGATAAAGTAAAAACAACACGGGCCGCACGCGACTCCTACAGTTAGTAATTTCCTTCAATGTAAATCCGCACGACTAGAAAAAACACTGAACACAGAAAGCGAAAGAAGCAAATAGGAATGCTGTTTCTCTCGCGCACAATGTCTTTGTGTGACGCACAGCGAAGAGATATTCCGGCCGGAGAATTTAATTCGACCCATGCATATTCATAAATATATGAATAAGAAATGAACGTAAATATTTAGCATAAATTAACTTTCATTGTTGTTAACGCAACTGGCGTTTCTTTTTTATTTTGCATTTTATTTGTGAAGCACACAAACGAGTTGAGTGCGGCTGAGCAAATTGTATACAATTATTACGAAGAGGTAGGGACGACAATGGTATAATATCCACACATACCCGCGTACGTACACCAACGTACAACAAACATATACTCATACATATTTACACAAAGAATTCGGATTGTATAACGGATGCTGAAAAGGGAAACAGTTGAACGAACGGCCCAAAACAAAAGAATAATATGATAGGTAAATATATGTATGTATATACATACATATACAAAATATGAAAGTAAGTATACAGCATGTGTAAAATCATATTGGGGATAGGACATATGTACACTATGCATATCGGCAACCATGCCCAGGTCGTGCTAGTAAAGTACGATTAGCATTTCAGTTGCATACGGTCAGCCGACGGATGAATATGTATTTATCTAAGCATGCATCACACGCTTCGTAAATACATATTTGCCAAATAAGAATTCAAAATACTTCTGCGAGATTTATTATATTGCGTATACAACGCAGTAGGAAAATAAAAGCACAATTCTAATTAAACGTTAATTCTTAGTAAATTATTCTATAAATTTACTAAAAACGGAATTTTAATGAAAATATAAAATATACTCTAAACAACACTAAAAAATAAAATGTTATCGCATTGGCTCAAAAATGCCTGCTTCAGCAGCAAGGCATTGTCCGAGCCTATCATAAAAATTTTCTGGCACATTACGAATCATATTGACTGTTGATATGATTCGTAATGTGCGAAAAAAAATTTTTTTTCTGATAAACTCGCTTGCTGCTGAAGGAGGCATTTTTTTATTTTGAAAGAGGATTCTACCAATTAACGTGAAATTTGTATTAGGGTGCAAGTATATTTTGATACTGATCACTAAGATTCTAATAGATAACAGATTTGAAAATCAAAATTCCGGTCACTATAAAAACTGATGAGTTGTGTAAAAATATTAAAACAACGGCATTATCCTCAAAAGACTTAAATCACTCAAATTGAGAAATATCACAAATGAGAATGTGAGCAGATACTATGTATAGGTAATACAGGTTATAAAAGAAATTATGAGAGCAAAAGGATCTCTTCAGGAAGATGCCTATATATTTTATGTTTTATATGTAACTTACAGTTATGAGAGCCCCAAGGGTTTGCAATTATGTACATACCTGAAACAAATAAAACGTTATTAATATTAGCATTTTACTAGTTTTACCAATTATGCATAAATAACTACAAACCGGCAGTTCTAGAGTTATCTCTATAAGAAGGGTGGGGTTGACAGTATGATATTAAGACACATAATTATGTTAGAATTTTAGTGGGACATACTTACGCGATTTCATCCAAAATTTCAATTATTACTTTGAAGTCAATATTTGAATCAGTTCCCAAGGAATAATCACAGTGGCTTACCTTGCCTGTCAAACGATGTATACTGTTATTCATTTGTAGCAAGTCATTTCTAGAAACTTATGAAAATGAAGATCCCGCAATATTTACAGTTGAGCAACGACTAATGTTGCGTATGCAAGAGCCCACTGAAATTCATACTGCCACGCTATTTGAATAAATGTTATATTTGTGAATTTAGTTCATTAACATATGTTTTATATAAATAAATAATTTTAATAATGAATAGTTTAATTTCAACACAATTATGTTATAGTATAAATATAGTCCAAGATAGAAGGTATATTCAAATGAATCTTCTACGTATTATTTGCGATAAAATTAAATTCAAATTTACTGAATAATTATCGTTAGTATTTCTATACGACCATATATGTATATGGAATATAAACTATAACATTAAAAAAATATGTTTAATACTACAAGGAATGTGGTGACAACGCACAATGGAGTATACCTGGTCGTAGTGCAGTAATTAAGTTTTGTTTTTCTTAAGACGACTGCGCATAGGTCTGAGGACAGAGGAATATACAAGGATCAGTACAAAGTTGCGAATATATAAACACAGCGAAATAAGTCGGTAGTTATATCAATAATAAGTATCAGAAAGTATGAACACTGTATAAGTGACAAAAAATATATGATGTAATGCTTTTTTATATTTACACTCCAAAAATTAAATAATGTTGTAAATATGGAAAGTAATAAAATTATACTGCTTTTAGTGATTATATCACTCATCTCTAATAAACCAATAATGTTTGGCAATTAAAAAAAAATGAGCCACAAAAATATATTGTTATTCATAGCAAAATGCCCAACTGCGTCTTTCGAAAGCTGGATTTTCAATTTGGTATTTCGCTTCCCTATTGGAGTCGTCATGCTACGTGCTACGGTAGCGTCTATAATATCAAGCGTAAATAGCTACAAGTGACTTTTGTAACGAGATAAATTATACGGTCGACAAAAACTGCCAAATTTTTTACAAAGAATCGGCAGTTAAAACAATTTGGAGCAAAACCGCTAGCATTTATTTATTTTCGTCGAATAAGAAAAATATGAAAAAATTTGCCATAAACTTCGAAACAGAAATTGGTGGGTTCAGCTTGTAGATGTTTCATCGTAAGTCTGACTTCATAAAAATCCCCATATCCATCAAAACTTGCAGATAGACATACAGAGAAGTGAAAGATATCTTGGAAACCTCTACTTAAAATGTCTAAAAACAATTTTTGAAGAATCGTACAAGCGCAACTTGTGACGTTCCTATAAACATACATATTTCATATAACCCCCGTTAGCACGTCTGAAAATATTTTTAGCTTTCTGACGGATGGCATCTGTTCTTTTTTATTCACGAAACTGTAAAGTGCGATACGTATATCCTGTACGACGTAAACTCTTGTAAAATGTTAACGACGAACAGGCGTCTGACATTGCCGGTGCTAGGGCGTCATCGTGTTTTGCTTCTATCTCATCCTTCTATTTACATGATACATAGTTTAGTTTTATTCCAGCCATAAAGCTCTTAACGCAATCGGCTCCTTTTAAGGAACAAGATTAACGATAAAAGATGTCACATAATGTCTTGGAAGCAGCGTGCTCCTGTGCAAAAGAGACGAGTTTCGCACTTTGATAAACGGCTTTTAAATAAATATAATGCAATGAAAACAATCGTGTTTAAGGAAAAGTTCGCTCTTTATATAGATAGATGAAAATGTGAGTAAAAACTTTCAGGGAAGACCGAACCGCCTGTGTTCTGCTTTGCTTTTCGTTGTTCGTTCGTGATTTATTATTTTTCTATTTTATCCAAAATTCTATGCATGTTAGTCAGTTTTGCTCGTCGATTTTTCTGGATTTAAGTAGTAAGTTCTCTGAAATTTGTGTAGAAAAGCACACAACCTTTTTCACAGTAATACAATAAGAAGTTTTACCAAAAAATATGCACAGTGTTCGTTTCCGTCAAGAAAGCTTTAATTGTTCACGAATAGGTGTTTTTGTTTTCCAACCTTCGACATATCCAAATCTGTTACTTCAAGTATACCAAATCAAAAATGCTACTTTTTTAGCTCTTTGCTCAAATAGTTAGAAGGATTTAGTTAGAAAATGGTTATAATAGTTTATTTTTATTAACATTAAATAATGTTTGGGAACCTTTTAATTAATCATCTCTTATTAACCTGAATCGCCTTTGAGAGTCCGATCTGAGTTTAGCTGGCAAAATTTATTTACATTTTATTTTAGAATTTAACTTTAAATTAAATTTATTAACTTTATTTTGAGTGCTTGCTTTACATTGTGTTGTCCAACTTTGGGGTAATTTGACTTGTACCTTTACATTATGGCTCGTCAACGTGGAGCAATAATCCTATCATATCATTATTAATAATAAATATTTTACAAGAACCATTACATATGGCGCCCAACGTGAGGCCATTTTTACATTATAATAAATTTATTTTGAGTTGTACCATTACACAAGCAGCAAGAGATATTTCCATTTTAAGTCGTTAAGACCTCTATGCAGAATTATTACAACATATATTTTATCCTTATCATTCAAGTTCTTATAATTTGGTTCCTTGCATTGAATAAACAGGGCTGCTATGGCTTTTAATCCTCCACACAAATTCAAATAAATTGTCGCGGCAGTGCGACAGAATTGGCGCGGCTGCCGTATTGTTTATTTAATGTAATAATTATTCTTATTTTCATTTGAAACCATCCTTTTTTGTCGATAATGCTTAGTTTTAAATATATTGAGTTACACTACTATGTACTGTGAATTTTTAGCTTTGTTTTGGTAAGTTCTTAACTTTTGTCAATTTGATTAATTGAATTTACATGATAATTCATTTTATACCATTTAAGTTGAGTTGCTTTTTAGAAAGCGTTTTTCTCCCTGTTTTATACTCAGTGCTGTCTTGTATATACAGGGTTGCTCATTAGTGCGTCAAAGTCCAATATTGGCGTTATTAAATAGTACTGAAGAAATTTACTTTATAAAAAGTGACATAGTAACAAAAGACACATTTTGAAAATAATTTGAATTATACAGGGTGATGCGTTAAAATGGCACACATTCGAATTCTTTTTTCTTAATGAAACAACCTGTATATCATTCGTTTTTCCTTATCTACTTAAATTTGTGTTTTCAACGATATCTGGGGTTTTGATTTTGGATGACGCATTGCTGAGTTATTAATGAAAGTTATCAAAAAATTGGTAGCGACAATGTTTACCATAGTAATTCTATGCGGTAATATTACGATTATCTAAGACAAAATTATTTAGTAAATATGCAGCCAAGGGATGTGTTGAACCTACAAAATAATCACACATTCATTTTATTACACAGGGTGTGCCCTATGTGAGTTTCCCCTTTAAGTTTCTTAATTTTACGAATTTCTTTTTTGTTCTCCTTCTTTCTCTTTTTGATGCCATAGGCACAACCTTCTCTAGCATTTTCAGAATTGGTGATAATATTATTATCTTCTCTATTATTATTTGTCTCTCCTGCGCCGTCAAAGTCAGAACTAGATTCATTATTGCTATAGTCACTATCTGCTTCGATTTCACTTAGAGGATCAGCTAGTTGGTTATTTTCTTGAGCTCCAATAGCTTCAGCAGGTATAGAAAATGGTTCTCGCTAAAAATAATAACTTCCAGGTTTTTAATATCTAAAGGACTCTGACACTTTCTTAGCAATGAAACATTCGTTACATCTAAAGGGGGTTGTACCTGAAAGTAACAATCATGTTGGCATCTTACGCTATAAATAGGTAACTATTCCATTTGGTTTTTGTTATTTTATTCTTTGTACCATTAGGTATCCGTCTAATTACGGAAAAAAAATTGTAATTGAAAGAAAAAATATTAAAAAATGTTTATAGCGACTGGTTCTATAATCTGATAGTTTGTTTCACTGTTATTCAAGAGAAAAGAAGAACTTGTACTTATGTCAGTTACAACGGATTTCTCAATCCTATTGCCGGAATTTGACCCGTAAATAACGTCTAAATTCTCTAATGCCATACTAAATTTACCCGGCAATGATACATCAGTTGAAACACTACTTGTTGGCTTATTGCTATTACGAGCCAATTTTAGTATTAGCTCTGTCCGACTAGGCACAATTAACAATTTTTTCGTATCGTATCGCATACGCACTATACAAACAACGTACAAAACTATTTTTAGGTTATGCTGCCTATAGTAAAGCAATGCACGTTCGCCCTTTAGACGTTTTAGCTTTGTTACATTCGTCCTTTTGAACGGATTGTTCTGAACACATTCGCCCAAGGGAAAAATGTGTTTTTGTACTCACCGCCTGTAAAGTGACATTTGGCGCATGTGTAGCTCGACTGGGAAATACGTTTTCCCGGTTGAGGCGACTGTAAAAATTGAAAAAAACACTGGCACTTTGGGACATTTAAAAAAAATCTAACTTGGTAGTAATAAAATTTAGTTTATAAAATACTACTTCCCTCCACTATTCTTCACTAAAAGTTGGGGGAATAGGAGTAATAATTAAAAATTCTTCCAAAAAAATTGTGGCGCCATCTATTTGACGATATTTTAAGCGACATCTTAAGCAAGATTCAAGCGCCATCTATTTGAACCACATCGACATTCATATTGTCAGTTCGGAATTGTTTGTATTTAAACCAAAAAACGCAATAAATGTACTATAAATTTATAAATATAAGAATAAATATCTCATGTTCGCCATGTGTAAGAATATAATAACTTAATTTTAGGGAAAGGTGAGTAATAGTTACGTACATGAAATGCTTAAATTAATTAGGTAAGTAATCTATTTTAGGTTAGGTATGATACTAATGACATTAATCAATAATATTTCTTTAATTTAATGTTCGTATAAAAAATATTGTACAAACCACTTGCGTGAAGACATCTTCCACGCATTCGCGCAATTAAAAGCACTCGCTTCCTGCGGTCGCTCGTGCTTACAATGTGCGCTCATGCAGGAAAGCAGTCTTCCCGCAGTTGGTTCGTAAATAACTATTTTGATTACCAACACCAAATACGGTTCATCCTTTTGCCAACATCATCTTACAGTAGGTACTTATATTTTCGTACATAAAGCTCTCGCGTTCGCCCATTTGGCAAAATACCATCCACAAGTAATTATGCCTAAATTTAATTTAATTTCCTATAGATAACGTTCCTAAAAATGCGTTGATAACGCCACTGTAGTTTTAAAGTACCCTCTGTGGCATGAAAGAAAGTGCTATTCGCTAAGAATAGCAGTTTCTTTCGATTGATAGCTATAGCGATTTGACCGCTACGGTGGTCACACTCATACACACATTGACACACAGAGACACAGACATTTTTTAAAACCCACCTTTTCGGAATCAGGGGACGTTAAAACGTTGACATATTGCTGTGGTTCGCAACATTAAAAAAATTATGTTTTGTATATTTAGTATAATTTAAAAATCAAGATATTTTGATATGTTAACTTTATGATTATTATGTAAAATAATTATTAATTTTTGCTAGTGTGTTGTCAAAAATAACACTTAGTATACTTTAAAAAATATCGATGATCCGTCAAGTTAAATATATATACACGTATAGGCGATACTTTAAGCAAATGTATATATAATTTCTGTATGTGCTTTGCTTGCAGATGTGCTTTATACTTTTTCTATATTGATAAAAAAGGATTTCACTAAAAAGCAATTACGAGAGTTTTGTTAAAAATAGATTCGCACAAAAGCAACAGTTTTGAGGGGTGTTAAAAGATATTCACATGAAAGCAGTTTAGTTTTAGATATGATGTTGATATTGTAGTTTCGAAAAGCTTAAAAAGAATGTAAAAAATTACAATTGTTTAGTAAGATAGAAAAAAGAGAAAACAGTTCTGTAAAGTGCATCCTATGTAATTGTGACACAGAAATGATGAACATTGCAAATTTATTATGTAAAAATTGTGCTTTAGTAAGTTTGACACCGATTGAGCATCTTAAAGAATATTAAAGGTACAATATTTTTTGTTTTGTTTAGATAGTAAGATATTTATGATATAACATGTAATGAGACACGAACATGTAGCTGTCAACAAAGTGTCCTTATTTTTTTACATTTAATATGACAAATAAAAAACTCCTTTAATGTATACAAGGTTTATCTTTCATTATCTTATTTTTTTTTTAATAAAAAAAAATACTTTAACATAAAAAGAAAAACGTGTAATTTGTTAATACTTGACAAAGAGATACTAGAGAGTATATTAGTTTATTTTATGCAAAGGTAATTAGGTAACAATAATTATATTCTTTTGATTTTTAACGTGATAGATTCATTTTTCTTTTTGGATTTGGCATTCTAATTGTGAATATTCATGTTAAAAGATTATTTGTTATTATTATTTGTTCTAAGATGTATTGTTTGTTTAAACATTAATAAAATTATATAGATATAAATATATTTGTTCTAAGATGTATTGTCTGTTTTAAAATTAATCCTTGCCATACCATATCAAAATTAGAATATTAGGTATAATTGATTTAAATAAATATATAAAAATAAAAAAAAATCTACAGCCTGAGAGAAAGAGAGCTGGTTCTTGGAAAGGTAAGAGAGACAAAATATGTGTGTAAATCGCTGTAAACCCATGTACATGTAGTTTCACAATATATCTGTGATCATTTATCTTTTTAAAAATAATTAATTAAATTCACTAATTTAAAAGAATTAAAGGTACAAGATGTTTTATTTATATATTTATTTGGCTCAACTTGTAGGGCATTTATATTGTACCCTAACTTAAAGATCACAGCAATATGTAAAAATCTCGAGGTCGACAATTGTCGTCATCACAATACTTCCTTATACTACGTATAAGAAAGTAATTTTCTGTATTTTACTTATGCCTGGTTAAACCTCTTCATACCAGTCCAAATAATTCAGATTTTTCAGTTCTTGCGAAATTCTCTTCGTATTTTTTCTATGTGTAAAAGAATTAGAAAGATTTATTATGCCAAAGTTATTCTAGATTAAGTCGTCTCGGCAATAATTTTATTACAAGGGCCTGCATTAATAATTAAATTCTATCATAAAAATTAGCAGACCTCCGTCGGATCCGAAGAACTTTCTTTTTTTCCTCTATCTGAATTTAATTCAACTTTTCTCATATAACAAAGCGACTGATTATCGGAGGTTTATTTTTGTGGCTTGCTGAGAAACGACCCGAGTAGAATTATAACCCAATTAAAAATATTGCACCGTCAAGGGCTTTCCTGAAAAGTTCCATCAGCTCGGGCGGACTTTAATGGATGTTGATTTCAGATATAAAAGTTTCTTTCTCTATACTCTAGAAATAATTTAAAAATTTCGGGCCCAATGAGATTAGTACTTACTAGGAAAGATAAAGAATCGGGTACTTAAATTAATTAGAAGAAATGTCATACAGAGATGATTTAATTGAAAGTTGATATAGCAAAAATATATAAGAGCTTTGTCGTAATTATGTTTGCAGTTAGACGAAATTAGTTATGATACCGTAAGGCTTAAGAAACTGAATACTTCAAAAAGTGGTGTTATGATGTGCTTAGAGATTTATTTAATTAGATATTTCGTAAGAAAATTATTATAAATATAATAAAACATTTGAAATTGAAGTTTTCTTTATATTTTTAAAAGTTACATTTTATTTACAAACTAAGGCATTAACTATAGGTACTTGAGCCATTTATTAGATCACATAAATAAACAACAGTAATCAAACCACACGAAAACTGCTATTCAGGAATGGAATATAAATAAAAACTCTTCAACAAGTTAATATCAACAAGCGAGTAAAACTATCAGTCAACAAAACTAGTATAAACTGAAGTATATACACCCAGATGGTAGAAATGAAGTCTATTTCATTGCACACATGAGAAAAGATACATAAGCGACTAAAAAATTATCGAAACTTTGCCTCATGGGAAGTGCAATAAAATTGACGAAAGTAAATGAGACAGAGAAGTGAATTGATCAAGCAAGAATATCTCTGAAGGCAAAATGCGGCCCTACAAGCAATTATCCGGAAAAACGAAACATATTCTGTTCATCAACAGATATGTGGAAATTAATAGGAATGAGATCTTGAGAAAGCCATAACTAAGAAGATAAGCTCTGAAATACAAAACCTTTGATAAAAGGTAAGTTGAAGAATCAAATAAAACTTAAAAGAGAATTAATAAAGCATAGTATAACTTGAACGGAAATGGCACTGTATATAAAATGATAATCAAAAAAGATCTTCCAGTGTAAAAATTTAGCTACCTTATTAGTTGGTTGGTTGGAATAGCAAGTATGGAATATATGATTTAAATTGGAATAAACACATTTTTTTTATTATACTTAAAATTATTAGTATCTATGGCCAAAGAAAGAATAATTTTAGTTTTGAAACAGGTGTCTTCAAACGTCTGCAATTAATATAAACCTAAACATAAAAAAGTCATGTAACAGACAAAAACTATTATAGTATTGTCTCTTAAAATAATACGTAGGCTTCAGATAAATCTATGAAACTATATGGTAAAAGAAGTTATATTAGGAACATTATTGTTAAGATTACCATGTCGATTAGATTAAGTGCATATAGTTTATACCAAATATGCTTTTAAGAAATTTTCACATTTTTTAATAATGCGACGATATTAATATTTCAAACATCACATAACCACTTTGGATAATACTTTTACGTAACATATACCTAAGACATCAAACAGCGAACTTAGAAAGGAGTGCTAGAAGTTGTAAACTAAAGAAGTACAGTAAAGAAAGCATATATTTAATTACCGCACCTAAGAATCAATCGGAAAGATAAAGTGGAAAAAAACAGAAATATGGAATCTATAAAATCGTAACTTCGGCAGTCCCTGAAAGTGTTCATAACAATACTATTAATAGTAACAGTAGTAATACCAATATGAGTATAACTTTTAACTTTCCCTGGTTTAAACTTTCTGATGTTTCAACTCGTATTTTACATATTAGCTTCATTTTGTTATCTCTGTGCTCTAGAAGCATGTTTTATTTTTTTACAGTTACTAACTGCATGTGCAGGAAACTGGATTAAAATTAGATGACACGTTTTTGTATAAAAGTCATTTTTTTTTAATGGAACAGCCTGTATATCAGTTAATTGTTGAATTGCTTATTAAATTTCATATCAAAAACATGTAAGACGTTAATACTTTAAATGTGACTATTACTGAGCTACTGTCGTTTTTTGATATGCTTTTGTTAGTTTTGGCAAAAAAGTCATTTTTTTCAAATGGAACACCCTGTATATTATTTCATTTTTGAATTAATATAGTATACTATATTAATTAAACCGTAAAACTGACAAAATTATATTAAAAAGAGACAATAGCTCAGTAATAGTCACTTTTAAAGTATTAACGTCTTACATGTTTTTGATGTGAAATTTAATAAGAAATTCAAAAATCAAATAATATACAGGGTGTTCCATTAAAAAAAAATACTTTTATACAAAAACGTGTCATCTAATTTTAATCCAATTTCCTGCACATGCAGTTAGTAACTGTAAAAAAATAAAACATGCTTCTATTAGGACATCTTATTGTAAACAATACTGCAAAAAATGTGTCCATCTAATACGTCGTTTTCGAGAAATATAACTTTATAGAAACACTGAATTTTTCAGAAAAATGGGAATAAGTCAAAAACTTTACACTTTAGGCCTATACTACTTATAATTTTTTGACTAAAAATTATACGGGGAAATCAAAAATGCAATAATATATAGGCTGTTCCATTTAAAAAACTATAACTATGGTTAGCCACCAAGTTATGGAACACTCTGTATAATACAAAAAAATATTAAAATGTGCTCCTAATGAACAGCTATCATAAGGAAAAAACTGCTTCGAAATATCTTTACCCACAAAGGCATAATCGGCCCGCTTAGATGACTCACCCTGTATATTGACTAGAGAGTGAAAAATTAGTGTAATAGTTATTTACGAACCAAGAGCGGGAAGACTATTTTCCTGCATGAGCGCACTTTGTAAGCTTTTAATTGCGCGAATGCGTGGAAGATGTCTTGACGCAAGTGGTTTGTACAATATTTTTTGTACGAACATTAAATTAAAAAAATATTATTGATTAATGTCATTAGTATCATACATAACCTAAGATAGATTACCTAATTAATTTAAGCATTTCATGTACGTAACTATTACTCACCTTTCCTTAAAATTAAGTTATTATATTCTTACACATGGCAAACATGAGGTATTTATTCTTATATTTATAAATTTATAGTAAATTTATCGCATTTTTTGATTTAAATACAAAAAATTCGGAACTGCCAATATGAATCTCGATGTGGTCAAATAGATGGCGCTCGAATGTCGCTTAAAATGTCGTTAAATAGATGGCGCCACAATTTTTTTGAAAGAATTTTTAATTATTACTCCTATTTCCCCAACTTTTAGTGAATAATAGTGGAGGGAAGTAGTATTTTATAGACTAAATTTTATTACCACCAAATTAGATTTTTTTTAAATGTCCCAAAGATCCAGTGTTTTCTTCAATTTTTACAGTCGCCTCGACCGGGAAAACCTGTTTCCTGTCCACTGTCCACTGTCATTTTACAAGCTACTATCAATTGTATAAATGGAGTTAAAAACTGCAATAAATTTCAATCTGCGGCTTATAAATTTCTAATAAATCATTTCTTGTGTTCAATTACACGAAAATATATGCTACATTTCCCTGAATACTAAGTACGTGCCGCAAGGCAAACACTAATTAAAATGAAGCATTTTAGTCTATTACACTTCGGTACAAATTTGTGCTTGTTGAACAAATACTTTTGTACTTTTACTTTAATAAATTAGGGAAACGAAACATATTAATATTGACAACTTTTATCACACAATACATAAATTTCCTCGTGGTACGACAATGTGTTTCATTAATATGGACAATGATACCATTTGTTCTAGTTCCAGGTATTGTTAATTAATTTTTCCAACAATATATTTACCTCTTCGTAATCAAGTACCATTCACTCGTAAACAAAGCGCATCATATAAAAGCATTTTCAAACGTTTTGAAAGCCTTTAGAATCCAATACCTAACATTTCAATAGAAACAAGAATCAATTTCAAAGCATTTTTTTTTTATATTACTTGACTATCCGAAATGTATAGTGTATATTATATCTGCATACGGAAAAATAATGTGTTATTACTGCATAATGGTGTACGAAACACGTACGTTATGGCGTTATTGGAATACTTTTTTTACCCTTTTGATGTTATCGTCTACGGCTGCTTACACATGAAATCGCGTTCGAACGTTGTAACGGGCAGAATTTTCACCCTCAAATAAATGGCTTTTCGCGTTTCCAGATCATCTATTATGTTGTACATGGTAATCAATAGTTTTTCATTTGATCTTGTTCCTGTTTCTGAACATTTTATTGCACTCACTATTGTTCAATCAAAAAAAAATTAGTTGAGTAAAATTACAGTGTTTATTAATAAGCGCTTGGCTTTCACTCTATTTTAAATATACGAAGAGAATATAACTTACAGCAGGGAACAGTTATATTTCAAGTTTAAAATATTTTATGAGATCCCAGTAAAATTCGATAATTAATCCTATAAATGCTTTTTTTAAAACAATTACAGCTTGACATTACTAACTTGTGCCGATTTTTAATGTATGTATTGGCTGCATTGTAGACGGGTACTTTTGCTGCATTCACGTTATTTTCTTGTAAATAGTACACAGGTCAACATGATTTTGGTAACATTGATGACAATGCTCTTCTTGCATTTCATTTAGGTAATTATTAAATCACCTTTTCACAGAAATGACCTATCACGTCCCATTTTCAAGTACCTGCTTCTCTTTTATATTACGGGGTAAACCTATTATAATTGTAATTATTATTTGTACCTGACATGCAGCAGGACTTTAAACGGGTTCCATGAACTGTTAAGTGCAGTTTTATTGTTGTCTAGAGTTTAGTTCGTTCCTGTATAGCTTACAGTGCAGTCAAGTGTGTAACTCGATATATATAAAATGGCAAGTTCTAGTCGCCGATGATGCAAAAATCCAGCGAATAAGTTCTGTTATATATACGGACGATTTATTTTAAAGCCACAAGCTAGATCTATATCTGAGGATTATATTTTAAATGTCATAATGGAGATCAAGATAAAACTTGGGCTCATCATGTTTGCTGTGTGAGTTAGTTCAGTGGATGCATCGCAAGAAAAGCCTATGCCGTATGCTGTTCCTATAGTGTGGAGTGTGGATCACGTAAGGGATTGCTACTATTGTGTAATTAAAACAGAAGGGTTTTCAAAAAAGCAAAGGGACCAAATTCAGTATCCAAATTTGCCTTCTGCAATTAGGCCAGTTCCTCACAGCGAGGAACTACCGGTACCGATTGCGCCCTTAAACTTAGACAACATTGTTCCTATCGATTCTACATCTTCTTCAGAATATATCTACAAGTTCCAAATCATACCATCGATGACCCAACATTTTTACTAAATACCAATAGTGAACCTCACCTAATAACTCAGATTAAATTAAATAACAGATCTTAACCTTGAATACAGGCTGGGCAACAAAAGAATTGGTGTGGTGTGTTACGCCGATGATGCGGCAATTATTGCCGAATCAGAAAACGACCTACAGAGACAACTCTACAGGTTCTTCCAAGTGAGCCGCCAACTCAATATGAACGTTTCTATCAACAAAACCAAATGTATGACAATCATGAAAGATCCGCTCAGGTGCAAGCTAGTGGTGGAGGATAATCCCATAGAACAGGTGATACAATTCAGATATCTGGGCATAGACATACCCAGTTAAAGACCTGAGGAGCCAAATTAGCAAAGCATCCGCACTATCAGGATGCCTACGAGATATAGTCTGGTCAAACCCGTACATGCGAAAAGATAGCAAAATTAGAATCTACAAGACTTGCATCAGACCGATTGTGACGTACGGTATAGAAGTCCGCGAAGACACCAACAAGACGAAACACATGCTAAGAGTCGCCGAAATGAAAACACTGAAAACAATAGTGGGGAAGACAAGAAGAGACAGGGCGAGAAACTCGGATATCAGGGAACAATGCGAGATACAAGATATTGTGAGATGGGGAAGACAATGTAAGTGGCAGTGGTACAGCCATGTAAGACGGATGGACGAGAACAGACTCCCGAAGATAGTCCTACAGAACAACCCGCCCGGCTACAGACCTATCGGAAGGCCATCTAAGAAATGGAGAGATAGCTGGCTATCTACGTCTCAGGAAAAGACGCAGTGGCAGCTTCAGAATTAACAGATCGACAGATCTCTAAGTAGTAAAAGAAGAAGAAGAAGAAGAAGAAGAAGAAGAAATGAAATGATTTGGTACGTGACCAGGGATTGTCAAAACAGAAATCAGAACTTCTTGCTTCCAGACGTCAAGAGTAGAACCTGTTAGATAAAAACGCAAGTGTTTCATTTTACCGAAACTCAATACATTTTAAAGTTTTTACAAAATGGAAGAATCGCTGTGTTTCTGTTCAGGTATTGACGGTTTAATGAATGAGCTTAATATAAAACATGTACCTTCCGAGTAGCGTATTTTTATAGATTCGTCTAAATACAGCCTAAAAGCAGTCTTGCTTCATAATGGAAACAAAAAACGTTTCCGTTTGCGTTAGCCTATTCAGTTACAACTTAAGAACTACACTAAATCGCGTTAAATATGAACAGTCTCAGTCGGATATTTGTGGAGATGCTAAGATTGGAAGGTGGTTTTACAAAGAATTGCTGTTTTTTGTGTCTATCGGATAGTAGGGCAACAAAAAAACATTACAGTAAGAAAGATTGGCGTCATAGAACTTCTTTTGAACCTGGTACTTCAAACATAAGATATGCCCCCCTTGTTAATCCAGAAAAGGTGCTTCTTCCACCTCTACATATTAAACTTGGATTAATGAAAAACTATGTAAAAACCATGAAACCAAAAAAAGTGATTGTTTCAAGTACTTACAACTAATATTTCCACAATTAAGTGATGCAAAACTAAAAGAAGGCATATTTATTGGACCCCAAATAAGGAAGCTTCTAGATGATTTCTACTTCCAAGAGAAATTAAATGAAAAGAAATTGGCAGCATGGAAGTGTTTTGTAAGTGTAGTGAGAAGATTTCTGGGAAACAGGAAATATGAAAACTATAAAAACCTCATAGATGATCTCTTGAATGCCTATGAAATACTAGGGTGTCGCATGCCTTTAAAAATGCATTTTTTGCACTCACATTTGAAATTTTTTCCGGAAAATTTGGGCGCAGTAAGCGACGAACAAGGAGAAAGCTTCCACCAGGACTTTAGAGTGATGGAAACAAGATACCAGGGTCGTTGGGACCCATCAATGTTAGACCATTACTGCTGGTTTTTAAAAAAAGATGATGCTGCAAAATACAAGAGGAAAAAGTGAAAGTTTCTGTCGTTGTATTGTTGTTGAATATGCCATCTCATGTAATATATTTCTATTCATATAATGTGATTGTGAAAATACGTTCTCTCATTTTTCTTTCACCACCTGCCTCCTGTAACAGAAAAACTGTACGTGTCACTGTAATAAGCTTATCATTTTCGGATTTAGGAGGACAAAATACTTCGTATTCACCTATTTTCGTCAATGTTACTTCACAAAAGTTTAAATTTGTCGGCCTGTGTTATTGAAAGTTTATAAAGCCCCAGGTTTTGATTACATCTATTCTTAATTTATTAAACAGCTAAAATCTTTAGGACGTAATTGGCTGTTATCTTTATTTAATAATAGGTATTATTCTAACTAAATTCAGAAATGCAAAGTATCTGTATTGAAACCAATAAAATCGTCTGTTGAAACTTCTAGCTATAGGCCAATTTCTATCAGTTTCTTGCGAGACGCTAGGACCTACAAGACAGGTAGGTTAACCAGTTATAGAACATAATCTTTCGGATTTTAGAGCGGGACTTAGGTCGTACTGTAACTTCTGTTATCAAGTTGTAGTTTTAACAACTTACAATAAGTATGAATCTCAGAAAATAATCGAAACATGCGTTAGATTTGGCTCAACAGCCGCTCTACAAGAATATAGTGCATTATATGCATATCCAACACGCTTTGGAGAATATTGCATTTTATTAATAATTTGTGATTACTACACTCAGACATACATAAAAAGTCACATATGCTTTTAGTATTTTGCAACAGCAAGAAAGCTACAAATTTCGACTTACTTTACTTACTCTAAGTTCTTTGCATACGTGTATTAAGTTTCTGTAATCCATTTTACTTGACGAATAGAGATTTTGCCGTGAATATTTAAACCTGAACCAAATTCTAGCGTCGTCCGCATAGCAGAGTATCGTAATCATTTCTCAACCATCAGGTGACACAAATGGCTGTCACCTGATGGTCTTCCGTGTATGCTTACATCTCCAAGGTTATCCCACATTATTCCCTGGCGACACCGTACTGATGACGACCAATTAGTCGGAAACACGTATCTACGGTTGCTCTACAGCGGAATTTACCCGATATTTTTCTCTTTCTTGTAATTCATGTATGCGCGATAATTCCTTTTTTTTTCTGATTTATCTTTCCTGGGTCTCGGATGGCACGCAAATAGGCATTGTCTTCCTCGTGGTGACGTTAGTTGTTGTCTTCAAAACTGAGGATCTTCTAGCTGAAGCTACAAATGGTAGTCTGTCACCTGAAGGTTTTCCATGTAGCTTACGTCTCCAAGGTTATCTCAGCTTATTCCTTGGCTATAACGTACTGATGACGACCAATTAGTCAGTAACACGTGTCTACGGTTGCTCTACAGTGGAATTTACCCGATGTTTTTCTCTTTTTAATTTCTCATGTATCCGCGATAATGCCTTTTCTTCTGATTTATCTTTCCTGGGTCTCGGAAGCAGTTTGGCTAGCCCCACTGTTCGGAGACGTTCGGGTGTATCAGCGCTAAATGGATATGGTGCGATATCTGAAATACAAACGTCGCTCCTATTATGGGAAAGCAATATTTATAAATAATAAGATTGATATAAAGAAATCTATTCAAGCCTCGTATGTAAATGAATTGAAAGATGCCATTGCAAAGGATAATATACAAAGTAATATTAAAAGTATTTATTACGAAGTAATATTTAAAGGGCTTTGTTGGGGGTCTGTCGGCGTTTTATGCGCAGCCGTACTTGCTTTAGGCTCTAAATTTCGCCAATGTTTATTAGCTTCATCAGGAGTGAACAATAAGTTGGCACTGGCAAAAGATATCAATATTGTTTAAAATATCAGTGACACCCATACATTATATTAAAATGGGAATTATCGTTCGTCAAAAACATATATGTTTCGGACTGAGTAAGCGATGCATTCGGTGTTGTCATCGTAATTTGGGCTTTCTAAGTAAGATGACAACAATTAATTGATTGCAATCGCTAGGCACGGCACCGCCATCACATGGATTCCTATGGTAATATTATAATCATTGAACTCTCTGTCCGAAACATGTATGGTTTTTGAAGAACGATACCATATAAAAATTCAAATATAAGTTTGAGTTTACACTAAAACCTAGTAGACCTGTAAAACGTCGAAAAGTGGATTGTACGCGCAATATCGCATTCTTATAAAAAAGTTAGGTCAATAATAATAGTAACCAAATCAATATATACTTATACATAATAGTTCGTATGTATCACATAAATCCTTGCAAAAAAAAAATCGCAAAAACTATAGATTTAGTAGCAGTATTACGTGCTTCAAATGTTACACAGCTAATCTAATTTTATACATTGTTAATTTCTAAGTAAATTAAGCGATTCATTGGAAATGTTTTTCCAATGAAGAATTAACGAGTAAACTCAAGTACTCCCAATTATTTCTGCATTGTAATGCCAAATCTAATTACTTAATTCAAGGCCTCCTTATTGTATTAAATAAGCATTATTTTTAAAATTATACGCAATATTCGCAATTAAAACTTCGAATATCCTTGTATATGTATATTTAAAAACCAATTAAAAACATTTGCGGTTGGAGGTATGATTCTATAAAAGAAAAGAAGCGTGTATTCTAAAATTTTTGTTCTAATTTATACCATTTAGGCGGGTATGGGGTCAGATCAATTGCCGGTATAAAGTGGGGTAGACACGGTGAGGGTACAAAATCACCGGGTGAAGATAAATTACCGATTTAATCGGTCCGCAAATTCAGAATGGAGGACGATATTTATCAGTCGGATAGGTTGGAAAATTTTCCGAGCTGGATTCTATAATTTATTTACGAGGATTCCCCTTTTATCGAGCTGATACTTCATAACGATACTGATATGCGCTATTACTGTTTCGTTTTCTTGGGCGGCAAGTTATCTCTTTTTTTGTAGAGCTCCGCCAAAACAAATGTATGACAAAATACAATCGACATAATTACGAGCCTTACTCGAATTTACTATAATAAATTCCGCATAGAAAGTCGGCATTGTCAAATAATATTCAACTGTTTAAAGAAACACAAAATAATTAATTATATCAATATATCTATGGACATAATTCTTCAGAAGTGTTAGCGTTCTCTTCAAGGTATTTTTGAATCATCATAATAACGTTTGGAGGGCAGTTCTGTTAAACATCTTAATTAAGGTTTGTCAATATTGGCCTGCTGCTTCATTACCTTTCGGTACCATTACTTATTTCACAAAACTAAGGGACTAAATCAGATCACCGAATTGATGATATAGTTCCAAACTATCCATTATTATATATCATGTCCAACAAATTTGTAGTAAATAATTATGGAAAGGCCTTGCAAACAGTTCAAAATGAACGCGCAACTAGTCAACTAAAAAACTAAAAAAAGATCACCGAATTGATGATATAGTTCCAAACTATCCATTATTATATATCATGTCCAACAAATTTGCAGTAAATAATTATGGAAAGGCCCTGCATACAGTTCAAAATGAACGCGCAACTAGTCAACTAAAATACTAAAATCCTACAAAATCGTTACGAATCAGCTTCAATAAATCAAGATAGCGTTCCCTAATAGAGATGCCAAACATTGAAATTAAAGCGATTTTGCAGATTACATGGAGTCACTATCAAACGATTTTATCAAATCCAATAATGTTTATTATTGTTGCACATACATGAATTTAAAAAAACAGATTTGTCAAAACATAGAATGAACTTATTTAAAATTATCCATGCGCATATGACAAGTGATTAACCAGATGCAAAAAATTATTCTTCATTGAACGTTTTCTGAAAATATAATATCCACTCTTTTTCCTATATAGATGGAATTCATGCTGTTTAAAAATAATTTGACTATACTTCTCTTTACGTTCAATTCTCGGGTATTATATTTGATCGACACTTCGGGAAATATGCTTCACTGTGTCTAGGTACATGCCGATACCAAAAAGCATATTAGCCGACTCAAAAAATGTTCTGCCTTTGATTGTCTTGTTTACTTAGTACATAGGGCGGAATGTAGATTTTTAATTAGTTGCAGATGAGAAATTGAAAAGTGAACCAACGAAAGTTCAGTGTCAGAAAATGTCTGAGTAGCCGCGAGTGGGTCACCGACGTCATCAGCATCAGCAAGATTTGATTAGCGTAGGTCAAGACGATAACATGTAGACAATTTTTTCAACGCCAGTACTGTAAATTTATTCTCTTATTAATAACCGTTTGTATGTATTATTTTATTTATTTGATGATCATATAATATCCAAATCATGCGTTTATTATTTTATCTATTGTTAGTCACGACTAAGTATTCATTATTCATTCACATTAAGACCAAACGTCACTTGATGGTTACCTTGTCTGTACAATCGCTGATTTTCCTGCGCCCAGTATCTTGTGTTTTGTCGGTTAAATAATCCAAGACTTGTGAATCTTGATTATCGGAAAAAATAATGTTACCAGCAAATTTACCGTCTCTTCGGATATTATCTACAGCCCAGATGCAAAACTCTAATCTTCTCACAAAATCGGTTTCGAACAGGTGTTGGTTGATCTGATACTTGAAAGATTTGTAATTATGTTTCTTTAGAATTTTTCGCGCAGATTCATAACTAATAGTTAACTCGCGACCGATTTGTCGCAGGAAACTTCAACTAAGGCGAGTACATTAATTTCTGTTGCTTCGTCAACAATAAGCTTTACATTATTATTTTGTGGATCGTCTTCTTCGCTCCTGAATTGAGATTTTACTCTTATAAAATAATTTGGGGTGGGTGCTGTCGGTCTGGAAAGCGCTGTGCATAGAGCGCTGCAGCGGCTCTTGAATTTTTATGGCATTCTCCATAAATTAAAAGACTATCAACTTTTTCATTTCGAGTATACATTATTATTATTATTATATTGACATCCATCGAACATATACTTTGGATAATTAAGTGACATATAAATAAAAGCAAATCATTTGTTTAGGTGTTGACAACAAGATGTAGTTCCGTATTATAAAAAAAAAGCCAAGACGGTTAATTTAGATTAGGCCTGTTTCAGTTAACACATGAATTAACAAGGTAAGACAAGATAATAAATGTCATTGTATAAAACGTTTCGACAATATATTCTAGGAAAATTGCCTTCGTCAGTTAGTTTAAATTAAAGAATATATATAAAAGGATAATATATATATATAGAATATGTGTGATATGTTTCTGTTTGGAATCCAAGTGATATATTCTTATGTACACTATTTTCGAGTAATGTCACACATACAAAAACTTTCTTTATTAAAACGTGGCGAATTTGCCCCAGTCTGTACAATAACAACTGAATTAAAAAGGGAAATCCGTAAAGTTCTCTATCAGATAATTACTTTCAGGTTAATAATACAAAAAGTATTTCGCCTCATTGTCTAAGCCAAAATGCCCTAAGTCAAATATAACGCCGAGAGCGAGAGGTTAGATTAAAAGCGAAAGGAGCAGAGCCAAAAGTCCAACGAGGGAAAAGCGCTTTATTAAGTGAACACGACGAGGTCCGAAGTTGACTTTTTCCTAAACAAACACGCCTATTGTTCTGGCCGAGTGTAATGAAGTCGGCCTTGGTTTCTGTCTAAATTGAATTAATCTTATCTGAAATACGCAGGCTTTCTTTTCCCTTTGGGGGGACGGATATCATGCAACAAAGCAATAGAACTCAGGGAAAACTTATTACATTCGGCTTTCTGTCCATGACGAAAGGGCAAAGAGGAAATTTAGCTCGTAAGACCGTTGCTGTAAGTACCACTCGATTTATTTTATATGCCGAATTCAATTTATAGTTCCATTCATTACTTACAAATACGATCACAGTGTTTTTAAGGAGAATACCGGATATAAATTATTAAAAGCAAAAGTAAAATAAAAGTCACTTGCAGAACTAGATAAAAAAATACTATAGATGTTCAAAGCATAGAACAATATTATTTTACAAATATCAAAAAGATTTCCGGTAAGTTTTCAGATGAAAAGGGATAGTACAAAGGCAGTTAAATATTAAGTAAACTTAACTATCGCCTGAGTGATTTTATTTAATAAAAGCGTAGGGATCATAGTACATTTATGACAAACTTAAAGCCCAATTTCAATGCACACTGTCATAGGAAATGACGATAGAGATAGGTTAGCATGTACTACGGGCGTAAAGAAAAGTTAAAAAAAATCTGTTACAATAAAAAGAGATTTACTAATCTACTATATGCATTTTAACGAATTGCATGCTTTACTATTGCTGCCGATGCTTGAATTCAACGTAAACTATCACATTATAAATATAAGCTAATCAACGTTTAATAAAATATGAATTCAAAATTACATATTATTAATTCTACTTTATCGTAATAGCAAGGTTAGAGTTGCACGTATGCATGACCCTATGATTATACAATGATGTTCAAATTGTAAACTAATTATTTAAGTACTACTCTGATGACAGAACAAATGAAGATAATTCCAAGTTGACAATTTAATAACAAGAAAATTTCAAAGTGACAATAAGTCATATACAAAATGTTAAATACATCCACATATATATTTAATGAATAATTGTATTATGTACTTACTTTCAAAAATAAAACACTGAATTTTATTCCAACCTGAAAACATTTTGTAGGTCCCCTTTTATTACCACTAGAAATCTCCACTTTAAATACCATCTCTCGACAAATTTTACAAGTCCGGTAAATTATTATTTTAGGAATATTTACAAGTTCAGAAAATTATCTTATTTAAAAATGTTTGCCCAGTAAATTTTTAAAAGCTATCTCTAACACTTTATAGTTTAGTTTACTATTCGACATTTGACCTGAATAGCACTTGCCAGATTTCAGTCTTTTATATGGCAAGAGGTCGGTAAAAACAGAGATTTTTTGAAAACGTACCCCTTCTCAAAACTTTAGAAACACAAGCAACTGTGTAGTACAATTTATTAACACCTGCCAAGCAAACGCATCTGACAGATAAAGCTATCAACAATGTATTTTGAATTTATTTTTTTAAGTGTTAACATTAATAAACATTGCACCAAATAATACATTAATCCAGAGTGTGAAAGTGCATGTTCTACTTCCTAATCATCACTTATTAAGTACGTACAAAGAAAATTTACTTTATAGTAGAAATAAAAATATAATATTTATTCTCATTACCATTGCGAAATGAAGTTATACCATGAATATGTTTACTGCTGCAACCAGGACTTTTCAATCATCGTTGTTCATTGTCCGGAGTTTTAATTCCTGTTTTCTTTACTTTCTTTGCTACGGTGAACATACGAAAACATCTACGTTCATCGGAAATTATTTTCCCAATGCCGAGCCAGAAGACATGCATGTTTAATAATTTCTTCCAACCTAACCCACCTAACGGTGTTTATGCAGTTGAATATCTCAACACTAGAGGTACATAAACGTATATTAGTTTCAATTTTAAGTGGCAAATGTGAATATTAGTAACATGTAACCACGTTAAATAATACCGGTTTTTCCTGTTTTCAGACATATACAATTGCATGGTTTTCACCAGTACTCCCTTTGTGATGAATCCTATTATGAAGAAATAAATGCTGACGTGTATTATGACAAGAAAATAAAGATGTATATAAATAGTCTGGAAGCTTAGTAAACATTATTATAATAATAATGCAGTAGTCTTATTCTAACTTAAATTAATCTTAACTCTAAGTTTAATTAATTAAAAATTCATGTAATGTCGACCAAAAGAATTATAGACGGTGTCAAGACCTCAACAATATGAAATGTTAATCTTTCCTCATTAAAACTGTCATATGTATGTATGGTCTTACGTACCAAAACAATGCAGAAAAATAAAAGTAACAATTCCCGGATGTTTTTTATATTAAACAGAAAAGTTCTGTCTTTACAAAACATCAACAACAAAAACATATCAATAACAGTCAAAAAATTTTAATAAATCAAAATTAAATAACTAATTATAAAAAGTAATAACAATTATAAAAAAATACTTGAGAAATAAAAAAAATGCCCCATATAAATTAAGCAATAATAAATTAGGCTTCTAGGATATCCTGAACAGCTATGCAGAGAATTTCGTTTACAAAATGATAATTCGTATTTTTCGTGACCAATTATACAAAATAATCTATTTTTGACGATCTGTTGATGCAATGATTATTAGAGTTTATATAACATTAGCCAACTAAGGTAAAAGTGTTATTATCACATGACCTATGACGTTATTTAGAAAATAAAAAGTCTGCGAAATAGCCAGGGTGGATAAGAACAGAGAAAACCGCTAACGACTTCGGTACAAGGCAATCCTAGATTTTCATCTCGACAGAGATCAGCTAAGCTGGCTATATCAAGAATATCTTTGTGGCGTATCTTCGCAAAAAATCTAAAATTGCACCATTATAAACTTCAATTAACCCAGAAATAAATAACTCACAACTTCTTTTTTTCGAAAAAAATGCTAAAAGGCTTTTTGAAATTTGAACAATATTCTGTTTCGGGCGAAGCTCATTGTCAGTTTTATGGGAACGTCAATAAACAGAATTGCCGTCATTGCCCCACAAACAATCGGAAATCAAAACATCAAAAGCCAATACATTGGCCAAAATTTTCAGTACTTCGGCCCAAGAAATTATCGGTACCAATTTTTCCGAGAATGAGCGACAGCAATTTGTAACAGGAAATTCTAATCGCTAAACAAACATGTTACAAGAATATTTCTTACTGAAACTGCAAGAAATTGAAGCCTAGCGCAGATGATTTCACAAGATGGACCCACATCCCATACGTCTAACGACTTATTGGCAGAACTAAACAAAATATTTGAAGGAAAACTGATACTGTGGCGAGAGTATATTCCATAGCCTCCCAGAAGTCTAACCTGATAGTTTGTGATTTCTTTCTCGGGTGATACATGAAAAGTTACATTTTCTCCAACAACCCAAACATGGTGGCTCAAGCCACAACCAATTTTCGGCGGAAACGATCGCGATCACAGACACAATGTGCCAGCGGGTTTTCAATTAACTGAGAGTGTTTCTGTCGAGGTGGTGCTGATTGTTAATAATCAAGCACTTTTCTTTCTACAATGAAAATCGAAAAACTTACCAAAAACATGTGCGATTATTGCACGACAATGCTCCCGTCCAAACTGCCGCCATTTCACATGCTGCCATCCGCAAATGCAGCTTTCAAGAATTCGGATATGGCTCCTTGTGATTTTTCCTTGTTTTCTAATTTAAAAAAAGACCTTAGGGGACGTAGTTTTAAGAATAACAGTGAGTTGCAAGCAGCTGTTATAGAACATTTTGATGGAAAAACTTAAAAGATTATTTTTACAAGGGTGTCGAATTGTTAATTAATCGTTGTAATAAATGTATAGAAGTTTGGGCAGATTACATTCAAAAATAAAAATTCTTATATTGTTCCAAGTTTCTCTTTTGTATATCAGGCCGAGAATTTATGGTGCCTACCTCGTACATATTCATTTATCTTTTGTATGACATTATTCTCTTTAAAATTATATGTAAGTGAATTAAGAGTCCGTTTCTATAGCAATGTAATAAACATAATTATTAAAACTAATTATTTATAATCCTACGTATTTACATATAATTATGGGTAATTATATAATTTATGAATTTTACTAAACTACATTATATACAACAAAGTCACTAATTATTCACAGCGTGCTTATTGTTATTATAATAGAATTAGTAACAAAAATCCTAATAAGCATTGTTATTTTTTATTCACTAGCCTTGGCCTGATATTCCTATTAGAAATAGCATAGTCAAGATTTTGTCTTGAAATATGAATGATATACATATATACACTACAATCCTTTTATATGCTACTGTAATTTACGGTAAGACCTTTCACTATATTATTTGATTTGCGTATTTGATATTATCCTAAACAGTATGTCTCCTATTTTAGATACATGATGATTCATTATTTAACAAAATATTTTGTGTTAGAAGTATTTCGATATCATTTGCAAAGAAAACATATTTTATTGTGAACTGCAAGAGGTTTAAAAATCATAATAGTGAGAGATAAATGGACTGAATTTCAATCCAAATGATATCTATCTATGGCACTATATTTGTTGGAGACAACAAGTGGTTCATAGACGCAAATTTATTTGAATATGTCCCAGTATAAAGATTATTAGGAACAAGTATACCGAAAAATTTAATTTATTGCCTAAGAAAGGAAAAACGAAAGAAAGAGGCGTATAGGAATATTAAATGAGGGTAATGTAATGCATCAGTTTAACTTAGATTTTATATGTTGAATATTTAGGAATTTGAATGTCGCAATTTTATAGTATATTATGTAAGATAAAAAGTCATTTGTTAAATGTAGGTTACACTTACAAGCCCTTGTGTCAGCTTCAAAGGATTTCCAAAGGCACGTCGATAAAGGCCTGCTATAACGGAGGGCATAAGAACCAGAGGACTATGAAATCAAAAGTTGGGAGCAATTATTTCAATTACATTAAACAATTAATCTTGATTTTTGTGAAACGAGTTTTTCTTTCTAATTAATTACATTAAACAAGTTTATGAAAAACATATAAAGTGTCTAACTCGTAGGCTTCCACGATTGTCGTTGATTACTTCTTGATTTCTGAGTTGCAACCATGTCTCGTCATCGTCTGGCGACGTTTCGTTCACTACTCTACATAGCATCTTCTGAAGGAACCTGGCTGATATTGAATCACTGGTTTATATTTATATAGTGTTATGGTTTAATGAAGTGTGTATGTTAGGTTAAGTTTGAAGTAAACACTTCCATGAGTGGTGTAAATAATATTCTTCGTCTCAATCCAGATTGTTGGTATGTTTTTAGTAGTCGATAGATTCAAGAATTTTACAACTATAGTAAAAGCAATCCTTGCGACCGGCGACCAGATCAAGTTTAGTACCACAAAAATCCTATGCCAAGATTTCCATTGCTATAGTCGCAAAATACGAAAATCTACCCGATTCAAAAACATCTTAACAATCTGAATCGGGACCAAAAATAGTATTTCCACCACTCTTGGAAATCACTCATTTAAGTTCAAGTGAACCGTACTTATGCACATTGGAGGGGGGAGACACTGTTATTGTTCTAGTCGCTCGTTCTTGAAGAATAAAAACTGCTCCAGTACTGAGTAAAAGATGGATAAGTACAGTATCCTTTAGATATCAACAACCATAACCTTCCAGCGTAAATTGACCACAAATGTCTTCCATATGCGAAGTCCACGACATATTCTGATCATTCGTAAACACAAACATTTTAGTTGCTTCCGCTATGTATCAATTTCCCAGATTTGATGGTACTTGAACATTTACGTTAATTTGCTTATTAGCAAAAAGTATAATCAATCTAATATCTTTTATAAAAGCACGCCAGCTTTAAGGGATAGTACACGATAGGTAGTTTCCTATATCATCCTCTATTACATAAGCTAACTCAATTGTATATAGGAAGAACAACAGAGCACCGATCCCTGCGACACACGCTCTCTTACAATCAGATTGTCAGATGCAGCTCTGTCTGACATCAGATGAAGTGTAAACCAGTCTGAAGAGTTTGCTCTTATGCCACACTCTTGCAACTTTCCCAGTAAAATGACATGGTCGATCAACGCAATCACACGCCATCGAGTAGCCTATAAACTTGCCCAAACTGATTAATTTGTTACCAAGGGCCTTAATAATGTTGATAATACTTTTACTTTCTATACAAGAAAAATTTTGACCTCGACATTTTCACAGATGACCACATTTTGGGGTAGTATGATACCAAAACGAGATTTTTGCAAACATCTATCTCTCTCTTTCATTCTATCCTTCTAGCAGTTTACTTTAGAAAAAAATATTAAATTTTGCCAATATTTCGTCAACTACCAAGTACTCAAAAGTTAATTCTTAAAGATAAAATACCGAGAGCTAAAATCGAATTTTTTTCCCGTGTATAATACACTATTTTTTTCTGTGGTGGGAAAAACGACGATTTAATATTGAAAAAAAAAACACGTTAATACTATACACGGTGGCCAGAAAAATGCGGACAAACGCCACGCAGGCCAAATCTTTGTTTAATTCTGAGTTGACAATCTTAATTGAAAAAAGTAGTACAGTGCTTTCTTAAGTCACACGAGCAGCTTAAAAGAATTGTAAATTTGGCAACACCTAATCAGACAAGTACTGTGGCAGTAATCATTTTATTATTTACTATAAATCAGGTAAATACGCAAATTAGCAAGAATTTTATGTTAACATGGATAACAATTTTATTCAAATTTAAAGATAATATGAAAAAATTATAACAACTGTTCAAATTGGTACCCATCAGTTTCCAGACATAATTCAAATCTTCGAGGAAGCGAATTCAAAACGCGCTGCAACATATCCGGGGTGATTAATCGAACTGCCGCCGTAATTTTATTAATTACATCCTCTTCGTTAGCTGGAGGCGTTGCATAGACCTTTTCCTTTAAAAACCCCCAAACGAAAAAGTCCAGAGGATTAAGATCGGGAGATCTTGCTGGCCATGCTATTGGACCGTTACGCCCTATCCACCGATTCGGAAAGTGTTCGTTTAACCAATCCCTGGAAATTCTGGCATTGTGAGCGGGTGCCCCGTCATGCATGTACAACATGTTGGGTCTCAAATTCAGTGGAATATTATCTAGTACTTCTTCTAAAACGTTAACGTACTCAATTCCATTTAGACGATTTGGAAGAAATATTGGTCCAACAACTCGGAGATTTAAAATCCCCAGCCAAACATTTACCGAAAATCTTCTCTGATGTCCAATTTCCCTTACTGTCTTGGGATTTTCGTCCGCCCAAAAATGAAAATTATGGCTATTAAAGACGCCATCTCTCGTAAACAAGCATTCGTCGCTCCAGAGAATATGCAATAAATAGTTCGGCTCTTCTTGAATCCTTTGTAAAACATTGTTACAAAACATTCTTCTGTGGACATTATCGTTCACATACAAAGGCTGCACTTTCCTTGCATGAAACGGATACAAAAGATTTTGAGATAGTGCTGAGTGCACTGTTGTTTTGCTACGAATATTCAGTTCCCGAGCTATTTGTCTTGTGCTGGCCGTCGGATCTTCGTAAACAGCATCCAATATTTGCTCTTCTAATTGAACTGTTCGACGCTCTCTAGGTCTACCGCTGTTACGATAATTCGGTATAAAGGTGTCAGTTTCTCTAAGTCGCTGATCCAATCTACGGAACGTGTTGGTGGATGGATGTCGCCGTTGATACCGTATTTGATATTGTATTTGATACCGTATTTGATATTCATCTTTTGCCAAGTTTGCATTTCCGTTGCAAAATCCGAATACCATATACATGTCGGCGTATTCTCCAAAGGTAAATAACATATTGTTCAGTATTTCAAACAGCACAAAATGTTTATCTTATTTCAACAGCCAAATGTCACATGAGAAACGTCAAAAATTGACAACTACTTATTACTTTTAAACAAGCAGCCTTACAGTACCACGTTGCCATATGTACTTTAATTTCAAAAAAGCCAATGAAGAAATGTTAAAAATGTAAACCATTGGTATTAATCGATTAGTTACATCAATGCATTTGAGATAATTCCATTTCTAAATTTCACCACAATGATTTTACATAGATAAATTTGACGAATTTTGCTAAATTTTAGCCGTACAACTTAATGTTTTATGGTCTCGTATGCCGTAAGGAAGGACCGTATAACTTTTTTGGATTAAGATTATCGCCTCAGAATTGAACAAAGAATCGTTCTACCTGGCGTTTGTCCGCATTTTTCTGGCCACCGTGTATATTAAAGTCAGAAAATCAATCGATGTGACATTTGAAACGACATTACACCTGCGTTGCTAAGGAAACCTGTAAAGTATTCAAATATCTGTCAATTTATCCGGGAAAAAAGTGACATTTTGTTACCTGTCAAAAAAGATAAAATGTCAAACTTTCTTCCCGTCACAGAAAAAAGGTATTTAAAAATTGAGGTGGAATAACTTTTATATAATAAAGTCGTGTGATGCCCGTGTGCCATACTGAAAGGCATGGAAGACATTAAATTTATAAAAGAAATACCACCTCAAACAGGTTGAAAAAATTAAAATCTTGTAAAGAAGGAGGCCCTTACCATTACAATACAGAAATTGATGTTGTAGACAGAACAGCAGGAACAAAAATGTCAAGTTGATCCGTATTTCTTGAACCAATATTTTACATTTTATTTAATGAGAAAACCAATTTTTTAAAAAAAATCACCATGTGTTTGTATGAATTGTCAAACAGAAAAGTCATTTAATACTCGTTACAGATTAAAATGTTCAAATCATGTATGTATACCATTACAAATATTAAGTATTATTTGTAACAATAATATGTTCTCAACATTATCAATAATATTTAAAAGTAATCCGTAAGTTTATTGAATAATTAACTATTCATGTTAATATTTAATTATACGCAACTACCTATTCCCTACTTAAAACGGGGACTACTTGCATAAATGAAACTAACGCCCGTACATATTTAACACTAATTAACGTTCCGTTTACAGGAGCTCGCGCACTAAGTTTCAAAAGAGAAACCTCTATATAATTTTCCGGATGCCTGTCGTTAGAATGACTTATAGTAAAATAATCACGACGTACGTACATGACACTTACAGAATTTAATAACAATCAATTGAAACGACAACGAGAACTGTATTACAGTAGATGTAGTCTCTTCAAAGCGTGAGCTTTAGGTAATTCTGTTTGATCATTTGATATTGTGTTAACCTTTGATCTTTCCTGTCGAAATTCTCGAAATAAACGACAAAATCGTGAATTAATTGCAATCTTCTCGTAAGCATAACTGCCATATTAAATAGGAAATCCCTTATTTCACGTAATTTCAAGTGCTGATAAGAAGTACGTAATTTCAAGTGCTGCTAAGTACGTACTGTGGTTATTTGGTTTTGGAGGCGTCAAATTAACTTCCAATATTTTACGATTGACAGCAATCTAAAGATCAAGTGAATGTTATGTGTCAATTTAATACCTTGTCTCTGAATAAAACGGATCTATTCAAATATTGCGCAAAAATCGTAGATCTTTTTAAAAGGTTTTATGATATTCACCATATTTTATAACATAACAACGCCGTAACTGAAACACACTCTCTTACGTTTTTGTTTTGGTTTACTATATCTGACTGTTATTAAATACAATATGTACATTTAAGTACGTCACGAACATTAGTCATCAGCAAACCACTAGTTTCTCAAACAAATCAGCGTCAAAGACTAATACATTTAAGTTGTCGGAAACACAGTTTTGAAAATGAGCAAATTGTTAACGTTGCAAACTTCAAAAATATAGAGGAACAGTAATTGTAATTCACATTTCCACTAACACTAAGTAAGATAAAGACAATAATTATAAACAATGTATTATAGGGATGGCAAAATCAACTGTATATCGCATAATTAAAGAATATAAAGACAAGATAAATAAGACCTCCTAAAAAACAAACGACAAGCATTCTGAACTTGGAAAAGTTGATGAGATTTTAAAAAATGTATGAAAAAATTTTCGGAAACAAAACACCATGTGTCAAAGTTATTGAACATTTTCTAAAGATATTTGAACATTCTGGCTCAACAAATAGTAACAGATAACATGGACAACATCGTGGTGTCTGATCGGAAGAAAATATTGCTGCAGCAAGGGCTAGTGTATAAGAAAATCAGAAAACGATTCGTAAACAAGCAGAATTGCAGAATATGGACTGAGGAAATTAAAAAAAATACTGGAGACTGCATCCACCAGACAAAAGGAATATGGTGTGGTATGGTATTGGGCGGAAATCTTTATTCATACTTACTTTTGCAGAATTAAGCTGGTAATGCGGTTACTGTGAATGAGCGTGCCTTTAATAGGGCGGTATCACTTGCCATACAGCGAATGAAACACTGAATAATCGAATAATTTCTCGAAGCGCTGACATTAATTAGCCATCTAAGTCGAGTGAGCTCGCACCACTAAATTATTTTCTTTTAAAGAAAAGAGTTCACTCTAACAATCCTCAAATAATTTCAGAGCTTCGAGTTAACATTACTCAGGCAGCTGGAGATATTGGGCATTGGGCAGAGTGTCTGCTAAAATGTTGTCCAAAGTTTTGAGAAAAGAATGTTAGCCCGTCAAAAAAGCGATAATATTATTTTTCAATATTAACCGCAACATTTATACTTCGTAAGTATTTTCTGCGTCTTATTATTAAATTAAATCAGAAGTACGAATTTGAACATCTGTATATGAGAAGGAACGTGGAAACAACGAGGTTTTAAGATGTGGTGGTGATATCAACCCCCGAAATCGATTCTACAAAAGAAGGTACAGATTTGAATCTCACATCTGTTCGGCACACTGAGCCACTTAATATCGACCGTTTTGTGTGAAACATGTTCAAACTTTCTTATATCGTAAACATAAGAAATACAAACATTTTTGAATAACTAGGATATGATAATTGTTTCACAAAGTTTCACCCTCACAGATGAACTCAAAGCATCTCCTTTTCAGGCCGGAAATAGCCGCCTTAATATATTTTAGAAATTGTTCTCCATATCTAAAATTTCACCATCAATGACAGATTCTTAACTTAATCAATAATCGGTATAAAATCGGTATCAATTTTATCAATAGTAATGGTAATAACATTTTTCAGTGAACAAACAGTTGAATTATCCACCAAAAAGACTTGATACTTACTAGGATTCAAATATAGTTTGTAATCCAAGGCAGATTCAAGAATAGAATGACGATAATTATTTTACTGCTTTATTCCTGTTTTATGCTCATTTCTGTCAAATAATCCATATCATCAGCATACGCATGAAAGCTGCAGTATTTAGTGTTTTTGAATAAATGTGAGGAAGAGATTGTAAACAACAAGGAGGTTTTCAATCAACTAATGATACACATAGTGTTCCACCGCTAAAAATGCAAGATTCACAAGAAAAGCTGATGACAACGGTGTTTTTGGATATCTAAGAAATATTAATGATTGTATACATGGAAAAAAGTTCCACGATAATAGGGGAACTTTTATACGGAACTTTTATACGGTCAGACTGTTGTCATCCGCCATAAAGCAAAAAGGTTCCATAACTGCGATCAAAAGATTGATAATGGCGGAATTAAAGAAAAACATTAAGTACTTGATACAACTAAGAAGTGCGACTTTGTAGAAATGGGACATCCACCCTACAGCACAGATTTTGCTGCTAGTGATTATTAGCTCTCTCCAAAATTAGGAAGCACTCTAGGGGATCAGTACCCAATGTAGTGTACTGAAATACCGTTATGACAAGGCAGATAAATTATTTAAATTTAAAACGTCTGTGGCGCTCCCAAAAATGTCCCCTCTTTGGGTGATAATTTTTTTTACACTAAATATAACAAAATAAGTTACGCCCTTACTTGTTCCAAACCCCTACCTGCCGTGCGAATTTGCCTTCTGCCAGGAAAAAGTACAACGTAGTCGTCCCCTAGCTCTGGGGTCGTGAGTTCCTAGGGATATTCAAAATGCGCTACTCCATTTAGTTCGGCAACATACAGTAATGGAGAACCTGCTGATATTACTAGTAAAACAGGACTACGGGAGAAGGGGACAAGGGAATTACAATGTTAAATTAAACGGTGACGTTAAAGAAATACAATATTCAAATTAGTAAAGAAAAAATCAGAAACTAACCTCTACTTTGCGTTATTTGACACTTATTTGACTGATTGTTCTTAGTAACAAAAAACTAAAATTAGCTTTGAAATGAAGTGTCACATCTTGGAATACGTAACCGTTTTTATCCCGCTAGAGGGAGCTAAAATCAAAAAGAGCGCAACCAACAATCACTTTGCTGAATTCTCCGTACAATTACCTTTTCAATGATGTATCGTATTTAGTAATTTGTATACTTGGGCGAGATAGGGGAATAAGGTTCAGTTTCACTCGGAATAGACCAACTCGTGTTTTGTCGGCTCTCGGGCACCGTATTATCTACCGGTTTTCCCGAAAACCGACAAAACACGAGTCGGTCTAGTCTGAGTGAAACTGAACCGTATTCCACTATCTCGCCCATGTATAGTACTTTCCCTATTTAAATTATAATGGTTAGCGTGATGGAGGGGAGGGGAATGACGTACCACAGTTGAAGATATCAAATCTACCTGTTTTTGCGTTTTTTCAAAAAGTTTTCTCCCTTGAGATATTCAATCTGTTCGTTTTCGGTGGGGCAGCCTGCATAAGATGTAATTATATCTTATAACACTCAAATTTGATTTATCATACGTCTGTTCATTTTGTCATTCTTAAAAATAACAACATATAGTATAAACTATTCTCTGAATCAATTTAATTATTGTACAGGAATGGAATAAAGTATACTAACTTAAAATTTAGCCGCTGGAGGCTTTGTATTTATATATACAAAGGCATTATGTATTTTGATCAACAGATGTGAATATTTGAAGCACCCTATAAATCTAATCAGGCAATACGATATGATGTACACGTATCTCGGGTGCGTCTTTAGTTTTTTCGCGTCAAAACTATCGAATTAAATGGACTAAAATAACATTTTTCTTGTTATACATAACATTGCCAATTCTACGATTTTTTTTTTAATTTTGGAATTTAGCAACTAATATAAACCACTTCATTATCGTTTTTTCGCATATAGGGAAATACAAGCATTTCTAGTGCGTAGTCGTATAATCTAATTCTAGTCTTTTAAATCAAAAAATGCTCTTACTTGTTCAGTTTTGATACATATGCTTTCATTCCAATACTCACATGCAATGTATGTAAATAAAGTATATGTGTAGTGAAAGCTCTCAAGCAATTAAGATTATACAATAATTAATTTTCATTAACTTTCGTTATTTCCAAACATTTTAGAAGCAGTATAACCAAAGATTAATTAGAGAGAACTTTGTTAGTATAACATATACGACAATAAGTGATGTAAATCTTATGAGTTTCAAAACAAATTTACATAAATATATAACAAAATTAAGAGGGTGTATCACGGCTTGAAATTTAGTTTGCTAATCGTCTTGAAATAAGTTTAAATCGATATACACACAAACATGCGTAATTAGAATTCCGAAAATATACAAATATACACGATTATAAGTCGTATTAAGAATACAACATATACAGAACTTAAAAAAAGTTTGTATTAACCAGGCGCAATAGAATTATAGTTTCCAAAATCTTAGTCAATTGAGCAGAGTTTTCTTTTATTCTGCTAGGATTTTGCGGAATATGCAATTAACTTCTGCTCCTGGCCGCTTCGGCCTAACTCCTCATAACTTTCTATAGATTTTACTGCCTCCATTTCCACTGGTTTCAGATTATATAGAGATTTTATCGCTTATTTTTTGCGTGGTAGGTTTTTATTCCATTAACCAAAAGATATCATTTTCTTTTGATATATGGTCGACAAGTTGTATGTATTTTAAATGGTCATCCAAGAAGTTTAACTATAACTTTCACTGTTTCAATTAAATTTGTTTGCAGTGAACAATTCTTTGATGTTGGTGTTTGTTGCCCTGGACTTCATTCTCAAAAGTTTTTGTAAGGCTAATATTTGATAGATTATTCTGTCTCAAAATATGATTTTTGCGCTGAATTAGGCTGCTACTTTCAGTTTTCTCTTATAATCGACTCGTGAAAGTAGTACTAGATTCTAGGTTTGAATTATAGTGTGGATGAATAAAACAAATTAAAGTATATCTTAATTTATTTTATTAAAATGTAATATAAATCGGAAACAATTACATGTAATCATAAAATATGTAACTGCTTAAAAGTTGTGATGAGATTATACTGTGTATTAATAAAACGTGGATACGTAAAGTTTTTTGGTGTTTTTAATTAAACACCATAAATAATATACTCCGCATTTACTTCTATAACATTAACAGATTAAATAGTGCATCATGTTATATGTAATTGATTTTGAAGACTTGGAACCTATATTTTACTACACATCTGGCAGAGAAAAAAAAACTTATGGTTGTAAATTGTACAATTATCAGCTTATAGCGTTATCTTAAAATATCGCTACGTGTAGTGCTGATGGTTCTGCTTAATAGTATTTCAATAATACTCAAAAAAGTCACAATTTAAAATAACAAATCATATAGCTATATGCTTCGCGCAACAAATATAAGCTTCAAAATGTATATAACAATACAGAATGCCAATAATAGAAGTAAAATTAGATTTACGATTATACTTTAAATAAAGAATTTTTCATTTATGAATAGTAAAAATAACAAAAAAACACGTAACAGAAATATTTTATCATCGCCATTATTCGCTATAATCGCATCTACTTGTTTGTGTATGGAATTTATAAAATCCGATACTACATATTGATCTAGATTTTCTTAATCTAAGATAATATTACACAATTCATCAAAGTTTCGAACAGCATTGACTACACAGTTTCTTAATTACTGAAGATCATCTTGAAGTGCTATCACGTTGGATTTTGGTGTAAATACGTTGGCTTAATTTCTTCCTAATATTACATTTGAATAATGAACTTCAAGAAGTAACCCAAACGCCCATATTATCACCAAAATGACCGCTTCTGATTACCTTATGCACATATCTATCACAATATGGTCAAAAAACTCTAACATATACACTAAGAGGTTATGGAAATATTTTTTCATTACTAATACAGCATCTTTATTTATAAATGCATTAACAAACTGAAGCCTTTACTATTTACTTAGACCAGGCAAGAAAAGTTTGTTTGGGGCTGAAATATATTTTAATTCATTTGTATTTAATCTTCTATGTATTCTTTGAATACTTTCAAGAAAATTCACGGCGTCTATATCATATTTTATATGAGATATTTATGAACAACTAGGTGAAGTTCTTTTTGAAACACGTCATAGTAAATGAAGATATTCTATTCTCTTCCATTCTTACCCCAATTCCACGTTTTCCTCAAGCACAAGTTTTGTATTTTTGCAAAAAAGCTACGGCGGATGAAAATCATACTGTAGTATCGCAGCAATATTTGAGGATATTGAGAAAGAACATACAAAAATGGCAACCAGACGAGTATTGGAAGGTATTTTTAAAAGTCCTTGTTTTTAATTCTTTGTTTCATTTCCAGTACAAATTTCCGTCAAATAATCATTGCGGCAGTAAGGGAATTGAAACTGCATCCTTTAGATGATATAGAAACAAATGCAATTGCGGTTTTTCACCAAATGCACAGATGTATAAATAAATAAATATTTTAATTGGCTTCTACTAAAACACATCGATCCACGCGAACATTCAATTTCAAGCTTCTTATTTCTGTGGAGATATTGGTATCTTTAATGTTCAGTCGCAAAATGTTTATTTTCCACAAAACTTTCGGGATACCTGTGAGGAAACGCACATTAAATTTCACTGCGATCATTCTGTATTGACAGGAGGGTAATATCCATTCAATATTCGGTAATTTTCGAACTCATTTCGGTACTTAATTTCCCTTTAGTACGTACTCGAGTTGCCCACACCAGAAACTCTCCGCTTCAATAATGCAAAGAAGGTCTCGCTATATTCTGCATCGCGCACAGTTCCCGAATTATGTTAATACATTCGTAAAACAGGTCTGAGAATTCAGAAAGTTATTACTGTAAGTCTGAAGTGTTGTACAAGAAGGGCATAAAGCGCCAATAATAGGGAACCGTATGATTCCAGGCAATTGGTAATTTCAACATCAAAGAACTTCGGAATACTGAAGATAATTAAGTTCGAATCTAATAGTGAAACTGGTGGAAGTTAATTATGAAATTGCTATATTCAGAAATAGTTTCAAACTGGCGAATCGCCATACTAGTAATATTAATTTCTTAACAAAACATAATTATTAGACTGACACCAGTGCATACATTATAGTGTATATTCAGGGTCTATTGTTTAACCATTGCCTGGTGGATTAATATATTTTCATTTCTGCATGATAATATGTATATATATTTTACAATCTAGAACACATCTTGTACATTATATTATTCCATGGAGGAATAAACTAATTTAGTTACAGCGATTTGATTAAATTAATAAAGTATATAATCAATAAACCGTATTTTATTGCCATAACCACCAATTTCGTCAATTAGTTAAAAAATCTGTGTGTTATTTATATACCCTGTGTATCGCCAAATGGAATAAATTCGATAATAAATAATTGGGGGCGTGTTCGAAAAAACGCTCGAACATATCGATTGGTATTTTTAGTTGTGCATTTTTTTCAACGGAATCTTTGTATACATGGTGGCCAATACAATTTTTTTTTAGTTTTAGATACAACACCCTGTATATTATTCAATTTTTGGATTTGTCAGAAGATTCTAGACATATTTCATGTACAATTTCCTATACCTATCTTCAAATTTTTCGGAAATAATAAGTGTTTTCAGATTTATTGCAAAAATTAACATTAGAGAAAGAAAACTATTGGATTACATAAATTCGCTACAACACACTCAAAAACTAATAAGTAATCTGTTTATTTCTTGATAATGTAAAAAACAAAAAAAAATATTAATGTCAATGTAAATGTCCTATATGCTCGCCGCGCACGTCTTGGCAACATCCTAATCTTAAATAGAAATATGTATCTTCTAAGGTTACTCAACATCTCAAGCGTGACCAATCTACTCGCAAGCGTTATTCGTCTTCTTAAGTGAGTTAAGTCGAGAAGTTTAGTTGTGTATACAATGCTTTTGACATATCCCCATAAGAAGAAGTGTAATGACGTCAGATCAGGGGATCGCGCTGGCTATTAAATCGATCCTCGCCTCACTATCCATTGATTTGGAAATATTCAGTTGACGTACTGCCGGAAATTGATTTGGTAATGGGGCGCTGCTCCAGCTTGCTCAAACCATATCATATTCGCTAGAACTTGTGGGTTTGCTGGATAAGGATATAAGTTTGTGAAAGTTAGCACGATATTATTTTGGAGTAGTGCTAAATAATTATCGCCATTCAAATTGCCATCAATGAAAAAGGAGCCTATGATATTATCCAACAATTCCTGCCCAAACATTAACTTTTACAGGGTATTGCGTATATTCATCTCATCCAGTGAGGATTTTCCCTCGACCAATAGCAGCAATTTTGACGATTAGCATGACCGCATCTCATCATATTGTTATCTAATATTGCTATCATTTGTTCACAAAAATACGTTCTCCTATCAAAATCGTCTACCAAAAGCTCCTGAGTTAGTATCATTTTATAGGGATGAATTTATTTTCTTTTAATGTTCGAATAATCGATGAATGACTACCATAGAACACTGTGCCTACTTGTCGACTAGAAGTATGTGGGTTCTCCTTAAACTCAAGTATAATATCCAATTTGTTATCACTTATTGCTTTGGCAGCTGCTTTTTTTATCTGCCTTACATGTCCAAGCTCGCGAAACTACTTTTCTATTTTACTAATTGTCCCTTGGGATATAGGCGGCAAATTTGGAAATTTTTCATGAAATAAGCGAGCAACTTCCATTTGTGTCCGTGTGTTATCTTCATAACCAATCATCTGTAGAATTGTTATTTTGTGCATTTCTGTTAAATGAACAATTTTTCTGATATGCAGTTAACGAAATTCAAACGACTATAATACTGACAACCAAACTGCAGGCAGACAACAATTTGCTAAGACCATGGCAGGCGTTTTAAACAAAAGTACACAAAAGTAGTTACAGTTTTTATTTATTTTATATCGGTAAAAAGGAATGTTTTTTTTTTACATTATCAAAAAATAAACAGATTTCTTATAAGTTTTTGAGTGTGTTGTAGCGAATTTCTGTAGTCAAATAATTTCCTTTCTTTAATGTTAATTTTTGCAATAAATCTGAAAACACTTAATATTTCTGAAAGAGTTGAAGATAGGTATAGGAAACTGTAGGTACATGAAATATGTCTAGAATTCTAAAGGATCCAAAAATTGAACAATATACAGGATGTTGCATTTAAAATAAAAAAGTTGGTATTGGCCTATGTTAAATGACACACCATGTATAAAAAGTTTTTGTTGAGAAAAATGCACAACTAAAACTACCAATTGACGTGTCCGAGTGTTTTTTAAAACATGCCCTCTTTTATGTATTATCGAATTTATTCCATTTGGCTGATGCAAAGGGTATAAAAGTATTGCTCACGTCAACAAAATATTAATGAAATCCATTAACAACAATTATTGTATTTGTTGCCAGTTCTCTATGTTTATTAATAACTTTTATATATTCTAGAGAATATCCTTTATTGTCGCTATTAAATGTATATACTTATACTAAAACGCACGAAACATTCCACTTTTGGCATCAAAATCCATAAAGTAATAGTTTTCGTACTTCTATATGAGCATTATGACTGACGAATAAAATTTACGGTTTGTGAAGTTTACTACAACGGAACGCTGTAAATCTACTGTCATATGATTCACTAGCGAAGTGTAAACGCAGTTTCATGTACGCCAACATCCGATGTTAATATTACTTGTAAAATTAGTTGAAATAAAGCCAGGCATTATTATTTTTGATTATTATTAACCATTAAAATAATCCTGTAATTAATTTTATTTACATGTAATATATTCTACATTAAAATTAGTAATGTATAACGTAATTAATAATAATTTCGTTGTTATGAGATTGGCCCGTCACTATTTTTCGTTTATGACGAAAGTAGATTGTTACGTGTGTTTTATATGTATGTATACATCATACATATATTTATATAGGTGTTTAAATTTTAATTGTCTTTTGGCTACGATTTCCTTAATAATTTCATTATTACTTACTAACAAACAAAACTATACAATTATTAATTTCTTCTTTATAAAACTTAGTTGCTCATTAATTCTAATCACTTTTGAAAAATGTTAATAATACATATACTTTTCACAATTTTTCAAATATAATATTGGAATTCGGAGTATTGGTTTCCAGTTAAAATAACTGACTTATGAAAATCAAATTTATTTCAAATTCAATATATATATTTATAATATAGTGTAATATTTGCTGTCAAGATACTTGTCAATATATATATATATATAAAGAAAAGAAATATTGCGGATTATAGAATAATAAAGTATAGAATTTCATGGGGTAACTCCGCTCAAAATGCAACTGCGGACACGTGTTTCGAACTACTTGGTTCTCGTCAGCGCAGTGTAGCCAAGGAATAGGATGGGATAACCTTGGAGCTGAAAAACATCAATCAGAGACATACACAAGGGACAGCCTACCAATTGAGGCTTCAGCTAGAGTGTCCTCGATACTGAGAATGAATCTAACGTCGCCGCGAGGTAGACATTGTCCACCTGCAAGCCATCTGAACCCACAGGAAATTCTATACTTTATTATTCTATAATCCGCAATATTTCTTTTCTTTATTGTTATCCTGTGGGTTCAGATGGCTTGCAGGTGGACAATGTCTACCTCGCGGCGACGTTAGATTCATTCTCAGTATCGAGGACACTCTAGCTGAAGCCTCAATTGGTAGGCTGTCCCTTGTGTATGTCTCTGATTGATATTTTTCAGCTCCAAGGTTATCCCATCCTATTCCTTGGCTACACTGCGCTGACGAGAACCAAGTAGTTCGAAACACGTGTCCGCAGTTGCATTTTGAGCGGAGTTACCCCATGAAATTCTATACTTTATTATATATATATATATATATCTCGTATATAAAAAAAATTCGTTAATATTTCAACGTTTCAATTTTTAGTTAATTGAGAAAAATTATATCTATATTGTCGAAACGGTTTAATGTCGCTAACAACGAAAACAATGTTTTACCAAAAATATAGGAAAGAACACCAAAGTTTAAAATTGAAGCTTACTCTGAACTATAAAAACTTTAGAACAAAAAATGTATAAAATATGGAATATCATAATCTGTTACTAACATCACACCAACTGTATTTTGCTGCATTAATTTCCATTTCCATTCCATAAATGTACATTTTTTTCTCGAAACGGTCTTGAAAAGTGAAATTTAAAACCAAGTAATAAAAAAAAAACAATAATTTTTCAATCAATCTTTTCCAAGAAACGGATAGAAGTTAGTGCCTCATGCATCATCATCAAGGAATCTGGTGGAAATCAGTTTCGTATATACTTATCTAATAGGCTCTCAACATACATAACGATATATACCTGCAAAACCAAGTTGGTTTAATTTTAAAGTGACTTCTTCCTAATTGTATTCCCCGTAATCACGAAATAGCACTCACACTGAATACAAAACTTGATGTCATAGATTCGGTAAGTGATCATCTCCTTCTAACTCAAAAAGAGAAAAACCCTAATAGCAGTAAATTCAAGCAAAATATATAGCTCTCACTTTGACAAAACTGTATAAGACTCCAAGGTTAGTACAATTACAACCTGTCCTGTTCCTTACGCTTTAGTACATTACTGTGTGGATAGAGCTTACAACTATTAAGCTAGTCGTCCACTGCATACGAGGCTGTGCTGTGCAGTACTGTGCTATGCTGTGCGGTACTGTGCTATGCTGTGCGAGTTTCTTCGAGAACGTGGTGCGACAGTCCATTGCTACTGTGCATTTGTAAGCGAATTTGCTCTGTTTACGCTGTTTTCAAGTACAGAAATAAAATCAAAGGATTCTGAAAGCGAATGACAAGGGTAATTTCATTTTTATAAATATGGTAAATACAAGAAAACACAGATTTTGAATTGCACGTCATATATTAGAAAGAAATATATTTGGCGAATATAGCATTTTAATATTTAGTCCGCACCAAGCTGACTCAACAGCACACCGGTTCATTTCTCCGCACAGTTTACAATCAGTGGACGTTGGCCTATTTAAAACATACACGCTCACAAGCACATGCTGAAGACACCGCACAGCACAGCCTCGCATACAGTGGACGCCAGGCTTAAGACATCACTCAGCAAGCTTCGTATACCTTAAAAAAACGTTACTCTGGGTGAGACTTTCGAAAAAATTATAATCTTTTTTTTCAAAATGCATCATTTTTTATAGCGACAAGAGAACTGTGGTTAATTTGTCATATTTGATTTGAGTGTTACACCATAATGAAAGAACAACTAAAATAACTTATATTTCATGCTGGTGATCAATCTCCTAACACAAAAAGAAAAAAATCCCTAACCGCAGTAAACACAAACAAAATACATACCTACTTCGACAATTAAGTTGCTATCTTCAGTAGTAACCTATGAAAAGTAAAACCTGTTCTAAACAAGTGTGCCTTTTTGCCACGGAAAACCATCCAATACACCTTTCACAGAATTTCCTGTTTCATTGCGTATATAGCTTTAAATTTATTGTGCTTAGATATTGCCCCTTGTGTTGCATATTTTGGCCACAGTCTCTACCATTTTCGATCTTTTAGCATGCCAACCTCATGCAAGCAGTAAAGAAAATATTGCAAAAGTAAGTGACAGTACTACTAAGAATCTAAATCTATATAAAGACTTGGACAATCATCCATGTAAATTTCTGTTTACTTTTGAATATAAGTTTGCCTCGTAAGTTCAATTTAGTATGGCCTTACGTGACTTTGAGATGACTCTTAGCTAAGTTCAATCATCAGCTTCTTTTTCAAAATAAAAATGAAGCTATGATAGTTAAAGGCTAGTTTCGTGGTTTTCATTAGATACAACCTACATATTTTGTTTATAATAAAATAAAGCTATATATAGAAGATGGTTTTTGCTGAAAATTTACAAATTTGTAAATAATTGATCTTATGCATGATCATCTTGATCTAATACCAATTCAAATATCGACGTGTTTAAAACTTCTCGGAAGTAAACTTATAAACTAATAATTTCGTCCAACGAACGGCTATTTATCTAGGTTACATATATGTCCATATAATGTTATTTCAAATATAGAATATGGTCTTCAAAATTTATTAAGATAACACAATAATCGATCATTTTATATTAGAGCTCATATTAATCAATTTAATGTACCTATTACAATATTTAAAATTGAAACTAAATATTATCAAGCGAAATTTAATTTACGTAATAAATTAATTTTCATCCACTCCTGTTATTATAAATTACGCAGTTGCTCAAGAGTTCGCAAACATATATTACATATTAAACATAAACATTTTTATTCGTAACTTCCCAAGATCTATTTTATAAACCTGACATAATTCATTTCATACAAGAAATTAATTGTTGTAGCAAGATATCAACCCTCCAAGTTTATTACAATATATTGTACCTGAGTTTCTGTTAAACATACGTGTTAGAAAGGACAAGTAATTTTAAACCTTTGTTAGTATAGGACAGACATGTTACAACTTAATTACAATTTTGAATAACTCTATATACCTACCACTTCATAAAAACAGGTACTTACAAATTACATTACAATACACGTTAATGTTCAGCATAGTTTTAAAATAACTGCTAACGTTTAATGACATCAGGTATGTAATGTTCTTAAATAATATTTACCAGAGTATTTTCAACAGATGGATTACCATTTACAATGATTCGACTTTCCTATCTATATACGCATATATAAAACGCATCCTAACAAATATACTTTAAATTTTATAAACTCCATTATCAAAAATAGAATAAATAAATTGTATAATAATAATAGAAATAATAATGAAATTCTAGATCATATATTAAGATAAAGATTACTTTCATAAACAAACACATGTAGTATACAAAATTCCATGTGGAGATTGTAATGGCGTATATATAGGTATGTAGAACAAAGCAATATTTATCAGATCGACTAAATGGCCACAGATAAGTAAAAAAAAACGTTAATGCTTTAAAAAAGCATAACCTTAAATTCGATGAACCCAAATTTTATGTAAGGTTCAAAACTATAAAACTAGAAATATTCTGGAACTAATACAAATAAAGAAACATGATAATGTTGTATATGACCGAAACAAAATTCAAAATTTAGCAATAGCCTTACCAATTCAATAAGGTATTACAATGACATCGAACGTCACTACATGGCAGATAATGCCGACCTATGTGTTAAATGACAACCGAGCAGCAAAACATAGAAAGATAAAAACGCAAAATTGTGTAGCTAAAAGTAAAAATGTATATTTTTACTTATAGAGCAGCCACTATCATCCATGATCACTACCAGAGATACTTGATTATTCAAGGACGACATCTAACTTCATCACATTATGGCAAATAAGGTTGACTTATCTGTTAAATGACACACGAGTTACAAAACAAATATGATGCAAAACATGCAATTGTCTAAATCAAAAGTGAAATGAAGACTACTATGTTTTAGGCAGAGGTAGCCATTTTTTGTATTCCACATTTATTTGTTGTCGTCAGCACAACACAGTCAGGAAGGGTGTGTTGTTTAAATGTGTGTATTATAAAGTCTTTCCTTTAAAATCAAAAGCAAATAAAACCATTAAATTATTCGTAGTATATATACTCAAAAAAAATATAAATGAAAGATATATATCATCATGATGCGGAGGCTTCTTTTTAGATGTCTTTCCTGATAGATCAATAATCTCCACATGAATGATAGTGGATCGCTGCTGTGCACCTAAATATCTATATTTTCATTTTTAATTACACAATTTCATGTTTTTAGCTTTCTCAAATTAATTAAAGTAAAATAAATCTCTTAATCTACTAGTCAAAAACTAATCAATTACCAAATTTATAATTGGAATAGTAAACTATACTTTTATGTTTAATAAAAGTATTAAGTGATGTATATAAAATAGAATACTCTAACAAAATAACCTCAAATTCTTTTAATACACTCTCTATGTTATATAGAGTAAAATCAATATCTGATTTAAATTGCCATAAAGAAAATTCGCATTTAAAATCTTTATAATTTCACTTAACGTTTTCCTTCTTGTTGTAAATAAGGTATGGTCCTTTTCATACAATCATCGGTTAAGGATAACAATGAGATTTCATTAGAAATCCGTTCCATACAGGATTCGAAATACAAGCTAATTCATCCAACAAGACTTGTTAAATTTTGTGAACTCGTACTTGCTTCTTCTCTTCCGAGTAAGTATTTTCTTATATGGTTTATCAGCGCATAATTCAATTTCTAATTTTCAGGTAACATCAATGTAATTACAGCATACCATGTCCTGTTCAATTCCTCCATCAAGATTGGTAATATTTGCAAGCACGTTCTGGATTTCTTCTTTTCCGGGTAAAATGTTTTCTTAAATGGTTTATCAACTTATAAAATCAGATTCCTTTATTTCCAGGTAACATCAGGCAAATTTCAGGCCAATATCAACTCCTACCAGTTCAAAAATAGGAATTTCACAATGATATCGTAAATACTTAGAAAATGATGTGAAATCATATTGTAAGGTATTCATAATTTTAATACACAGTTTTCAACAATAAACTCTTCTTTTTTTTTAAATATCTATTCTTTTCACACTAATTTGTTGTTATTTTTAAAATCAATAAACAATCCTCTTTTTTTCTCGGTATCTAGGGTTCTCTCATTAATTTTACCGCCTTAGGTGATTCAATGTTCCCATAAAGTTATTCATGCAGTCGGATAAGTTGCCTATTTTTATGATAACTAATTTTGATTACATTGACTTTAAGATGTATATTATTTTGTTGAATTTACTACTCTTTCATTAAGTTTGAGGTTACAATATGTATTCGTTTAGTAATGAACTATCTTTTTACATATCTATCCTATCTAAATAAGTTATTCCATTTTATATACCGAGGTCGTCATATTTTAATTTCTGATAGGAAAGTGGTAAGAGGAAAAGAGCGCGACGAATTAAACTAAAGATAGACATAAGCGAGGCTGCCACACTGGACATTTGTAAGGCGTGGGGGTCGCCCGCCACTCCGTTGCTCTCCCTCCACTGTTAGCAATCAGGCATCGCTGTATATGAGAAGATCATCTTCTGCATATGATAGAAGTGCAAACCGAAATTAAAATTTGACGCTTACGGTATATACGCTTTCCAAACAGGCCTTTACCACATCACAAAACAATTATAAGTCTGTGTGGAAATCTCAGAAATTACGATAGCTTCAAAAAACAAAAACAATTAAGGCAGAAAAGAGTAAGAGATGATGACATTACGGCAGCGGTACAACAAACAGTAAATAATAATCCACATACATCATCACGGCAATTAAAAGAAGAGCATGATCTACCTGTAACCTCTTGCCCTAGGATTCTAAAAGAAAATAAATACTTTCCGTATGAAGTTCATTTAGTGCACCATTTAAGAATAAGAGATAATCCACCCAGACTCGATTTTCTGGCAGAATTTTCTGTAATGTTAGCGAAAAACAACAACTTTATGAATCAGATCATGTGGAGTGACGAATGTCATTTTCACAAAAATGGTACTTTAATTAAGCATAATGCTCAATATTGGTCAGAAGATAATCCTAGGTGAATAAGGCAAACAAGAAATCAAACAGTATTTGGCGTTAACGTTTGGTGTGGAATTTTAAACGGATATACATATCTTAGGCCCCTACTTTTATCATGAAATATTAACTGGTGTCCGCTACTTACATTTCCTGCAAAATTAGTTACCACTACTTTTGGAAGATGTACGTATAGAGCTGCTAATTAATATGTGGTTACATCAACCTGCTCATAATGCCAACATAGTTACTGACTATTTTAATCAAACGTTCCCACGTCGTTGAATTGGTACTAATGGCGTCCTTAGTTGGCCGGTTCGTTCGCTGGATCTAACCCCGTTAGATTTCTTTTGTGGGTTTACTTGAAAGTTGAAGTTTACAAGGAACCCATAACAGATATGGGCGACCTTTACAATAGGATTTATGCAAGTGTTCAAAAAATTAGTACTACAAATATATTGTTAAATGTTTGCGGAAGAGAACTAATAAGGCGATATACGTTATGTAGCAATCAAGAAGGCAACAATTTTGAACATCTTCGTTAGTTATATTTGATGTAAGTATTTAAACGAAATAAAGACAAAAATAGGAATTACTTTTACTTTATTTAAACACGAATATCTATGAAACCGTTAAATTTTGGAAACTAACACAAATAATATAATTAACATTAATTTTAATACTCTTTCAAATAAAAGACAAATGAAGATTGTGGCGATCAAAAAACTTCTTTTCATCGCAGCGCCATCTATATCGTCACATAATAAAACACATTTGTGAAAGCAAACTAGAGTCAATCACATTCTTTAGTAACAACTATTTACGTTTCCGAGATATTTGACCTGCGAGTTTTAAGTGGTACACCCTGTATATATATAACATTATTTGGAAAATGTCCCGTCGATTTATGAATTTAGTATATCAAACATAGGAATAAGAATTAAACTGTAGTTAATCAGACCGTCAAGAGATATTTCTCATATCAGGATTCAGCGGGAAAATAAGATTTCTTTTAAAATGCTTCCAATAGGTACACACGTTCTCGATAAAAACAGAAATGCCAAGTTCTTTGTTCGCAAAAATAACTCGTCGACTTTAAAAACTACAACAAATCGCAACTGTCAAATGCATCCCGCACTTTTGTATCATTGTTGCAGTATATAGTATGCCAATAAACTTTTACCACTTATCATTTCTTCCTCTACGGTTCACGATATTCCCAACAATATTTCTTTCGGAAAAATCCTTTTTTCGCCCCGCTGTTTCGAAACTAAACTCTTGACTTCCATATCACCCGCCTATATATATATAAAAAGATTTGAAATATCCATTTTCAAAAAGTAAGCCGACGTTCGCTGAACAACATTACTTCGGCAGCCATTGTTGCATCGGAATATTTCAACACGGACGTTGATAAATAAGCCGATCTCAGATGAAGGACTGCCCAAATATATGTGCCAATTTTGTTCGAGTCGCTGCCGGCTAGATGGTTCTGATAAATTTCTTTGCGTGGAGCTTTCGCACAAAATGCCGTTACATACAAAAATCGAGATATTCCGAACATCCGAACAGCATACACTGCAAACTGCATTCGACGCTTCCAGCTTCGGTTCAATTTTTATAAGTGGACCGCGTGAATGGAGAAATGGAAATTGAACGCAAATATATATATATATATATATATAATATAGGTGCATGCCACGGCGATGCAGGGTAAAGCAAATTCTCGGAAAAACGAGGAAAGTCAAAATTCCAAGATATGAAATTCATAAAATCTAATTTGAAGTATACGGTATATATTACTATAGAACCGATAACTTCATCAAATTTACTAGAGAAAATTGTCATCTATAACCTACAAATTAATCAGCCGTGCCTACGAGCAATAAATCACTCACGGTTGATACACGACACGTCATCTTCGGCCAAATGATATTATAAAATGTGTTAGATTTTACTTGTCACAGCAAATATCTCGGCTATTGTATGAATGATTAAACATGACAAATAACATTGTTATTACATTATTTATTCTTAATAATGTGAAAATCGGAAAAACAATTTAACATCAAATAGGTTAAAGGAAATATATGTAGTAATTTAATTGGAACGTGCCCAATATTATTATATATTCTCAATCTTTGCAGGGTGTTACAATTTTTACATTCTCTGGAATTTTGAAATTATTTGGAAATATTATAAATTTTATTTCGCCCGAAAACTAATTTGTACATTAATTTTTGGCCGCCCTTGTACTTGTTAACCTATATATTGGGGTTTTGTTATGCAATTTATTTTGTAAGAAGTAAATCTCCTTTATTTCTGGAAGTTGAAGTTGGAGTACCTATATATTTAATTTTCTCGATTTTGTTCATTTATTCCTGGTGTGTTTAATTAAACTTTTATTATAAAAATAACAAGATATTCTTAATTGGGTGTACTTCTTTACCGATGTTCCGATGCAATACGGTGTACTGTACTGTACTATTTGTTGATAGATGTCTGCAGGTGTCCGTTATTATTCAAAATACATGGTGAATGTATATTTCTAGACTTGTATAACTATTAACTATATGAATTCTTCTTTGTGTAAGCTCAATTGTCAATTAATTATTATTTGTTTGCGTTTTTCTCCATACATAATTAATTTACCTTTAATTTCTTAGGTTAATATTTCAAACCTACTTCATTTGTTTTTTCTTGGTTTACAATTTTTATTGCGTACCTAAGGCGTTCTTCCTTTTTAGCGTTAACTGTTATACAATTTAGATCGCAAAAGCAAAACGTTGAGAGATTGCAAATTCTCTTGCAAATATTTGATATGTACCGTTGTTTTCCCCTTACATTTGGGATGATCACTGCAGGTGGATAATTTGTTGGTTCATTGCAATCGATTTTTAGTGCTTGCTCGTATTACTGATTGCAATCTTATCTTCTGCATTGCTTTTGGTAAGTGTTACACATGTTTTTTACTTTCTTATACGTAGTATAAGGAAGTATTGTGATGAAAATTTTCGACCTCGAGATTTTTACAGATGTCCACGTTTTGAGGTCCCCTGATACCGAAAAAGTGGTTTTTAAAAAATGTCTGTGCTTGTGCGTGTGTGTCTGTGTGTCTGTCTGTCTGTCTGTCTGTGACCACGATAGCGGTCAAACCGCTACAGATATCAATTCCAAATTTTGTATTTACGAATATAATCTCCCTCTTGAGAACTGACTAGATTTTGAGCAAATCGGCAGACAGGAAGTTAAAGTTTACTTCAGTGAAAAAATCGAATTTTGCAAATATTTCGTTAATTACTAAGTTTAAACAAATTTATAAAGAATTCAAATGTACTCAAAATTAAATTTGAGAAAAATTGTATTATTAAAGTTTTTCGAAATTCCTACCGGAAGTAGGTATTTTACTCTTATCGAAAATCAGTTTTTTGCGAATATCTCGCAAGTCATGCTTTCTAGGCAGGTACATTAGGAGTATAAAAGTATTTAGAACGTACTTTTAAATATATTTTGTACAAAAAAAATTTCAAAATTCAGACCGGAAGTACGGAAGTTATGCATTCTATATAGATTTATTAAGAGTACAAAAGTATTTAAAACTGGATTTGCAATATTTTTTGTATATACGAAATTTCAAAATTTGGACCGGAAGTAGCACTTTTACTCTTAGCGAGGAGCACTTTTTTGATAATATCTTGCAAAGTATGCATTCTATAGCGATTTATTAAGAGAATGATAGTACTTAGAATAGGATTTTGAATAAGTTTTGTATTAAAAAAATTCTTAAAATTGTACAGTTTGAAACGCTCATACGTATAAGAAAGACGTGTGGTGGCCACACCTCATTTTTTTGGTGGATTCCGTTTGTTTTATTTTTTGTTAATTATGGGTCTTGCCCGTCTTCGTTTATAAACTTGTGTCGGGAGTTGACTTGCCACATCGATTTATTGCCCATTTGCCGAAAATGTTGTCATTTCAGGCCACGCCTTTGAAGTTAGACCGGTCCACGTGGAAATTTATACTACATTTGCCAGTTGTTTAATGTGTATCTCACCAAGGTATTTGTAAACATTTTGATTGGTTGTTCATCGTGAGTGCTTCGTGAAACGTTGTACGATATTTTTCATGTAAATCTCGAATTTAATTTGTTAATTGTTACTGAAGGAACGTCAACTTTATTTTTGTACTTAATTTGAAATATACATACTTCCTTTATCAGTAAGATTAACCCATGTAAATTGAATTTTGGATTCTTGTGATTCTTTTTTTAAAGAGACCTGTCATAGATATAGCTTTCAAAATTTATTCTGTTAAGAGACAGTTTCTGTATGTCTTTTGCCTCTAATTTATTTTGTAACGTATTATACAACGTGTATCCTTAGATTATGTAACCTTTTACAACACACTCTGAGTATTTTTAATAACTTTTATTTCTTAATCGCTTGTTGATATACAGTGTATCTTAGTTTCATTTTACCATAAGGTATTTAAACGATCGTACTAGTATTTATTATCTAGAATCTAGAGTATTGCTTCAAATATAATTTTAAGTAGTTTTTTATAACGTTTGACTATTCCCAGTTATAAAGGTGACTCGTTGGTCAAACATTTATGTAAAACCTTCCCTTGTCTCGTATTATTTATTTAGACTTTGTTTTTATATATCAATTTTAGAACACTTATGTGCTCATTTAATTCAATCTCTTCACACGTCCTATTGTTAATTCTGTTCAACCTTTTTTTTTACTGTCAATTTACGTTTCCTTTTTAATTTAAGGTGCTTATATTCAATATTTTCAATTCAGTTGTAGATCACATATCTAATTAAATTTAACTTTAACCTTATTTTAGTGTTATATCATTGAATATTTTGAATTTACTTATTCAGATTAATATTTTCATTTCACTCTTTAATTACTTGTGTTTCTGTTACCTGGAAGGTTTAGTAGCTGGGTAGGGACTTTTCCTTCAATAAATTGTTATTGTTTCTGATTTATTTTGGCGTTTACTGGTTTTACCATCAATTGCTTACCTCATTTAAATGTAACTTGTTTGCCTCTCGAACCAAGACGTACTTTTTGAAGGCCAATGTTCAATAGAGAGTGGCACCCTGATCATTTGTCTAGCGTTTCGGTTAGTTTAACCCACCGCCCTTCTGCAAATGAAAAGCAGCAGTTGGTTATATCAATTTTAACCATCAATACGTGAGGGAAGGGATATTGACAGGTAAGGCATTGTGGAAGAGTGTAGCTTGTTTGTTCTGTTTAGTTTTTTGGCATTAGCCATCTGCTACTAAATTATGTCATTTAACGTTAAATCTTTTTATCCTAGCACTACCCATACAAAACAATGACACTAGTGACAAGAAACAACAACAACAAACAAGATGGATAGTTAAATGGTGGTGCTATACTTGCTAGGCCCTTATAAAAATTTGAATGAGGGTGTAGCAGGGGGTAATTCACGTGTACTTATCTCATTAATTACTTTTTCCTCATTTTTTTTTAATGACAATAAAATTAACCTCCTATCAGAATCACCAACTCCTAAACTATGAATGACTTTAATTTTGTAGGGGGTCATTTCATGTGTTTTTTTTTTTTTTTTTGGAAGGGAAAATATTTTGTGGCAACTTATTCCTACACCGAGTACTGCTTCACGTATTGACTTTCTTGGATGTGGTCTAAAATATTCAGGTGTAGTAATATCTTCAACATTTGTTACACGTTCATTTCTTGATCTACGCATTTAAGCACTAAAACTTCCGTGTCTTTGTAAATTAGTTTAACCCTTGCAAACAATATGCGAGGATGTGGCTGCATTGCATCTAATATACGCTCTGAACAAATCGATTTTACTTTCTTATTCGTAGTATAAGGAAGTATTGTGATGAAAAAAAATTTCGACCTCGAGATTTTTGCAGATGTCCACGTTTTGAGGTCCCCTGATACCAAAAAAAGTGGATTTCAAAAAATGTGAAGTGTGTCTGTCTGTCTGTGTGTGAGTGTGTGTCTCTCCCTCTATGTGTGTGACCACGATGGCGGTAACACCGCTGTATATATCAATTCCAAATTTTGTATTTACGTGTATAATCTCCCTCTTGAGATCTGATTAGTTTTTCAGTAAAATCGGTAGACCGAAAGTAGTAGTTTACTTCGGTGAAAAAATCGAATTTTGCAAATATTTTGTCAACTACTAAGTTTAAACAAAGTTATAAAGAATTCATATGTACTTAAAATTAAAATTGAAAACAATTTTATTTAAAAAGTTTTTCGAAATTCCTACCAGAAGTAGGTCTTTTACTCTTATCAAATATCAGGTTTTTGCTTTTTAGACAGGTACGTTACGGGTATAAAAGTATTTAGAACTTAATTTTCAACACCTTTTCTATAAAAAAATTTCAAAATTCGGACCGGAAGTACCACTTTTACTCTTACCGAATAGCGATTTTTTTGCAAATATGTCGTAAATTATGCATTCTATATATATTAAGCAAGAGTACAAAAGTATTTAGAGCTGGATTTGCAATATTTTGTGTATACATAAAATTTCAAAATTCGGACCGAAAATAACATTCTTACTCTTAGGGAATATCTTGAAAGTATGCATTCTATAGAGATTTATAAAATGAGAATAGTAGTACTTAGAATATGATTTTGAATAATTTTTGTATAAAAAATTTCTTAAAATTGTATAATTTGAAACACTCATATAAGTATCAGAAAGTCGTGTGGTGGTCACACCTCATTTTTTTTATTATTAGAATAACCCCATTATGTGTCACGAGAAGAAAATGAACAATGTCATTTTACTGTCACTTCGACACACTAGCAATAACAACTAATCCCATACCATGCCTCCTCGCCACTGCTTGACAAAACATGCAGACACAACACAACATGTTTAAGGAATTTTTTTTGAAATATCTACGTTTTGAACGTGCTCAGTTGTTTATTCTATTGAAATAAGTATAACATGTAATGTGATATGATATGTTGTAAAAATAAATTTATGTAGTTTCAGAATATGCAACAATACTAGGTACTCAGCTTTTGAAAAGTGCGTGTACAAAACGTCAACCTGCCCCCCGGAATCCAAATATTCAGGGAGGTATTGGGAGAAACAAGCCCATATATACAAATTTATGACAGAATATTTATTTAGACCTTATTATGAAGTCATGAATAGCAATATTTTCAAAATTCGGACTTTCAATCGTAACGAGCAGCTATTTTTTTGCAAATATGCAAATATCTGCAAACCAATATAGTAAAGACTTATTAAGAGGAAGCATTTAAAACTTAATTTGGAACAACCACGCATACGTATTGCGTCGCGTGATGCCCACACGTATTTTTTTCATATGCGTATCGCGTCGCGTGATGCCGACGCGCATATTTTTGCATTTCTTAGAGTCAAGTACACTTCAACCAATGAGTTAATAAAATTAGATCAAATATTCAATAAACGGACAAAATAAAACAACAAGCAATATCACTCGCGATAAAAGATACACTATTTCCATTTTTAACTGGATTACCTAAGAAAAAACCTGCATATATATTGAGAATTGTTTAACTTTTAACTCAGATTCGTGCTATATTGTCCTTAATACACTTTTATATTTATTGCAATACTCCTACATAACGTTAAACTGTGTCTTGTGTATTTTACCTTATCTGTAGAAAAATATTCGATGTTATTATCTTGGGGAACTTCAGCAGTTACGACCAATAAGAAATATGTCTTAAGCCTATATTCTGTAATAATTAGAATCAGTTGCTTTGTCAAATTAATTGCTTATGTAGCAAAAGATGCGCATTTTAATTAAAACACTCGACAAACACCATTGTAGTAATATAATTTGCCATTTTCCATATTTCTCCCCTTCTTAAGATGACTGGAATATTCCGCCTACTATTATATTCTCCCTACTCCGAATCTAGCTCCATTGTTTGGTATTGTATTTTGTCACCGTGCATTCCCACAACGTTTAACGACTCTCCGCAGGTTTCTTCGTACACTGAGAAGAGTAGCTCCCAGCGGTGCGTCTTTCGTATGTAGTCTTCTTAAGGGGAGCTCAAATTGTGACCGACCGGTCAGAATTTTGAAGAGGGATCGAAAGGAATCGGCAACGAAAAAAGCAACGTCGCTGTTTTCCATTGTTGTGGGATTTCTCCCGTCTTTCGTATTAAGAAAAAAAAAAGCAATCGAATGAAAGGCCTAGTTTACTAAGTCAGGGATTCAAATTTATTTCAATCTCTAAATGTTTTGCACGCAAAATCGATATGAACGAATTTTGTAATATTTAAATTTTATTCTAAATTAATCAAGCTTCGAAGAACCACTGATTGAAAGTATTTATAATTGTACTTTTAAAAAGTTAGCAATGAAAAATTTCTTTAAGAAAACGAAGAAATATTTATTGTTTATGTTCTTCTATTTTATTCTAGCACAACACTGAACAACAAATTTTAGTTTATTTGTTGTATCTTGTTTGAAAAGTGCATATTTTGTTAATTCTTAGGGGCTGAATACAAAAATGACATAGAAATTAAAAACTTAGTTGCAGTTTTCAAGAACAAGTTTTTTATTTTATTTTTAACAAAATAATGAAAAAATTGATACTTTTACACTTTTAGAGGCTTCTTGTTATTTTTTGTGAACTGTTTCTGGAGCATCAATAACAAAAGTCCAACAGTACTCGGCAAGTATGGAAGCATTCCCGTTTTCCTGGTACCTTTTCTCTATTGCTGACACATCCTGATGGAAGGGTTCGGCGTGCTTATCACTCGGTAAACGTAAATTGAGTCCCGCCTTCATATTTTTACGTAAATTGAGTCCCATAGTGAAAATAATAATACGTAAATTGAGTCCCATAGTCAAAATAATAATACGTAAATTGAGTCCCGGGTACAAGTACTTAATTGACACCTTGTATAATAAGAGAGGTAAATAAAATACCATTAGACACCCTTAAAAATTTTATTAAAAAACATGTCAAATACTACAATAATTAGATTATAAATATACAATAAATAAATAAAATACCATTAGACACCCTTAAAATTTTTATTAAAAAACATGTCAAATACTACAATAATTAGATTATAAATATACAATAAATAAATAAAATACCATTAGACACCCTTAAAATTTGTATTAAAAAACATGTCAAATACTACAATAATTAGATTATAAATATACAATAAATAAATAAAATACCATTAGACACCCTTAAAAATTTTATTAAAAAACATGTCAAATACTACAATAATTAGATTATAAATATACAATAAATAAATAAAATACCATTAGACACCCTTAAAATTTGTATTAAAAAACATGTCAAATACTACAATAATTAGATTATAAATATACAATTTAAGAGAAATTTATTGGAAGGAACTTGAAAGAAACTTTTTTTACAAACTCGAATAAGTTAATGTGACAGTTGCATAGGTCAGCTATTGCTTCCCTTAAAAAGATTTCCTTCTCAATAATAGTTTTTGATTTCTTGGTCGACTTGCTTCTAAGATGAATATAAGTTTCACTTTGAATTCCTTTTAAAACTTCAATAAATATGGAAATATTGGGATGTGGAGAATTAAACATTCTATTAAGTCGAGCATGAAATGATTCACAAGAGTTAGTGGTTCTATTAGTAGAACATGAAAATTCGGCCCATATCTGTGGAGGAAACGGCGCTTCTTCTGATATATAATTTTCTAATACATAATCGCAAAATTCAGTTAGCTTTTGATCATCTGGAAGTTCTGCCATTATATAATCAGTAAAAACAGTTGAAACGTCTTCAGGTCTTAAAAAGGCAAGTCCAAAGAATGACTTTAAAAAATTTGCCTTTTCTGATTTCGATGCATATACCCGAGATAAACCAATAGACTGAATTTTGCGATATCAACTTTGGCCGAGATGAAAACGACATCCCTTAATTTTTGTTTCTGTGAGCACTGATTGAACACTCACATGTATGGCCTTTTCAAAATCAATAAAAATATTTTTCGGTGAGAATCTCAATCCTACATTTAAACAGGAGTTAACTAAATGATTAAAGCAATTTTCATAACATTTCACAGTTTTGTTGGGAAGAAGAAAAAAAGCAAGGGGTACATACGAATCATAATGTAAGGCATGAAAAATGAACAGTTGATAAAAATATTTAGGGCAACTTTTAAACGTACCATCCACATAAACTGTATCTGAACGGCATAGCGCTTCTAAATTTTTCTTCGTAGAAAATCCGAGAATCTTACTTTGGAGATCGTTGACGATGACAAAATCTTCATTAGCATTGGTCTTGATGTCCATATTTCCAACAGTAGAAAGGGTTTCTTCAGTGGATCTGGGATTCACGTGTTTCGACTGTCGGGCGTTCAGCATGTTCCTTTTGATTAAGGATATGTCATTTCTTGTAAGTGTCTCTATATCACGGTTTTTTAGAGCTAGGTGAATAAGCTTAGACGGTCTTGCACAAATATCGTCGGAAGCTTTACGTTTTAATCCGTTGCTTAACTTCTGACGCTCTAACTTGTTTTCTTCTAGTGGTTCATGCGAGTGAGGTGATGGTCCTTCCAATACTTCTTCATTTTTCCCAGTTTTAAGAACGATTTACAGGTATTTTTACTACACATCCATCTTTCAGTGTTATTCGCCAACGTTTTGTGAAAGCGAAATTTATATCCATGTAAAACCAAAAGATATCTGCCTCTTTCACTAATTATAACTTCCATATTAAAATCACTCGATACTACTTGATACTACTTGATGCTAACGCGAAGAAATACAAAATAATGTACAGACAAAATCATCGAACAACCCCAATTTATAGTAACCCTGCAATAAATTACTGTTATTGCTTTTACCTAATTTTATGGGGTGTTGCAAATTAGGGTTGTAAAGTAATTATTAAGTATTTAGGATTATGATAGCCGGACGTAATTTACGTAGGCCCATTAAACACCCGGGACTCGATTTACGTACCTGTAAAAATAATTAACAAATATGGGACTCAATTTACACCGACCCCTTATCACTTACAGCCCCACAGTTTCCAGGAAAGAAATCCAGGTGAGATGAAGAAAATAGATCTTTAGACATATAACAACATATTTTTGATACGATGACAGCATATTTTCACAAGGGTAACGTAATTGTCTGCTTTTTTATTTCCCAAGAAATTAGTGACCACGAGGCGAGAGTCATTCTAAGCATTTTTTTCAATATCTGTTAGACTGCTTGTCTATCAGAATATTTCGAATCTGTGACCCTACAAAAACACCTTTTTTAATTTTTGCTTCACGTAGCCTGGGGAATTTTTGACGCAAGTACTGAAAAGCTGGCCCATCTCATTAACCCCAATTTGCGTGCAATGGTGGCAACAAAATATTTTTCAAGTTTACCAATGGCATATGTTGTACATTCTTTTCACCTGGCTCTAATGATTGTCGAACAGGTCAGTCCTGTCTTTTGTAATGAATTTCCCTTGCCTAACTGTCCCATTCGCTCAAAAAAAGCAAAACTTGGTATAGTCTAGCTGCAACCCAAGTAAACGTGCAACAACCTTTGAGTCGCAACAGATCAGCCATTGGCGTTCACCGTATTTTATGCTTGTCAATAGGTAATTCATATTGTATATGATTTTCTCACGCGAACGGCACCATGAATTGACGGTAGAATATTTCCAATATGCAATAGTACTGCCTTCAAACTCAATGTTGAACTATCTATAAACAATCTCCATTTCTCTGGCTTGTAGTTTGTATTTAAAACTGCCGATAAACCGCTAATATTATTGCAGAAAACCATGCTCACATCGTTTCAGAAGCAACAACTCGTTGTTCGCGCGAATTTTTGAATTTATTTAGCGAGAACAGAGAAATTTCTGAAGTGGATTGTGACTGGGGACGAAACTTTGGTTCATCAGAATGAGCCTGAGTCAAAGTAGGAATCCATGTAGTGGCACAAAAAAGGCACGGCGCCGCCTAAGAAGTTCAAGATTTCATAATCGGCTGAATGACTATGGTGTTCTGGAATTCATAGACACCTATCAGTAAATTAAATAAATATACCGCATAGGCTTCTATTCATCCACCACCTATATACCCATACTTTGTAAGCCAGGAGATACAAGTCATTTTGATTTTTCGTGCAAAGATTATCTCTTAGTTGCAACTATCTGAATTAATATATATTGATGTACTGTTATATTTCGTATTGTGACATTTCCAATACTCTGAGTTCAGATAAATAAAGATTATTATTATTGTTAATGATCGCCATAGTATCAGTTATCAGTATATGTGATTCTATTGCAGCTGACAGATGGCATCTACTGAAAATCGATGAAACGCGTTATATATCCAGGATCCACCGCCGATGATATGTTCAAAAGTACGCGAATGCTCTATTTGGACCCTCTAATATGCAGTACCTATTTTAATGCACCATAAAAACAAAAAATGAGGTGTGGCCACCACACGACTTTCTTATACGTATGAGCGTTTCAAACTATACAATTTTAAGAATTTTTTTATACAAAACTTATTCAAAATCCTATTCTAAGTACTTTCATTCTCTTAATAAATCGCTATAGAATGCATACTTTGCAAGATATTCGAAAAAAAGTGCTACTCGCTAAGAGTAAAAGTGCCACTTCCGGTCCGAATTTTGAAATTTCATGTACACAAAAAATATTGCAAATTCAACTCTAAATACTTTTGTACTCTTAATAAATATATATAGAACGCATAATTTACGACATATCTACAAAAAATCGATATTCGGTAAGAGTAAAAGTGGTACTTCCGGTCCGAATTTTGAAATTTTTTTTATACAAAAGATATTTATAATTATAATTTAAATACTTTTATACTCGTAATGTACCTGCCTAGAAAGCATGACTTGCGAGATATTCGCAAAAAACTGATTTTCGATAAGATTAAAATACCTACTTCCGGTTGGAATTTCGAAAAACTTTTTTAAGATAATTTGTCTCAAATTTAATTTTAAGTACATTTTAATTCTTTATAAATTTGTTTAAACTTAGTAATTGACGAAATATTGGCAAAATTCCATTTTTTCACTGAAGTAAACTGCTACTTCCGGTCTACCGAATTTACTGAAAAACTAATCAGATCTCAAGAGGGAGATTGTACACGTAAATACAAAATTTGGAATTGATATCTACAGTGGTTTGACCGCTATCGTGGTCACACACAGACACACAGACAGACAGACAGACACACAGACATTTTTTAAAAACCACTTTTTCGGTATCAGGGGACTTCAAAACGTGGACATCTGCAAAAATCTCGAGGTCGAAAATTTTCATCATCACAATACTTCCTTATACTACGTATAAGAAAGTAAAATGTAAAACTTAAAAAGGCTTTCAGTATTTAATAATTACATAGTTGGAAAACATATTATCTTCTTTAATTATTCTTTACAAGGAAAGAATTAGACTAATATATATAAGAGATGGGACACTCAAAACACATAACTGGTATGCGCGCACAACGCCATCTTCTAGTTCGTTCTAGAAACATTCCGATCTTCCCTCGTATATAAAGAAAATACAAACAAAATTTTAAAACATGCGACTTTACTTCTTTTAGACCACATTCACAATGACACACCCAAAGTCCATATTTTATTATATAATATATGTATATTATTGATTAAAAAACTCTTAACATTGTGTTAAGATACCATCAAAAGAAAATAATATTTCGTTCTGAGATACTAGTTTTAGTCGTATTACACTGCAGTCTTCTGAATCAGAGTCATTTTACTTTAATTATACATCATAATATTATGTCTTGTCTTTCAAACCCACTTTCCTGCCCCAATATTTTTGAATTTTATTTTATATTTTGTGATGATGAAAATTTTCGATTCGAGATTTTGGCAGATGCCCACGTCATATAGAAAAAGTAGTTTCTATAAAATTTTTCTCTTTCTCTCTTGTCTATGTGTCGGTCTGTCTGTTTGTCTGTCTGTCTGTCTTTGTGTGTGACCATGACAGCGGTCAAACGGCTACAGCTAGCAATACCAAGCTTTATATTTATGAGTATAATCTTCCTCTTGAGATCTGATTAGATTATCAGTTCTCCGTCAAACTATATGCTAGCTGAAATTAATTCCATTTTTTAAATCAAATTGAATTAACTAAATACAAAAACAATTTAAAATCAACTTTACGATAAATAACACTCTCAATATAGCTGTCTAAAAAGCATAACTTCGAAGATATTCCCAAAAAATGTTTTTCGATAAAAATACCGGGAAGAATTCGAAATACTTGTTTTATAAAAAAAAATTAACTCCCTTTTGAGCTACCAATTTCTCTGAAAATCTCATCAGATCTGAAAAGGTTCGTTATACTCTTATATACAAAGTTTGTGTATTGATAACTTTAGCAGACCGTCCGATATCGTGGCCACTGACACATAGAGAGAGACAGAAAAAGAGAGATATATTTCCAAAAACTACATATCAGAAGGTAAAGAGATCTATGTCGGTCGCATTATTCGGCAAAACGAGAAAAATCAATATCTTAAGTCGTTATTTAGAAGTTTCTCTATTGCATTAAACAATATTACACAAATATATTTCTCTCAAGTTTAGCATATACTTGTAATATTTTACATATACTGGAGACGCGTTAAGTTCAGTTGCATGTCATCGATGACGTTTACATGTTGTCATAACTCTATTAGAGAAACTAAAAAAGTTACTTTGTTAAATTATACTTGAGGGCATTTATTTCATTAGCTTAAATAGAAGATTTATAAATTGATCGTAATATACGCATTCATGGCAAATAAACACATAATTTCCATTTCAATATTAAATTTCTTTATTACATATTTTTAATAGACTAATAGTTCAATTCGGTGTTGACAGATAAATCATATCTGTCAAAAAGACGTGCGTTGTGTATATTCTTCCTGTCAAACTTGTCATGTTTATTTTTGCTTTGATATAAATTGTTTAAAAACAGTGCTTCTTAGAAGTGTATTTATTATTTATTTGCGTCCATTGAATATAATGCCGAAAGGTTTTTGTAAACAGTCGAGGCTTTTTACAAACTTTTCTATAATCATGTGTTAAATTTAATGTGAATAGCGTAAGTATTGCTTATTTTAAATTATATTATGGATACGTAATGAAACATTTAAGGTTTTTCGACAATCTAAATCAATATAACAAATAAGTTGAGGAAGACTGAAGTCTTAGAGCATTTCAATTACTAAATATATTACGTTATAGTTATTGTATTTTTTTTCTTTGGTTATATCAAATGTCACTGACAGAAATAAAAATAGATCCGGCAACATATACAAGGCGAGTCGTCATGAATCTAGTATGACGTGCAACGGAATGTAGCGCAGATTGACTGCATCGGCAGTCAATCTACTGCTTCGCTGCCTCTTTAAACAAAATACTATTCCCACATGAAAAGTATATAAACTGTCAACCCTTGTAACCAATAATACATATTGCCGTGATCCCTACATTGGTCAGGCATTGTAAGATAAATAAATAATTATGTAATAGAATAAGTAAATAATTTATTAGTAGTAAGTGTAATTATGGAAAGATGTATCATGAATTGCATAACCGCAACGGCGTAACATTATAATGTTAGGTAGATGACAATTAAAATTTGTAACAAAATTTATTTGAAAGGTATAAAAATAAATACAAAAATAAAGTTCATGTATTCTATATTTGTAGAAACGAGGAGCACAAGATGCAATTTCAATATACAAAGACAGAACCAAATTTTATGCATTGTGTGAGAGTCGCATTAAATATTTTGAGCAATAAACCACTATTCAAAATGAATAGACGTAAATTTATAAGAGATTGTTATTTGTTCGACATTCTATGGTCACATTTAATAATATGATAAATACCTGACACTTATATCTAAGCATAATTTTAAAAGGAATATGTAAAAAGGTATATTATATTTATTCGACACAATATAATGTGGAAAAAAACTTCAGTAATAGCAGGTTAAATCCAGTTTTATCCAGGAAAAATTCCGGAAATAACACGTTAAATTGGTTTAATCTCATTAAAATCTACAAAGAAAAACAATGTTCAATATTGTTAACAGCTGCATACAAATCAACCTACATGAATACGAGGAAAGATGGTTCGAAGATATGGATGAAGTTATCAAGCTTCATAATAACATAATTAATAAAAGGAGCATTCCAGTCGTATGCAATGTTTTTCCTGTTATTTTCAAAGGAAACGGCTGCAAAAGAAAAATACGAATAGTGTTAAATGGTGGTAAAAGAATGTATTTAAATAATGATGAAAGAAGCAACGAATTCATCTATAAACATAATGAAGGATGGCGTTAATGAAAAGGAATGTACCTACCAAGATAAGAAAATCGCAAATTTGCATAGACATTAACAATAATAAACAATTTGAGTGCGTGTATAATTTGTGTAATTTCGATATGTCAAACAATATTAGTGCAGGTCAGCCTAGGGAGAACGTCAAGAAAATAAATCTGAGCACGACAATGCCAACATAAACGTTAGTGCGGAGTTTGTGGCGCTGCGAACGAAGTATGGTTTTTTCTGATGACCGAAAATTATAAAAAGCCGGGAACGAGAGAAGTACGAGAGAAGTGGCAGAGAAGCAGTCGATCTTTAGAAGTGAACAAGTTGCCGAGCTCTAGTAACCGAACTTGTAAAAGAAACGGTTGATTTTTCATTTCGTTCGATGATTACAGGCGTGTAATACACTGTACAAAAAAAATCATCCTTAGTAAAATGTATTAGGTTATTTTATTTTCAATAAGTAATTTTCATTTCATAATTAATTTTTGCCATTTAGTTTAATTTTCATTTATTTATAATTATCACTATGATGAACCAATATAAGGGAGAATTTGATGAAATGTATAAACAGCATAAGTAAGTTTCACTTAAAATAAATTATGCTAAAGATGCTATGTGGAAATATTCATCTTTAGCAAGGCGTTTTAAAAATTTATTTAATATTTTGGATGCGATTATTATCTTCTTTGTTATAAGTAGACTAAAGTAATAAATAATGGGATTATTGTTAACAATGTAGGGAGGCATCGATGACACAACGTGTGAATGTTTGTTAGTGATGTTATCTATGCATTGTTAAAAAGTTTTAGATACAAAATTTTATGGGGACTTCAAATATATTGATATACGTAAAGATGGGAGCATTTTGATGGACAATAGCCAATTTATGATATGTACAACGTGTGAATGTTTGCATATGGTGATTGGTGACGGTCTTATCAAGGTGTTTTCTGTTTTGCGAGTTTTTGTATTTTCAAAGATACTCGTGAAAATGAATGTCTTTGGTAAGGCAAAAATTTAGCGTCGTATAATAAAATTATTATTTCTTGGAAACTATATAATGTTAAAATTTGAATATAGCAAAGAGTGATATCTATTCTAAATCTATATGTTATATTTGTAATGTAATGTGTTTTCCGTATCTTTATAAAATACACGTTTGTTTTTTTTTACTTGTAATTGGAAAATAAAAAGGACAATTTCTTTTTACGGCCACATGTGGTAAGAGAATTATTTCTTCGATGATGTTATTATAAGATGTTAAAATTGAATATAAATATTTTATGAGATTTAGTTTTTTATTAGTAACCTTATCCTATTAATTTTAAATAAGAAATGTTGTGGGAAAAACAAAAGGAATATCACTGCTAGAACCTACAAGAAATATATGAATGTTGATGGAGATTGAACTTATAAATTTAATAAAGAATTTTTTTTTACATGACAACGTTATCTCTACATTCGTAATAAATTATGCAGCTTTGTATTATCGTAGTTTGATTAAATTATGCCTGTGCAAAAAATTATTATATTTAATTTGAAAACAAGGCGATAGCATAAATATATCTGGTAATAACACATTCATTATAAATAAAGGATAATAAAAATTTATCATCAGATATATGTTATCATAGCAATATGTTATGGATATTTACCGTTGGCATATTTATGTCACCAGTAAAATACATTTATAAATTGCTTGTGAAAGTATATTCATGATAATTACCTTTGCATACTAATAGATATTTTTTAAAGGTAAATTGTTATGTAAACAACATTTGAAGCATATATTTGTCCTGTTTTTATGACATCAGCATTGAAATTTGAACGCAGAACAGTGTATTTTTTAGATTTACATATTTCCTACAAATTCTTTTCTGAAACCTCTGTAAATAGCATCCTACAAGTAAATCGCATTCTTCCAGCGAAAAAAAAAACGAGGAAAATTTTAGGGGACCCCTTCAATTAAATTGGCTATCCTCCACTGTTAATCTGACCAAATTATCAAATTGGAGGGTGTGAAGATTAACGCAAATCATTAACTACTATTGCCAATTCGGCTGCCGCATAAAAAAATCCTGGGTCCTCGATTTCTGTCGCCCCTCCAACGTACTACGCACAAAAACCGTCAACGCTAATTAATTTGAACCGACAAAAAGCGAATTATACTCTCCCACCCATTAAAATAAATTAGGCTCCTTCTTGTGGACTCGCAGAGAGCTTACGTTTATTTTTTCTCGTCCCTTCTCTTATGTCAGCTGTTCAATTTAAACAAGCTATGTAGTCGAAAATATCGCTATTTAAGGGGGTGAAGTGCTTTACAACGTTCTGCTGGTTTTTCTTCAACTGAACCAGTGCCAATAACGTAAATAACTCAGTGCTGCAGCATCTCTTTATTACCACTAAATCAAGATATTACATTAAGAGGAGCATTTACCTATCGAAAACTATGGCCCCGTAAGGCATCGCCATTTAGCGTTTTTAAATTTATTTTGTAATTTTAGAATCTCAACTTTGGGTTAGCGATGCAAAAGGCATATATTTATAGTGTCAAGGCCAGTTTTTGTATCAAATCAAAATACCACATAAGTAATTTTTAGTCTACAATGTTATTTTATTTTGATACTTGTTATTTCTATTTAGTTTAACTAAAGTACATAGTACCAATATGCGAACAGATTTCAGAATATAAATATTTGACGATTCATTTTATGTACATACCTATATATTAAAATGTTCAACCCATGGTAGCTGCTTCGCGTAATTTTTAATAATTGTTTTGAAAACGTTTAAAAATAAAAATTGTCTGTTAGCCTACTTGAAGGTAACTGTATTTAATTATTATTACTATTAAATCACCAGTTTAGAACCGCAATTTTTGCCCTACACAGCAACAGAATCTGTGGATAAAACCGAAGCCCTCTGATCGAGACCCCAATATCGTCTAGCTCCACCTACTCATACCCCATTGCGCCTACCGTCCCGCTAGTAATACAAGTTGCATAAGTATCTATTTCTCCAGATGCAGATGGGAAATGCTCCTCTTAAATACGTGCATGTTACTTACTTTTCCCTTCGGGTAATGACGACATACATGTTACATCCACAATATATACAATATTTTCAGAACGAGTTCAATTAGGTATACAATTATGAACTTTAAGTTGGTAAAGTGATAGTACACAGAATAAGACGAGTATCTATTTTGTGTCTAGACATTTCTAGAACACTTACTGACATTTTGCTTTGTGGAAAAGTATTCTACAATCCGGTGTCAATTAAAATATCTAGGTATATTCTGTAATGAGAACAAACCGAAGCTAAAATATATAAATTTAATTCAGATTAAAATAATGTAATTATATTGCAGGATATTTTACTTTAAAATGTATAAAATATGTAATTATTATAATTATAATTTAATATAAACGCAAGCTTAGTAAAGTCTTTAAGTTCAAAAATCAATTCACAAATTGAAAAGCCATAAAAGAAATAGGAATGTTAATTGGTGCTATGCAACTCAATAGGGATTGATCACATATTATATATCTAACCATGTAATATCTATTAATATATATATTATTTGATTACGATCTACGAGGGAGGATCGATAAGTAACGCACAACATTTTTTTTCTGTACAGTATAGTGACATTCTTGTGAGCAGGAATACTATAACGGCAGAAGAGCAAACTACGGGGCAAAGATGGCGCACGTGTTACAGTCGTCTACGTGACTGGCACGGTACGCTGCAAGACGGACAACTTTTTCTGGCAGGTATCGTTACAGGTGATGAGTCATGGGAGTACCACTATACGCCTGAGAGCAAGAGAATAGCATGGAATCATCCAAATTCCCCAACAACAAAGAAACTCAAGGTGAGACAACCGCGAAGAAAGTGCTTGCGACTGTGTTCTGGGACATGTAAGGGCTGGTGCAGGTGGAATTTCTTTAAACGCGGAGCCACTGTGAATACTGTATCGTGTGGACAAACACTGGACGAGTTGCGTCGTGCTTTTCGCGACAAACGCTCTAATGTTAGAAATGTCAAACTCCTTCATGACAATGCACGCCCCCATCTGACTGTTTCTGTTCGTGCGAAAGAGCAGTTTGGGTGGGAGGTGCTCCAGCATCCACCGTATAGTCCGGTTCTGACACCGTCAAATTATCATCTCTTCGGCCAGATGAAGACATTCTTGGCCGGCGAACACTTTACTTCCGAAGACGAAGTCAAATCGACGGTCCGCAGAGCTTTACTCACAAAAGACGGACTTCTATGCAAAGGGTATTCGCAACCTTGTGCCACGATGGCAGAAAAGTGTCGCAAGACTTGGAAACTATGTGAAAAAATAGTGTAAAAATGTGCCTGTATTTTGTATGTATCCTTAGTGAGTTATCTATTACACTTTCTTCTAAAAAAAGTTTGTGCGTTACTTATCGATCCTTCCTCGTAGTACTGATCGATAAGAAAACATTTTTTCACGAAGAATTTAGTCGCGAACTAAAACTGGTTTTTATTAAAAAAAATAAAATAGGAGTGCAAGAAAAAACGTTCAATATACTTTTTGGGGGAAATAATTACGTTTTGGAAGTTTCTGGACTACCTTGGATTACATCGATCTAAGGATAACCTTGAAATCGAGAGGAAATAAACATTAGACTAATAACTATAAAATTTAAGAACATAAACCTTAAGTGGAGGCAGAATCCTTCGTGTATTAATATTTATTTCAGGAGAAGGCAAAATTATACCTATTTATCCCGTTCCCACGCAGAAGATAATTTATACCTGTTTATCCCGATCCCACGCAGAATTTCTTATACATAGTACAAGGAAGTATTGTGATGATAAACATGTTCGATCTCGAGATTCCTGCAGATCTCTCCTAATACCAAAACAAGTGGTTTTTGAACAATTCTGTCTGTGTGTATGTGTGTGTGTGTGGCTAATCGGCTAAACTAATCAATACCAAAGTCCATAATTATGAAAGTAATTTCCTTCTTGAGAACTGACTAGATTGTCAGCAAAATCGGTAGACAGGAAGTAGTAGTTTAGTTGAGAGAAAAAATAAAATTTCAATAGTTCGTGAACTACCAAGCTTAAACAAACAAAAGTACTCAAAAGTAAATTTACAACATTTTTTATAAAAAAAAAATAATTCGAAATTCCTACCGGAAGTAGCTTTCTTACTCTTATGGAAAAATAGATTTCTGCGAATATATCGCAAATTAGGCATTCTACAGGGATTTATAAAGTATAAGAAGTAGTTATAGCCAAGTCTTGAACAATTTTCGTCTAAAAGAAATTCGGAATTCTATTTATTTTTGTTTTTATTTTTTTAGTGCATAACAGGATTCACTGTCCCTATCTGTTGGGTTTGATTCATTTCACGTCCCACGGCTTTCTGCCAGAAGTCAAGTTACGTTTTTTACTGCCACATGCAGGACAAATGTCATGTGTTGAGGAGTCCACTATATCAAATGTTCCGTAATGGAAAATAGTATTATATCATACTTTTTGGAGCTCAAACTTCAATGAATGATATATGTGTAATTTATTGTATTATATTGTTTGTAATCCGCACATTTATTGTAATTATAGTGTTCCGCTTGCTGGTTTTTTACTGTTGGGTACGCAATAAAGTATTATTATTATCAGAAGTAGCATTTTTAGTCTTATCTAATAGCAGTTTTTTGCAAATCTCGAGCAAATTATGCCTTCCAAAGAGATTTACTGTGATAAGGCCACATTAACTGTTCAACTAATTTACGATTCTTGTTAGCCTTTCATTCTTTAGTAAGCAGTGCATTACCCAAGGTCCTATAGAGCCTGTTCCATCATACATTTTCTAACCATTACACTACAATATCGAAGTTATTATTAATATTTTTTAAATTATATTAAATTACAGTTTCACCAGAATTTATAAACCAGATTCTAAAGCAACAATTTAAAAACATATAACAGATCACAGTTTTCAGTATTATTAGCTAAGTTCGAATACTAAACACTACTAAAAATCGTTTATTATCCTGTCCTCTGATAAGGTACTAAGGAACATGTTAAAGTTTACGAACTATATTTCGCAGGACTAAGGCAGTTCGGTATCCAGTTGCCTACGGGGGATGAAATTTATCGTCCAGCACGCTTTCGTAGTTCATAGATCGAGTTGAAAAGGGGGCACGGTTCTCGGCTTCCATTTACCGCAACAACTTACTCTTGACGCCGCTCTCCTACGGTCTTTGCTCCTTTAAACGACCGGACACTTATATAAATACCCCTAATGCAGGCGACCAGTTATTCTAGACGCAATTATAGGAAGAGGATAATTGGTTGGTGTCTTTACAGTTTCATTCCCGAAACGGTAAAATGTGGCGAGCGCGCGCTATGTCCTTGGTCCTTAATCTTAAAGGGTTCCCATTAAAGTGAATCCAATCGAAAATTATGTTTGACTTTAGGGATCTAAACAGGACTATGTAATGGACGCTGTGTTTAAGGGTAAAGATATGTTAGGAAGTACATAGTTTCGTAAGTAGCACCGGCCTCTTTTGTGGTTTCCGTTAAATAAGAAAATTACTTGTATGATATAAACCACGTCATGATTTTGGTGAATGAGTAACAACTAAACGGGTAATTACTACATTTGACAGAATATATTACCATTCTTAAATGTTATACGTCGCACTGACCCACGTAAAACGAAACGAACACATTCATCCCCATTCTGTAACTTCAATCGTTGTTATAACAAAATTCATACAGAGTGTATTAGATACCTAAATTCGAAAAGGCCCGCCGGTTTTATGAAAAACCATATGTTTTTGCAACTGATAGGTATTAAACTGGAACCATAGACTTTACGATAGCTGTTGTAGGTCAAATACCTATTCAATTTAGGAATAGTGTGTGGGTTAAAATGTTCAGTTTTTTATAACTGTAGGGTTATATTTAATTTTTTTATTTTCTTGATTTAATCAAGGCCAAAGGCCGTCACATAACTTCGATTTTCATTGATGAATTTGATTCTGGTAACCACAAAATATTGATCCTTATGTAACACCATTGTGGTATTCAAAAGAAATAATTTCTTTATTTTTATTGAAATAAACTTTAAAATAACACTTTAAACATTAAGTTTACAATAGGTAATTAATATTAATAATTTTAAAATAATTAAAGAAGTGTTGCTGATAATAAAGTTGTTGGGTAGTGTCAAGAATGACAATTTTACTAACGTTTCTAATTTTTTATAACAATTCAAAAGGAACCACTAATTGTGGTTCAATTACGTTGTAAAGTGTTTGTTTAACGTAATCGCCGCTTTCAACTGTATTGGAAGATTTTGAAACTTTACTATTCCACATCGCAATATTTGCTTCATAAAATATTCAACCACTCTGGCATCGGTAGTATAATTTGCACCTCATTTAAGCCTAACATGTGGTCTACTAAATCGCAACTAAATGATCTTGTAATGACAGAATAACTTTCTTTTCTTTTCTATTTCCAAATGACATTGGTTAAGAAGGTAATTTTCAGTAAGCTCTTCTTTCTGTGTATTTCGGTACATATTTGATGTACTTTTTTTCAATTTTGGTCCTATTACAATTTGCTAATTCAGTTACTTACAGTGATGCACTCTTTGGTGCTGCCTATGCCAAATCCGTTAGTATTTCTAAGCACACATTTCAAGACAGACCAAAATTTGCTTTATAACACTAATCAGTTTATTGTTGGCACTTCTTATCCTTACGATGATAACAAGGAGCATTATTGGTAATAATTATAGCATTTTAAAATTATTATAGTATTTTTATTTATCCAACAGGTGCAAGTCTAATTACAGAACAAAAAATGACAATGTTAAAATGTGCATACTAAACTCACTTGTATCGTTTTTTAAATTGTACTAAATCAGCCCTGAAATACCATAGAGTTCACATATTCAGACGTATTGTTAATATTAGTGACCAAATAACATCTAGCAAACATGTTTTACTTCAACCCTCTGATATGGTACACCACACCAAAATGTTTAAACTTGACTTTGCCTTTAAATTTAATAGTAAGTATAGAAACCGTCCCTACTTCTCCAAGTTGGATAACGTGAAATATTTTTCATCGTCCATAACGATAACTTTTTCAGGAAAATGAAGCAAGGCAACACATGGGAAATCTTTCCAACCGAGCGGTGGTGTATCTTGGAGCCTTTTACGATAATTTAGATTATTTCTGGAGTGAAATACGTATGATATCATCGAGATAACTTACGCATTGACATTACTAATGTGCTTCTTGCTCTTTCAAGCAGCCTTCACTCTTTAAGTCGGATTAAAATTTTGGGTCATCCACTATTATGTAAATTGATACAAGAGAGACCCTCCTGGCATTCTTTTATAGTCTGATAGATTGTCGAAACAGAAATATCTTGCTCTCGGTAGAACCTAACAATTTCGCGTTTAGGTACTCGTCATATTAAGCATTAATTAATTTCCTAAAACGTTTGAAACAGGTATATTATTGCCTTTCCATGACTACATTTATTTAATATTTGTCTATTTCATTTAGTAGGCAAACATTATTGACAAATTTGTGTGTACTGTTTGATAATGTAGACGATTGGTACGTTAAATTAAGATTAGAAGACAAATGTGATATTTTTAAGAGCTACAAACTTTGTAAGAAGCTACATAAATCAATTCAGTGCTTACTGTATACAGCAGAACAGGCCCCCTACAGTTAGCAATACATATTGCACCGGTGCTCACTGGTAAATGAGTAGTTACTTGAAATACATCATCTTATATTCTTCTTTTATATCTCATTTTCCATTAAAATACGTGTGGTCTATCCTAGCTTAGACGAATCATTTAGTGTTTATACAGGGTTATTAAGCTTGTAGTTACGATCTACATTTACACAAATATACTCAAAGCATCACAAATCTGAAGTAATAATAGAAAAATTTTCATAAAACCAATTGTCTGCAAGTTGACCTTTCATTAATATATTTATTTAAGTGATATCGACATAAGAAAGCGTAAATAACGTATAGTATGTATGTCATGTCGCCACAGGATGGGTCTTAGCGACAGATCTTTTGATTTATTTACATGCATTGGCGATCATTATGCCGGGTAAATTAAGAACCCTTGCGGCCAAGTAAATTAAGGGAAATGGACAGATAGGAAAGGAACACAACCGAACCAATCAAGCGCAACTAATAACGGCATTAACAATTAATTTTGCAGTAAATGCCATGCAAATGAAAGGTACTAGAGGTTGATTGGCAATTGTTTGCGTTGCCCTAAGGTTCAAATGGACTTCGTAAGCAAGTAATTACGCGAATATTCAATACGTCGCCTGTCAAGACAATATTATTGAATGGGCAATTTAATTTATCACAGAAATTATATACACAGACTTTCCATTAATAACTGTAGAATTATAAATTAAAATAGAAGAACGAAGGCAAATGCTAATACATATTTAATATGCCAAAAAGACGCATATAAATAAACAAACGTGATGATTTTCATGAAGCTAGTCTCCAAATAACAAGAATATAATAAATGTTTCTGTTATATTTAAATATTAAACTGGCTGTACCTAGTAACACACGTTATTTAATTTTTAGTATTCTAAGTTAGAATGTTAGAAAATATTTTCGCGGTTTTACTTTATTTATTAACAAAAGTGCGTTTGTACCCACATACGCTGCTACTAGTAAATATGTAGTGTTATTTAAATGAATTTAAAAGGAGTGCATTACATAAAGTAAACCCACTCAACAGCAGCGCTTTTATGAAGAAATCCAGTTGCTGTTCCTTCTTTTGGAAAGTCAATTCAGTTACTAGAAACTAAAATGTAAATGGACAATTCGTTTCTATTGAAATCTACACTGCTTTTTCAGACAGTTATCGCTATCTACTAGTATCCAACAACATTAGCTTTTAATTTCTTCTTGCACGTTTTCATAGGAAAAACAGGAAGAAAGTTACAAGTAGTCGGAATCGTTCTAATTGTTTATGTATAAGCATCAATTGACAATCAGACGGTATCCCCAGTGATTGTATCCGCAGCTACATTAAGCTTGATTAAACCACCTCACGGTAACAGGAGGTACACTCAATTCCAAACTATAACATGTACTGTACAGTATATGTATATAAATACTGTGACTTACATTTATACATTTATACGTAAAACGTATATGCATGTGTTTGAGATACACACATACATTAAGTGCCATTGTCGACAAACCGGTGTTTCGTCCTATGAGGTCTCGTCAGTGTACGTGGAGACTGTCGACAATGGCTTTAAGACTTAAAAAGCTGCTTATGTCATTTTTGCGTGTTAAATGTAGTGAAAGTATCACAGCGACATCTAACACCAAAAAGATGGCACAGAAAAAGCGATGGCTTCTGACAGCATGTTCTGCTATACAGAGGCCTGTATGGCACTTAATGTATGTGTGTATCTCAAACACATGCATATATGCATATACGGTTTACGTATGAATGTATATATTATGTAAGTCACAGTATTTATTTACTACTTGATGTTAGTTTTAACATCCATGTGTTTACACTATTCATTTTCGTATAGGTATGTATATATTCCCATAATTGATTTATACTTAAATCACACAAAATTCATTGTAGATGTATATAAACAATATTACTGTCAAAAATAACATGACTACCTCGTTCATGGCAGTAGGCAAATGATGCCGTGATCATACGTGCTGCTACTAAATGAGTAACAGATAAGTAATTGTTCCGTCTAAGAGCATCAGTCGCTGTTTGCCTTTGCTACTGCGCCTTTGATTCTCTGTTACCGCTCTTACATAGCAAAGCATGTGAATGGCCCTTAGCATACAAGCACACGTGTCGGGTGGAGGATATGATTCCTCAAAAAAACCTTCCATACCGGAAGATTTGTATGAGACCTGATATTCCATCAGGTCTGAAAGAAAAATATACACATGAAATAAGGTGGTATAGGTATTTCATTTATTATAACACTCATAACAAATATTAATATTATGAGATAATATTAATAACCAAAAATATATGTTCCTTACTTTAGGAGAGAATCCTTAAAATAGCATCATATATGCAACCCCTTATGCATACAGATGTACACAAACACATACCTTCTTAATTGAAGTAATCCACAGCTTTGTAAATTTATTTTCAGAACTTCAATTAAATAGTATTGCTGTGAATTAAATTAAAATGTGTCCTCATCCAATCACGCGCCATTATATACTATCAAGTACAGATGATGTGACTAAATTGTGTGTTCACAGCAATGTCTTACAGGACATATTTTTCATAAAGTGATACATGTCATATATTCAAGTGCTTTGTTATTTTATTATTGTAAGTTGGACGTATTTTTTGGCAATTATTAATTGTCATGTCAATACATATTTTTACACGACTTTTTGACGTTTTTGGATAGGAAGATCCCCTTTTTATCAAAAAACCTACTTTACACTGAAAAAGCTTAACTGACCCGCTTTATGATATCGCAGGAAGTTTTACGCTTACTAAATTTAGACATAAATTTGAAAATTTCGCACGTCGCTCTGACTCAGTATGCATCTAGATTAGTAAGTATCGATTTGATTGGTATTAATAAAATTTAAAGTGCCATTGATGGCTGCACATGGCGTATATTTTATTGGGTCATATGCATAAAATTAGTATTTACTTACTTAGTGGGAAGAGCATTTACCACTAATTGTTTATGACTGATAAGTTAAATTTTAGACTATAAGTACATGCTGACAAAATCACGTATTTCTTAATATATACAAAGAAATATGTACTGTTGAGTATTTGCAAGTACCGTACATGAATTTTGAACAATACACGTTACTCTTATTATTGTCTCTATAAGGGGATAGTGCAGTAAAAATACGTAGGTATCCCAGATAAAATTATCCCTATTATAACTGAACTAAATGGTATATTTTACATAACTCCGTTTATACATATATAACGAGTGAAACTGGGTCGTTATTGCATGGTAAACAGTTTAATAAAATCGCGAGTATTTGGTCTCGTACACACAAAGAATTTCTAATTTGCATGTTAATGTGAAATTTACACTGATGTGAACGTAATATACGTGGTGGGTGATGCGAACATGTAGACCAAAGACGAATGCTAACTATTTAAATAAGCCGCAATATAATTTATGTGATATATACGTTTTACCTGTTCCTACATGGTAGAAAATCGAATCCTCTCTTACCTGTAAATAAAAGAAAATATTGAGTTAGAAGGCAAATTATTAGATACATTTAATTGACAACGCACAGTATACTAAATAAAGTATTTCTTCATGATATGGATTAGTCACATAACCAGACAATAAAGTTAAAGAATAAATAAATATCAGCTACATAAAAATTAAGTATACAAATATATTATGTTGATATATACATATATATATATACATACAATCTCTAAAAAATGCTAAATAAATCAATGTAAACATAAATACTAATTATATGCCATTGGAAAACCTATATTTTGCAATTTTAAATCTTTTGACAAAAGAAAATTTGGTCAAACTCAGACCTTCAAGTTTTTTTATTAATTTGGAACAGAATGGTATATGTTTAGATGTAAACGTGCATTAAACACTTTCAATACACACCATATACAATCCATTAACTAATATTTAGTAATTTTAAAGTAAGAAAGTTACACCATGTTCGAATGCAATGTGGCAATCATTAAATGACATTGAGTTTTTTGCTCCAATTTCTAGTTTCTATACATACATTGAACAACAATATGAACTGATACGTATATTGTATTAGACACCAATATTAAACACAACATTGAAGGTTTGATGTTAAATAAATGCATAAAATATTACTTATATATTAGGATAATAATAACACAAAAGATTATAGTGTATTTCCTGTACTCTGTACCATCAGCGCGTATACTCTCTAAAATCATAATAACAAATACCAAAAGACAGTTTTATTTGTTTTTTAGTTTTTCAATTCATTAAAAATCTAAAAAGTCCGTTAATATGAAGGAAGGATGGTATCATTTCTATAGCGCCTGTATTACATTTATTTATATCCTTATTAAGGACAAAGATATCTCTGTTCCTAAATGTGAATAAACAGCAATCGTAATAAAATAGCGATGGAATAGAAACTGAGTTATTATTGACGAAAATTTTGTTTATATAATCAAAAACTACTTTTAATATTCTTTTCTGCATTATAAAAGCCTAGAAGCCACATAAATGTAACACCAGAATAACACATGTATGTAAAACATGACATTAGACTGATAATGTGCAAACACTTCAAGTGAACTGGCACCATCCTCAACCTAGGAACACCAAGAGCCGCATTATTAAGTATGTTAAACAGCAGGTACATTGCACCACAATTTCAGACAATTCATTGTCAATGCGACAGCCTAGTCACTGTCACTGTATTAATATCGAACAGCAAGGATCTCTTAAATATTATTAAGGGCGACACATTGATATTGTTTCAGGTTTGAGCAAGCAAAAAGACTGAGGTTTTTTTTCTCATTCAATGTCAGTCAACTGCCATGAGTACAACTACCGACTGCCACTACTGACGTATCATTGCCAAAGCGCGGCAAGTTGATCACAAGAAAAGAATAATTTGTTGATGTAAGCCCAAGAAAGTGCAGATCCTAATATGGACCCGTAGAGTAGTCGGCATTTAGTTGTAGTACGTTTAGAACATATGGATATCCATCACCAAGACCTCTTATAAGAATCACCTGACTTCTTCCTCCAAAATACTATTTCATCCAACTCGTGGAAATACCACGTATACAAACAACATTTATCCACTCTATCGTAACACTGCGAAAGGCAAATATAACTAATACAATTTTTCCTATCAAGATCCTCATACCTCAACAATTCAATGATTCAAAACTGCGTCATAGATTATACGAGTACTATATATATAGAATAAAACTGAATTTAAAACTGAAAAAAACATTTAAAAAACTATAAATATATAATAATTTTTATACCTATAATCATCGGTGCGTCTCTTAGTGATTATGTAACATCTGAACAACTTGGCCGACTGAGGCCATATTCACACAATATCTATTTAACTTGTACCACCAAGATCTCTAGACTGCCTAATTAACTATTAGTTGCTTATCAACACTTCACAATCTAACCAATTTGATTTTCAAAGCTCCTTCATCAAAAGAGATTGATTGAGGAAATCTTGTTTCCAAATTCACGAGATCGCAACAAGCTATTATATAATAGTAATATACCGGGTGACTATTAAGCTCGGCCACCAGCCATATCTCGGCAACCGTTTATCGTACAACCTGACGGAAAAAATCTTTATAGTAAAATGGACCATAGGAATTTCAAACAAAATATTTTTAAGTTTCCAAAATGATCGCTAGGGAGCGCAATTTTCATGATGAATTAAAAATTCGATAATTTTTCATTAAATTCTAGATTAACATAGATTAAAATTTTTACTAGCAACATTATTTGACGTTTTTATACAATTTTCATTTGAAACTTTTTTATCTTAGTCCCATACGAAGGAGAGGGTGGAGGGGTTGTCTGCGTACAAAAATAGGTATAATTTCAGTTTGCCCTAACGGATTTGAATGTTTCTGAGCTCATTAGATAGAGATTGTCAAAAAAATTTATTTATTTATATTACTTATTTTTTCTTTAAAATCTTAAATGGAACGGTATTTTTTTAATATCGTAATATCGAAGCACATAAAAAACTGAAGATAGTGATGGAAACCGGAAGTGGTACCTCTTCACTTGACGAATATATATTCATACGAATACAATCCAAAAAAATAAAAAAATTTAATATGAATTTATTTACTTATTGGGAGTAATAATTTTATTTTAATTTTAAGAGGGTCTCTGACAGTGTATAGTTTGCTTTCACTTGAATTTTCTTCATACTCTTCCATAAATGTATTTACAATTACTAGATCGGTATCTCGTCATAATAGAATTGCCGATTGTCGACGAGACATCAAAAATAAAACCAAAAGCGGATCTGAATTTCGGGTCTATTTTGTCCGTCAGTTTCTTAATTAAACCAGAATCTCGACCGAACCTCGGGCCAACCGCATTTAATCCGCCAGATTCAATTCCTGTGCGCACTTTGTGTACTAAGATGCGGGGATAATATCCAGTTTAGTAAGCTTTTGTACGTAACCGTTTCGGGATCTTGGCGCAATCGAATTTCACAATAATCCATTAATTCGGGACAAACGGGGCATTCCTTTAAGGGACGTCGGACAGCGGTGGTTTTGTATAGACACTGAAAGACATCGAGCATGATATATGAGAGGGAAATTCGAATAAAGGGGTGTTTACGTGTATGCGATGTGTTGAATCCCAATTACTATCATTCTGACAGATTGGTGTGAATTAATAGTCGGACACACACCTAGTTGCAATAAGAACAATTGTATGTGGAGGAAATATGTTTTACCTTCATCGTCAATTTGATTAGAAGAATTTTCTGATATTATCCGAAGTTTGAAAATCGGTACTATTTGATACGAAGGATGTCATCACTAACATATATAATTTCTGCATTTCTGAATATTCAGAAATATGCATTCAATATGTATTAAGCAATGATCTAATACTATTATACTACTAGATGCAGTGTACGCTATGTCTTGCTGATTAGGAAGTGACCCACACCATAGGAGAAAGAAGGAAAATATATGAGCGTCGAAAGTTTGACAAGGATGAACAAAATTGACCGTTTTATGTGGGCAAAATTCAAATAAGTTGCTATAGCTTGTAATGGCTTCTAATGTTTAAAAGTATTATTTTGTTAAAAATATGCTATATTAAGAGGAAAGTAAAGGTATTGCAACTTTAATAATCAAAAAGATAAATAATTAAATATATATTATTAATATGGTATTAAATATATTCTGTTTAATAACATTTTAAAGGTATCTATGCTAGTTGCCATTCTTCATTAAGGAAAGAAAATTAAATAAATGACTTTTAATGACTATGAGATAACTATATGATTTTGTTCTTCTAATAATACCTATTTTAGCATGTGTGATGATCATTCAGTTTTTATTTAAAACAGTAGTATTAGTAAAAATATTTTAAAAATCACTATACAGATATCAGTTGGAAATTTTGAATTGACCACTAGAATTTTTCAAAATATTACGTTCTGAAAAAATAAATATAGAAACTGACAGCTTTTCTTAGGTGTTCCTTACAACTTCTGATATATTCAAAATAAAAGACAATTAATGCTTAATTTTTTATTAAAATATATGTACATATAATTAATATGGATTAACAAATACGTAAATGGTAAATATGTGATCGAAGTAAAATGGAGAAAGAAATATTAAAAATACATAAAGCTAGAATAACAACTTGTATTATTTCGTGAGGTGTTTTTTCTGTGACTAATTCAAATACTTCAACATTAGTTACATTTGGGGATTCTGAGCTATAAGGTAAATAGAACATTAAAAATATCTAGGTAGAATAATAACTACAAATAGAAATCTTACTTTAACAGTTCTTTGTTTGGTGCATCAGTAATTTTTAATCGTTGAGATCTGCTATTACAGGGAATTTTTCTCAAGTGAGCAGGAAAATTGAAAATACTTTGAATTGCATTTTGGGGCAAATATTTTCTTCCATAACTTATAACAAAATCTTCAGGAACAAAATGCTCTGAACACAATCTTGAATATTTTGATGGCTTAAAATCCTTTCGTTTAGTACAAATTATCCACTGCTTGCATAGTACTTGATTAGATTGAAAACTAAAATTTTTTATATCAAATTTACAAATCATGTATTTTATTAAGAATAGTTAACCTGTGAAATCATACGTTCATTCCCTTTTCTGCCCTATTAGTACAACCATACGCTGCACATGACATTACCATTGTGTCTTAAATATGTGACTCCAAGCACTGCGAAGCTGGTATATATAATATTCAACAATTTAAAATATTTATTTCTAATTTTGTTACTGATAATAGCACTTTTAACCAAATATATATGACACTAAATCCATGAGAACAACACTGTTAAATTATAAGCTGAAGTTAACAATTGCCAATATTCTTGATGATTCTCAATTTATATACATTACCTATATGCCTATATCAAATAAAAATGAAATTCTTAAAATGTATCTAATTACAATCACAATTTTATAAATAAAAATAGTTGATTCAATCATCATGAATCCACAGTTGTCTTTATACTCGTATTTCTTTAAATAAAAATAAAGTCAGTGGTGTATGAAATAAAATCAATACTAGAAGAAATCTATTAATAAAATACATAATCCAAATTACCAAAAAGACAAATAAATATGTATAAATCAACAAAATTGAGAAAGTTTATATACAAAACAATGCGATATCGCCATGTTTTGCCCACAACTAACGGTTTTGTATATCTGTCTCCTTTGTATGTAGAGGTCAATTCCTCTCTCTCTACAGTCCATCTAGTAGTTCTATATTATTAGATCATTGGTATTAAGTTCAACATTGATTCGTTGTTTGAAATACACTATGAAAATAAAAATATAAGAGCTATCTTCATCTCAGCCATAATATACACGGGGAGTTCGCCAATTATCCCTAATATAGAAGCCAACAACAGAGAAGAACAAAACAATTTTATTTTTCAACATAATACCCAGAAAGGTTGAAACATTTTGTCTAGTGATTTTTAAGTACCAAGTTTCCGTTAGAAAAGGATTCTCTATATTGTTCATTACCCACTCATTTACCGATTACAGATCGGGAAATTAGTGAGGTTGTTCAAACATTTTAAATCCAGCATTGTGAATGGCAGCCATTGAAACACAGCTTTTGTGGGCCGTAGCGTTGCCTAAGTGAAACAACAGTGCTCATCTCAATTTTCCTCTTCGTTTCTCTTTGATGACCTCCATACTTTTGCCTTTTTGACTCTGGGTCAAAGTGATGAACCCAAGTTTCATGTAGTGTATCGAATTTTTGCAGAAAATCATATGGATTTCTGCTAATTGTCGCTAAATTCGTCCCATCGTAGCTTAAAGGATGTCCTACTAACGTCACTTGAAAAACCACATGTCTCAGCTATAAACGTAATTCTTCTATCGTTTGGTACCACATATTAATATTATTATCATGAACCAAATCAATATTGTCTTCAGTAACCACACCACAGTTTTGAGAGGACCAGTACCTGATGCATGTTTGCCGGTCTCCCTTCACAGTTTAAAATCACTTGACCAATCTTTAGTGACTCGATATGAAGATGCAGACTCATCCAATACTTCAGTCATATCCGTATAAATTTCTTGCGCTGACAACCCTTTTTTAAAGAGATATTTTAACACAGTTCTTGCTTCAATTTTATCCATTTTCGTTAAAATTCCTAACACGTCAAGAGAAAAGAAATACTATTTCGTATATGCAAGGAGACAGAGAAATGATATTTTACATTCACTAACGCCAATAAATGACACCAGTCTTTAATATGTTAGTCAACGCCATCTATCGATATTTAAAAAAAATATGTCGAAAAGTTAATTTTAGTTTTATTTATGATAAAATAATAATACTACACATATTATTTGAATTAAAACGCACCTTTTCATGATTATACCATACTAATGAAACCAAATAGTGTATACAGGGTCGGGCAAAAAGAGCGGAACACCGAATTTATGGCTTAACTAGCACTTTTTCGAAAATTTAACCTAAATTAAAGTTTTTGTATACTTTATGTATTATTTATTGGTGTTTGCAGATTTTCCGTTTTTGTCACATTTTTGGATATATGATGTCACCGGATAGTATTTTAAATGAATCAGCCTGTATTTATATTTTTTTTGAGTAGATATTTTTTCCTGAATTCACTAATACCAGGTTTAGTGGGTCTCTGACTTATGGTTTCATAAGAAAAAAATAAAATGTAATGGCACCTAAATATTTATTTAATAAAAAAATGAGGTGTGGCCACCACACGACTTTCTTATACGTATGAAAGTGTTACTTCCGGTCCGAATTTTGAAATTTCATTTATACAAAAAATATTCCAAATCCAACTCTAAATACTTTTGTACTCTTCATAAATATATATAGAATGCATAATTTACGACATATTTGCAAAAAATCGCTATTCGATAAGAGTAAAGGTGGTACTTCCGGTCTGAATTTTGAAATTTCTTTTATACAAAAGATATTTAGAAGTATGTTCTAAATACTTTTATACTCGTAATGTACCTGCCTAGAAAGCATGACTTGCGAGATATTCGCAAAAAACTGATTTTCGATAAGAGTAAAAGACCTACTTCCGGTAGGAATTTCGAAAAACTTTATTAAAACAATTTTTCTCAAATTTAATTTTGAGTACATTTGAATTCTTTATAAATTTGTTTAAACTTAGTAATTGACGAAATATTTACAAAATTCGATTTTTTCACTGAAGTAAACTACTACTTCCGGTCTGCCGATTTTGCTCAAAATCTAATCAGTTCTCAAGAGGGAGATTATATTCCTAAATACAAAATTTGGAATTGATATGTACAGCGGTTTGACCGCTATCGTGGTCACACACACACAGACACACAGACACACACACACACACAGACATTTTTTAAAAACGACTTTTTTGGTATCAGGGGACCTCAAAACGTGGACATCTGCAAAAATCTCGAGGTCGAAAATTTTCATCATCACAATACTTCCTTATACTACGTATAAGAAAGTAAAACGAACGACAATAACTAAAGATTCTAAAAAAAGTTAATGCTGCATTAAAAGTTCATGTCACCTTTAAGCGAGAAATGAATTTCATAATCATTTGTTAAAGTTAATGGACGTTAATGAATAGAATCTTTAGTTATTGTCGTTCGTTTTACTTTCTTATACGTAGTATAAGGAAGTATTGTGATGATGAAAATTTTCGACCTCGAGATTTTTGCAGATGTCCACGTTTTGAGGTCCCCTGATACCAAAAAAGTGGTTTTTAAAAAATGTCTGTGTGTGTGTGTGTCCGTGTGTGTGTGTGTGTGTGTGTGTCTGTGTGTGTGTGACCACGATAGCGGTCAAACCGCTGTAGATATCAATTCCAAATTTTGTATTTACGTGTATAATCTGCCTCTTGAGAACTGATTAGATTTTGAGCAAAATCGGCAGACCGGAAGTAGTAGTTTACTTCAGTGAAAAAATCGAAATTTGCAAATATTTCGTCAATTACTAAGTTTAAACAAATTTATAAAGAATTCATATGTACTTAGAATTAAGTTTGAAACAAATTGTCTTAAAAAAGTTTTTCGAAATTCCAACCGGAAGTAGGTCTTTTACTCTTATCGAAAATCAGTTTTTTGCGAATATCTCGCAAGTCATGCTTTTAAGACAAATACGTTATGAATATAAAAGTATTTAAAACATCATTTTCAATATCTTTTATATAAAAAAAATTTCAAAATTCAGACCGGAAGTACCACTTTTACTCTTATCGAATCGCGATTTTTTGCAAATATGTCGTAAGTTATGCATTCTATATATATTTATCAAGAGTACAAAAGTATTTAGAGTTAGATATGGAATATTTTTCGTATAAATGAAATTTCAAAATTCGGACCGGAAGTAACACTTTCATACGTATAAGAAAGTCGTGTGGTGGCCACACCTCATTTTTTTATTAAATAAATATTTAGGTGCCATTACATTTTATTTTTTTCTTATGAAACCATAAGTCAGAGACCCACTAAACCTGGTATTAGTGAATTCAGGAAAAAAATATCTACTCAAAAAAAAATATAAATACAGGGTGATTCATTTAAAATACTATCCGGTGACATCATATCTTCAAAAATGTGACAAAAACGGAAAATCTGCAAACACCAATAAATAATACATAAAGTATACAAAAACTTTAATTTAGGTTAAATTTTCGAAAAAGTGCTAGTTAAGCCATAAATTCGGTGTTCCGCTCTTTTTGCCCGACCCTGTATAAAGAGACGTATATATCTGTGGCTACACAATTCTACATTATATCTTTGACACATAGTCAGTATTATTTGTGTGATGAGATTAGATGTCGTCTAAGATAAATCTAGACGGTATGCAACAGCTCTGCTAAGTTTTTAAAATTACTCTTTTATACTGAAATTAAATGCTGTCTATGATATACTGCTTAGATAGTAGCAGCTGTTCTATGCCTAAATGTTTACATTTTCACTTTTACACATTTCGCATGCATTCTTTCTATATTAGCCAATAAAACTGGATAGCAGCTCCCTTCGCAATTTTCGTTTTGTCATTTTTGTTATTAATTACTAATGAATCATATTGCCGCTACGCCAAGATGACAGATATGTTTAATCTGTCATCTTGGCGTAGCCTACATGTAAATGGTGACTCAGCATGAAATATCTTATTGGTTTTGGATAGTTTTAATAAATTGTGCTTAGAAATATTATTACTATCATCTGGAAATTAAACCTTAAGAACAATGTCGTCTAAACGATGTCGTGCACTTAGTATAACTCCTTGACATAGTGCTTTTGTCTTTAAGTTCATTGGACTTTTAATGTAGCCCCACAAGATCAAATCTAGTGGTGTTAAATCACAGCTTCTTGCAGGCCAGTCAATGTTACCTCTACACAAAACTAATTTTTCACGGAAAAACATTCTTACTGACTATAAAGCTAAGCAGTATGTCTTGTAGCGCCATTCTACTGCTAGGGTGATCATCATTCATCAAAGCTTAAACCAACTGAATCATATAAGGATGGTGAAGTCAATCCTTTTCCAAAATTCTGTGAACACTACACCGGTTTAAATGTAAAGCAAACGCATATTTTCTTATCAAACGATGTGGATCATTTTTAACAAATCTTATGCGGCCACGGGGCTTAGATTAAACTGTAGAATTACTTATTTTTAAATTTGCGTATCCATTGCTTAATTAAATTAACAGATGGACCTTGATTAGTATACCGCAAATTGTAGTAATTTCGAAACGCTCTCTGAAATTGCACGTAAGAACGAGTATTTTCGTAGAATGCTTTAACGCAATAAGCATGCTGTTCACCACTAAAGTATTCCATTGGGGAAAAAATCCACAAGACGATAAATCGAATGGTCAGAGTAAAAATTATCTGACACTGGCAGTGTCCCCTAGATACAAAAAAAAAACAAAATCGAATTTCATTCTGCGTCACCCATTATATATATTAAATTATTTAATGTAACCTATTTTATCATAAAAGAAAAAAATGGTCAAAAAAGAAATTTTGAAATTCGGATCGAAAGTTACAGTTTTACTCACTTGTTTATTGAGATGATGGAAGGAGTTAAAACTACATTTAGAATAAATTGGTCTTGATATATTATTTCTAAGAATTCCTAATAACCGAAAACTATATATAAGAGTTTAAGTGTATGTAGGTAGTTATTATATGTCAATCTGAAGAAGCTACAGAGTAGCGAAACAGCTGTCCTTGTTATTAAATATTAAATACAGTGTAAATCATAAACATTTGTTTGTTTTATTTCACATTTAGAATAAATGTAGCATAAAAGATTCAAAACAGACATTACGTATAAGATAGTCGTCCATACCTCATTTTGTCTTTATGAATAACAGTCTACCGAACGATCGACCTCCGTGTAATAAAGCTTTTGCTCTGATGATTTCTTCAATGTTCAGATGGCTTCTAACACCATTCGATCTACTCAAAACGTCAAAATGTTCCGTATTTAACACTAATCGTAACATTAGAGAAATCAAAACCACACTAACTGAGTTATTGATTTTATTCATTGATTTGTTTATGATAAATCAATTTAATGCACGATAATTGTTCCCAAAAATACTTCTCTAAACATACGGACGTCGGTCAGCTAGTATATTAAATACAGATAAACAAATAAGTGATCGCTAATTCGTTTTGACTACAATATAGGTTTACTTTTCACTTTTTGTTTTTCTTATAAAAATAAGTAACACATTTTGGCTAAGTATCCGAGATAACTCATGTTATTCCTGTGTGACGTTGCAAACACAATCTTCTGTTAGCCAACTTATAAACTATGGAGAACCAAGATCAATAATACTAAACTAGCAAAAAATACTTTATTTTTGTGTGCCAAATTCCTAGGCAGCATTGTTAAATACGAGTAATTTTGCATAAAATATACGCTCCAATTTAAATTCTAAATTTTTCACTTTATACCTTCTGAATGTACAAGCAGAGGTCACGGAGCATACACATATACAGTAAGTGTGTGTACATTAAATTGAATAAAAAAAAGTAACACATTCTCCGTGTTTTTATGTCAGCCTTATCCCATCGTTCTGTTTATTTTTCCTCTTTTCCCCTTTTTATAGAGTACAACCATGCACGACTGCAACACGGGCGACCTCTTGTATAGAATTTGGCCTAGGGGCGCAAACACGGAAACCTTAACGCCATCCAGTGACACTATTTCCTCATTTCTCTCCGAATTTTAAAGCGCCCGCGAACATATCCCCCTCATTTACTAGCTCCCGTTCAGTCACTGTATACATTTAGCGTCGGTTTTATAAACTATCTGCTTCGATATTGAGGTACATCCAACACCAACCATCCCTTAAATAATAAATTTAGTCAATAGCGTCGGGAAAACGGATAGAGACGCGTGAGACCGTTTGGAAGACACTATGGGATCTCTAAAAATGGTATTAAATTTACATGGGACGTGTCACGAACTTAGAGGTCCGTATAAAAATCCCGAGAAAAAAAAAGGAAAGGTCATTACTGTAAAAGGAGTGCGCGTACGCGTACGACGACCAAGTAGGCTCCCTCTGGTGATCGTATGCGTAATCGGGTGAATTTTGGGTAATATACTGATACGTAATGCTTTTGTGAATTTTATATGGGCGAAGGGATTTTTTTTAATGGAAAAAACGAGACAGAAGTGTCACGGGGCAAATAGGGAGGAGATAACTGTAATATCTTTGTGCTGTTTAAACAGCATTATGTCGTAAATATACCCAGGTATATGTATGTATGAAAGTAAACATAAAAATATTTACATCAAAAAGATATTTTTTAATAATGTAATAAGTATATGGATGTATGGGTTCGTTTTCTGACAAAGGTTTCCTGAAATTTATTAAAATGTATACGTAATGTACTTTTAATGCACGGAATTAGGGAAGGCGTAACATAAAGTTTCGAAATTTATTACTCTCGTAAAAAAAGTAAGTCCCACAAGCGTCTCTTGATTTGTTAAATAATCTCTCAAAATATACGTAGCTACTAATGTATATACAGGGTGTTTCATCGGTTGGGGTATCGCGAATTAAAGTGCCTAAATATAAAAATATCGACTTCAAATTTTAACCACTTATAGAGCTTTTAAACCGCTACCAGCAGGTTAGGTTGTTTTTGATAATATTATTTTAATTAATGCGTAAATTTAAAAAAAACGTATTATCAAAAATTAAAAGTGCTCAAAAAATGTTCAAATTTGAATGGTGATACGTGGAAATATCACCCATATTAACTTCACAATCAGAATTTTTATAAACGAAACCGTTTGTCAAATAAAGTCAATATTAAATAATGTCGTTTTTCTTACGACAGATTTATGGTACTTAACTTTCTAATTGTGCTGTCCGCAAACAGGTAGTCCTTTTAAATTTGTGACGGATAATAAATAAAAATTTATTATAAACTCAACACACAACACTGTAATAAAAAACCCATAAATTCTTCAACGTCCGCAAACAGGTAGTCCTTTTAAATTTATGACGGATAATAAATAAAAATTTATTATAAACTCAACACACAACACTGTAATAAAAAACCCATAAATTCTTCAACGTCTTGCCTTTAATTTTGAAATTATTGTAAAATATTCAATAATTGATTAAGTTTTAATTTTTTTTCAATTGCATAGTTGATTTTATAGACATATCTTTTTAACACCTGAATTTCAATAAAATCTGAGTACTTTTGATTTTTTGAACGAAGGTTTTTTTTATTTACGCATTAAATAAAATAATATTATCAAAAACAACCTAACCTACTGGTAGCGGTTTAAAAGTTCTATAAGTGGTTAAAATTTGAAGTCGACATTTTTATATTTAGGCACTTTAATTCGCGATACCCCAACCGATGAAACACCCTGTACATATAAATAATATACAAAGAATATTCATTAAATACGAACATTTACTTAATTCAATAAAGTAATTTTAAGAGAATGGCGAGTCTTCACCATATGTATTCATATGTATACATTCATACGAAAATCGAGGAAAAGCATTTATTTAAAATATATAAATTTAAATATGAAATGTGTTCTAATTCATACCCAAGATAGATCATTCTTCTTGTGTACTCTAAAACTAGTTTCAACTATATTATTATTGGCCGTCATCAACAACATTGACTCTCCAGCACTACTATCTCGGCTCCCACTTCTTATTCCTCGGCTATCAACTAGACAAAATAATACATTCTATACCTCTATGTTCGTTTGAATTCATTCTTGCACTCGCCAATTGTTTCTGTGTTGAAGTTCTAACTTCATAGCATCACATTGTGATATCAACTTCAACTCATTTAGCGAAGTATGAAAGTATTGGCGCCAAGACGGAAGAGCATAAAATACTTTGTTGGACAGGAGGGTTTATATGTGTTTACATATGTATATAAGTGCATTTTTGTTAAAATAAGTCATTATTATCTTGGGAAAGGCATATCTATCAAATTATATAACCTTTCTTATTTTTGTTTTAATTTACTACTATTGCTTCAATTAGTTCATGTTTGTTTTTTTTTTGTAAGTTTAACGGGATTCATGATAAGTATTTTTGTTGTGCGTTGTATAGATATGCAGGACAATAATTATTTATTTATTCACTTAAATGGACCGAGTAAACCAATACTCGAAATGCCTTTGACTGCTATACGAATGTCATTGTATAAAACCAGATTATTGTGTCGGACGGGCAAGTGCGGCCTAATCAAGTGCATTTACAGGTTTTATAAGGTATATTTACTCTAACATGCGGATTTCTGCCAATTCTGTCTAATACACACATAAGTAAAATGCGCGCCTTCCCAGAAATTTAGTTCAGTATCAGTAACCGTCTGCTATTTTAGTATATTTTGAATATGTCATAAGTTATAAGAAGAATTCTGGTTTTCTTAGGCGTGCCAAGTAATATTTTCTGAAATCCAAATACAGCGTCAGGAAATGTTTTGGGCGGAGTATTATACCAATTATGGTCATGTAAAGTACACCCCTCGGAATATCTAGCATATGGCACCGCGAGGTGCTACTGACATTCCATAGGTTTCGAAAAAGTATCTGAAATCGTCACAAACCAGACTGTCAGACGCCAGACCACTAAGTTGATCATTCTTCTATATATGTTCTCGCACATGGTACATTGCAGTTTCCACTAGCTTTGAGAATATTTATCACCGACCAATTAGGAAGACTCCTCTGCCATCATCTGATGAGTAACCATCGTAATGTAGCATACAAGTACTCCGCTCTCTCGCACCTGGCCATCTGAGCTAATCGGCAATTACTCAGGAAATCTGCCATTGGATGAACCCATGGTGCACCAGCGCGACTAGGTCCTGATAAGCCTAAAGAGGACGGCAGTGGATCCAAAGCTCTTATTAATTAAATTCACTTATCGGATTCGTTCACCCAGATAACTGGTTCCTCGAAGTGCTACAGCCATTTCCTAGAATAAGACTGAGACAGGCCAGATTTAAGTGCAAGCAAAAATATTATCCAGTCAGACTATAGAAGCGGTTGGTCCAGCAGAGTTACTTATTGAGTCCTTCTTATCGATCTGGTTTCTCACCCACATATCTTGAGGAGAGAGTATGACAGGATCAACCGGCATGCGCACATATCAGAAGCAAATTTAGAATACTTATACACACCAACTAACCATAACAACCTTAAAAGACACAAAGAGCCTTGCAGCTGAAGTCCGTCAACAAAGTCTGTCAACAAGTTCAGATACGCCCAACCTTAACAGATTCCATATTAGGAGGAATTCCTAAGATCAATTGTTTGATGAGTCACCTCTATGATTTACCATGCAATAACAGAATCCTTATAATAAGCGTCTTAGTTAAATGTATAGTTTTATTTATGACTTTATTTAAAATGCAGTAAATCGTAATGGATAACTATAAAAGTTTATAGGAATACAAAAGTACTAAGATATTGATTTGAAAAATCTTATATATTTTTTAGTATTTCAAATGGAAGTAACACTCAGTGTTTCTTGAGAATATCTCTAAGATTGTCTAAGGTAAGTAAATTAGTGAAGATTACAAATATATCGCAAACTAAATTTCATATATTAATATTATTATATGTATATTTATTAGGGTGGTCATTATTTTTCGACTCTTGAATTATTGTCGCGGCACTTTGTCATACGATTCTATACATCAAAATATGAAACAGAATTTTTTCTTTTGATTTGTGGACAAGATTTAGAGGTCGCTGCCAGTTGTAAAACTTGAACAAAAAAACATTGTATGGCCACTTCAACTATGAGTCTCACTAATTGATACATTTAAGTGTTTATTTATCGTTTTAAAGTCAAATATGCAGAGACTCGCACAGGCAACCCCCCGCCACCTCTTCCTCTACCACCTCCTGCACCTACACGTAGAGATTAAACTCGCCCGCACATCAGTTTGTTTCAACTTGCATTGGCGTCTACAGGTAGCTGAGTCAGTGTAGTTACTAGAAATAAAACCAACGTTTGGCAATCAGCCAATTACTGTCTAAACTAAACCAGTCAACGTTAGCACCAATTGGTGAAGTGTAACGTTTATTTTTTTACTACGAAAGTGAAGTAAAGAAACCCATTCGTGAATAGGTGACTTTGGCTGCATGCGAAGTGATAAATTTGTGGGAAAAGGCTAGTAGACCAGCCAGATAAAAAAACATATTATAATCAGTCAAATCGAAAAATACTTCAAAGAGAAGGAAAATAAAAAAAAATAAAGAGAACAAGAAAAAACGTTCGGAAGCATTGAAGAAAAAAGAACAAAACTGCCAGCCAAGGCTGCCAAACAAAAATTAGAAGATTTATTTGATATTGCTCATTGTGATGCTTTAAATATTATGACTGTAGAAGAGGATAAGCAGGTTTTATTAGCACAGCGACCAAAAAGGCGCTAGGGTTTAATTCGTTCAGTAGATAGAAAAAGTTTAAACAAATGCAATAAAATAAAAAAGAAAGAAGAACGTCTTCAAAAATTGCGCGAACGTGAAACATAAATGTCTCCGTTTTCACAGAAAAGTGCTCTTTTTCTTGTGTATCGCTTCTTTCGTCATCATCTTCCGTCACCAGTGAAGAAGCAAGTGCATCTGAATGCGAAGTCCTATCAGAGTCTTATAAAATGCAACCACCCTAAAAGCGAGCTCGAAAAGATGTTATTAACAGCCAATTAGCTTCCAGTCTTGATGCCTCTACATTGAGTGACAGAAAAGCAGTTACGTTTGTGAAAAATGCAGAATGTGATCCACCAGAGTTTACTGTCAATAGATCTTCCATTCTTCGGCACCGTGTGAAAAATCGAAAGGTAGTTGTAGAGTCTCTCAAAAGCGAGTTCAAACCTAATTTTCCACTAACAATTCATTGGGATGGCAAGCTAAAAGAAGATATCGCTGTGCATGAAACTGTAGATCGACTGCCAATTTTGGTATGAGGACATAGGGTTGATCAACATCTAGCAGTTCCAAAATTGGAACGTTGGACAAGTGAAGCATGTGCGTCAGCTGTTTATAAAACATTAATTTCATAAAATTTGAGCGGTTTAAGAAATGGAGTACGCTTTGGCTTGCTTGTCGTCACCACATAATCGAAATTATGTTGTCAGCTGTAGTGGATCAATCTCTCACTCAGTCTAGTGGTACTACTATTCAATTATTCAAAAGGTTTAAGAAAAATTGGGACAAAATTAACAAAAGCGACTACAAAACAATAATTTATGACGCCGAGTTAATCATACTTGTAGAAGTGGCCGCAAACTGGATTTATTTTGCGGAAGAACAAGTATAAGTACATCAATCTCGAAATGACTACGGAGAACTGTTGAATCTCACGATCATTTTTTTAAGGAATAGATTTCATTACGCGATAAATGCCCCTTTATGCATTTCCTTGTATAATTAATATCTATAAAATATTTGCAGTTGCGAAAATTAATAAAGCAACTATTATAACTTATATAAACATATACAGGTTCTAAATTAAGTATACTTACCTATGCAAAACAACAAAGTATTAATTCATAAAATATAAGAAATGTGTTTATAATTATTTCAACATGTGTTTCACATTTATTTACTTCTAGATTAAAACATGCTTGCACCTATTAAGATTATATTCAAATAAAAAAATACATACTTAAAGCACTGTACTACTTCAAAATTTCAATAAAACTAAATTACAGGGAGTCAGTATTATATCAAACTAGCCTCAATATTAAATCTCAAAATTTTCCTGCCAATCTTACAAGCTTTTGCAGTTTTAAACGCACAGTAAAAAAAACTACTGTCTTAATTGGTCACACCATGTGTTCAAACTAGAGTATATTACGGTGTTTAACTAATAAGGTATTTCACGCAGATAACTGCCAATCTGGATGACACTTGCCAGAGATCTAACTCGTGATTATATCAAATTTCGCAATGCTATGACGCTGCTTCAGTTGCCAATTTACGGACAAACTTCTTGCGCCATAACTGAACACTTAGCATGCGTGTTGCGGAGAAGGGCTGAAATACACGCACACATTATGTTTAATGTGGGTTAGAAGGGTGACTGACTTTCTCTCGCGTCCCTAATACAAACTATCCAAATAAGATACGGAGTATCAAGTTTTCAAGATGGAGAGCGTCTTGAATGCGTGTCGCCTGTGGTATCTCATTTAGGACGCCAACACATGGGAAGTTGGAATTCATATTAATTGTAAGTTGAAATGAGATATTTGCATGTATATTTCAACAGACATTATTAATAAAGCAGATAATTTCTAATTTACCTTTACATGAATCCATATTATAACTTTGGCTCAAATTATTATAACTATTGTTACAAATTGCTTTTACGTTGGTTGTATGATAATTGTCACAAACGTTTATAGAATGACTGTGGACAATGACCGTTTAGGATAAACATTAATTACGCAATATTCTCACAGTTACACATCAAAGGTCCAAATAAATCAGAGATTAGTTACAAGACGCTTTAACACTTAACATTATAAGTAAATATAAAATGTATCTAACGATAAAATTTATACCTAACGTGTGTGACTCTATAGAGATTTATCTGTATCGACGCACGTCGATCTGTATTGAACACTAGCATTCGAGAATCGCCTAATATAATGAGTAGTAACGAGGGCACAGAATATAATCAGAGAGTAGTGAATGCAGTTATAGGACAAAATAATTAGAGAATTTATAATGAAACTGGGTCTTTTTATGAAATCTGATGGTCAAAGAGGTAATTGGCATCTTGGCCAATGGGAGAAAAGAGCGGGAACGAGACATTAAAAAGAAGATTCCATATAATTTACAGTTTGTGACATAATCATAATCGGACAATAGATAAATCTATACTCAGGTGAGGTAACTACGGGACCCTAAATATGGGTTACTATCTGGTATATTTATTGAAGTTGGAGAAATCTTTACTAACCTAATATGGAAATTAATCTAATAATAATCACGGAATTGGAAGCAGTAACACAATGTTTTCCAATGGTGCCGATACTACTGCAAGTGAAACGCTAGATATACCGTAAATTAAAAATATACCTACAGTAATTGGTGTAACAAATAATATTTCCAATATCCGGGATAGAAAGAATAGTAAAATAAAAGAATGCGTTTATGTACAGAATGACCGTCAACCTAGATATATGGAATGAATCATTAACAGAAGCTTAAGATGAACGTAAAGAAAACTAAAGTTATGCCAAACTAAAATAAAATTAAAGATAAAAATAGACAGTAACCTACGAATGAGAAAGTTGAGTGCTTATTAAAAGAATGAAATCATGAAATCAGAAATACAAAGTATGGTAATGAAGACTTGGGGAGAGTGCTATTAGGTATAAACAAGAAAGACATGAAAAGAAACTGAACTCGACAATAAGAAAGCAGTTGGAAACGCAACAAAGTGCTGAGGACATTCAAAGAAGCCAGATGGAGTTGGACATCTAGTCCGAATGACTAGCGACGGACCACTCCATAAAGTATGAGTGTCCAAGGTATACGTATTTCAGCGAAATAGCTACCCGACTAAATGATTAAAACTGTTAAGTTTATTACGGGTATGTACCTGAACACAGCTGGAAGCATGTTTTGAAAAGTCGAAAGCCAATGTGCAAATGGATCGCATTTAGGTATCATTAAAAAATATTAGTATGTTTCTAAATCCCATTTATTAATTGGTTATTAATAAGATTCCAACATTTAAATTTAAACTTATCTTTTACGATAATAAGAAATGCATAATTTGTAGACATAAATATATAATATATGGGCAGTACAGGAAGAGTAAGAAAACTGCTGATGCAATAATGACGCTCATGAATACCATTCATGAAGCATTTGAGAACAACAATATATTACCTGCATAGGATTTTTACGAACTTGTCACGGGTTTTTTATTATATTCATAATGGCATGCTTTTGAGAAAACTGGAGCTTTATGTTAAAGGGGGAGCTGCTAGCGATCTTGTGAGGCCCTATTTAAGCAACCGAACCGTGTCGGTGGCGCTAGGTGCGGGTACAAGATATGGTGAGAAGCGTCCCATAGAGATAAATAGTGAGGCCCTTCTCGAGGCGAGGAGTGATGAGCACTGTCGACCTGTAATTTCGGCGACTGGGCAATATGACGCTTTATTCTGAGGTTGTACTTCAAAATTTGCTTTATATGAGAGACCATAGACCAAACCATATGAACGCGTTTTCCACTCAGGATGATGTCCATTCATACGATACTGGCAGAAAGAGTAAGCTTTTGCAGCCGCATAACAGAATTAAAGGAGCTGAACTTATGAGAGTAAATATAAAGCTATGCCGTGTGAGATTACTGACTTCACTGATGGCAGCTTCAGAAGGGAAATTAAAAAAATTTTGGACGCTCTTTGTCTTTATAATAGTGATGATTACTTCCGCGAAATGAAAACTTCTGGGTCATCCGGGTGCACATGGGTCAATATGTATGTAATATGATTGTAACTGCTGTCTTTGTTAGTTGTATTCTTGACGAAACCAAGAACTGTATATGTTTCACGGCTAATAAATATTATTATTACTATTATTATGGAATACGTAAGTAATATTTGACGTAAAACTGCAGAATTTTATTCAATTCAGTTTGATTATTTACCGTTAGACACTGATTACATAACGAGAAAAATAGTACGCTTACACACTTCATACCCTGGGGTCCGTCGGGGTGACTTACAACTTATTAGACAAACAAAGAACTAGACCATGGAAGGATAAAGGTAGCTAAATAAAACACAGGAGAAGATTAAAAACAAAACTCGTATGGTTCGTTGCTTTTTGTTTACAAAGTTTCTTGACAAAAATATTTGCAGTCAATAAGAAACAAGTATGTATATAGAAAATCCTCTCCACAAATCCTTGACGCACACAATATTTTAATTATTATATCCCAGGTAATTTGAAAGACGTCCCCAAAGAAATTTATATCAATCAACGTATATTTTAATGTATTAATAGTTAATAACGTTTGCTGTATAAATAACTTAAAATACAAGCCTAGAACAACATACACTCGAAAACACGAGTCACGCTACACCAACCTGATACTCCTTATTTTGGTAATATTTATTGATCGTTCTTCAGCGATCTATGTTTACGTATACTAATTCCAGTTTGTATTTGAGTCGTTGCGGATAGTATAAGAATTACGATTGCGTATTCGTATATCAAACTGATGTGCTGCAAGTAATGTGAAACCGGTGACTGCACAAATTTTTTCATGGCATAGAATATATCAAAAATGGAGAGAAGTTCAATTATAGTGTTCTACCAATGCAACAAAAGAATAATCAATGAAGGTAAAATCCAAATACTGGCTCCGCTTAAAAAAAAATATACAGAATATAGAAGAAAATTAGCATTTGCGAAAAAGCTTAATATACACATATACTGATGCACCTTTTCGTAAATAACACATGAGGTTGTGATTAAATAAGTTCTGTCCTGTGTATCTATAATAGTGATTCACGTGTTTTCATTTTTTCTTACATGCCGTGTTTGATATTTGAAAGTTCCAGGCAGTAATGCCCAATAATAACCTGCACGTATTTCGCTATTCCACTTGCTAAGCAACATTTTTCGGAAGTGAAAATGTCTTTCTGAAATCGTTCACAATCCTCATCTAACATCATTTTGACAAAAAAAATAAGATAGAAATGCAAAATTTGCATTTTAAGGCCCACATTACAAGTCCATACCTGCTAACTTTTAATAATTTCATTAACCATTTTTGCATAATCTTGGACTCTGTTTCTCACTAAAGTTAATTTGATGTGTGATGGTGATAGAAATATTTTTGTAGGCTCAGTAGTGGATTATGAATTATAATCTTGTGCCCAGGCCTACACAGCACCTTAACCAATGTTAAACAACGTAATGGGAATTTAGGGGCTTGTGTTCCATCGCTAAGAAAATGTCAAAAATAGGCGTGGCAGAATTTATCGAAACATTAGCAGTCCAATATTTGATATAATATTCTGCATTTATGTGGTTTAATAAAATATAATTTTCAGTATATTAAAATTTAATATAAGTATTTTTAGGAAAACCATTTAAGAAATGATTTTAAAATCCCTAAATGATGAAGTAATTTTGTAAACAGTTCAAAAATCAGAATGCAGAAATGCGTAAGAGGCACACATAAAACTAAGTCATCAAGAATCCGACACGATAACGACCTGCGGCCTCGCGACAAATTTGCTTCAATATAAATCACGTCGTAATGTACACCACAAACGACAACTGCAAGAGAGAGTGTAAACAAGTAAAAGTGTCGTGCAGTTGCCTGTCGTTAACGTGTCGACCTGTTGTTGTATAGTGTGAATAGAGGTGAAATGTAATGTAATGCCCGTGTTAGCCAGGTTAATTTATGTGAATAGATACAACTGTTACTTAAACAAACAACCAATGAAAAAACTTAATTTTACATACTGCCATGGTTTCAAATGAATCTCGCTCGATACTGGTCAGGTATAGGTACAAATTTTATCGATTATTCAAGTAAATATTTTAAACTATTACAACAGGCATTACGAGTTCTTAGGAACTAAGATAAGTTATTTTTAAACGTCGCATGCTTGAAGACAAACTTTTCACTTTCGCATGGAGAAATGTCTTTTACTTTTAAGGCAGCGATAGGGCAATAAAAACCTAAAACTTTTTTTTCAACTATCTATGACAAAATATTTCATACAAATATTAGTTTTAGATATTTCGTTTAAATTCTTCAATATTCAATTTTTCTATTTATTTTACCGCGCTTTTCTCCGATTAGTTAAGCCGCTAACCTCTCTTGTCTCACGGTTTTATATACCGGTAAGTTTTCGGGTGAAGCAACGACAGAGGAGTGTCCAAGTCCCCACTATCACTCGCTACAGTTATCGTATTCCCCGACGCGAACGGCTGTAGTATACTACTACCACCGCTCTGGTTAACGGAGGGGAGTACATATACGTAGTCGTTCAGTTGTGGGGACTGATACATGCGCTATACAATCGTTGCGTTACCAGAAAACCTACCGGTATAATGAACGGAGCATTCAGTACCCTCATAGTAAGACGATTTCGTCGTGATGTTTTTATCAGCGGCGACCCGATGTATAAGTGAATATGTATGGATCCACACACGCAAGTATCAATCGTATCGTTCGACATATTTAACTTAAATCGCTAGTTATAATCCAAATTGTAAATAAACCCTATTTATTTACGGTCCCCCTAATATAACAATTTTACTTACCATAAGTTATGATCCATTTTTCGTAATTTTCTTTTTAATTCGTTATTTACTTCATTAAATATAGAAACTTTAAAGACAACCCTGCTTGATTTGTTATTAATACTTTCTCCTACAATATAGCATCCTGAGTAACCATGCCGATATTTCGTAATTAATCTTTCTTCTAAATCCGTCATTGTTCGCTCTATAAACAATTATTTAAATACTGACCTGTAACTATTTCACAACAAACCCAAAAGCGAAGTGCAATAATTAGGCCAGTGCGAGTGCAACAAAACGAAAGAAAATCCTTATTTGTACGTTATTTACAGCGAAAATGAACACAGGTATTTGATTCGTTATATTACTATAGTTCTTGGAATACCATTCCTAGTCAAAGTTATACAGATTGTTTTTACAGTGGTGTATCACTCATGTCAACGATGATTTTGATTTCGCCTCTGCAAGTACTAGTCAAATACATATGAGAGCGCCCCTGACATTCAAGACACCATCACAAAAATAATCGGAATAACAGTATTAGACATGAATATTTTTAAAGCAAAATTTTAAATAACAAATAATTTAAAATCCAAAATAATAATTAAGGATGTAACATCTAAATACGTAATCAGCATACTTTATATATTACATTCAACACATTCTAATGTAAATCGAATTTATTTTTATTTGTTGACTGGTGTTACTATTGTAGAATGAAACACAGTGTAAAAAACAGTCGACACATATTCACAAACATACATATATCACCAAGAAACTAATTAAATGAAGGAACAGTAAATCTTTAATCTGTCAATTTCCTAGTCTCGAAAACACCATCACTTACGGGTTACGCAACTGGCAATTCGAATATATAAATTCTGAAATGGGGAAAGCAACACTTCTGCTAATCAGTCTAAACAAAGGATCTTTACTCTGCAAATAGACAATTGATTAAAATAAATAACTTCCGAATTATATATATTTTTAGTTTCTTTTTATTGTAGTAAAATTTAACAGACTAACTTTGTACATGTCCCAGACCACGTAACTCACGTATAATACTTATTTACTACCTACTATAAAATAATATATACGTTCTGTCCGTTCTTACTTGACCTTCTTAGTCGGTAGACTGGGACCAACCACCGCCCAATGGCCTTATTACCCAACTGGTGGTGACCAATAAGCGCTAGGAAAAATAATAGATTAAGTTGTAATAAGTTTTATTCTTAATAGTACTTGTTTTTTGACATCACATATCAAGACTAACATTTTACGAAAGCGTAAAACTGAACGAATTGTAGAAAGAGTAATTTATCCTGGTATAATGGCTAAGGTTCATTTATTCTCGCTAATACTAGATATAATTACATGCTCGCTGAAGAATACACTATTATTCGCAGTTTCCACTTTACTTTTATGAGAATCGGCAACGACCCTCGTCTCTGCAGATGCTTTCTATTTTTCTAGTTTTTTCAGAAAAAAGTATTATATTAAAAACTCAAACACTATCTTCAGTTCTTCAAATGGAATACTATGTGTATTTTCAGACTGGTAGATTATCGAATTTAATTATTTTTCAATTTCATTAAACTATACTCTGTTTCAGTTGGCAAGTTGACCTTCTATATAATATTAGACAAATAAAGTTAGACATAAGATTCTGCATAGTTATATTAACTACCAATAGTATATTTTTCATGCTGAAGTAGCGGTAAAAACAGCAACTGCCTATATTCACAATATTATAAAGAAATATGAGTTTAGAGATATGAGTTGAAATACAGGTATGGTAATAATTACACTTTTTGATAAAAAATTAAAACATGTATAAAACTAGATACTGCATGGAACATACTGTACAACCGAAAATCTGCTCTATTTGAAATGTATAGACATTTTTCGTATTTCTAAAAGCATACAAGTTATAGAAAAAACACAAAAACTTTCGATACGTTCTCTTTCAAATGCATAGATTTATAATTTCCGCAAAATGTGGTAATTAGTATAATTATTATAATATGCGAATTGTTTTCATTATAACTAAGAGAAATTCATTTAAAATTAGCCAAAATTAATATCGCGTGAGTGCTGTTGTGTTCAATGTACGTACTAGTTTACGGATGAAATTTCCCTTAAGCAAAAAATGTTCGTCTCTACCGGTGATATCCACAGAGGCTTAAAAGAATAAACCAGCTCGAAAACAGGGAATTCGAATCAATGAGAGGGAGTATAATGTAAAAGTTAACCGCAAGCGCTAATAGCCCTCAAGTAGTTGAATCGCTAATGGTGTAAAGGTGTAAGTGAAAATTGAATTTGCCTGTAATCAATTTATAAATTGGCCAACAGAACGGTTTTTCCTATATAAGCGAATTTTTTAAAGCAGACGCCTGGATGAATATAAAATATAACGAGAAAATCTGAATGAGAAAAATGGAATGTTCTTAAAAATTCAATTAAACCTTCAAATTACTAATTATTTTACAAAGGATTCGATTATAGTTGAAAACAGGGTACTTCAAAAATTGCTTGTTGATTCTTAATCACAAAATATAAAATGCAAACATTATAATAATATATGTAATATACAGGGTGAGTCATTTCCGAGGGAAAGGCCGCTTGTGACTTTATGAGAAAAGATATTTGAAGAGGTTTTCTTCCTAAGATAGCTACTTATTAGGAGCACCTTTTAAATTTATTTTGTTTTGTTCCATAACTTGGTGGCTAAACATAGTTAAAGATTTTAAATGGAATAGCCTGTATATTATTAAATTTTTGTATTCCCCGTATAATTCCTAGTCAATAAGTAATGATATAATATATTACTAAAACCTAAAATTTTGATTTATTACCATTTTTTCTGCAAAATAATTTAAAGAAATAATATATATCTCGAAAACGACGTATCAAACGGCCACAATATTGGTAATATTGGTCATAATAAAAAGACCTAATGCAAGCATGATTCTTTTTTTTCAACTACTAATTACATAAGCAGGAAACTGGATTAAAATTACATGATAATTTTTTGTTTAAAATGCAATTTCTTAGAATGTATATTGCTTCATTTTTGAATTGTTTGCTAAAAGTGACACCAAAAACATATAAAACGTTATTACTTTGAGAGTGGCCAACGACGAGCTAAATACAATTTTTTAATAAAATTTTGCCAATTTTATGTCTTAATAATCATTCTTCCAGTACCAAAATACCGTATTGAATGTCAAATAAATTATTTTCGTTGCAAGTTGTGTTATTTATGCGTGAAGCTACTTTTCATAATAAGGAAGTAATTGACGAAAAAGATTTCGTTATAATTCAAATGAAAACCCTAGTAAATAGATGGTTAGCATAGGTGAAGCATAAATGTATGGGGCGGCATTCTTGTTGATCGGGTGATAGGCCCGGACGAAATATCGTGGATGTTATGTCTGAAGACCTAGCAGGCTAGTAACTGCAAGGTTTTCGGCCATCACAAAATTATATTCTTTTTATAGGACTACGTAAAAAAAGTAATTATACAGTATAACACAAAAGATGTGGGAGTATATTCGACAAACATTTAGAAATATAGGTGCTCATCTCCCTATTAATGTCGCTTTATCATTTCGGAAGCGCTTTCAAAAATATTTAGAAGTGAATGAATATTCACTTAACACTTGTTGAAATAATTTTTACCTATTTTAATGTTCAATATTTATGGCTATTTTGTAGTTCCTGTTCCACTAATTCCTCATCCATTCAGGTAACAGTTGCCGCTTCTGCACCTACTATAGTGAAGTTATTAATTTGTTTGGTTTTAAATTTGTTTATTGCATAGATTGTATTGTAAATTAAAGGTATCCATCAATTTTCGTATAAATACATGAGAAAATAAGATTTCAAAAGCAAAAGAAAAGAAGAAGAGTAATAATATATTATATATTTCTGTAATGCAATTTTATAAACAATTCAATTTCTCTAACTAGTAACTATTTTGTTTTTGACATTGCCCCAATATATACAAAATTCATATCTCTAGCTCATTTTTAGAAAAATTCATTATAAAATCATGCTTGTCAAATGGGAAGCAACTTATTAAATGTCATCCATTAGATTATCAATTTCACAGCAAATAACAGGGCCGACTGTATGCAAATAAAGCACATAAAGTTGGCAAAATTTGCATTTGCAGCGGAATTACCCCATGAAATTCTTGACTTGTATTATTCCAAGATCCATATATTTGTCTTTCCTTATTTTATATCCCATGAGTACAGATAGCACGCAGGTGGACAATGTCTACCTCGCAGCGACGTTCAAATCTATCCTCAATATCGAGAACATTCTGGCTGAAAACAAAAATTTTAAATTTGGTTTTTGTTTCGGAATGTATTTATTTCGCCACATCGAAAGTAAAATGTTTTACAATCTATGACAATATGAATCTTATCTTCAAGAACAAACACAGGATCTAAATGTAAGTCTTCGATTTTTATATATACATTTTTTACGTCTTTTATTTTTAAAACGAACTTTTAAAACCCAAATTCTGTTTTATAAACAGTAAAATCAATATTTCAAAATAAGGTCACATCAGTGAAAGTGGCTGATTGTTAACATCAAGCAATCTTAAGCATATATATATATATATATTATATATGTTTTAATGTGTAATCAAGCCGCATTGAAAAGAAAATATCACATGTCGAAATAGGTTTGCTAAAAAAATAAAACGATAACAAATATAAGGAAGTGTTTGCAAAACAATTTTATTGTAATTTCGTACTGTTTTTCATAATTAAATAGAAATCTGGTGAAGGTCTTAATCAAGATTGAAACGTCACTAAATAACATTTTCTTCGTATTTTTTATATTATTTAAGTTCATTTACATCCGCTAAACCACGAAAAGGAATTAGATAGGTATATTAGCTTTTGATTTATTTCTATTTTTGGAACATTTCATTATTCTCAGAAAATCATATTACTTGTAAATTACGTTTTAGAAGGTCACAATATGTGCCCAGAGTAAAACTGATTTGATCTAATTAAGCAAAACGAATGAAACAATTATTATAAAATGCGGTAGTGAATGGTGGCGTACAAATATGTATCAAATATAGACAATAATAAAGGGGAAAAAAGATTATGCAATATTTAATTTTTTTACCTGTCTTATTTGAAAATAAGAAATATTCCATATTTTGTATTGTCTATTTGTTATAGTAGATAAAATGAAAGTTAACACAACCGGCGTACCAGTATCATATTATTTTATTTATTAGGGCTATTATTTTGATATTTTAAATGCGGCATATTTCAATATAAAAAGTTATTGTTAATAACGTGTCATAAATCACAGTACTTCTGTTTATGCCTCAATTTCCGCAAAACACATCCATACGGAACATCGGTCAATAACATCGTTCCATCGCGCATACACAGTTGTAAAAGTGCAAACAAATAAATCCAGAGTGAAAGTTTTACCGCTAGGTCGGTCGGATCGAAGTCGTACACGGGACAGTAAAAAAAACAAAGAATAACCTTTCGAGCGTTCCACCATTCGTTACTTCAAACACAGAACGAATAACACTTTATCTGCATACGTACTGTATTGAAAGTGGTAAAAGTTAGAAGGGTTCTAAGTGGTGGAACTAGAAAACATGCGTCTGGGGATATAGAGCGTAAATATATACAGCATGTATATACAGGGTGAGTTTTTTTTCCATTATTTGTATGGGGATCTCGAAAACCATAAGAGATACGCATTAGGTTAAATGGAGAAAGATTTGCATCTTTATAAGCCTCATCCAGATACGTTTTTGTCAATTTAAGAAAATGCATGGTTTACTAGATATTTTCAAAAAATAGAAATTCTCCAAAATCTTTTCAGTGCTATAACACTTCTATTCTTAAAGTTAGAAAAAAACTTTTTGAATATTGTTTTAAAGAAATTCAATTTTAAATAACGACAACTTCTTAAATTTTTAATTTTGCTTAGCAGTTTTGAGTTAGCAAGCAAAATCTAATTTTTTTAAATGGAAACTATAGTTGGCTATCACATATTCTAGTAGTGCATTTTTTTCTGCTTGCAATGATGTAAGGGTTGTAGCACTTATTTTAATAAATAACTGCACAATACACTATTATTATGTTTAACAAAAATCATGTCTTGCCATGGAAAAGAAAAGAAACTTATAATATACAATGTAACGCTAAACGAATTAATTATTAACAACACGTAACACGCTAAATTTACATTAAGTGTTCGAAATGCTCACCATTATTATCGACGCACATACGGCACCTTTTCAACACTGAGTTAATAGCTCTCCTAATTTTCCGCCCATCTATCAAATACATTAATAACAGCTTCTAATAGCTCCTCTTGGGTTGCATATGATCGCACATATACGAGATCTTTTATTGCTCCAAAGACGAAGAAATCTAACGGTGAAAGATCTGGGGAACGTGCAGGCCATAAAACAGGACCATTTCTGCCGATCCACGAGTTTGTAAATAATTCATCTAAATATCTTTTGACCTGTGCCTGATAGAGGCGGGGCACCGTCGTGTTGAAACCACCGTAAATTTGTGCGGGTCTGTAAATTTAATTCATCTAGGATATTGTCGAAATCTTCCCTAAGAAATTGCAAATATCGATTTCCGGTTAAAGTTTCATTAAAAGTAAATGGCCCAACAAGTTGCGAACCAATAACACCACACCATAAATTGAAGCCAAAGCTAATCTGGGGTCGCTTTTCTTCTAAACGGTGAGGATTTATTTGCGCCCACAGGTGTTCATTATGGCGATTGAACATGCCGCAGTTTGTAAAACGTGCTTCGTCGGCCCATAAGATCTGCATCGGAAAATTATTATCTTCATGGCACATATTTACGAACCAAGCACAAAAATTTAATCGTCTTTCATCGTCTCCAGGGTGTAGAGTTTGACCAACTAATTTTTTATAAGGATGGTACTTATGTCTTGATAAAATTCGCACTACTGTGCGTTGTGAGGTAGCAGCGCCTTGTGCAATTTGCCGCGTTGATGTTGATGGATTCTGATTAACAGCAGCTAAAACATTTATCTGCGTGCATTCACCAATATTACCCTTATTTCTAGGTTTAACAAAACGTCCATACTCTTTTAAATTATTGTATAAATTCTTGAAGGTGTCTAACGATGGTTGAGGGCGATCAAAATACAATAAAAAGATAGCGTTCGGCGGCTTCTTTACTATTTTTGTTACAAATAATGTAACATTCAATGATATAAAGTTTCTCAAGATTTGTGTACACCATGACTAACTTTGTAAAGCAACTAAATCACTAACAAAACCAACTATAGTCACCCTAATGAACGAACTATCAATGATGAAGTAAACATAATGCTTCAATTATTAATATCGCGGTTTCCATGGCAAGGCATGATTTTTGTTAAACATAATAATAGTGTATTGTGCTGTTATTTATTAAAATAAGTTCTACAACCCTTACATCATTACAATCAGAAAAAAATGCACTATTAGAATATGTCATAGCCAATTATGGTTTCCATTAAAAAAAACTTAGACTTTGCTTGCTAACTCAAAAATGCTAAGCAAAATTAAAAATTTAAGAAGATGTCGTTGTTTGAAATTGAATTTCTTAAAAACAATATTCAAAAAGTTTTTTCTACTTTTAAGAATAGAAGAGTTATATCACTTAAAAGGTTTTGGAGAATTTCTATTTTTTGCAAATATCTTGTAAACCATGCATTTTCTTAAATTGACAAAAACGTATCTGGATGAGGCTTATAAGATGCAAATCTTTTTCCATTTAACCTAATGCGTATCTCTTGTGGTTTTCGAGATCCCCATACAAATAATAAAAAAAACTCACTCTGTATATCATTGATTATAACAGCACATCCACCTTGTAATACATAAAGCAGGAATGGAGCATGTTCTGGTATAATATAGAATTAGAACTCAGTATGTTGTAAAGTTATTAGTTATTACATTTGAATGGTCTTTTAGTATTAACCTAAATTATAACATATATTCAGAATAACATTTAGATATACTAAAAATTGTATCATAATAACCAAATATTTAGAAATGCTTCTTTTGTAAGATATGCAAATAGGTACTGAAATGCCTGTTATATTCGGGCACCAAACAGAAAAGACCATCTTTCGCCAGTTCCTCAAACATCCTTTATTCAAAACACAAAAATAATAATGATGGATCCTCTTTATTCTTTACAAAAAATTTTAATTTACTCTAAGGGACTAGTTTCGACATTATGTCATCATCAACGTATCTCTTATCATAAGTTAATGTATGCAGATACAACTATGGGTTTAATAAGATCTTTCGAAAATATTTGATAGGTGGTTTTCATATTAAATTAAGATGATGATGGATAAAAATTTTAGATAAAATTACACGTAAAAATATTAAACACACAAGTCACGTGGCATGGTGGACAAATACAGTGCACAATATAACATGAAGCAACTAAAATACCATACAAGGTCATGCAAGTTATTGATAAAACATAATAATAAATAAGTCACTATCAAATAACAACAAACTAGAAATCGTATAAGTCAGCTTAAAAATGTAAAAGACGGCAATCTAGGCAACCAAAGATGCAGGACACATGACAAACCACTTTTTTCATTTTTAGAAACTATATAATAACACCAATATTTGTCCTGCATCTTTGGTTGCCTAGATTGCCGTCTTTTACATTTTTAAGCTGACTTATACGATTTCTAGTTTGTTGTTATTTGATAGTGACTTATTTATTATTATGTTTTATCAATAACTTGCATGACCTTGTATGGTATTTTAGTTGCTTCATGTTATATTGTGCACTGTATTTGTCCACCATGCCACGTGACTTGTGTTTTTAATATTTTTACGTGTAATTTTATCTAAAATTTTTATCCATCATCATCTTAATTTAATATGAAAACCACCTATCAAATATTTTCGAAAGATCTTATTAAACCCATAGTTGTATCTGCATACATTAACTTATGATAAGAGATACTTTGAAAAACAATTGACTGTGAGTATCATACACGTGTAATTTTGCATTTGATATTTTTATACATACTTATTCGTGGTAAATTTTGTAACGGTTAATTTTTGTTTAGATTCTAGGTTGATGATGACATAATGTCGAAACTAGTCCCTTAGAGTAAATTAAAATTTTTTGTAAAGAATAAAGAGGATCCATCATTATTATTTTTGTGTTTTGCTTCATTTACAACTTTACAAATGGACATTTATTATCCTTTATTCACTTTACATTTTATATATTTGTGTATGTATTACTGACATCATAAAAACTAAAAATATGTCAAAGATGTTATATCGTACATAATTATCAAATCAAATGTCAAATAGGCATGTGTAATTAATTAACGTAGGTAGTTGCCATGCCCTCTAGAATTGTTCTTAATACTTGAATTAAATACAAAGTAACCGTTAAATAATTACCGAAAGCAATTATTCAAGCTAGTTACACGAATCGGTGAGCTTTACCAATTAACTCGAAATAAATGAAAGTACAACCCTATTATAAAAGAATAAACTTGAAATGGATTTATTGATAAGAAATGAGGATCACCTTTAAAAAGAATGTCAAACATCGACCAACTTTGATTTTTCAGAATAGGTTCTGTGGAAGCAATTGAAGGAGTAAGAAAAAAAAAAGGGTTTTCTTCCTAAAATTAGTTAAGTAAATAATGGAGTTGATAAATGGACAAACTGTTTGGCAGCAAAAGGCTAGGTTTTAGTGATTTTATGAAATATAACAACATCTAATGACAAATTGAAAATACTGTTACGAAATGATTCAAAGTTTCTATAGGACAACGGTAGAAGATCACTTGGGTCGTTGTATTGCCAGAAAACTAAAACTGTGTGATACAATGTGTTTTATGACATTATACGAATATCCTTTTAAAGGAACAAGCAAACTACTTATAAATTTAAAACAGATAGAGGTAGGTTACATTTGGTTGGCTAAACGCTACTGTTGCTTATTAAAATAAGTAAGTAATATTATTCCGATAACCTAAAACGTATTTATGTTCTTAAATATTGTAGCAGATCCGTTCGATAAGACTGATAGCAATACCTCTGATTGTGAACCTGATCCTTTTGTATTGCCATAGTTGATGGTCATAGTATACATTCACAAAATTTAGAGGCTCTCGAATTTGCAAGAAATAACAGGGTGATTTTACTGCAATTTCCTAGTCATAAGTTACAGCCATTAGACGTAGAATTGTTTAATTCACTAGGAAAACGTTATATACAGGAACAAGACAGTAGGTTGGAAAGTTGTCCTGGATTGGTTATAACCCAGTATCAAATAACGAAACTGGTAGGTGAAGCTTGCTGCGTCAGAGCAACCTTATAGCTAGAAGTGCTTTTCGAGGTTCTAGAATATGACCCGTAAATCGTTTTATTTTTACTAATATAGATTTTTAGACTCTGATATACTCAGTGTTAAAAAATTAGAAGAAAATTAAATTCTAACTGAAACTCAAGAGACGGAAATTCAATAAAGTAAAGCTCAAAAGACTGAAATTCAACAAACTGGAACTCAAAGGTCTAAAAACCAAGGATCTGATTGAAAAGAAAATGGAACACAACATATACTAGACATCAAAAGATATTAATAATGAAGAAAAGCATAATTCGTCAGAAAAATTTTATTATGCATTGCAGAACATTTTGCCACTCCCTGTTCTTCATAAGCAAGGCAAAAAAAAAAAGGTGTAAAGCCCGACCAGAAACCTTACTAATAACTACTTTTTTAAATTAAATATAGGCGTACGGAAAAATTAAACGGATCTATTTTGAAAAACAGAATCAAAGGGCTTAACAATAATTTAAACAAACCTTCGGCATTGAAAGGCATCAGAGGTAGTCAAAGGAACAAATTAGTGTTTGAGGTAGATAGCATTGGATGGTTTAGTTTTATTTAGGAACAAACTATGATCGAAAATATACAATGTTGCATTTGTAAAGTTTGGGTGCTTGAAAGTTGCTCTTGGGCAAAAAAAAATATCGTACAACGTACAAGTGTGACAAATGCGATTAATTTTTTTTAATAATTTACGACATTTATCTTGTCGTTTTTGTTCTTTTTATTTTATGAATCATTTTTTGTTTTTTCTAAAGGATTTAAAATCCATTCTGTTTTTCTAGGTGTATCGAAAATAAGTATTTCTTTAAATTATTTATATTTTTATAGTAATTACCTTACGATATGGATTTCTTTCATTTATATTTTTGCCTTTAAAACCGCATCACAAACCACTCGGCCCAATTAAGGAGTCTGCCAGTACAATTAAGAAGGACATTAATTTTTACTATAAGTAGATATATTTTCATTTAACTATTTTAATAGCTAGTAGCTTCTTCAATTAAAAAAAAATTGCATAAATCAGAAATAAAGTTTTATTTTCATAAAATTCCAAGTGAATAAATTTCATAATTTCGTTTGGAAACGCCAAAAAGTTACATCGGGTATATTTCCTAATTATGAACATTATGATTTTTTTTCTCTGCTTCAGTAAAGTAAGAAAATAATTTTTTTTTAATTTAGTATTATTTCTATAAAATACATTAAATATTTCTATAAAATATCTAATACCTAGATACCTAAAAAGCGTTATTTATTTAAACCATTTGTCTAAAATCTACTTTTTCTAATTGCCACCTCTTACTGCTAAGGGTTCCTTCGAGTACACTAAACAGCTAAAAAAAAATATCGGTATCTCATAATTCAGAGATGTTCAGTACCTATTAAGCAGAAATATAAAACTGTATAGTATATCAAATGTAAAAACTTATTTTACACAGTATTTCGCAATTCATTTATTATATATACATTAATGGGCCATGGTAGACTAGAGTAGGTCACTTAGGTTACAAGTTCGAATCCGCTCCGTTCAATGGGGTGCAGCTCTTTATAATATATACCAATTTCTTAACGCTCAATTTTATAGAGCTTTAAGAAATTACTGTACACGAATTGGACTTCGACTAGATGGCGCTATAGTAACAAGGAATATATCTGATTATGACTAAAGGGCAGCCAACTACGTGAATATAATTCTCACTCGTGACGTACTTGTTTGATGATTTCAATTGTTGTTTGTTTCGTGGTTGCGTGTTGTGTTTGATAAGCCAGTATATTCTAATGTGTATATAATAGCCATTTTCACTATCACTACAATATCTAACGACCACTTAAATTTGAAAGTCAGTTAAAAGTTTATTTTGCTCTGCTCGATGCAAAGAAAGTAAGTTTAACATTTTAATAGTCACTTAAAAATGATGATTATTTTAGTTGATAGTTAAAGTTCATCCGCTGTTAAATATTGCGGCCTTAAAGCATTTAATAAAAATAAATTGTAAAATAGTATATTATTATATGAGCGATTAGAAAAGTCATTATTAACTAAGATGACGATTCGAGCCGCAGACGAGTGGCACATAACATCTGAGCCAATAATGGCCATATCCGCGAAGATAATACTATGTTTTTTCTTCACCTATTAAAGAAATAAATTAGAAACTAATTTGATGGCTTTAATCGAACGTTCACTTATTTCTTTTTTTGTCATTAAGTGAAATTTAGGGTGATAATATATATTAATTATTACAGTTAGTAATATTTGGATATGGAGGGATAACTTCCATTGTAAATTCTGATTGTTAGTTTAAGTAGTTATATAAGTTTCCACGGATTTTAACATTTTCATGCATGTGTCCATTTTATTCTTCATAAAATAATCAATGTAGGCTTCTGCGAGTGTTATTGAAGGTATACGGAAAGAGTATTCAGTTCTGGCTTAGATGGCAATATGCTTTCGCATAGCTGAACATTTTTGGTGCTAATTCTGTGACTGGTGTACTATTCCTTTTGATAGCTTAACAAGAAGCAGGATCACTGAAGTTCCGGTTAACGCAGAGAGCTATATTTTTCACAATTTCATAGAAATTCTCTATTCTTACAAAGTGACAAACAACTTTGGTTTTTATGCTGAGCACATTTACAAATCTTACTGATTTCCGATATTCATTTATTTTCAGCTACAGGCTCCCATAATACCGATGATTAGCGTCATCTTCAGTAAAGTAAAATGATGCGTTATGGGTAAGATACAAATAATTTAATTTCTATCCACCTTTGTGGTAAGATAAATCTTGTCATCAGCAGTCAGATTTTCACTTGAGAATGCTTCCTTCCGTACGGGTCTAGAATAATATTGTTCCTAGCATTGAAACTGTGCTCGTAGTGGAGACATTTAATAAAGGGTGACGGAATGGGCCTATTTTCGAAAACCATAGCCTTTAAATATCGCTTTAGAAAAAAAACGACAGCTGGTCCTTGTTGCGATACAAATCTCCCAAAAAACATGTTAGACGAGCCACGCAAATTCGAGCAGTAAAGCTTGTTGCTACATATTTCCAGAGAAATAAGTCGTTATTTTAAACCCCCAATCGTTGCAATTCAACAGCCAAAAAGTTTTGAGACATCTCCAAATACCATGCAAACGTTAAAGTCACTATACGGCCATCTTCTCTGAAAAAGTACGATCCTATTATTCCGAATGCAGCCACACCACATCATTTTGTTGAGGGTGTTCGACAGCCCAGTACCGAACATTTTCTCTATTCATATATGCTGATAAGTGGAAATTCGTCTCATCACACATCACTATAGTGATTTAAAACATTTGTGCTAGTAAATTAAGAAATGTTCTACAAAATTGTATTTGTGCTGACGAATCGTGTGGTAAAATTTTATAAACAATTTGATTTTTTTACGGATGAAATGTTGGTATTTCCGTAAAATTCAGCCCAAACGTCTTCGTGTAATTCCGTATGCCACTGCTTGACACCTTGCTGAATGAGTTGGACTTGTTGAACTTGCCGTTTTCCGTGTACATTCTCTAGTGTACCCAGTATTGAACCGAAATAATTTTATACACTTCCAACACGAAATCTATCAACCCAAAATAAAAAGTGTTGCGGAAGGAATTCTACCACGCCTAGGATATTGTTATTGCAGTTCAATAACTCACTCTAATCGGTAATAGGCGTTAATGCAAAAGCTTCGTTGATTCACTTGCCAGAGTTACTAAACTGCATAACATATTTTCCAAAGTACGTTAATATTGTAACGAAAACAAGTCCACAAAAAAATAGAAGAGTAAACATTGGCGCGACGCACCGTAAATAAGTCATAAATCATCCACATATATATATAATGTGTAAGCGACAGAAAGTCTGTCGTATGCTCTACAAACATCGAGAGAAAGAGAGAATTTTCGCGTATATTTCCAGAATCTTATATATAAAAAGCGGCCGGTGCCCAGAAAGGATTCATTCATTCAGTAGTATTCCTACGGTACAAATAAATATAGTGAGCGGTGCAGTTTTTATTACAGTGCAATAAATATATAAATATTACAGATATAAATAGTAGTGATAGAAATAAATACCTGTGTTAATTTAAATTGTAGTAGTTTTAAGTGCGATACATTTATTCTATATTTTTATATTGTAATTAGTTTTAAGTGTGTAAATATACAGACAGTTTTAAAACATTTGCACGAGTTGTTTATTTCGAACCCAAAACGCAACAACATCAAACTCTCGAAGAAAAAAAACTGGTTTTCTTACTATTACATCAATCCATAACTGATTTATATGTCGAATTTACGTACTTCCCTAGGCTTCTTTGTATTTTGCAGGTTGACAATTATCGGCTGTTGTTTGACCCACTTGTAGTATTTCCAGTGGACTACCATTTCCTTCATCACTGCCAATATCCACTTCAACATTAATTTTTCAGTTTAAACACAAATTAGAAGTACATTAATCAGAAATCGGTATCACTACGTAGACCTTAAGATGAAAGATGTAAACAGACAATGACGATACATATGGCTGTCACGTAGCTAGACTCATAGATAAAAGAGAGGGTATAGATGGCCTACTATCTCACTGAAAAGTGAACCAAACATCAGCACCATCTGTAATTCCCTCCGGGTACTTTTGGTAGAATTTATCGTAGGAATCTGTAGAGAATGATAACTCTCTAATGAGCGGGAACTTTGAAATTTCTTGATTGCAAATTATTAAAATATGACATTCATGCGAAAATTAGCATCAATATTTTTTGGCGTTATATTTGCTTGAACATTAACATGTGTCTGCAATATTAAACGTCAAAATATTTTATGGTAATTTTACATGAAAAACAATTTAGTGATAGTGAATTATCGTAAAATCTTTTCTATATCTAAGTGATACTGATGGAACATATTGAAACAAATGTATTTTATCTATAAGTATTATATATTTAGTAAATCATATACACAAAATAACATTATACCTTATAACTGCAATATATTTAATATCAATGTAACAATATAAAATATTTTATATTGTTACATTGATTTGTAATGGTACGCCACCTATGGCGTGTTCATTGAATGCACGTATATCTACAGTTGCCTGATTAGTAGTAGTACTACGGGAGGGTAACATTACCTTGCGATGTCGCGCTTGTGTAACAGATGCTGCTGGGAATTTCTCATGGCGTTTGGTACGTAAGTTGACAGTATCAGGTGATCTAAGTTGTTTATGCATTGTGAATAACAGGTTCATGCACTGATGAGACCAATGTAAGGTCCAAACAGCTGTCTGCATGTTGTTATTCGCAATGCTTGCTTAGGGTAGATGTGCATTCATACATTTACATACCTATATGCATATACGTTTTGGTATAAATGTATGTATGTATACTTATGATATTTAATATGATTAAAAAACTGTAACATTTTTTAATACTATAAATAACACTTATAAATACATGACACATACTGAATTTCTGGTCTTTCACCGGGACTTGCTTGTGAGGTGGACGGTAACGCCTGCACATCTATATTTTCTCAAGTAGTATATCGGTTTGATGTTTCGAAATGCACTTGTGGAGAAGAACTAACGTATTTAACAGTGACAGTTACTCACAATACAAATGGAGGAGAAAAATCACATGACAACAACAACTCTAACAAAATTCACCAACGCAGCCAACTATATTGAGTGTTATGTTTTCGCCCCTGTATAAAGTGCTGCCCTCTAAGAAACCCTCATTTAACCAAAACACTGATAAGGTGTAGTAAATGCAGTGCACTGCCCCTGGCACGACCGTCACCAAGAATTCGTAACAGAATCATTGAATCAGCGAAAACGTGATTTTAAAATTTGCATTTCTGATTGGCGGAATACAGTGAATTACGAATCCTAAATTCACTATATTTAACTATAGTCAGTATGGTTCTACCAAAGTACCATTAATTTATAAAAATATTACACAAAGAAGAATATTAAAGAAAGCAATACAAAAAGAAATTACATCTAAAACAGACAGAAGCGCATATAGAATTAATTAACACAAGTAACAAAAAGTAAATTTGGTATTTTTTACAGCAACTACTGTTGCAAAAAAAAAGATTAAACCCTGTCTGTATCTCTCGTCTGTTCTGCTATGTCGTACTCATGCACACATCCGGTGTATTTGAGTCGATCAGGGTTTTACGTCAAATAATGCAATTCCGAATGCGCCACAGGGCCTTCTGTTTAATGTACTCAGGGGAATATAAAAACGCCATTGCCGGAGTAAAATTTCGACCCGAATAAAAACGTATTTCGTGTATCGCATTTCCGTATTCCGCTTGTAGAATGTGTAAAGCTCGACAGTGTGAAATAAATGTAATGTAAAGTGTATCGATATATATATATATAATATCGCTACATCTTCCGAGTACGAAGGGTATATATCTACATATTATAATACTATATTCATAACAATCATTTTAAATTTAATAATATTTAAAATAATAATAATAATAAATAACAATAATTCCTATATAAAGTGTGTCACATTTCAAACTATACCATATTAATTTTGAATAAAATACGTAATATTTGTAACACTAAGGTTTTTATATTTTTCAACATCAATTCTAGACTCTACAGCTATAAATGGAAGAAGTAATATGACTGCTACGATTACTCCGGCATGATCAAATTCATAACACGGGTACATGAACTGGCTCTAGTTCTCAAATAATACGTTGAATATTTTCTTGGATATAGTTTCCATAACTCCCTTATTTATTTGGGGATGTTAATTATCTATACACCAAATTAAATGGTTGCCACTAAATGGCCTAATAAAATCACGTATATCCCTAAAGCTTCAAGGTTAAATTGTCAAAACTTTCTTTCAAATTCGAACACTTTTACTTTATTTTTATTAATTCTGATAGAGATGCTTATTCTGAAAACAACAACGTATCACAAGTATACGCTCACATAAAAACATAAGACCAAAAATACATTGCCTTACAACGTAATATAACTAAATTAAGTTGGCCATTTCAAACTGGGAACTTACTTTAGAATAACCTTACATATTCGAAGATATCTTGAATATAAACTAACCGTATTTAAGTCGCTTTTCCACCTTTTAATGACGTGACTGAACAGGTCAACAAACATCATTAAAAAGCGATAAAAATCACCCCGCCTACGTGATTACTATTCCACAAATCTTTGCATGATTCCGTTCAACTAAAGTTATGCAAACGATTAATCTAAAGACTGCAATTACAGCTTTTCATCCAAAGAAATGATATCAAGGGAACATTTTGACATTTCATGTTTAATCGAACATTAACGAATTGGTTGAACCGTTTCACCATTTCATTTCGGTGAAGTAATCTCGCTTGTAAGAGAAATTATTGTTTCTATCAGAAGTTTACTCACGAAGACTTCATTATATTTCCTTTAGTATTTTGCGAAAAGTTATAATCTATTAAAGAGTTGTACTTTTATGTGCGTTTCTAGCTTCTATAGGAAATGAGTTATGGATAACAGTCAATTAGGCTCGAAACTCAATAAATATAAAAAGGTATAAAACAACAATGTTTGAAGATAGATACGGAATTAATTTTCTTTAATCAGGAAAAAATGGATTAAACACCTCAATTTTCACCAAATGGATTTATTGACACTGTTTAATATAACATTTCATACTTGAATATTATATTGTAGGACAATAACATTTATTAATGGGGAGTATTAGAAACAAATACATTTTGTGACGTTTTAGTATTTTTCATGTGCATTCAAAGAGTCGTAGATGTGTTTACTATGTAGCGACATGTTTTTGCATAAAACATCTGTTAAATTGCACACATTATAATATTTTTACTTGCTTGCGTAGCCCAGTTAATCCGTGATATTATCGTAAAATTGGGGGTTAGTTTTACTTCCCTTCTAATAGAAGATATTATCAAAGAAATGAAAAATAAAGTGATGAAAAGCTTTGTAACGAGACACAAACAACATATTAATCAACAGTTCCAATAAGGCTCACAATAGCAAGTTACAAACTGATGAAATAAATATTTTGGCCCGAGCTATTGACTATATGTGTTTCTGTGGCTTTTTTCAATACTCAGCGAATACAAAGAGGCGCCAACTTCACAGCGCCGCTGTAATTATGGTGGCTGCCGAAACCTTCAGCAGTTGTAAAAAGCTCAAGTATTTATGCTTGTACGCCCCAAGCATAAATGCTTATAACGAAGGTGGATCACATTATGTCCGTGACTGTTTAAAGTTCCCGTGCTCTAAAGTTTGAGAAAGCTGCCTCATTTAATTAAAGTTTGACAGCAATTGAAAACAAACAACCTCGTGCAATTTGGTAATAATGGAAAAAAGTGCAAAAAAAGCATTTTTTTGCCAACCACGACTAAGATACGTGCACACTCTGCAGCATCAGAATCGATGGTAAAAAAGTAGTTTACTTTCATTGTGATCGCACAAATACGAATGACACCGAACGTTCTGGGCGTGTAAATGATGTCACTACACCCAAGACAATTGAGAAAATCTCCGATGGTGTTGTCCATTCGGAGACTGTGAGTGCACGCTATATAGAACACATATCATATGGCTCAGTAGTTTTGATATCGGATAATCACTACTCGTGTCACAACTTCGATGGAGTGTTTGGAGTGTTTGAAGTTGTTTAGCCGGAATACGAGTTTTTTTCAATGTGTCATAACGGTGGATAAAACATGGATTTACCACAGTACCATGGGGACCAAGTAGCAGTCAAAACCGCGTTTTTTCCAGACATATCAGCACCGAAAGGTAGGTCTGTCGGACAACAAGGTCATGTAGACAGTTTTTTGGGATATATATATATGTTATTATTGGATATGTCCTCTTTACTATCACTTTCACTTCTTTCACTTTGCTTGATTTTAGCATTTTAATTTTTGTTCTGGTCATTTTTATTTTATATTTTTTAGCAAAAGGTTTAAATTTTCAGTAACGTCTGTATTTTAGTTTACAATAACTTATTTGTAGTTGTAAGTTAAATTTATCCAGATAACATTACCATTCACTCTTGTAAGATTATCTACATAGCGTAATATCATTTCACGTAAACGACGCACAATATATAAAAATACTTCAAGTAATCGCATCATCGACATGCAACTGATATCCTTTCAGACAAACTAATGCAAGCAAAGAATGTGCTCTCTTCCTTTTAAACATTAAACAATAGAAAACCCAAGAACACGAAGCGACAGCACTGAAAGGATAACGTTGTAAACTTTACCGACTCGAAGGAGAGCAAAACAAAAGCTCTCTTGCAGGCGTAAACTGGCCTAGATCAATAGTCTGCTGCTAAAGTAGTTTAAAGTGAAGAACAAACAATTCCTTACGGACAATAGTATTTCGTTCACATTCTTTTATTCGAGATAACGAGTACCATTTACATAAAGAGAGCTTCCGGAGAAACGGAGACCGTTGTAATTTCCATTGTACCGGTATAATATAAAATGTAAGATTAAAGCCAAAGGTACCTTTCAAATATATTCTTGTAATTTATCCGTAGCATATACTGAAACAGCAAGAAGGGAATAAATGAAAATTATCCGGATTTCTACTTAAAATGCATACAGATACAGAACATTTATGTTCGAAGGGAATCAATACTCTTTAAATTTCGCGCCAATACATCTCAATAATAAAGTGTTATTGATATGGTTAGTGGATCATTAATAACAGTAAGTTTTGCCCATCACGTAAATTCTTCTGACGTAATACCAATACATAACAAGGAGGGTTCAAGAAAGGCAATAAATAATTATTACCTCATTTCTCTATTACTTCCGTTCTCTAAAATTCCTGAAAAATCAATGGTAAATAGAAAGTGACTAATTGTAGAACTGAAATATTGTTTTTGTAAACCAATACGAGTTTACCAAAGCTATAAAAATACTGAGCAAGCTATTTTCAAGGAATTGAGAAAATATTAGAAAATCTATGCAAGATCTTTGGTAAATGATATTTTCTATGACTTTCAAAATGCTCTAACATGAAATAGCGTCGAATAAATTATCAAATGCTTATATGAGTGAAGTAGAATAGGTTGGAGATATTTTTATATCGGAAAGGGTATTTGCAAATAATAGTAGAAGCAATGAGTAACCAGACCCCAGATATATCATAAGAGGAGCCCCGCAGGTTTCCACATTGCGCCCGTTTCAGTTCTTGGTTTACGCCAATGATTATTTGCCACTATATTTGAATATGGCCTCAGTATTTCAATTCGTAGATGATAACTCTTGTATACATAATAGTAAGTAGCATCTCGTAGAAATAATTTGTTACGTTTTCTGTTTCCCTGTATCTTTTGCATGTATTTGTATAGACTCGTGTATTTATATTTCGGAATTTTAGTTCTTTTTATTTTCGAGTGAATTGTATATTTTCCCTCGAATTATTTATTTTTATTTTTCGCTGGGAATAATTAGGTTGTTTTCTTTATTTTAACTACGGATTATCTAAATCTGCATTCCATTTATTTTATTTCGAGTTTTTTATGGTAGAGTCATCTGGCGTTGAACAGAGTTAACGGTAGTGGATGTTTTGTTTGCTATTAATTTCCGAGTTAATTTCTTCTTATTTTCAGTTTAACCTCTATATAGTATATTTTTAGGTTGAATATATTTTTAATTACGTTTCCCCCTTCGATCTTGCTAATTAATAAACGCTTTGATAATTTGTTGTGTCCTGCCGTTGTTTGTCGGTTGATTTGTTTGCTGGCTGCGGCGCTGATTCTATTATCGGCAATGTTTATTTTTCTACAACGTGCTTCCATCTTTTCATTTGGATCACTTGTTACCGTCAAGACGTAAAACAGAAGAAGAAGCAAATTTGGTATCGATCTATGATCACTGTGGATCATTTTTGGTTTATCCATATCGATCTCGTAAAAGTATTTGCACTCATTGAAGTGGATGTTAAACAGTGACATACTCTAGTTTGATTTGGATCTTTTTATTTGCGACGTAATGTTAGATAGTATTGGGATAGTATGCCTATAAATCCGGTAAGAGTTTTTCGCTAAATTATCACCATGCACTTTAATGCTAATATTGTTGTTTTCCGCGTATTTTTAGCTTTTTCCCTCCCGTACGATAAATCTCCCGTACAAACTTATCAGCACGTGTTTGACGAACATGTGACCGCCGCCATGCCCGTTGTCTGCTGTTAATTTTGTAAAACAAAAGAAATCATCTCACGTCCTGTTATATCAAGGATTTTAGCCGATATAACCAGAGCTAATTTTCCCTGGATTCCGCATATAGATAGATGGAAGACTCCCTGTGACTGCCGCTGTTGCATTTTATGGACCTTGAATTATCGTCTTCAAAGCTTATTCGAAAGTCTTAAGACGAACTTTGCAAATATAAAGCATACAGCTTCAAGTTTCTTTCCTTTTTAATTGCACTATACTTGCTTTAACTCTATATGAGTATCAGGCTCGACTACCAGTCCGAAACCTCGCATTCGCTGGAGAACTCCTATTATGTTTCAACTGACTGGGGTCGAACTACCGGATAATAATACATAATCAGTGACGAGTAGGTGCTAACCAGTTACCATCGTAGTGTGCCTAAAATGTCAGGGCATAATGCTCCTACAATTACACCTCAAGACACTCAAGGAATACTAGGGGAGCTGTTACGAGTACATACGTATATTTCCGTTAACAAATCCCAAGAAATGTTTGTCTTGTATTATGCAATTCTATTCTAAAATATTTTGATAATTGTGTATATGAAAAATGTTGCTATTAATATATCAGTTTATGTTAATATTTCCTATATTTTGTGACAGTTCAGCTTGTGTGTAATTAAGTATATTTTGTGTGAAAAATCCTGCTATTAGAGTCCCAGATGTCAGGCCATAATTCGTCCAAATGTCCCGCAGCACGCACCTGAGAACCTTTCTTTGTGTTACCGTAACAATGATTTACGTTTATTCCTCGGTCATACCTTGATGATGTGTCATTATAGAGGCCTACCAGTCCATAAAAGAAGCGTCCAATAGCTGGAGTCATTACTGGATCGTATATATGTAATTGAATATTTCGCTTAGTTTCGGCAATTTCCATTGTGTAGATGGTGTAATCTTTTGATGATAATAATTTGGAACACAAAGAAAATTTTGTTACAATTACATGATGAACTTCCGTAACCCCTCCCCCTGCAGGTGGTTTTTCTGGGCTTTCCGTTCTCTTTTTGTACCTCGGAAAATTTCGCTAAATCACGCGATTACGTTTTCCCTTTTAGTTTTTCATTCATATGTGAGCCAATTTCAGCTGAAATGGCGCTGTTTTTTTTCTTTTTTTGATGAAACCGTTATATGCGCTGAGAGCTATGTAAGAGAGAAAGAGAAAAAACCGTGGAATCCACGGGAAAATACGTGCGAACTCAACAGATGCTAAATGTTCTTTGGCAGTTAATTAATGTATACCATAATTACAATGATATCCAGTGACATGCTATGTGTCGCCGTGGTATTACGGTTAACGCAGAGCAAATTTTCGCGTTTTCAGTTTGGTTTACGAAAAATAAAATGAACAATTTTCGTATTTTTCCGTTTGTTTATCTAGATTTAATTAAATACTACTATAAGCTAAAATCATAATTTCTAACGAGAGGAAATAGTTAAATATTGTTTAGTGCACATGTTTTACACTAATTTCACGACTAGTTAGTCAGTCGCGTGTCGAAAAACCACTGCTTCTGCAGATAAATTAGTACTTTGTAATGTATTCATATCTGTCAAAGAAAAATGGCATTCGATTGACACATGTGTGTATAAATTAGGGAATGTCTCGTGCATACAAAATTACAAGCACTTCATATAATATAGATAGTATATCAAATGCCATTGCAAAACCATACATTAAACTGAAGTGCGTTAAATAGTTTATTTTGATTGAGTTCGTGGTAACAAATCATTTTCCACATAACTTTCACGTCAAGTATAAGTCCTATGTCAGAAAGTACGAGTGTAACACAAGACCAATATCACTTATGGAGATGTTCAAATTTGAACTACTCTGTTTCAATCGCAAATGTAATTCTTGTAAACGACAAAACTAACAATGCAGCAGAATTGTCGAAGTTTTCCATTTGAATGGCGATGCCGGACACGGAAATTAATGAAACTTTCACTGGACTGTATTTATTATTTCAGAGCATCATGTCTTACGATGCTCTAAAAGAAACATCGGTGAAGCCACCAAATATCTTCTTTTCCCCTCAAAAGTACACAAAATTTTTGAAATTAAACATACAGAGAGATTATAAGGCGTTGTTGGAAACATTAAAACTTGCCTTGGACGGTATTAGTTAGCACGAAAAATCGTCTGCCTCGACTCTCTGTTTATTCATGTCATTTTCACTATATATTGACCACGTCATACGCACCTACGTCTCTAATATTCTAGAAGGTATCAGATATACGTAGGAGAAAGCAGATGGCAGCACCTCCTCTCCCTTGTCTATAAAACTGCGGGGATGCATTTTTGGGGCTAATTGCAATTGGAAAATTAGCAGGTTAACTAACTAGTCCGAAACGATCTAAGTGAACGGACTAACGACGTCATCAGCATTAAAATTAATTATTTGAAAGAAAGTACGATCCTTTGTGAACCACTAGTGCAAGGCGATTTAGGTGGAAAAACATAAGTTTTCAATGCTTTTTGATAAGAGTAAAACTGCTTTTTGATAAGAGTAAAGGACCTACTTCCGGTAGTAATTACAAAACACTTTTTTAATAAAACTGTTCTCAAATTTAATTCTGAGTACATTTGATTTTTTGATAAATTTGTTTAAACTTAGCAGTTGACGAAATATTGACAAAAGTCGATTTTTTCACTGAAGTAAACTACTACTTCCAGTCTACCGATTTTACTGAAAATCTGATCAGATCGTAAGAGGGAGATTATACTTGTAACTACAAAATTGGAGATTGACAGCTATAGCCATTTAACCGCTATCGTGGTCACACAGACAGTGACAGAGAGAGAGAGAGAGAGAGAGAGAGAGAGAGAGATGTTTAAAAACAATGTTTTCGGTATCCGGAGACTTCATATCGTGGACTTCTGCAAAAATAACGAAGTTAAATTTTCATCATCACAATACTTCTTTATGCTATGTACTAAACGAAAGTAAAAGGAAAAACGGGAGATATCTATAACTATTAGTCATATTTTTACACTATGTAGACTCCATATGTATTGTATTTATGACATGGTTTTCCTAATTAAACGTTATAAACAAGTGTTGACATTAAGTTTCCTCTTTTTGCAACATATTTTAATGACAATAACCATAATTCAACAAACATCGACAGTCATATTGCTCCTTGTTGCTTCTGTATGGACGCAGCTATATAGTGACATTTACGTAAATAATGTAATCAGGAAACTAAAAAGATTTAGTTCATTGGATGCTAACTTGATTAATCAGATGTATTTTGTTTCATCTTGGAAATAAATACATTTTTCTTAAAATTTCGCAACAACATTTAATTGCTGTTCATTTACTTATAGTGGTAATTATTTACCTATTTAGATTAGATGTGGAAATATTCACATTAAGCATTTGGAAATGTAGATCACATTTTGTCAATAAAAAATACCGGTCTCCCAATGACAATTTGCTTAAATAGGAGCTGGCGTTTGACAGTATACGGCCTGCTAACTAATATAATACACACGCTGTCTGTGACTACTAGATTTCATTGCTTTAATGACTGTTAGGCGACGGCTTTTACGTAGAATTTATCACACCTCCCCCGTGTTCAAAATATCGCCCAACCTCTCGCACTTACAGATGTCAAATACCGCCAGAGAACAAGCCCGCCCTTTCGATTTCTGGTTCGCTGTTTTCGACATACAGGAATGCGCTCTAAAAATCCAATTTAAATAATAATTTGATAGTGACATTATACTTTTCTATTAGGGTACAATGAAGTGTGTTAAAACTGACCAATACCGGTATTGATTATACTATGAAAAATGCATTCCAGACAATTCAACATGTCAGAGAAAAATTTAAACAGAGTTCCATTTAGAATTATAGATAAAACAGCGGCCCCATAAGAAATAAAAATGGAATATTTTTAAGAAATATTGATTAAAATAAAGAACTGTCGTGATTCAGCTCTAATACGGTATTAACGCTTGTGATTTTAAATTATTTTAAAGCTTTCGACATAGTGTACCATGTTACACTCTAGTGTCAAAGATTTAAATTTTTCTGTATAGTCTACTTTCTCACACATTGGAGGTGCATCAGGGGATACCTCAAGGGGCACTTCTAAATTTGTTCTCTTTATATATAACTGCATTTGTTGATAACGTACGTTATAATATGAAATCGCAGGTAGGAATACATGCAGATAATATGCATTTGTATTATTTATTCACATTATCAAAGTGGGAGGACGGTATTGGCCAAATTAACGCTAACCTCATGAACAACAGTAGGTTTCCTCAAACAATTCACTACATATTAACTCTTTAAAAGACCAAGTTCTGATTTATAGTAATAACGAAGCATGTCACCCACTACATGATAAGTCTAATATTAAAATTAATTGTCGAGATAATCCGGTGCCCATTAGAGCTAAGAATCTTGGACGTTTTTATGATTATGTTGGTAACCTTATAAAGTCTATAAAGTCTAAATATATATTAATATTAAAAAACTAAATTCTTACCAGTTTAAATTAAATGAAGATATTAAGAAAAGCTCTGTGTCAAGTTTTACGTCTCGTCAATTTTTATTTACTGTGGTAAATATATATATAGATTATTGTGTTCAAAGAGTTCAAACATTTCTGCTTATGCTATACCTACCCATGATGTACGAAAAATTCAAGACTCCGGTATATTAACAGGTACAGGTTGGCTAACTATGAAAAATTGGTGGAAGATGAAAAATATTAATATTATACGTCCATAACTTCCGGGTACCCTTCACCTTACAGATGGGCACTCCATAAAGGCCGCAGTAGCAATACTTACGCAATCGCATTAATGGGTATATTAACTGGGTTGGGCTTCGACCGCGGCACTCTCTTTAGGCGTACACCGGCACAAGTTACAGACTACAGTGGTGTGGTTGTCTCAGCAGTACCAACCTGTCCCAGACTTCTGGACAATGGTATGCGACAGAGTTTGAATGCTGAATGACCACGGCAGTTACCCATTCAACAATAAAGACGAAGTAAAGAAAATTCAACTGGACCATGCAGTTTTCAGTATCTGTAGCATAGTCAGGCGAAACTAAATCCGATCAGAACATTACATATTCTTGAGCATGATGTGCGTGAATAAAATTAATGAGTTTCGTCAAATTCCAAATATACGTTTGAATCTAGAACTTCGGGTCTTATTCTTTCCACGTACGACCCGGAAATACCTCCAGTGTAAAGCACAATCCAAACTAAAACTTGGAAACGTCTCCTTTCATTTCTTTTATCACCAGTGCCGCGCCCAAAGTATTAAATTTACAATGTAAACTTCATTTTTATAATCATAATGGTCATGCAGATATGTAACTATATCATTGCTATTATGTCAGAATAGCATTAACAATCTGTAATATAGTTTATGTCAATAATTTTCAAAATCACAAATAAAAAATTCTTCAAACTGTGCTTATGGGATTCTAATAACAAATTTGACAATTAATTTAAATTCACGCAAGCGTGGAAATTGTAAAACGTAGAAATCGCCAAAATACAAATGCAGTGGCCTAAATCAATTACAAACACATTATATTTTACATTGTTTGGACAGTCTTCAATAGTACTGATATAAAAAAAAAACATTCAAAAACATCGTTTCCTTTTATTTCAGAATTATCTAGAGAGTAAAGCACGTTATCCGATATGATGATCATGCTCTCAAAATAGATTCGCCTTAAGGGGGCTTACGCAGACGTGCCGACGAACTGCCGTGAGGCAGGACGTAAGGTGCCATATGCGCTAATGTAAATTCCGCCGATGTAAGGTATTCGTAAAAATAAAACAAACAGCAGACATTTTTGTTTTTCTTATGATGTTTTTGCATTAAATTGAATACATAAGATTAATTAAGGCTTTGTTGAAAGTACTTTTTTATAATTCAAATTATTTACTCCTACATTTCACTCTCAAAGTTGGCAAAATTTACAAGATCATAATACAGTTTCAGAAATCTTACTTTAAAAACTAATTCTAGTCGAGCATGCATTGAGCCTTTGTTTATTTCTGATTTAAATTTCGTTTTGATATTTCGTAAATAAAAGCGGTACTATTGTTTTAACGAAACCTTGTAAAGGCCAGAATTTACATTAGCGCATATGAGGCCACCCCCCTACGTCCTACCTCACAGCAGTCAGTCGGCATCTCTGCGTAAGCCCCCTTAAACATTTTAACTTTGCTTTCTTTTAGGGTAATAAAGATTATTCTTACTCAATTGTCTTATAATCGTATTTTTTGAAATAACGCACCTACCTACATACCTCTCTCACAATTAGCTATTTCACCACAAATGGTCCAGCTTGGAATATTTTGATTTTCGATTTATTTCTGCTTTAATCATCATCATCTGTAAGGCAGTTTAACACTACTAGCAGTTCCTAAAGTTGTAGTGACTAAGAATCAAGTGATTGAAGAACTTTTGTTGTTCCTAACCCGAATCTAGTATTATGTCCATTATCTCTAGACCATTGTGTTTTGTACCCGAACTTTAGAGACATTAGTCAAAAGATCTAGATTTACTATACCCCACATTCAAAACAACAAAATCAACACAAGGTATTCTTTAGTTATAATTAAATGGAGCTACTGCGAGAAATAATTACAGACACAAGATAGGTTTGCATAATAATAAACCGACAAACGACTGCTTTGGTATAGATACTGTGATAATATTTACCAACAATTTATCTATTTAAACAAAATATAATAAATATAGTTTACTATTAATATTACTTATACCAACATATATTTTATAATGGGTCAAATTGAAATTGGATATTCTGTCGGATGTAATTATAGCCTAGCGTCAGGCAGAGACTAAACAGACGGATATCCTATGTCTCACTGGCATGCAGGACATACCAATTATCCTACTAATGTCAGGACACTGTCCTGGCAGTTATAGGCGAACGAAGTCCAGGTGACGTTCAATTAATGGCCAATTTAGATCTGACCGGTCCGCTAGTAGTCCTATCACGTTACATTTATTCAATCCAAACATGGAAATTACACATTAAAATAAGAGCGTGTACCTCCATCAACTGTACACCGAACAAATTACAATGAGGAAATCTGTGTATTATCTCGATACTAGAAATTTAATAGTAATATTATTCCTGATTTATTGCTATAAACAAAAAATAAATATTTCTTTTAATCCTAATTGCTTTTAATGAATACTACTGACAAAGTAAAATTATAAACGAAATATTGTGAGCATGAGAGAAGCAGGTGCCATTTATTTATAAAGAATTCAAAATTTCCAGTGTTTAATATTCCTATAAATGTCCTATGTGCGTATTTGAAATATATCAGTTTTCTAAATAAAATTTAAATTCAATAATTTCAATTTATGTGAGTCAAAAATGAAATATTTTGAATTAGCTTGATTGAGTCTGTTATGCAGCGATCAAAAATTCTAGGCACAAACATGAGAGGTGGGCACCACATAATTTTCTTATATGTATATTTGCGAGGCGAATTTTGTATGCAAAAGTTTTTCTTATAATTCATTTGCAAATACTTTTTTACTAATAAATCTGCACAGATCGCAAAATTTTCGATATATTTCCAAAAAAATTGCTTTTCTATAAAAGTAAAAGTGCTATTTCCGGTGTGACTTTAGAATTTCCTTATTCACTGCTGGTTATTCTAATGCTCTAAGAAGCTGGGTTAACAGAAGAAATAATATTACGCCACCTGGATTTCAAATAATTCGAGATAAACAGACAATTCAATGGCTACTGATGCTGCACCAGACAGCTAAACTGTATTTGATTTCAGATGTACATTAAGAGTGGCGTTTACCAACAAATAGAAACTTATGCAACTTATATTACTCGCGGGACGGGTAGACAGACACAAGAGGTGAGAGTAGGTGGAGGTTGACGATATTCGGTTCTGTCATAAGCGCTTATTCACAGATTTTGTCATAGATAAAGAAATACTATAGATAGGAAGCATAATATATAAAGAATGAGTACTTACGGAACTGTTGATGTTGTTGATGTTTTATAATAAGCCAATTTTCGATTGCCCATAACTATTATATTATTATACACTCGAATATTGTAGGTATATATGATATTTAAATGCGAGTGACAGTTTGTATTTAAACTGTCACTTGCATTTAAGTCTGCAATAGCCGACCGATTCCGATAGATTTTCGTCTTCGCTAGGACCGGTAGAGATATCGTAAAGTGGGAATAGACGACGCGAAAAACATCGTGTAAAATGTGTGTGACAATGTTTACTGTTTACTGTTATTTTATATTTTAAAATAATTATATAAATTTGATTTTTTCTTTATATCGTACATCAAATGTGCAGCTGGTGCGTAGAGGTCGTCTTTTTTCTTTTGTGTACCAGCCTTAATTAGTAGACATTAACCAAATTCATGCATTTTTGTGATTATTTCTAAAACACATAACTTTCTTAAGAAAATAAATTAGTACAAAAACTGGCATTGACATTATAAATATAAATTTATGCCTTTTGCATCACTAACCCAAATTTGAGATTCTAAAATTACAAAATGAGTTTAAAAAACGCGAAACGGCGATGCCTTAATTTTCGATAGGTAAACGCCCCTCTCAAATAAAAAATTAAGCTAGTATACGAGGATCAAATTAAAAGCATTGAAAAATGGTGGACAATTACTGCTCTACACTGATGTCAGGAAGTTCCGCAACCTAATATAAAAGAAAGCTGAAGAGAAAAAGGCTATAACTATTATGAATTAGTTACTAATTGTTCATTTTATTTGAAATTAGATGTGCTAGAAGCATTTTCTATTTAACATTGTAATTAGAACAGAAAACAAAACTTAATTTATGAAAACAATGAAAGAAATTAGAAAGTTAAAAATATGTTGTCCTATGTTATCTATGTTACGTTACATTTATTTATTAACATTTGCTTTTGGATCAAAACAAGGATACATATAAGAAACAAAGTAAATATAATCACCTAACATTTCCCAAGATTATATTTGTATCGAAAGATGAGTTCTTTAACAATACTCCACTAAAGTGAATGACTTGTCATCGATGAAAGCATATTCGTATTCTTCATAATTCATTCTCCGTTTATCCTTCACACTATTAAATTTCTAGCAAAATATATAAACTTTTCACATAAATTCCAGTACATTTAATTTGATTTTGCAAATACTGTAATTGTAAATCAGTTTGAAAAGGATTTGGAAAATAGTCTATTCGTCATATGTGACAATGACATGCTTTTTATTTTGTGTTTCTAGAAATATGATGGGCGAACTTATCAAGTATTACTTTGTTTGATAGGTAACTACATCGTTAGGATATTTCAATATTTTTCGACTAATTGTAAATAGGGTATCACAGGCCATTGACAGCATTAAGACTTTCAAAACCTGCATAAAGCATAGGAGACCCCCTCGATACTAGCGATGTTTGAGCATTAAGCCAAACTAAATAATCTTATTGTTCATTCAATGGGTAATTTACGTTGACCATTGAGAGTTGATGTATAAAATAATTAGTCTGTGGTTATGTCCCTTTAATGTCATTCAAAAACTGTAGTCAATTTAATGTCAGTGATTTCGATAAAACTAGAAAAAAATAAAAAAATGAGGTGTGGCCACCACACGACTTTCTTATACGTATGAGCGTTTCAAATACAGAATTTTAAGAATTTTTTTACAGAAATTATTCAAAATCCTATTCTAAGTACTTCTGTTCTCTTAATAAATTTCTATAGAATGCATACTTTGCAAGATATTATCAAAAAAGTGCTCCTCGCTAAGAGTAAAAGTGCTACTTCCGGTCCGAATTTTGAAATTTCATATATACAAAAAATATTGCAAATCCAGTTCTAAATACTTTTGTACTCTTGATAAATACATATAGAATGCATAACTTACGACATATTTGCAAAAAATCGCTATTCGATAAGAGTAAAAGTGGCACTTCCGGTCTGAATTTTGAAATTTTTTTTATACAAAAGACATTTAAAATTCTGTTTTAAATACTTTTATACCCGTAACATACTTGTCTAAAAAGCATGACTTGCGAAATATTCGCAAAAAACTGATTTTCGATAAGAGTAAAAGACCTACTTCCGGTAGGAATTTCGAAAAACTTATTAAATAAAATTATTCTCAATTTTAATTTTAAGTATATATGAATTCTTTATAAATTTGTTTAAACTTAGCAGTTGACGAAATATTCGCAAAATTCGATTTTTTCGCTGAAGTAAACTGCTACTTCCGGTCTACCGATTTTACTGAAAAACTAATCAGATCTCAAGAGGGAGATTATACACGTAAATACAAAATTTGGAATTGATATCTACAGCGGTTTGGCCGCTATCGTGGTCACACACACACACACACACACACACACACACACAGACACACAGACACACAGACACAGACACACAGACATTTTTTAAAAACCCCTTTTTCGGTATCAGGGGACTTCAAAACGTGGAGATCTGCAAAAATCTCGAGGTCGAAAATTTTCATCATCACAATACTTCGGCTGTCTGGCCTAACTGGCGCGATACCTGCTAAATCCATAGGCGGCACATTAAACACTTTTCGGGGGTTTTTAATTTTGGCGTTCGTGTCGTAATTGACTCACAATTTTTGAGATTTATATTCTACATAATTGCGTCTTTCCTTTTATCATACTCTGTCCCCTTATTTCAAATACACCTTGTATAGTCATTAGTGTGTTTTAAGTATTTTTTTATTAATGCAAAATACTAAATTAATATAACCAAATTGGAAATAAAATGTAATCAAAGCTAATTCTGTATATATATCACAATTAATATGCATATTGCCCAAACAATTATTTAAATTTTTAGAACACTGTTGGTGTTAATATTTGGACGATCGAATACAGAATTAAAGGTCAATAATTCATTGCCATTCTAGGACACACTCTCGTAATACAATATAAAATGGATGTGTTTTCCATTGTCGTAGGCATATTAATTGTTATAAGTGATAATAAGCAGTAAGAAACACATAATATAGAAATATATGTATATCTATTATTTACAAGTACATTCATATGTATACACAATAATAATTATTTTATGATATGAGTAAAACAAAGCCGTTGTTATTACATACACCCTGATAAATTTATACGTTTTCGTTTAGCATCATTGTAGCACGGCTGCCTACTAGTTTGAGCGAGTGTCAATCTAACCTAGAAACCTAAAATATATCTGCATGTAAATAGTAACAAATAAATTTGATGTTTTTCGAAGCACAAATACTTTTAAAAAATTGTTTAGCTAGCAGATTTTTGTTTGTTAATTGAACGCCATATAATTTTATTTATTTAATTATGACGCGATTACTGTTTTGATTATGGATAACATTCTTTAAACGGAATGAGATCCGATCCACTGATAATGTAATTAGGTAAACTTAATTAACATACTTTTATAATTAAATATACCTAATGAAATTATTAATGCAAAATAGAAGTAGAACCATAATTAGAATGTTCACGCAGAAAAACTAATTTTTAAATTATGTAAAGTTTGTGGAACGAGATCAGGTCTGCCAATTGACTTGTCTGGAAAGATTCACCTTGGAACGTCTGCTCAACGATGCCGAGACGCGTCATTTTGTTGTTACCTTATACTATCACTAATATTTCTACCAGGGATAGGCCGATTAAATCAAGAATTGTGGATATATTGTTTAATGAAAAAATAGAGTACAAAGATTCTATTTCGCACAATTCCTGCCCAAATATAAAGTTTTTGTGTATGTAATATGCTGTTATTACATTGATTAGAGATGTACATTAATGAATTTATTTTAATATTTTCCAAATTTAATTCCAAACTCTTCTTTTAGTTTTTAATCAACAACTATACAACTACAGAATTTTCAGAAATACCATATGTATTTAATTTTGGTACTCATTCATTTTTATTATTATTTTAGAGTTTTTTTTTTTAAATTATAATTTTAATCATACATGTCACAGTGTGCAATTTTTTGATTAAAATTCTAAATGTCTAATATTAAATTCTTAATTAATTTCAATATTTTTCATTTTATTGTTTTAACAGTCCAATAATCAGTTCTTATAGTTTAATGAATTAAAATAATTTAATTATATTCAATTTTACAAAATTTTTCTATATTCTATCGTAAACCTGCCTTATTTTCTTCTATCATATTGCAATATAATTAGAAGTAGTGTTCTGCGAATTTTTCTGTCCGACTTTATTTTACTACCGGCTTTAAGAGGAAGGCGAAACAGGTTTATTTAATTTAGACAATAATTTGTGCTAGACAGCAACCTTCTGATATGGTTAGTATTCATACAAATGGCCCTTTGAACATTGAGCATTCCGAACAAGGTTTACCCAATTGTGAGTCATCCGTTCTAATAAGCCAGAATTATAGACGAAATTAACGTTTATTATTTTTTTTAATGTAAAATATGATAAAATTATTGAAACAAATATTTATCATTAATACACATTCATCCTTACTTTTTACTTAATACTTAACAGTAGTCTAGATATCCATTTCCGGGTTGGAACTGCTTAGATGCCGACGTTTCGTCCACTATTGCAAGTTAAGCCTTCATGGCTGCTTGTAGGTGTTTGAATAATCGCTGTAGCTTGAGGAAATTTCTATACTAGCTATTATGAAACTATTAAAATTGGTTCCTTTATACACACAGTGTATAACACTTATGTTTTTGGAGACACGTGCGATAAAGGCAATGTCTTAGCATTAAGCCAAACTAATGTATAAGCGGTTAAATATAATATAATATAATTACAGTTTAATAAATTGCCTATTTATTTTGGTTTTAGTATTTTTAATATTGTTATTAATTAAGAAAAAAGAATTAAGTAATAACAACACATTTTGTTCAATGCTTATTTTGGTTTGCAGACATAGTTGAAGGGACGACATTCTCATTTCTATCAAGATTTTCACAGTGGTTTAATTTTCGACTTTGTACGAAATTTTTCGTATAATTTAGAATTTAATTGACTTCACGAAGAAAAATCATGGGACGAAATATTTATCTAGACTATTTTTCTGGATGTTCCTAAAGAATATATCACCAGTATGTTCTTCACACATGTAACCTGTCTAACCTGTTTCTGATTTTGGTTATATTCAGGGATTTGCTGTTATGTACAGTACATTTATGCTTGACTTTGCCTATTATAAAAAAATAATTAAATTCACAATCTAAAGACAATAGTCTACAGTCTACACTATAAGCTATTTATTATATATAGGAATTTATCAACTGTGAACAGATTTTAGTCAGTATCAGTATTCTTAGAATCCTTTTACTTCCTTATACTACGTATACAGCATGGAAAAGGTAGACCAAGAAGTAGCCGGGCGAAAGTGAGCAGAACTTAAGATGCTTGGGACTCACCAGATGGCAACATTAAATTGAATATAAGCAAACACGGAGGGAAATAACTGAAGAAATTAAGACCTACACACTACATTCGTAACAGTTGTTATAGTGGGGACTTATGTGCGCCGAGAAATGGATTGACACTAAACGGAAAATCTCCAAGAAGGAGTGGTGTAATACCATCACTATTGTGCGGAACTGGATTTAAACAAACAATGTTATTCGAGCATTAAATAACACAGTAATTGTGATATCATCACTATTACTGTGCTCAATTTCGAATTACATTATTCATTTAAATCAAATTCTGCAAAGTACTCCTGACCAGTGATCACTGTAATGACATTCTTCTAAGATATGTTACACTTTCAAGGTTTGCTATTCTAGTAAATTTAATGCTTAGTGTAAGCACTAAGAATGAATAATATCGAACTCCTAACAATATCTATAAGTTATCTTATATGCATTTGTACCTTTATAGTACCTACTAGACGTAAGTGAACAGATATCCAGCTAATCTATAACATTAAAATCTCAAACATTACCTCTATTGGTCACTGAAGTGCCACGGTACTATGTGAAAGAACTTACCTGGAACAAAAAATTAACATAAAAATACTGCCTTAGAATTCACACAATTATCTACTACTAGAGTAAATACCCCAATTTTATCCATTCTTTATGTATTAAATAAACAGCAATGTAAAAAGGTTAAAATAAATACATTAATATTAAGGAATGGACGAGAAAAGTCCAATGAACATTTTAGCGTAAAGATAATATACGTAATCCCTGCGAGTATAGTGGTATACATTCATTACACCTCGTTATTTCAAAGACAATCGCAAACTAACTTGTGACTATATCGGTGGGATATGATTTGTCTTCAGTACGGCGCTACCAAAGAAGTGTGTGTTGATTAAATAATGTGTAGTATATAGAGAAAGTTCCCTAATTAATACGAAAGTCGATAAAGAACCTTCAACAAAAGCAGTCGACAGCATATTAGTCTGTCTTAGACCGTTAAAAGTATACAGAAAGTTCCCTAATTAATACGAAAGTCGACAAAGAACCTTCAAGAAAAGCAGTCGACAGCATATCAGACTGTCGTCTTGAACTGTATACCTGATAGAAGGTTCTACATTTATATAAAAAGTCGCTTGCTAATCGATATACGAGACGGTCAACAGTATATTAGACCGATAAAAGTGACGAAATATATTAATAAATAATAAAGGCGTAAAAGTTAATATGTATATTCTTATTAAAAGTTGAAACAGCGCACGTTCACCTTTAGAAAAAGAATAGTATCTCTACCGTCGGAAGAAGTCTCGCACTAAGCTGATCAAAGGCGGGAAAATATTCTGGTCCCGTTAAGGAAGAAGGAAAGAAGACAAAAATTAAAAAAAGGTACTTGAAAGTTATTAATATGCAAGTGCCAAATAAACTAAAACGTTAAAATTCGTCATAATTTAGAGACTTAATCAAATGATATGATAATCTAAGATTAAAAAATATATTTAATAGTTTGACTTAGACACGGCAATAACTAGGTATTAGTAAATTACTTGTCGATAATAATTTAGCCAAATATTATATGCGTTGTTTGTTTAATTTGAGTATAATTTGTTTTCTCATATATGCCTATGTTGTTTGTATTTATATATGTACGAAATGGCACCGGAAAACAAATAATGTATACTATGTTATTTTGTAGAAACAGTAATAGTTAAATAGTTGCAACTAATTAGTCAATATTGAAGTAATTCTGAAGTTATTAGCATTGTGTGTTTATCTTGACTGATTTAATATTATTTTGCACATGTTGGTTATATTTGTATTTGGCTTTAAATATTTAAAAGCATTAAAAATATCGGGCATAATTTGATGTGATCGGTAGAGGGTTTATGCAGTTTCCTAAAATACGACTGCTAATAATGTTATAGTTGGAGCAATTGTTTGTGTAATAATAACTAATTAGATAAAATAAAGATTAATGTGCTTTATAATTATAATACTGAATTTATTAATTACTAATTAAGGGTTCTGTATGCCAGTATTGAGCCATATTCCAATTAATACGGTCTGAAGTATATACGCCCTATCCCCTCAAGCATTACTGTGGAATGTGCACGATCAAAATTAATTCCTAAACATGTGACATAAATATTATGTCTTTTATAATTGCCGGTGTGCTCAGTGTTTGATCTTTAACTTCAATTAACAGTTTTCCACGAATAATGTGTTCAAAGTTAGTAAAATATGGGACAAGTTGTTCGTAAACACCTTATCGTTAGTAGTAGTAGTTCTAGTGAGCTGTGTATTAGTATCAATTATGTGAAGCTACCCTATTTACAGGTGTTCTGGAGCGGCAGACAGGATGACCTACATCTTTTGTGAGAATAAATAAATGCAAATAGAAATATGAGAGAAAACAATGTTTCTATATTCATATCAAGGAATTTACAAATAATCCATATTAGGAATTAGACAGAATATTAAATAATTGTTATATTTTAAATGCGATTAAATAAAATTGATGTAATCGCATAAATACAATTTTACATTAATAAAAAAAAACAAATACTCATGAAAGAAATTTAATAAAAGCTGATATTAGTTGTTTACTAGCCTATAACTGATTCGATTTAAGAAAATTAGATGAAAAGGTTCGTAATTGTTGCAATGGCTTTATTAGCTCGTAACAAAACTATGAGCTACAATTATGCTACCACCTGTGGTGCGACCTATGTTTCGTGCCCAATATCCGCAAATAATTGTGGAAAAACTACAACGTGCACCAATAGTTCTCAATCCACTATGTAAAGTATTTTTTTATGCCGTTTATAAATATTTTAAGTATATGTACTCCCAAATATATCCAACTATGCAACAATAGATAACTGGTGCTTTAGTCCTAATTATGTAAATATAGAAGTTATTTGAGGACCTCAACTGCATCCCTATAAAAAGAGAAGGGTACAAACAATATTACCAGGAGATGCAAAGACAAGATTAATTTTTTGTAACTGGCTAATTAATTTCATCAGTGAACATAATTTTAAACTTGTTTTGTAGTCAGACGAATCTAGCTTTTCAACTAAAGGTATGTCTAATAAAAGAAACCAACATTATTGGTTTCGACAGAATCCCATGATAGAGGATCCACGACACCCGCAGCATCGGTTTAGCTTAAATATTTGGTGTGGTATATACTTGGTTCTCGAGTTATTGTTCCCATTTTCTATTACGGCACCCTTACAGGGGTACGTTATGATCAACTATTACCGCCAGTTCTCGAGAATCTTCTCGAAAACCTACCATTAGTTGATTACCAGTGTATACATTTTCAACAGGATGGAGCGCCTGCTCATAATTATCATGATTCTTCTACTATGCTAGGTACACTCTTGGCTAATAGGTGGATAGGAACAAACGCATAAATTCCTTGGCCTCCACTATCCTCTGATTTAACACCTTTAGATTTTTATCTGTGGGGTTACATCAAAGACGAAGTTTATAAACTAAATATAGAAATGTGGTGGAGTTGGAAAACAAAACTAGAGACAAACAAATAATTCCAGCTAAAACTATCCTAAAGTAACAAGAAGTGTTCTCAGATGAGCTTAGAAGTGTATTATTGCTCAACAAGGCCATACCTTCGAACATTTACTGAGGTAAAAAGAATTATAAATTTATCACTTTTTGTCGCTTACCGTTTTGTTATTCAATGATTCATATGATTTAATATAGTAAAATTTATAACTAGTTAATTACTTTGAATCGTCTACTTACATATTAAGGCAATAATAATCAAAGAGTTTAAGTGCTTTTTATTCGCTTATTTGTAAATTTAGGACGATAGTGCATTAATTACTTTTTGTTTAGAATTTAACTCTCGTTCAAAGAATGTCGAAATATTCAGCATGTCCCATTTAAAAATTTGTTGCTTTTGTGAAAACTAGCTCTTCAATTGTTTCTCTGTTTTTACTAACTTAATCAGCAAAAAAAGTCCTACTTGTTCGCTAATTTAACCGAATTCATAGCTTCAATAATAACAAAGTTAGCAATAGTAAACTTTAGACACGGTATATATATATATTTATCTTTTCATGTTTTTCTAAACATCTGCATAATAACAATTTTTTGAATTTTTATTTTTAAACGACAAAAACCAAGTTTATTTTTCATACACTTCACTTTTCTTTTCCGGAACCAGTTCTTTGTAAATTTAATGTAACGGAACATGTGATGCGTAAAAAATATTAAAGAGCTTACATTCAAAAGGACCATGTACCGTTCATTCGATTCCTGCTCTCTGTCCCTGGCCTATTTCCACTTCATTAGTTTGAGATTCAGTTATATTGTAACAACAGTTTATTCAGCAAGAGGGATAGAGGGAGTGATAGAGATATAGTGCTTCAAGTTTCGTTTTTCCGTTATTTCAAGACAAAGAAAAATTAATAAGGGTATATGTACGGCCTTTTATGAAAAAATGTGTATATAAAAAAGCCAATTCAAAGATATTCTCTGAATAAATTGCTTTTAAGCACAAAACTAACTTATTATTGAGATAGTATACAATATAAAGAAGCAGTATTAGTTGATTATTATAAATTGGAATCCTAATGGTTTTATTTTAGTAATACATTCCCCTAGTCTTTCCTAGAATCAGTAAGTGCTTTTGTTATTATACTTCAAAAGTAGACTGGTATATTTCTATTTAAAATTTAATATTTATTACAAAAATAGAACGGTAAAATATCTCAGTACAATTTTACTAATGCCGCCTGTGAAGGAGTCGAATAGCATGGGAGAGGTGTGAGTTACTTTTTCTAATATTAATGCCTATATTTGACACCCTTAACTGAATGTTGCAGTTTTTTCGAAGCTAATATTAAAAAAAAAACCTTAAATCGCCTACTAAATAACCAGATTCTTACTTATTTGACAATACTTCTTATTACTTATTCAAATACGTAATTTATGCTAGCTCTATTTACACATAATAATGCAAATTATATAAATACTGTAACTTACATATACATATACATTTATACGTAAAACGTATATGCATATATGCATGTGTATTGTGTATCCCAGTGCCATTGTCGACAATTGAAAGCACAGACACCGGTGTTTCGGCCTTTGAGGCCTCATCAGTGCACGTGGAGACTGTCTACAATGGCTTTAAAACTTAAAACGCTACTTATGTCAGTTTTGCGTGGTAGATGCAGTGAGAGTATCACAGCGACATCTAACACTCAAAAGATGACACAGAAAAAGCGAAATTATATCTAAGAAAATATAATAATTACATATAAGGAATTCTCCTGAAGATTTATATAGGAATGGAGTTGGAATTCGAACTATAAGAAATTTGCAAAAAGAAAGTTTGGTCCTCATATATTGAAACTGGGTTAGTTTTTATTAATTACGATTTTATTTATTTCCAAAGTGATTTCTTTGATTTCTTTTAATTGCAAGGTCTAAGAAATCAATAAGTGTTCTCTCTTACGACTGGAAGTATATAAAATATGAAAGGGAATCGCAGTAGATAAATTCACACCTCAACAGGGTTAGCGATTGGAGCCCTGAAGATGACAAGAACACAGTTTTAAATATGTACAAAATCTTAACACTAATTTCAAAAATGGAAACAACAGTAATTGTAAAGATTTTCTTCAAAACAGTTAATAAGATAAAGACACTATTTTCATGACAATATACTACTTAGAATAATTATAGGCCTGAAAACACAACTTTTATCACATAATCGAAGAATACAAAGAAAAAGGCGAAGTAAGATCTCCTGAAGAGCGAGTGAGCGGACATTCGAAACTAAGAAAATTAGATAACTTTGTCAAAAATACCATACGGCAAATGATGTTTTGTTTAGTTTTTGAAAGCGAACCTCATCGAAGGTAAAAAACGGCTGACTACCATTTTGAAATGAAAGGAATGTAAGTTTTTTGAAAATTCGTTTGAATAAATATTACATAAATGATCAGATATGCTGTAATAGAAAGTTATGGACAATGCATATCATCCCTGTAGAGGAAAAGTATACCTACTTAAACAAAATTTTAGGTGTATTAATGGATGATATCATAACACCGTTTGCTATTTATGTTGGAAATAGTGCTGGTGAAAGTGACTTTTTAATCATACTAATTCCTGCAGCTTTTGTACATTTATAATGTTCGTTAATGTAATGTCAAACAAACATCGCACTTTGTCGTACTTTTGAATAGATAAAATACACATTAATCCAAAAAGTCACTCCTCTAAAATCATCTTATTATATTATACAGTATGTCCCAGGATCGACTTTAAAAGAGGGAAAAAAAATTATTTTTGATTTCTCAGAAAATTTCACTCTTGATGATTTACTTTGCAACCCCCAAAACACAAATAACTTTTTATTTAACTCGAACGGTTCTCGAGATAATATCATTTTTCTTCAAAATTTGGAATTAAAAGTTTTTATTCGTAATTTTTAGAAGTACTAAAGGCGGATGTCATTGAAAAATACAATTGACAGCAGTTGACAAATCTAATAAGATAGTATAATTGCAAATTAAATCTTCGCTAATTCGAACAGTATTTATGCTATAATGTTGACTTTACAACAAATAATTTATCTAATTCAATGTTACGGAATTGGGGAAGAGTGCTAGCGAGTTGTTATTAGAAAATTCAACCAAAAATACCCGGACGTTACCATTTCAAATTCCAGAGCAAAAAACATGGTGACCAAATTCCTTAAAACAGGCTCGGTTTTAAACATTAAGAAGTCAATGAAATTTTTCGATGAAGACGATGCTGCTTCAGTTCTCGCCGTTCATTCCGGAAGAGAAGCTCCAAGGTTGTCTTTAAGAAGGAGGACAATAATAACAGGGATAAGTCAATCTCATTTACAAAGAATATTTAAGGAGAACAAAATTTTACCATTTAAACCGAAATTTAGGCAAACTTTAGAAAATGGTGATGAAGCTAACCGTATGGATTTTTGTTTAGAAATGGGCTACAGAGTTTTGGAAGATTCAAATTTTCATAAACGAATTATGTTCTCCGACGAATCAACCTTTTCAACAAACGGAGTCGTTTCGTCTCACCATTGCCGGTACTGGAGTGAGACGAATCCAAACTTTAGAATTACTTGTAGCAGACAATATTTTAAAAAAAAGTCAATGTGTGGTGTGCGGTTTCGTACCATGCCATTATTGGCCCATACTTTTTTGATCAAAATTTAAATTTTTTAACTAATGAACTGGATGAATTGCCGTTAAACTATCGAATGGAAATGTTTTACCTGCACGATGGGTGCCGGTAAAACATTTCCATCATGCCGGCATTGTTCGCCAGTGGCTCATGTTCCATGATAACTGGATAGGAAAAGATGGTCCCATTTTATTGCCACAGAGAAATCCTGATCTTACAATAATGGACTTTTATCTGTGGGGTCGTTTAAAAGAAATTGTGTACAGTGAACCACTAGGCAATGATGAAGAGCAATTAAAAAATAGGATACAAAATGCAATCAATCTTAGAAATAAGACGAAGTTTCAATGAATTTAGGGCTCGCATTGAAATCTGTGCAGAAAAAGGAAGAGCATTGTTTGAATAGAAAATTAATAGTTTAGTTTTTTGAGAATTTTATTTTATTCTACCATTATTTGTTAAATTTATTAAATAAAACTTGAGTCCAACTTATATATTTTCTAGCATGAAAATGATATTATCTCGAGACCCCTTCGAGTTAAATAAAAAGTAATTTGTGTTTTGGGGGTTTGAAAACAAGCAGAGTAAATCATCAAGAGTGACATTTTCTGAGATATCAAAAATATTTTTTTGTCCTCTTTTAAAGTCGATCCGGGGACATACTGTATATTATAAAACAATTATGAATATGTTAATCATAATTTATATAATAATCCGAGAGGTGGCATTGCATTTTAGGTAGTAATTTTACGCTCATCGATTATTATCTTTTTATATAGATCTGGTATGACTAATAACTGAACCAAGAGTCAGCTGACGCACCCGTAGCGGGTGTGGGTGTGGGTGTGAGAGGATGCAAAAGTGTTTAATAATTTTTTTTTAAAGTAATAGTACGCCATATGAAATTAACCCTTGCCCTTGTTGGCGAACTCGTTAGTACAATCGTGAAGATTAACTCGGCCGCCGGCGGACATTTGGCCACAGCGATATTTTATTTCTAGATATATGCTGTCTGTTTACATTTATTAATAATAAAAGACGATAAATTGGTCGCCCCACGCTGGGCGCCAAAGAAGAATATAAACTTATATAATAATAGTCTAAATGCCATATTTTCAGTCAGGCATATTAGTAAAAACATTAAATTACTATAATTATAGTAATTAAATTGATTTATTAAGGAAACATACGTTTCTTTAATTATTGCATATGGTAGAAGATGATCGCACATTCTTTCCAAGTATAGAAGACGCTGAATTCGATGAAGACACAGAAGACTTTTTCGAGTAAAATACCACTTATTTTAGATCGGAAACGCTTGGAACTTATATGATAATTACACAAAACTTATTTCTTACATAAATAGGCACTAGTACACTTTTTACTAAACATTTAGTTAACTTGCATGAAAGGTCGAGAAAAGCTTTCAAAGCTTCGGTGAGTTCAGAGACATATTATTGTAATTGCTTTAGGAAAATAACGTACCTATCATATAATCAACTTTAACAATAAAATCTTCTTCAAATCAGGCTACATAAAAGTGATAATTAACTCTAAGCTACGAGCGCTATTATTATACCCCAATTGATATGCCAACACTGTTGACAGTCTAATTCAATGTAGAGAGAATTTAGTGTTAAATATTTTTTACTCTGTAATCGATAATTAGTCAAGTTACTGTATAAAAAAAATTAAAAACCTCTGGAGATTAGAAAGCATTTTGCAAATTTTATATTCTCAAATAGAAAAATTTAGAAAGCATTTTAAAGATGAAATTATAAAATACCAGTACCAGTTCCGTGATATTTCTTACATCGTATATTCATTTAGCCCATATTTATGTATGTGTGTACAAACGATAGTGAATACGAAGCTATCGCGATGGAGAAATCAGTAGACCGCCCGAAAACACAATAATTAGAACGTGTTTTTTTCGTTTAAATAAGAGACGCATACAATGGGTACTCAAATAACGTATTTGAAATGTTAAGACCCATACAGCACAAGAGATTATCGAGAGGTGCTTTTTCTTTTAACACCAATACCTTCATTTGAACAAAATTATTTATCTGTGCTGTATTATTTAATTAAGCATCACATAATTTTCGTTATGATATAACATCCTGATTACATTACATGCCGCTAAATAATGTAATAAATTGTTTCCGGTATTATTAAATGTATTCGACCGTACACAGACAGGAATTTAGCTCGTTACTGATTGGATGGTTAACAAAATATACATATTAGCCACACCAGTATTTATGTAAATGTTACATATATATAATTGTACCTGGAATATATCGTACACACATTCGGAATTTGAAGCATTATTTCAAAATTGCATTTATTATTGAAGGCATGATACAAATTTGACCCACTTTCGCGGTATCAGAACACCAAAATTAATCCATCGATTTCACCATGCTTGCTATTCTTGAATTCATTTATATCTTAATACACATAGAAACTACAAAACAAAATAAGTGGTTGATTTCCTAGAAGGTATTCACATAGAATTGCAACACATATACAGACTGACTCTTTGTGAAATTCATTATAGTTCTTAAATTTACACATACTATCATGTAGTTGTATTAATTTGGCAATCTACATGTGCCAATAAATTAAAATAGCTTTAAATTTGAGATGTTGCAAAATTCTACTTGTCACGTAATATAACCTACAAAAGTCATTTAAGAACTGTCATAAATATTCATGCACCTTTGTCATTTGTCATAATTACCTTGACGTTCGTTATAATTTTCATCCAAACAATATAAATTTGTCAACAATGCTTGCTTATTAAAATCATCCTGGCGGACAAATTTCTATAAATTTATTTCGCTAATTAATTTTATCAGTGTCAATTGGAAAGATTACAATTTTTAAATAATAATAATTTCAAACTGAAATAAGTGCTTCATTTGTGCACATAATTTTCTTATTCTACAAATATATTAAGAACAGATACAAGTTCTATATTATGACTACGCAGCAAAATAACAGAAATCTTATGCATATCGACTCTAATATGTGGAATACAATGCACCAGGGTGCACAGATATCACTGCATGTGGTGGGTTATCTAGTGTTTTACTTTTATGCACATCTTTGTTCACTCAATGTGATTGCTATGTTTTAAAAAATATTCCCTGATCTCTTGCTCTCGGATGTAGTTTGTACTTTCTTTACTTGAAATATTCTTTTCTTTATCGATGAGGTAAAAACAGGCATTTTAAAACTATTAAGTGTTGTTCACATCCACATAACATAAATTAAGGTAGTAGCAAAATTAAAAAAAAGTTAAAACACATAGCTTCTTATGTATCTGGTCATAATGAAAATTATTACACTTAACCTAAATTAACATTGTACTAAGTCGGCCGAACTTCAACTTTAACAAGGAAACTCCTTAATTTACATTTAATAATTCCACCAATCAGCAACCACCAGAAGCGGCATAGCTGCGTATATGCGTACTATTTTTATTTTCTAATCTGTCATTTGTAACTTGAATAACCTGAATTTGCGAAATTTGCTGCACAGTTTGCCAAAGTTATTTTATTGTTTTGTACGTTGCTGTTTTATATTATCATGAAAGAGGGCATCTTAATTGATATGGTGCATAACTATGTCCATTTATATGACAAAAGCCATTTTGGAACCTATCTGATTGGCACTCCAGCTGCTCACACACCTGCGCACTTAACGTAAATTATGGCAATGTAACGACTTAATTTTGTGTTAATTTTACGGTACCTTAAGTAAGGTTTAAGTTAAGTTAAGTGGATGAGAACGAGGCTTTATTACAAATACATTTACAGATAATTAAATTGAATTGAATGGGAAATTTTATATGTAGAATAAATAATTATATAGAGTGATCTGACAAAGTAAATTTACTCGTTGATGTTTAACGTAATAAAAAAATCGCGGAATGTAGCTAGTAGACTGGTATTGAGTGATTCATAAATCAGTGGTACAAAAATATATTTTCTTTAAATTGAATACCCTATATATAAGTTTAGATTTCCCCTTAAAATAAGAATATTTTTCAATAACAGTAATTAATCGCTAAAGTTAATATTTTTCGAGTTACTAATGATTAAAGCCAGAGACTGACATTAATAGATGTCTTTTTAATTGCCTATATTTCAAGAGTACCATGACAGAACAAGAAATTATTTGGTATGGCGGACAGACAAAGAGTTCCAAGTGTTACACATATTCTGATATTGTTCTAATATATACTGCGCGTTGGCTAAGGTGTGGCAAATGAGAAAATTTTAAATAAGAAAATCTTATTTAATTTAGGATTTACATATGTAGTCACTTTCTGAAACGGAATTGTTTGAAGTTAAATGCAAATTTTAATTCGAAACACTTCTGAGGCATTTATATTATGCCAAAAAAAACTGTGGTATAATGGCAATAGAATAGTAATTTTCAACTTAATTTCCATTCCTGGCTTTATATATGGAAACCTAATGAAGTTTGCACAAAATAGCGAGGTTAATATTGCTATTACCAGATTTGTCAAGGTATCGTAACAGATTTAACGTAATCACTCAGCAAGTGCCCCGATATACTATAGCAATCATCAAAGCCGAAACCTTGTAACCCTAAGACAAAAATAATAGAAGGCGATATAAAATATATTGAAAAATTATGAAACTGCAATCGAGTTTAATGCAGTTATTTTCTTCTACAGTTGCACGTCTTACAAGAAGTGATTGTATAAACAATAATTATTTATTCGAAGGCTTTAATGCATAGCCAGTGGCAATACACTTATTTTCTTTCTTGGGTTTGTGGTTTTCCTTTTAATTAAAACTAACACATTTTACTAACGTTTCCATGTATGTATTTAACATCTTTTTCAAAGATCATAAAACATATAACTGTAAAAAACATTACAAAATATCAGTCTACGGTACAACATGATTTATACTAACAAAAATTAAAATTCTTTTTATGTATGGCAATGGGCAACCTACCATAAAATTCGTTTAGTCAAACATTAATATTTTCTTTTAATTAAAATATGAAAACATTTTGTTTTCAAATACAATTTTAACGTGCTTATTGTTTTGCTTTTTATATAGGGTGTCGTCACTGGATATTGTGCGTATTTAACATGAATGATTTAGATTAAAATTTAACATATTTTGTATACATTTGTCAGTGTGGATAAAAACAAATAATAAATATAAAAAATATATACAATTAAAAATAATATACGTCAGTATAATTTAATACATGGATAAAATATTGTATGATGCAGATCACTGTGTCGATGTAATCAAATTGTAATATATTGTGTTTAAATTTTTGATATCACTTCTGTTATTGATGCTATTTTTATGTAAGCCTGACACTGGATAGTGTCTTCGATATAGTGTCATCTATACTACTTGATTGTGGGCTCTGCTTTAAATAATTATGTAAAGCACAACAAGCCTGTGTTATAACAACAAGTTTATCTTTTCTTAAATTGATAGGATTTAACAAAACTCTGAACCTATTTGACAAAATACCAAAAGTATTTTCTATCACCGTTCGTCCACTACTAAGTCTGTAATTGAAAATTCGCTCTTCTTTTGTCATATTTCTGAATGGAAAAGGTTTCATTATATGTTTTTGAAGAAGGCTGCATCAGCTAAAAACACATATGATACTCTTTCTTCCATACCTGGCAGTGATTCTTCCTGTGGTACTTGCAGCAAGTTTTTTTCAATAGCAGTTAAGAAATCACAATCACGAAAAACACCTGCAAAAATTTCTAAACAGTTCATAATATATAAAAAGTTATATTGTGCATTTGCTACACCAAGCAAAATAATACTATGTGAACCTTTATAGTTATAGTAGTGTGACCCAGCACTTTTTGGAGCTCTGAACGATACATCTTTTCCATCTATTGCACCAATTGTCTTTGGAATATTCCACAGATTTAAAAATTATTGTTCTATATTTTTCCATTCCTTGACAGAGTTACGTATCTGGAGTAATTATTTTAATAGATACAACACACATTGAATTATCACAATATAACCTTTAAGTATTTGTTTTTTAAACAAATATATATTACATGACATACCTCAGTCAGGAACAATAATAATTAGTGATATTGAAATGAAACTTTTGTACTATAACATAAGCTTTTATAACTTTCACCTGTTGCCAAAAACCTCAAAGTAATACTTAACGGATCTCATGAAGATATTGATTGTCTTATATTTGTGTCATGTTTTTTAATTATGTGCTCAACCATTCTATGCAGATTATTAAATTCCTCAATACTCATTCTAACAAAATTCTTAAATGATACAGGATCTTCTAGCTTTAATTCATTCTCAACAAAATCACAAGCTCCTAATTGTTCTAAATATCTATTTTTTATCCAATGTCTATAGTTTTCTTTTTTTAATACCACACGCAGCCTTATATTCCTTATAAATGCTGTACAATTTGGAAAGGTTTTTTAATTTGCAAAATTTTTCTCGAATATGCAACCATTCTTTCGTAGCTTTCATTCAAATTATAGCTTTCAAACTTCAAGGTCGAGATCTAGTTACTAGAAACTAGTATGGAAAAAAGACGAATCTAGTACCTTGTAGAACAGTCTTCAATCCTATAGGTTCATAAGTAGTTGATGGTGTGCGAAATCGAAGTAAGTAATATGGTTATTAATTCAAGAAAGTTCTCGGGAAAAAATATGTTTAAATCAGCTAATTAAATTAACAAGCAGTAGACGTTTGTGTACTGAATGGAAGTAGCAGGAAAGCGGTATCTTATTTGCATCAATAAGAAATTAATATTTTGGCGAGATTACACCTATAATGCGTTAAAACACTTCTTGCTCATGTTTTCAGCTAATGTACTAGGCATATTACAAATTATTGTATCATAGTAACTAAAGCAAACTACTGTTAATAAATATTATAAAATTTTAAACGCCACGTATCCTAAACTGTATTATCTGCGTAGGATTTGAATCATCGCTTCATGCCAGATCCCTGGAGTTCGAGTCCCGCTATCACCTCTTTTTATTGATTTTGCAGCAAAGAAATGTTTATCATTTAATATACGAATACTATAAACTTAATAGCGTTCTGATAAAAATAACTCACAACCCTTGGATCAGTGTGTAACTGACGTACGGCTATTGAGATTAGACATACACTTAGAACGCATTATGGGCTCATTTTTGTAGGCATCGGCCTGCCGATGAATCGTTCTTAACCTAACAAACCCGTGAGGACCGCTCGTCAAACTATTTATGCAGACTGCAGGCCATTTCAGAGTCTTCTTATTTCCAAATATAAAAAAATGGCTGGGTGAAAGAGATTTCAGACAAATGAAGAGATCATATCCAAAACACATGCATATTTTGGTGAGTTTCCGAAAGATTACTTTTTGGATTGTTTGAAGAAAAATAAAAACTCGCTAGGTTAAATGTATAGACATGCTAGAGGATTATGACCAAAAACATTTTTTTACAGTACAATGACTTCTTCATTGCAAAGTCACTCTTCTATCAAACCCCCCTAGTACTTAACTCTAATTTTCTGATAGATAATCTCTGCCACTTTATTATTATTATTAAATTATTATTGATCAGTTATGAGGTTTTCTTGGTATAAAAAATATTTATTATCAAAATTAAATTTTGTAACTGAAAACCATTGTAAATCTGAAGACGACCGATGTATTATTTAGAAGAAATCACTGCTACTTTGATTGTGAAGCAGCATTTACTAGAGAATAGTTACAAGCCTGTCTAATGTACATTACAAACTTAACTTTATGAATACCAAAAGATAATAATGCTATGGTATTTTTAATATAAAATATCTACGTAACACGATCGTATGCAAATCATCCGAGCATAACTATAATTACATTCAAGTTTACTGAAGTTCAAATTAGTAGTGACGCATTTGCGATCAAGGTTTACATACAGAATTAGTTATGTTATTTACATACATACGATTCAGGTTTACATCCAGTAGTCACTATATCGTTAATATTCCCAAGAGATGATAAGAAAAAAATGCAAGTTGACACCGGGAGGATTTATAAACATGTGCACGATAAACAATATTAGTTCAGTTATTATCTGTATGATTTATGTATGTGTAATGTTGATATACAAAACAAGTGTATTATTTTAATTAAGAAATAATGGGCTCGATGACTTTATGTTGCGTTTTGAAAGCATTTAAATATACGGAAATGTAGCACACAAATCAAGACAGAAACTAAAATCCGAATTTCATTTCATTACATATGTTACGATAATTACAAAATGAGCAATATGCCTGGGACATAAATACTGTTACACGCACTTTACGTAATAAACGAAAAAGTACAAATTAATTTACGCTCAAATTTTATTAGTTTATTAGCAGACATAAATGATATATAAAAAATAAAATATCATTCAAAATGACCGCCTTTGGCCTTAATGCAGACCTTAAGTCGCACCGACCAAACATCAATAGCTGCACACACCTCGCTCATAGGAAAGATAGCCACAGCTCGGATCAAGGCCTGTTTCAAGAAGTGAATATTACTGTATCTTTTGCGGCAAACCATGTCCTCCAAAACGGACCATAATTTGTAATCTAAAGGGTTCAGGTCCTGGCTACCCGACGGACAATCTTCGGTGCTTATGAAATCCGGTAAATTGTTTTGAAGCTAAGTCTGGGTGGCTTTGGCCTTATGAGCTAGTGCAGAATCTTGGTGGAACGTCCACAGCTAATTTTGAAAGAGGGATTGATTTAGTGGCTTTACAACGGTTTCCAAGACGGATTCCTAATACACTTTTGGCAGATGTTTTGACGCCCTTCTCATAAAAATGCAGATTGGTAACCTCATCATTGGAAACACCCCATCAAACAATAACTGAAGCTGGGTGGTGACCTTGTTCAACCCGTGAGACCACTTCGGTGGCTTCTTTAGATGAACGTGCATAAATCCTGTCATTCTACTTATTGAAATTTTCATGGACGGTAAAAAATTTTTCATTGGTAAAAAGGATTTTTTTGTGACGACCATCCGCGTACTCCGCTAAGAGCCGTTTTGATTTTTTAAGACCATATTTTTCTTACAAGTCGCAGTCAACAATTGCCCGGTACATCGTTTGAATGCCCCAAAGCCTAAATACTTTTTGATAATACGACCCATGACTTTGGAGTCATATTCATTTCACAAGCCATAATTGTTTGCTTCCAGAGCGGATTCCGCTTAATGCTGGCTTTAACTGCTTTAATGGCATGTGGCGTACGTATATAGTCTGTTTCTAGATATTATAGTAGTAACCTGTGGGAGTTTGCATTTGCTTTATATCTTGAAACAGCCTATATATGTATAGTCCGTTTCAAGATATAGCAACCATTGGCAGCTTGTATTCGCAGACTATACGTATACATATAGCCTGTTTCAAGATATAAAGCAAATGCAAGCTCCCACAGGTTACTATATCTTGAAACAGACTACATCGTACGTGGTCGTCCGGATCGCTTGCTGTCTTTGATGTCTGCAGTCTCCTCGAACAACTTAATGCACCGATAAACAAACATTCGGTTTATCCCAAGTGGTCCAAGCGTCCCAAAAATATCTCCTTTCATTATCTTGCATTTATACAATGCTATACCTGCGATTCGATTTTCTTTATCGGGCCATTCCATATCGACAACAAACTCAAATGCCATTTATTTGCACATATTACCAAACTAATAGTTGGTTGCCAAAAATAATGAGTAGGCCGCGGACATGACCGAGTTAAACTACGACGAAGATACAACGGAGCAAAGAAATAATGTAAACAACACACATTTACTGAATAGCATTATTCACGCATTATTCATATGGTGAACTGCAACATCTGTTATTGACTCACATGTTGACGGAAAAACAACACAAAAGAAGTCCACTTAAGTCGAGAAATACATTATGAAACAATGGCGAGTTGGATTGAGGGTCATACTGATTGTATGTCCATTGTCAGTGATTCCGATATTTATTGCAAAGTCTGTAAAATATCGTTACAGAATGCCCAAAAGTCGCATATGTAATAGCATCTATAGTTATAAATACAATTGATGGAGAAACAATTGCTAAAACCATTGACAAGAAACAACATGCTTCATTCGGACGACAGGTACAGGCAAAAAATACTTTTATTTGTTAGTGACAGTGCCGTATATATGTTAAAAACAGGCAGACTATTAAAGGAAACATATCCTTATATGCTGCATATTACTTGTGTAGCACATGCTCTCCACAGAATCTGTGCATATATCAGAGTCTCCTATCCGGAAGTTGATAGACTTGCATCCGCTTCTAAAAAAAGTTTTCCGAAAAGCACCATCGAGGGTGGTCCTTTACAGGGAAAAACTTCCATCTTTGTCACTGCCACCCTCGCCAATAATAACTAGATGGGGAACATGGCTGGAAGCTACTAGTTTTTATGCAGAGAATTTCGGTACATGTTTAAATGACGACGCTCGAAGTAGTTCTGAGTGCAAGGAACTAACACAAATTCCAAATTTAAAAAATCAGTTATTATTCCTTCAGGAACACTTTGGAAATTTGCCTAAACTAATCACATGTTTTAGAAATCGAATCTCAAATTAAAAAATGGATTAACCACATTAGATATGGCTATTAATAATTCCAAATGACTTCGGATGTGGCCTTCGGCAAAAGTTAGACGCAGTTTTTAATAGAAATCCAGATTTAATAACATTGCGGCAATTGTGTATGCTAAATACGCTGAAATAAAAGAATATTTCCATTACGCAAATATAACCAGTTGCGATGTAGAAACGACGTTTTCTATCTACAAGGATGTACTTAATTCAAAGAGAACAAGTCTTACAGAAGAGAAAATGAACACATAATAAGGTATTTTGTATTTTATTGATCACCGGCCACTTGTTATCCAATTATATATATAAAATTAAAACCTCTTTAAAAATACAACATTTCAATAGTGCGCCCATGGGCGATGAGTCATGACTCGCTTGTGTCCGCGCCCTGATAATGAGTTTTTGTAAGGAAGCGTTCGGTTAACTACTGCGACGGGCTACGTTCAAAGATGTAACAGTATTTATGTCCCTACTAGGTATTGACGTGAATTACAAAAAAGAAGATAACCGCCCTATAAATTATTCAAATTCATTACACCACATTGCAAGAGGAGGTAAACGGGCAATGATGATTTGAGAGAAGGTCAGAGTTACCTATTAGTGCTGGTTTGTGAAAAAATTGTTATTATTTTCGAGCAGGGCATGAGTTTATATGATAATATGTAAATTCTCGATATCGTCTGACTTTTAGTTTGACAGTAAAACTAGCAAAATAGATAAAAACTCACTCGTGGTGCAATTCAAAAATCTGTTTTTTTTAGAAGATGAACACAACGGATATATAATACAGTACTCATTCGTATACCAAGACTTACTACTGGATTCTTTGCTTTAAACATGGCGACATCAGTTTCAACTATGATGCACGACCTGGGCCGTCAAAACATGTTACTATTATAAAAATGGCAAAAATAAGTTTATGATGCTGTTATGTGAGGGAAGAGTAAAACTGAAGCAAATTACTGACTGTGCACATGTTTACTAGACATTTTGCATGTGGATTTAGGCAGGTCTAAGACACCTGCCAAGTGGGTGTCGAGTTTGCTGAATGCAGAGCAAAAAACCTGGAGACAGCGGCAATTTCAAATGACAATTTGAAGAACTCAGTAATTTTTTGCGTCAAGACGTTTCCTTCAGCTGAAAACAAAATGGCCACAATATTTTGGGATTCGAAGGGTATAGTCCTTATTGCAAGAGGACAAACTATAAATGGGAGAGAGATATTGTGCTTTCCTTCTGGACAAAGTGAAAGTGTCATCACTAAAAAAGAACCGGAATTGCTCGAAAAAAAGGGGCGGTCAAACATCAGTCGCGTTATTCGAGATAAAATCGGTGAATTAGAATTTGTTTTTGTGTCCCAATCGGCCTCTTCACCAAATTTAACCACGTTAAAATTCAATCAGTTCTTCGGTGGAAGAAAAATCAAGACAGGCTAGGAAGTTATAGCAGAAGTAAAAGAGTATTTTAACACACTGATGGTGATAATCATAAATCTGGTATAATGACTTTCCAGCACCGCTATTCTATATTACCTATAAATAGGCATACGCTGAAAATTTTTTAAATAAATAGATGCCGTAAATCAAATGCTCGCCTTATGTCAAATTATCCTTGTCTAATCCATGTCGTCTAATTAGAGAAGTTGCATCTGCTCAATGCCTTGGGGTTTTCATTAACAGTGATACAGCATAAAAATGAATTGTATAACAAGCAATCGTCGATTTGTTACACTGCATAAGATGTTCAGTTCAAGCTTTGTGAAAACTCAAATCCAAGACCAAGTACCTTGCTTTATAAAAAAATAAGCCGAATGCCCTAAAAACAATTGAATTATAACACTACTGTGTCACAACGTGAATCGGATTCTCTGTCTAGAAAAAAATAAATATGACAGGGGAAGAAGAAGTATCGGGAAATATCGCTCGAGTTGAACGACATACACGAGTTTCAAATTTGTCGGATATCATTATTACAGTGTGGCTAAGGAATAAGATAGGATAAATAGACGCCATTAGATGACAGACTACTATTTACAGTTTTTATGAGAAGGTTTTGAGTCAACTAAGGCTATCGTGAAGTCCACTAGTATACCATCCGACCCAAGTGTGGTAAATAAAAGAACAAAGGATAAATAAATAATACTGGAAAAGTAATTATAGGGAAATAACATTTTAATGCAACAGCAGTTAGTTACATCATACTAAGGAATAGGTTAGGATAAACTTCGTTGAAGAATGAGCAGAAGCCATCAGGTGACAATATCTACTGGTTGACGAGGTTAGTTGTTACTCTCGAAGGCGAGAATCTTCGTCTTCGTACATAAGATATAAGATACAAATGACAGTCTGTGACTATTAAGTCATAGCTGTGATTGAACGTAATATTTGACGTCAAGAAAGGAATATTATTATCTCGATTAAAACACGGCAGTAAGGAAAAAAGACAAATTTAATTTCGTAATCATGCCTCGTGAACATTATACTTATATACCTATATACAGCTTTTATCTACACAAATTCATTAATCATTTAAAAAACATTTGAACATGAGACATTCAAGTCTCTAAGTACTGTTCGTATTTAATTGAATACCTCAAATAAAGACTAATCTGTTACAATAAATAAAAGCATTATGATTATTAGCACTGATTATAATTTGGTTTACATTACAAAACAAGCAGAAAGTATGCTGACGCGTAAAAGTCCATGATCTTGACCTTGCAATGGAGACATTAGAAACATCTTTAATAGGACTTTTGTTATTCTGATCGTGCACAACCGATAGCGTTCCCGGCATACTCATCAGAGTAATCGGTATGTATTGCAGGGTATATTAGTAAATTCTATTAATGGGGTCACAATTCAGATTATTAACTAAATGATTCGTATTTAATGGAACATAGTTGCTATTAGGGTTATAGCGGATTAAGATATTTATCACGAACTAATAAAGATTACGGTCTGCTGTAATATGATTCTAGGTATAGGTTGTGCCTACACACGACGGTATAAAACATATACGCAAAACTTTCATATACATACTTCAATAAATTATAAATTATAATCAATATTTAGTTTATATAGTGAGCTTTCAGAAATTTAACTAACAAGAGATATAGACGTAAACATATAGATGTATACTATAGTATGGCTACACCCTCTTCACAGCACAGGTCTTAAGATATTTGATTGTAAGCAAGACACTTCTCATAACAAGATGATCGTCAATATGTAGCGCACGCCCCACCTATAATTAAAGAAAAGACAAAATACAAAAATAGCAACTTCAACAGCTACGGCGCTACTAGCACAGAAACATTAAACCGTGGTTTTTCAAAACGAAATGGCGCAACATGTATTATCCGTTTTTAATTAAAAATGTTATGTTTTTTATGGCATGTGTTTATTTGAAGCAATAAATATCATTTTATCGTATTTCGAAAATGATATCTAATATGTAGCCGCCACCAGAGTTGATGCAAATTTCGACTCTTTTTATGGCATTTTGCATCACGTTCCGGCGTTATATTGCCGATTTCTTGGAGAATGTTGTTCTTATGTGCCTGGAGGGTCTGCAACTTGTTTACGTAGACCAGTCACTTTAAGTAACCCCACAGAAAGTAGTATGGAGTCGTCAGATCGGGCGACCTCGCTGGCCAACCAAAATCCCCAAATCGAGAAATCAAACGGTCTGAAAAACTGTTCTTCAAAATCTCCATGGTGTCACGGCTTGTGTGGGCCGTGGTACTGTCTTGCTCAAACTACATATTCTCCAACTCCAAATCATACAGTTTCGGTATCATGAACTAGTTCAACATGGTCTGGTACCATTCGTCAATGATAATTACCTCGTCTTCAAAAAAATATAGCCCAATCACATGTTCTGAGTAAGCAGCGCACCATACGGTCACTTTTTGTGGATGGAGTAGTGTCTCATGAAGAAAACGAGACTTTTCGGTTGCCCAAAACCGGGTTTCGGTTTGTTTACATGACCAGAGAAGTGGAAATGCGCCTCGCCGCTCACCATCAATTTCTCGAGAAAATCAGGCATTTTGTTATTCATCTGCAACAACCTCACTGTAAGCCACACGCGTTTGGCGGTCGGCTGGAAGCAGTTGTTGAACCATCTGAATTTTGTACGGAAACATCTTCTAAACTTTGGTCAAAATTCTTTAGAGAGACCGAGAAATGACCAATTGCGTTACGCGTTTTCGCGTCGATGTTGATGACTCCTCCTCGACACTATCCCAGCACAGCTTGGATGTTCTCAAGTGACCGGCTTGTTCGAGGCCGTCCATGTGATTTCCGACCTCAGGTTGACCCAGTCTCATCAAATCGAACCGCCAGTCATCGAATTGTTTAAGCAGTACGCGCCACGCGGTTCGGATATTTGTTCCGAAATTCACGTTGAGTTAAAACCATTTACGAATTATTCCGCAAAAACAGTGAAACAATTATTCCGCGTTCTGGAAGCGTATACATCTCCATTTTGAAAAACAATAAATTTCGTGACTGTCATCTGTCAAATATTAAAAAAAACAATTACGTTAACAGCCTAATGAAACAATTTTAGCCTCTTTAAATAGGGTGATACTTTTTGCGCCACCTAGTATAAGGGATTGTCAAGAGTTTGCGCAATATACTATCATACTACTTTACCAAGTTAATGGGCTGGTATATAAGATGTCTCCTCAAAAAGTGCAGTGGTACGTGTCGTTGTCAAACGCAGGAATGTACATAACAGTATATTAAAGAACGAGTGTCACCTGATACGTCTTATTGCACGAGCCCAAATTTAGTACACGACGAGCACAGCGAGTGCAATAAGTGTCATATGACACTCGTTCCCAACTCTACCCAATACCCAAACTGACTTTCAATACTTCAAGTTATTCAGCTGACTTTTCTTTGTGGAAGCTGTTGATAGCAGTTATGATAATATTAGTTATTACACTTCACCCTCACGCCAATTATAGACATTGATGCCCATTAGTTTAGTGTCTGCCCCCTTTTGCTAATTAGTATTGAAGACCTCATTACAACCAACAATCAGATAGAAAATATTGAGATTTTCACACCAAATCCTGGATTGTAATACAAAAGCAATTACGTCCGTCAAATTTGACCTCTATTCGTTATACAATATATATATAGTATATTGCAATAGTACCTACTTTAAGTAAACTAATGGTTCTAAAAAATACTCAAATCAAAATAAACTAGCGTAAGTAAGCAATAATAAAATGGATATACAACTTATTATGATAATATATTGTTAATTGGTTTCTGGAGAATGGAAACTATTGACAAGAACTGACATAAACGTCTTTTTCTAATTATTTTCAAACAGAATAACAATGCATGGAATATAATTGATTAAAGACCATTAATTTTTAAGTTGTTTACTTACTTGACTTAATCACTTTTCAAAATACAAAACAATATTACACGAAGAAACTATTTTGTGGTTTGATTTATCATCTGCTTCGTTGTACATATACGACAGGAACTCCTGACCTCGACTTAATTGTTCTTGGAATTAAAGAAATCAATAACTTAAAACGTAAATGAAAATAATGACTTCTTAGTTATTATAAGAACAAAACGAAAAAAAAATCTTATTTTCTTTAGTAATTTCAACGTGAAATACATGTTTCCTTCGCCAATGCGTGTAAATGTGAAAAATACGTTTCTTAATTGTTTTCAACGCTAACTTTGATGGTTGTTACATTTCGACAATTGTTGCGAAGCAGTTTCACTTTAGTGGATAAATTTAACAGATACCGCCATCTTTGACAGAAATGTCGAAAGTTAACCTGCAGTAGATGGCAAATTTTCAGAAGAAACAGAATATGAACAGAAATAATAAATGTTGTATTTAAAAATTCAAAATTAACGTCACTTCCGGTTTGACCGGAAGTGCTATAAAAAAACTGAGTGTACCTGAAGAAGCCCACCAATCAATCACTCATATATACGGTCCGAATTTCAAAGTTTTATTTTAACTAATAAATAAATGGCGGGCTGATACATGATCTCGTTGACACCCGGTATATGTGCTCTAAGGTCTTCTAAATATTTCGTGAAGAAACCTAAAGCTGTTCATTTTTGACCTATATACACACTAGGTAGGGAAGTTGAGTGTTCGAAATTTACTCTGTTGTTTCTACTGCGCAATTCCCAAAAAATTAATACAAAACATGAGGTGTGACGACCACTGGACTATATTATACGTAGTACTTTCCGAATTTTTTATACAAAAGTTATTCCAAGTGCACCTTTATATTGTCAATGTATATGTATAGAATGCAAAATTTGCAAAATACTTGCAAAAAACCGCTGTTCAGTTGAAAGTATAGTGTTATAGTTATTGTCGAACCAAATTTTGAAATTTTTTTATATACAAAAATTGTTCCAAATCCAGATCTAAATACTTTTGCACTTATAATAAATCTGTACAGAATGCATATTTTGCAAGATATTTGCAAAAAACTCCAAATAGACGAGTGCAAATGTGCTCCCTCACATTGACTTATTCACAGTTTTTTTTTACTAATCCCTAATATCGTAATCCACATATCAAAGCATTCACAGTCACTGACACTTTATCAACTTAAAATGGAACGTAATTGTGGTTACGCGAACACTAAAAACATAAAAACTTCAAGCTTTAACAAAATTAACGACACAATCAACGTAATGACACTAGAATGGTAGTAGCAATTAAAATGTAACTAGTCCAATTAGAGTATTCTTAAAAACGATGATTAATAATGGAGATTAAGTCGACCAGATCTAGAAGATTTACATTTCAATTAGGAAAGTGATCCGAATGGCGGTATATGTTCCTTTTCGTGTTATAGTTTTTAATACAGTAGCGCTGCTGTATATTCAACAGTAGTTTATATAACGTAAGCCTTTCTCTTTTTTTTTGTAGACTTTCTGTAATTTTCAGTTTAATGTCAGAGTGGAGGCCTAGTGTAGAAATTAACAGTCTCACGTTTAACTTTACTGAATTAATTATTTAAAGATATGTTAGATGAATCTTTCGAAATAATTTCTATAGTTTGAGTATTTGTTTTTTAATTGTGATTTATATGAAGTAGTTTATGTTCTAATTATCATTATGCACTAGCCATTAAATTATAAAATCGATGCAAGCTTTTTATTGGCGAGAAAAATAATTAAGGGGCTTACGCAGAGGTGCCGACTAACTGCCGTGAGGTAGGAAGTAAGGGAGTGGCGCCATATGCGCTAAGGGTTCGTTAAAACAATAGTGCCGCTTTTATTTACGAAATATCGAAACGAAATTTAAATCACAAATAAACAAAGGCTCAATGCATGCTCGACTGTAACTAGTTTTTAAAATAAAGTTTATGAAACTGTGTTATGATGTTGTAAATTTTGCCAACTTTGAGAGTGAAATGTAGGAGTAAATAACTTGATTTATAAGAAATTACTCCCAATGAGGCCTTAATTAATCCTTTGTATTCAATTTAATGCAAAAACATAATAAGAAAAACAAAAATTTCTGCTGTTTGTTTTATTTTAACGAATACCTTGCATCGGCGAAATTTACATTAACGCATATGACGCCACCCCCTTACGTCCTACCGCACGGCAGTTAGTCGGCAGTCTGCGTAAGCCCCCTTAAATATTCTATGCTTTTTAGGTAATTGTTTCACAAAACTCGTATTTTTAGACGTACATTTTAATAAAAGTGTGCACATATTCTCTAATAATGTCAAGCAAATTCTTGAAGCACTAAGAACACTTTAATCTTCTTGTACTCACACTATATATAAAATCGAATATAGGAATCTCAACAGTATTTTGATGTATACAAGATAATTCAGAGTAATATTTCAATATTTGCAGGAATTATAATGCATGTAACAAGATACATGATTTTTTCTTAATAATCTCCTAGTCCGCAATGCCTAAATGCCTTTTCAAAATACAAACCTCCCGTAGCTCTGTACTAGCACTACTAAATCAAAGTAATCTTAGTAATTGAATGATACCGGGTCAACTGCATTATACGATGATCTAACAAACACAAACCATTAGTAAGAAACGAAATATCAGAGGTCCGAAAATCGAGCCCTATGGTAACTCAAATCAATATATCTTATCTGTCACAACAGGAATTATTAAACTTTCAAACTTGAACCTTAAACAGGGATAGATTTCATCTCAAGTGCGTCAACTTTAAAAAAATTAATTTAGTCAGTAGCATTCCCTTTAATAAGCAGTACAGAACGCTCATAAGCTGCTAGGCTTCAACGGTCGCCAAGAACTACTGGAGCCATCTAGTGCCATTAGGTGTGTGAAATATACAATTATTAGTTTCTTTACCGTTTTACTTTTTATAAGATGGATGTTATACTCCCCAAAGCTACAACGACGAAATTTACATATATCTAAAGGTGAAATTTAACATAAATATATAATATTTTGCCTTCCGACATACGTTTCAATTATACGCCCTTATTCACAATGATGAGACGTTTAAATACATTTGTAAGAGAACATTGAAGAACACTGTTCTCTCCAATATCTAATTATTATTTATTATATAAATTATATTATCCGTTCCATTTTTTCATTTCTCTCATGTAATTCTTATGCTTGAAACTTTCTAGTGATCCAAAAAAGGAAATATGTAAAGTTAAAAATTATTTCCTCTTTGTTAGATAAGAAGTTCTCAATTTCTAGCACAATTGCGTGCCTTCCTATCCTAAACATTCAGTGAATCTGTAAATACCACAATATTACGTAACAATTCTGTTCGAATATACGAATAAAGTTTTGCAATACATGATATACCTATGAGAAAGTCACATTTATTCTTATCAACTACAAATCTTGCGAAAGGCAAGATCCTCTTATAATTCGACCAGTGTTAATGTTAATATTGATTACAGATATTACCTTGATACCAAATCAAAATGTCAAGGTAAATATATGTATGTGTGTCTGTTGTTTCTGTATATTAATATACTAAAATAGTAGGTAATCTTAGAGAAATTTTAGGTTTCTATTCAAGTTTTTATAATTTACGGTTTGACCTTTACCCGAAAAGTTTCTTACGTTTAACTATTACAAACTGAGAAAAATATATCTATAATATTATGGCAATCTTTGTAAATTGCCTTGACAAATATTACTTAGTACTTTCAATATCTACTTTTAGCACTATTAAGTTCCATTCTTCTGCGTAACTACGTAAGACTACAGCATGTACAAAGATACATAATTCTGTACCAGAGCTTATCTAATAACTAATATTTTAATATTTAAATATCACCTGTAGTATATTTTTACTTTTCCCGTCTTTCTGAAACTAATTTAATTTGATACCGAATGTGGCAATAACGATAACAAAACATGAACAGAAAATTTATAAACAAAAAATAAATTTGAACAGCAACTCGTATAAGCGACATACGAGTAGTAGTATATCAGTCTAACATAGACCCAGTCAATTAACAAAATTCCCTTATGACATATATTATCTTAATAGCCAAATAACGCTTTAACGTTCTTTTAAAATTATTTAGCTAAATACTCGCATTGATACTATAGGGCAGTAAATTAAAACAATTATGACCTAGGCCATATGAAAATGTACATGATTCCCATCTGATAAAAAGCTCACGATGGAGATTTCCGGCCTTATTATCTATTAGTCATTTTAAATTAAATATACAATAATTATAAAAAAACAAAACTATATGCTAGTAACACGTCAAGAGTAAATACATGATGAAACCATGCCAGAACTGAATAATAACAATAATAATAACTAAAACAGTCCTTATTCACTAATTACATTATAGATTTGTTGAGTAAGCAAAATATGAATGCCTTCTTAACATAAACATCAATAGCAAAGTGTAAATTAGTACGAAGTATTAAGAAGTAGAAAATTGAAAGAAGTGCGTAGAGAAATAAATAAAAACAAAAGAATTCCTCAACATAAGAGAATGTTTTGTTTATTAGATATATAGAGTGAATCATGCAAATCCACAAGATCAATAATTTAAATAGTCATCTACAGAGTGGCAGTTGATTGCCAGCAAGTGGAGTCTTACAGTACCTCTGAAAGACTGACTGTTTGATTTGTAAAGAGAACTTATTAAGTAGTTTGCATCTCATAAATTGTATATTTCTCTGCAAAAATGCTGTCCTGTGAGCTTGTGGCAAAAGATAGTCTAGATTTCTCGTTCTATATTGATGAGAGACACCAGCAGTAAACTCCGATCTAAATCTACAGACCAAGCATAGAAGTTCCAAGTTGTTGGCGTCATAAAATGTTAGCAGTCTCTGACCTGCAGATAAGGTTCCACATGAATCACGAAAATTGAGGTCAAAAACAATGCGAAGTGCCCGCTTTTGCATTAAGAATACTCTATTACAGTCTATACAGGATCCCCAGAAGCTAACACCATACGTCATCTTAGAAAAGAAGTTTAAAAAGTGGTAGACTTTCAACACACTTTGAGAGCAAGATCCCGAAGCGCATAACAACGCAGATAATGCATTGCAGTGCTGCCACTTATTGATGCAGAAAGTTACTAATACAGTGAATTGTAGAAGAAAGTTTGACGAACAGCGCCAAATTCAAGTTTTTCACTTAACTTACTTTATTTAGGTAGAAAAAATTAGATTAGATTAGATATTGACTGACGTAATAGTTTCACAAGTGAAATACCGTTAACAATATGACAAAAACAGTTTTAAATTTGCACAAAATGCTAACGCTCCATATTCCAAAAACAGTAACTCTAATGTACACTCCCAAAACACTAAGTAAGGTTCTATTCTAATAAATATATTCTAGAGCTGACAACATCCACTGTATCACATAATTAACAAATATAACGAAAGAAGCGAACGTGACCTCCTAAAAAACAAATGAGCAGGCATTCGAAGTAGAAAAATTTGACGAATCTGCCAAAATCACTATACGACAGATGGTGTGCAGTTTCACTTTTAAAGACAAACCTGTTCCAAACTAGAAAACACCCGAGTACTATAATTGCTTATTATTCAGTGAATCAGACTAATTTATTTGTCTCTTTATGAGTTAATGTATTTATTAGATACTCCCATAACACATTTTAAAGAAGCAGTTGATATTTTACATTTTCCAATAATACGATGAATGTACATGTTATTTTCGTCTTAAAAGAAATTTCATGTAACAATTATATGCTCGAGATCACCAGAATAGATTATGCCAGTCTAAATTTTGAGTAAATTTTACATGTTACTTCAAGATGTCACGATGTCATCTCATTTTATTAACATAAATTCTTTACACTTATTAGAACAAATAATAGAATTTAAAGCTGTTAACAAGGTACTAAATCCTTAACTGTTTACATGTCATATCATATTATTTAATAGGTTTCCGTCTTTTGGATGGATATGTGAATCATTCCTTCTTATTCCGAGACAGGATATACCACATTTTGAGTTAGTCAGATGATTACTCAATCTACAACCTCTAATAAATTCAACTCTTGGGCACTTTCAGCAGAAGTAACAAATGATTTGGCTTTTGCACAACTAATAATTCATCAATTTTTTTCTTTTGGTATTCCACGTTACCTAACACCATATATATAATACTACTATATTGCGTGTGCTGTATGCTGATAATGTGTAATTTTTCGTCCCAACTAAGAGAGATAGAATTGCTCACATTGCCTGTTCTGCGCATGCGTCAACTCAAAATGTACATTTTGAAATTTATGAAATTACAGATAAACAGAAATAATAATTTTAACCTCTGACTTAAATTGACATCTATAACTATGATATTCCTGAGAGCATACGCAAAGTTGTTTTTTATTGAATTCAGTTTTGTGCAAGTTTAGTTCATCGGTGAATTTGTAGAATTACCCAGAAAATACGAGGTGGAATAAATAAACGATATGAGGGCTGATTCCAGTGAATTATAGTTATAACTTCTGCGTTGATTTATATGTGCTTACTGGAATATGTGAAATAATATTATTAAATGTAAATGTCGATCGTTTCAGTTCATCTTATTGAAAAAATGTTGAACAGAAAATCTTGTGTACATTTTTTTTGTATGTGCTTATTAGTATATGTGAAATTATTGAATATAAATACTGCTTGTTTCATTTTGACTTACAAAAAACACATAAATTAATGTTTTATATACACAATCGAATATATGTCAGATTATATTATATTTCATAGCATTCTACAAGTATATTTTTCCCATAGCCATATAACATAAACATCGGTCAAAAGAATTAAGACAGAAAACTGAGGATTTAAATTAATGTTGATATAATACTCAACAGTGGTACAATCAATTTACGTAATCCACGTATGGAAACAATACACGCACCTGGTATTCGGCTGACACTGAACAGGTGAAAAGGTTGCATCGTGTGTAACTAAAAGCATTACAGTAGTAATTCAAGCAAATCAGCCAAACAATGAGTTACCTAATCGACTTAAGTTACATAAAATACTGTACATACCTACATAAAAGTTGCGATTCTAAACTCGGTATGCATATATAGGAGAATTAATAACGGACATAAACATAGAAGTATAAACATATGGTCGAAAGTTATTCTACCTGCTTTATAAAAGTGCATTGTTCTAAACTAACCGGGTCATTATGCAAATTAATACCTACAATACGTAATAAACATGGTAATATGTCGAGAGCGGTCATTCCTGCTATTTTTAGATATTCTGGCGTTTGTTTAGAATCACGTCGTTGTAAGAAATTAAATGTGATTACTAGGGCGCGGACACGAACGGTTGATGACTCATCGCCCATAGGCGCACTATTGAAATGTTGTATTTTTAAAGAGGTTTTAATTTTATTTATATAATAGGATAACAAGTGGCTGGTGATCTATAAAATACAAAATACTTAATTATTTGTTCATTTTCTCTTGTGTAAGACTTGTTCTCTTTGAATTAAGTACATCCTTGTAGATAGAAAACGTCCTTTCTACATCGCAACTGGTTATAGGTGCGTACTGGAAATATTCTTTTATTTCAGCGTATTTAGCATACACAATTACGGCACTGTTATTAAATCTGGATTTCTATTAATGCGTCTAATTTTTGCCGAGGGTCACATCCGAAGTCACTTGGAATACTTTTGAAATTATTAATAGCCACATCTAATGTGGCTAATCCATCTTTTACTTTCAGATTTCGATTTTCAAAATATGTGATTAGTTTAGGAAATTTTCCAAAGTGTTCCAGAAGCAATAACAACTGATTTTTTAAATTTTGGATTTATGATAGTCCCTTGCACTCAAAAATACTTCGTCATTTAAACATGTAACGTAATTTTGTAAACTATCGAAATTTTCTGCATAAAAACTAGTAGCTTCCAACCATATTCCCCATCTAGTTATTACTGGCGAGGAAGGCAGTGAAAAAGATGGACGTTTTTCCTTGCAAAAAGCTACTCTCAGTGGTGCTTTTCTGAAAATTTCTTTTAAAGCGTATACAAGTTTATCACCTTCCGGATTGGTGTGTTTGATATATTCACAGATTATGTGCAGAGTATGTGCTGCACAAGTAATATGCAGCATACAAGGATATGTTTTCTTTAAAAGTTTGTCTGTTTTTAGCATTTTGTGCAAATTCTCGTCAATGGTTTTAGCAACTGTATCCGCATCAACTGTTATATGGAATAGTTGAATGTAGTACACCAGCTATAACATTTACCACACAGCTCCCTAATATATCGACAGCTTCGTTGACACTTATCCATAGGTACTTATTTGAAAGATGTCTTCCAATGCACTCTATTGTTTTCGTAAAGCACTTAGAAACATGATATTTGCGTAAGGTGGATTCATCAGGAATATTTCGACCAGTATATTTTTGAAGAAATGTTTTGATAGTGGGATTGTCAAGTTTCTTTAATGGGATACTAGCCGCCATTAAACCTTCACAGAATTCTTCGTTAAAATTGTCAGCTTTCAACGGGTCCAATGTCTGTCTATGTTTTAGCGATGCTAAGTGCCCTTTTTGGGCATTTTGTAACGATATTTTGCAGACTTTGCAATAAATATCGGAATCATTGACAATGGACATACAATCAGTATGACCCTCAATCCAACTCGTCATTGTTTCACGATGTATTTCTCGACATTCTTCCATATCATAGTAACATAAACAATGTTCTAGATCTAAATAAATGATAACTAAAAATGTATGCGTATGTTATTGAAACTAAACGAAATCCAGTGCACACTTACATATAGATAATTGGGAGAAGTCGATTCAATGAAACGGGATTAAACTGGAACTATTACATAAATTACGAAGTACGTAATTAACAGTCAAAACAATGAAAAAACGAAACTAACGTAAATATGAATAGGTATATACATATATGCAAATATAATAAATGTTAGAAACCCCTTGCGCTTCTACATAAGCCGATGAAGAAAGGATTTTACTCATAAATTTCTTTTTTGATGGGCATTTTTTGTTGTCGTTTTCAATAACTTTTCAAGTAAACAACAGATGTTGCAGTTCACCGTATGAATAATGCTATTCAGCTATGTATTCAGTAACTGTGTATTGTTTACATTATTTCTTTGCTCCGTTGTAGTTTAATCCTTGGACATCCGCGGCCTAGTGATTACCTATGCTTTATTATAAACTAGTCATTAAATTGCTCCATTTGCCGTTTTAATACTAGTTTTTCCAACCATATATGACACTTTAGACCCTTTTTACAATTTATTTCCCACACCATAAAATATCGCAGTCAGGCATTACTCTTTCATCAAAAAAACAAGAATGGAAGATGTATGGCGAATAAGTAATAACAATTTTTCGGAAAAACCCAGTTTATATTTAATTCACTAATTAAATTAATGATATAGTAAGCAAGGTATATACAACTTCTTTTTATGCAGTAAAAAAAATCTCTATGGTAAATTTAAATATATAATATAGGAGTACTTGATTAGTTTTACATATTACAGCACGTAAATAGCATATTGCAAATATTTCCTGACATGTAAGAGAACTTTGTTCAAAACATGCTACACCTGCAACTTTAAGAAATCTACGAAAAGGTATGTCACAAATTACTGTATATACAAGGGAAAGTTTTTAAGTTCCCGGAATGGGGTAAAAAGAGAGAAATGAAAATAAAAAAAGTATTTTTCTTTTGCAATATTCACCTGCAACCCTAATACATTTTCAGACCTTTCGATTAGCGTGTGCATGCCTTCATAAAAAAATGTTTTATCCTTGTTCGAAAAATACGCCGAAACTGCTGCCTTTTTTTCTTCATCGCTCATATAATTTCTTCCCACGCAACTCTTTTTTCATTTTAGGAAACAAGTAAAAATTGCTAGGAGCGAAGTCTGAACTATAGGTTGGGTGATTCAAACATCGAAACTCACTTGGTGCAGGTCAGTCAGCGCAACACTTGCGTCTCTTGTAGACGTGAGGTTTGTCATGCAAGAGCAGAACATCTTTCGTCAACTTTCCCATTATTTTTTTCCTTAATGACTTCTTTTAACCACTCCAGGATTGAAACGTTCCAGCTCCAGTTATCAAAACGTCTTTATCTTTGTAATCAATTAACAGGATTCATCGTGAGTTGCAAAAACCATTAGCACGGACTCACGTTCATAATAATAAACCCTAAATCCTCAGTACCAATTTAATTCAATGCACCATCTCTATCTTCATTATAGAGATTTAAAAACGCCGAAGAACATTCAACGGCTGCTGTTTTTGCGACGGCGTGAGCACTCTCGGCACCCATCATGAACTGACCTTGTTCATGACAAAATCATCATAGAGGATTTTCAAAATGGTTGAATCAGATACTACAGTCATTCTTGTCCTCTTTAGTTGAGCATCTTCCATTACAGGTTTTTCGAGTTTTATAACAAGTTCTGGAATGGTCACATCGTCTTCAAGTAATTCCCTACCCTGTTTAAAAACCATAGTTTTTCCCGGGCAAGTATCCCTGTCAACCGATAACATCTCTTCCATTATGGTACGAAGAAACTTTCCTTGCTTTGTAAGGAATTTGATAACTACGCGATACTCAATTTTCGCCATATTTCGCAATCTCTTCCCGATTATATAGGATATATTTTGTAGCTTGCTTAAAAAGTATAGCCATGCTATACTTTTTGCGCTTTAGTCACGGGACGAATTTAGCTATAGGTGTTTTAAATGCATAAATCAAATAAAAATCAATCAAGTTGGTTGACGCGTGTTATCAATCTGTTAAAATAACGTGTTATGACACAACAACAAACAGGTTACTATTTTGTATTAGTTTGATTATTTGCCATCGTAGAAGTATTGTATGAAACTTGTTAGTCAGTCGTTTTACTACACTCTCGCTCCGCTTGTGATTAATACAACTCGGGACTAAAATAAGGTGTATAAAACTTGATACACAAGATACCGTTAAAAGCGCCAATTTTAAGGTACTATGTAATATACAATTTTATAAACATGCAGAGTAGATGGACAATGTATCTAGACTCTAATTATTATTATTAATAATTGTTGTCTTTGTTCTACGTTTGCTGATTGTAACATTTATAATAAATAATAAAACAGCAAACTTTATTTTGCTCCGTTCATAATCAAAACATTACTTGTTACTCCTATTACTCTGACATTTATCTGCCATCATTACTTTATTGGACTATGTGTTCAATATCATGTTTCTTCATTTGTATTTCCATTCCACATCAGTTTCTTATTTGTTTTTTCTCATACCGTGTTCTTTGTTATTTTTCTTTTTTGTCTTCCTTAATTTTTTTCAAGTGTTTTTAAATATTGTATTAAACTTCAGTACTAACAACCACACATTAATCATCATACCGTACGAGCTAAATTAAAAAAAAAAGGATATTGCCTACAGATGTTGTCTATTTTTATCTTAACAAAATCAAACATGTCTCATAAACGCAGATAGATCACATTAATCACGGAACATGTGTTGTGCCTGGCTTACATTAGGTAAGATAGCAAGAGTCACTAACCCTTTTACGCTTATCCTTTGAAATCAATTATCAAATATGCTATTCATCTAATCAAATATTTATTAGTTCGAGCTTAAATGAATTATAAACGCAATAATAGTACATACGGTATCTATGGAAAAGTCCTGTTCAGTTATTATGCCACTTCTTGATTAACTTTAGGTTGAGTCTTCTGGAAAACGAATTTTAGTGGTCAATGTTGTTAGAAAAATCAGTTTTGTGAGAAATGACCTCTTATTTTTCGAATTAAAAAATTAACCTTTCTTTATTATATTGTAGAACTGGTAAGTAACATTTATTTGCATATATCAAATAAAATTAAATATGTTTTTCTATTTACTGTTACAGATTAGGTATAAATCTCTTGTCAAGCCAATGTTTATATTTGATGAATACTTCAGAGCAATAAAACTACAAGCGATATAAATATTCACAAGTTTAATAAATGTCGTGAATAAAAAAATTATAGAGGTTGAATTTAAAGGAACATCAACAAATATTTTATTTACAAACAAGACTGTAAACCTATCCAAATGACGTTTTTAATGCACTTTGAAGTTGTGGAATAATAATAACAATCCTTTTATTTTAATGTACTTTATAAGATAAATATTTCTTTATATATTAAAGATTTAGAACCACTTTTTCTAATGAATATTTTAAGACACCAATAATTGTTCTTTTCAAATAAATTACAAGAGAAACGTACGAATAAATAATTAATTGAGGTTATACGAGTTTCAATTTATCTAACTAGAAAAGATTTAAATTCCAATTGATAATATTTTTAGATTTGCATACTTAATAACATTCTAATTTTATTTTAAACAACAGTATGACTCTATTACTGAATTATATAAATATTTTCCAAAATATACGTAATCTTTATACGACCTGAATACACTATGTCGAAAATATATGCTTCTAGTTTCAACTGGTTAACAGTATCTTCGTAAGATGTTATCCTTATGTTCTAGATGATCATTGTAGTCTGAATAACCTTCTTCAATATTATTTTGGGCCTATTGTCACTGAAAACTGGTTCTGCAATGTGAATATACCTCGATACTTCAGGATTTTGACAATATCTCTCTTCGACGATAAAAAAATTGTGTAACTCCAACCACGGACTTCAAAATCTCTTCGTTCAATGCTGCCTTTGCACTTCTGAACCTCTACAATTGACTGCTTGAAGAAATTAGTTCTCAGAACTGCTATTATTATTTATCTTCAAAGAAATGTTTCTCGGGACTGCTTCAAGAAATTGGTTCTCGGAACTGCTACCATTAATTAACTCCAAAGAAATGGCTCTCGGGACTGCTTTTAAGGTGAGTAATTTTAAATTATATACTTTAAATTAACTTCTCCTTTCCTAAAATTTTTATATCACTTTGAATTATTTTTCTCGATGAACTTTGTATCAAGATATTAAATTTGAACACTTTTACTTTATTCTATTCTGTTCTATTAATAGATTTTTGAGTTTTAATATTATACTTCGCTAAAACGCGACCGTTTTTCTTCAAAATTATTTCGCATCTCCTGTTTTTATTATTCATCCCCTAGACAACCCTCTACTTTTTCAAATCCACCAATCAATTTCTTCTGCAAATACTTTCTAAACAACATAGAATTTAAATCTTTTTATATGTTTTGAATATCTTCTAATATTAATAACTTTACTAATTTAATTCTTTTCAGCTTTTAAATAGCATCTTATGTACTTTAAACATTTTATAAGCTGGTTCCTATCAATTTACTAACCGGTTGTCAAAATGACATTTTAAATGTCACATCCGGTGATATGAATTTTGAAATGTGATTTTATTCCAATTTAGCTATTCATTATTCAATATTAATTTTTTTAATTACCTTTAACATCATTAACGTCAATTGAATATGTTCTTACACAAATAATAACTTATCCTACAATATACTAACAACATTTTAAATCTCTTCTCTCTAGATTTTGGTAACTACAATGAAAAATGAAACTACTCAATCCCTCAACATACAGGATGACTACAACCTCAAGAAATACTACTCAGATACAGAACATTGTTGTCTTTATCACGTAATTATAAACAAGGTTCAAATAAAATTATTCCAAAACATCATTATCATTAATTTCAATAATTAAGTTAATTTTGATGACCAAGTTCATAAATTTAATATTGTTACAGTCTATATTTGTATTGTAACAATATATTAAGTAAGTCTGAAGTAATTCATGTGTGCTTACAATTTTGTAACTTCTCTAGGCATCAGCTGGAAAATTAGATTTTTGTAATCTGCCCAGCTAAAAATTCTGAAATAATACACGTAGGACGTGACAAAATTTAAGAAGTATGTGTTCGTTAAATATAATGTAAAAAATAACTACTGCATTCTTTGAAATCAAAAATATTGAAACGGAAAATTTATGCATTTCTAAAGAAACGTTATATCGACTTAAATAAATAACTGCAATGTAAAATTAGAATTGCAGATGAAAAAATAAATAAATAGGATAAAATATTATGCTTTTGATTTTTAGAGTTATTAGTTATTACAAACGGATATAATCGTATACCAAAAGAGTAAGTTTACTTGACATTTTTAGTGTAGTTACGTTATTATTTTTTGTGGTGCGATACATTTAAATTACGACACTTTTCATTACTTTGTGCGCACAAAATTCATAAATTAAGCGTGAAGTTTTCCGGTTCCTCGATTTTCGAAGGAATTTATCCGGTTATAGCGTGAGTAACGGGAGCGACATATTCAAAGTGCCACGTCATAAACAAACTTGCAAACTGCATTTTCACGCGGGCCGTTTGTATTCTAATTTTATTTTTATGTCAAGCGTATTCAACATTCCCAAAATATGCGCGTATTACGTATGTTTGATAACCATTTTCGGTTATGGAAATATGTGGAAATGCCTATATTCCAGATTAAATATTAGTGAATGGACAACAACAGTGCAATGAAAATTTCAACAACGTCAATAAAATTTAAACATGACTAAAGCACGATAAACTCATGGTAGATATTTATAATCTATGTTTCTTATTCTTTAGAATAGCAGCATTATAGTTTAGTGATAAACAAATATGCTTGAGTTCGTCTAAGTTAGACATTGGTCTCTTTATTAAATAATAATAATAATATATGATTATTGCCAAAAAAAACTTAACTTGAAAAATAATAGGTAATATAGTAACAATAATCAGAACATATACTCATAATTTATGACGGAACAGAAAAATTAATATCTAATTCATTTTCGCAAAGAGCACTTGTGGAACAACAAAAAGAGTCTTGTCTTGTAAAGTAAAAACATCAACATTATCATACAATAAATCATAAGTAAAATTGGTACCTGTTCTATGCTTTGCAACTTCAACATATCTCAATTCCCTAAGAAAGATATCGTAGCATGTCCCTTGAATGGGGCTTCTTAAATACAATTTGCCTAGTATGTCTAATAACAAAATAATGTTTTCAATGTAGATGAAGTAATGCTATTGATCTCGTCTGAAAACGTTAGTTTAAAATCGAGGAATACGCCTAAATCTATTAAGGAGGCATAGAGTTCCCATCAGAAGTATAATTAAAATAGAGATCATAATGTTTCCGCAGTTCATTACATAGGTAAATTATTCCCGGTATATACACCAAGCACGGCAATATTTATCAGCTGCTGCAGAAACTAGCTATCCACAACAGTACTACTTTTAAGGGAAAGCTTGGGATCACCTACAAATAATAGCCCATAAATATGGAAAGTCAAATAGGATCGAAATTGCTACCTTGTGGAACTCCTGAGGTATTCGAAATTTGCATAGAATCCATGTAATAAACAAATCAGAAAACTCAAACTATTATACACGATATAGGTATTCCGATATAGCGTATTTTAGATCATTTCCCTTATCATTCCTGGTTAAACAGTATATACTCGAGCTCCACCGGTTATAAAAATGACCAGAACTGTTTCAGATTTTCTTTAGCTTATTGTTCAACATTAGTAACGTAGTTGCTATACAATATTTTTATATAAGTATATAAATATATTAACGCAACTAGGACAGTTTTCTTCTAATTCCCACGGAAGATATATTTTAGTTGCAATAGGAAATTATGAAAATGTAAAAAAGACTACTAAGCGACAATTATGTAAACATTAATTAACGCGTTGATCCTCCTCTGTTTCCTGCGCATTCTGTTAGCCACTATTATTGACTGTTGAGAAACACCAACACTATTTGTAGTGAATTTCAACCAGTGGCCTTGCATCCTGCCGTATTTCACAAGTGTTCTATTGATTACATTTCCGGCGAACTAAAAGACCAAAGTCGAGTCACATTAGCGTAATCTCTCAATATCCAAAGTACGGTATATGGCATCGAATTATATTGCTGTGAAATGGAATTTCCTAGAATTGAAGATGTGACCCGGAACATATCAGATCTTTCTAGGACCATCACAAGTTCATTAACAACTTTAGTATTCATCACTAAAGCAGACCCAATTTATACTTCATTCCAATCCCATGTTACACCACTCTAGCTGAGCGATTTTGTTGTGTAGAGTAAAACGTAAACAACAAATGTTAGTAAAATTTAAGGCCAAAAGATCAAAATGTGCAAATATGCAGGTGGTATGGAGATCTGTTTTTTCTTAAATAAAATAAAAAGAAAATAAAACCCTTGAAAACTTTCCACAATTTTTATTTAGTCTTTGCGACATATGTTTCGGTATTCTTCATACCATTATCGAGCGGGAACTAACAGGTCAGTTTGTGTAGGGTTGTTATATATGTCGTCGTGTTTATTGCCTCTTTTTACATAAGTGTCTATTATGGGTGTATGTGTGTTTGAAAAGTCTTTGTGTGTGTTCGTTACTTTCTCTTTTCCTTGAATTGATTTTTTAATTTCTAATATTTCTAACAGATTTAATTTCGGTCCTTTGTTTACATTATGTATAAGTTTACAACTATCTATATCGGGAAAATGGAGATTATCTATACAATGCTCGGCAAGGCCTGTATTTCTAATATTGTGCAATATTGATCTTTTATGTTCTTTTAATCTAGTTTCGATCTTTCTGCCACTTTGTCCGATATAGATAGCTTTACAGTCTGTGCAACTAATTTTGTATACACCTGATCAGGTGTATACAAAATTAGTTGCACAGACTGTAAAGCTATCTATATACCATATACTTTGTATACACCTGATTAGGTTAGAAATTAAAAAATCAATTCAAGGAAAAGAGAAAGTAACTAACACACACAAAGACTTTTCAAATACACATACACCCATAATAGACACTTATGTAAAAAGAGGCAATAAACACAACGACATATATAACAACCCTACACAAACTGACCTGTTAGTTCCCGCTCGATAATGGTATGAACAATACCGAAACATATGTCGCAAAGACTAAATAAAAATTGTGGAAAGTTTTCAAGAGTTTTATTTTATTTTTATTTTATTTAAAATAGTTATTAATAAAATGTTCCACCAAGAACCGTCTGCTAACTCAATTAATAGAATCTGTTTTTTCTTATTATTTATTTTATAATTGTCCATTTGAATGTCTAACAACATATACTTAGATTGCAAAAATGCTTGTCAACTACTTTATGAAAAAGTCTACAATCGTACAAAAATGTAATCTTTTAAAGTGATAAGAGCACGCCATGAAATATATACAGGCAAACGGTCGAAAAGTGAAGGTAGAATATATGTAATTGTGTATTTCTGAGAACGCCATGTGCAATGTGTACATCATTCTACTATATAGATACAAAACTCGTGGGTATTTATAACAAGTGATTACTTTCTGAACACAATATTTGTGTCAGAAGCAGGGACCTTATTACAACACCGTTACATGAAACATCGCAAAATGAACGTCATTTTCATACCATGCAGATATGCGAAAACGTATAGTGCCATATATCTTAATATGGCTGGTTTTAAAAAGTTGCTCTGTAGTTACATGATTGATTCCTGACTCTAAAGTAAGGAAGAATGCCGTTACAGCCTACATGTAAAATTTATTTTTTTTTATTAAATGCTTTTGATATTTCTTAAAAGATTGTATAATTCAATTTGCGTTCGTCATCCTGCCTTTCTGTCATGAAGGCGGTGCGTGATTGTCTGGTGTCGTCATTGCCGGGTGATCTCGCGAGATAGCAGCAACGGTGAAAACATTGCAGGCTTGCATTTTAAAGGTAAATCATTTAGATTTCATCGTATACACTGTATACAGGTAAAAAAAGCAGCAGAAATTTCGACTTTTATTATAAAAATGTCGCCTTTAAGTAGTTTTGTATGCTCCAGAATTTATCACAATTTTGCACTTGACAAAATATAGAAAAATTTGATTTTGTACGATAAACTACTATCGTTGTACCGATGTGTTTGAAAGTCTAATCAGATCTTAAAGGAATGATTATTGTCTTCATAAATACAAGGTTTAATAATGATGAATTTAGCCAGGGCCTGGTCACGGGCTTCACCAATTTTGAATTTTATTTTAGTTCCTATTACAAACACTAAGCGCTAGTAGATGATATACGAAGTTTACCGAATACGAATCGTCATAACGAAATCTAAAAGCGCGTAATTCGTGAAAATCCTAACCTAAAATTATATGCGTCATTGATAATTCATAATCAAATTGTTGCGTAGAGTTTCATTGATTATTTAGACTTGTAAGTTGTGAGGAACTATGGTCTGTAATCACGTGTATCTATCACCGAAAGACAGTTTCCTTTCCTTATTTGGATGAATACGTAAGCGTAAATAGTCCACAAATATAAAGAATTATTGTTCTGTATGTATTTATAAAATCAGCATTGTGCAGATATTAATCAGTGGGTTGAAAGAACTGGTGATCCATCCTTTAAAAGGACCAATCCTGCTAAAGTGTATAAAAACCATCGGATTTGTATAATACGTACATTACATTAACTCAATATTGTACAACAGATAAGCATTATTTAGTTATAAAAATAAGGATATGATGCTACTACTACTATTAGCAAAAGGTGAATCTGTATAATATTTTGTACAAAATATCTCTATTTTTATTTTCTTTAATGTATGTTATGTATTGTGTAATATACAATAATTACTATTTTTTGGATTTTAATTTTTTCACTCCCTATGCGTGTATTTTTCATTTTGTATATGGATTTATTTGTATTTACCAAGTTCATTCAGTGATTAACATGTTGCAATTTGAATATGAATTGTTCATGTTAATCATTGTATAACTTTTGCAATGTTCAATGAATCTGTATATTATACTCAAATATATACTACTATATACATAATTTAAGATCTGCTTTTCGCGTGGTTTTGTGACGTAAAAGTCTTAGTTCGTATTACAACCACTGCGCGCTGTCAAGAGTTCCATGAAAAGTATTAAGAGTGACCTAGCTTGTTAATTTCTATATCTTTGCATTTAGCACTTTGATTCTCATCATAGTAAGAGAGGGGGAGGGGGGAGGAAGAGTGAGGAGGGGTAGAGATTTTCCAAAAGTCAGTTTCTCTATCAAAAAACTTCAAAACGTGGACATCTGCATAAATCCGCAGGTTGAACATTTTTTCATCACAATACTTCCTTGTGCCACGTAGTAAAAACAAGTAAAAAGAAATATTACAATTATACGCTTGTGATCAAATATATATGTTACCGTGAAAGACCGAAAGTAGTGAATGTCAACATCCGCCGGTGGATGTCGACAAATACCAAATGCCTTGGTGAAAGTCCGAACATTTCTTAATTGTATTATAGATTCGGACTTTTACCGGTATATGTCGACAAACACAAATGAGGTCCGGTGAATGTCGGAAACGGCAGGTCGCAACAAGTTTTTAGACGGTTCCAGCATCTTGTTTCAGTTAGCTTTGCCTTCGTCAGTCTAACGCAACGTTTGACAGCCTGCGGGCACGCTCCCTAACCTAATTTAATTTTCTTATTAGAAATTATAATTTGTATTCAATGGCTACTACAGTGAATCGTGATAAGTTTTTTGAAAAGTTACATGCCTTAATTGGAAGTAAACGAGAAGACAATTGTTTTTATTTTTCACAAGAAAAGTACTCTAAAATCGTTTCTGAAGTAATTTCTGCTAAAAGTAAGTGTAGTACACCTTTGGACTACAGACATCTCAAGCACTGACTGACTCGCAACCTAACACGTCTTCATCTCAAGCACTGACTGACCCGCAACCTAACACGTCTTCATCTCAAGCACTGACTGATCCGCCACCTAGCACATCTTCATCTCAAGTACTGACTGAACAACACGAGCTAATTTCTTCAAAAAGAGTAGCTGCAAAAGAGAGTCTTCTACTTCACGCAACAAAAATGTTGCGAACCTCAAAAAAAAAGTTTCCTCCTGCCCAAATTGGTGATACCGTAAGAATTCAAGTCCCTGATGTCGACCGTGGTCGTACAGACCCTCGAAATGTGTTAGCGGTTGTTGTTGGAATAGAGGATTCAGCCTTTTATAGACTAGCTAACAAAAATGGTACCTTGAAGCAGCTTTTCACCCGTAATCAGTTCGTAATTTGTAAAGAAAAGTTAGTTTCCATGGACGAAGTTTCAACAAAAGAAATGTCGCTAAGAGAAGCAGCTTCTGCTAATTCAAAAAGTGGAGGGCAAGGCTACACACGTTGTAACTGCAAAAGAAAGTGTTCCACGACTAAATGCAGCTGTAAAAGCAAGGAACTTTTGTGCAATTCGAAGTGTCATGGTAGTTTATGTTGTTGCAATAAATAAGATTATTTTTTATATTTCATTTTATATTTTTATGTTCTACTGTTTGTTTTGAGTTCAACAAAGTCTTTTTCCCATATTATTTTAATAAATAAAGACCTATGGGGTTTTTTTTTTATTTAAAAAAAAAATGTTTTTAACATACACCATGAGTGCATGCTGAATGTCGACAATCGCCGGTGTAAGTTAGAAATAATGAAATTTCACCAATATTTCGGACATACGTCAAGCAACGTTGAGAATGTTGACATTCACCGGTGAATCTCGACATTCACCAGATTTCGGTCTTTCACAGTAACATATACATACATCTGATCGACAAAATGAGCGTATAATGTAGCTAAGTACATATACATCTAAACTTCTATGTAAATAAACTAAGACCTAATCACAGTTGCTTATGTACATACGTACTGATCTGGTGACGCATACAGAGTAACTAATAAAATATTTAAGCCTCCAAAACGTATTTCAAAAATGAAATAACTGGGAGGTTCACTTTATACAAAATTTATTTTGAAACAAGAATTGCGAAGAAATATGGATGACTTTTTAAAATTCTTTATACGTAACTAGCTATAAAGAAATTATTAGATAATATTATTAAACAGGTTTCTTTGTAGAAAGGATTTTGGAGACTTGTAATTTTTAAAAAAAAACAGGGTTTAGCCGTAACTAACTGACTAATTGCGTAGACAGATATTATATTTCGAAAACACTGGTCGGAAACAGTATAAAATTTCATACTTTTTACAACTAAAATAAAAACCGCTACAAAAAACGTAAGTATGGTCTTACACAATAATCTCGACAATGCATTTCAACAGCAAAGTAATAATTATTAATAATACAAGGCTTTGTCGTTCAACATGTGAACTAGAGTGTAACACAAAACAGTCTAGTTTGAAAGACGCAAGTATATTAAAAAGATGAAGTAGGATTTATTCATTTATGATACTGGGTATATTAAAATACTGTTTGTATACCTAGTTACTTCAAAATATTGATGTTAAACAAGGAAGGCCAGTAAACTTATTATTAAGGAAGTTCTACTGCATGTGTATGCAAATTATTGTTGCATAATAATTAATTACATCGAATTAAAATGTTTTTATATTGATATTAACATAAATTCATGTTAACTGGATATTGTAAATTCGTATTATACCATATCCATATTGAATTGTAATATATGACACGCAAACATTTATTTATGATGTATACTTATTACTTTATAATTTGTTAATAAATTTTGCACATCTATATTGCATAACTAATTAAAGTTGATTAAAATAAAAAGAGCATTTTTATTTCTTATGAGATTCTTTAATTTAAAAATTCTAATATAGTCCGGTCAAAATAGATACAAAAAAATCCAAACCTAGACAAAACTCCGACAGAGCTAAAAATTTACACAGACATTAGAATAGTCATTTTAATTAAAATGTCAAAAGTCCCCATCGATCCAACATGTGCTAAATTTTTTATTTAAGGTCAAAGGTCATGAAAATCAGTTTTTCGCGAATATCTCTTAAACGATTAGTTTTATTGTGAAAGTAGTTATTATCAAATTTATAGAGCATGCGATTTCCGACAAGAAAGGTTTTAACACTTTTTCCGCTACAACGATCGTTCGCATGTTATTGCGAGTTGAAAGTTTAAAACATATCATAATATGCGTAAACAGAAGGAATATGAATAATATATTGGGATAAATATATATCGAGATATTCGTTTGTTTGCTTCTATGACTAAGATCATAGGCCAAACTTGCTGATAAAGTACTACCCCTTTTAATTGTAAGTAGTGCTGCAAAAGTTCATGATGAGAAAGTACCTATAGATCCTTTATTATTATTTCAACGTATGAGTATAACGAGAACGTTTGAGAACCAACTTGAACAATTCTTTGAATATGAATTAGCTACTTATCCGTTATCACTTTTTGATGCAATTGTAATGCATAAAACACAAAATCGACCATTTTCAATCTGTAAATGTTGATTTGAATAACACAAATGCCACATATATCATCGATGGAGGTTTTCTTTTACATCGTGTTGTCTGGGACCAGGAGGAAACAGTCGATGTTATTTTTGATAAATACATTGATTATGTCCGTAATCATTACGGCCTCAACATTATGGTCGTATTCGATTTTCAAAAAAATATTAAAGCTGCAGAACAACGTCGACGGGGTAATAATACTTCTTCATCTTTGGATATTCTGTTTGATCTGACTAGCCAACAAAAGTTTCTGTTTAATACTCATAACAAGACTCGATTTATTCAAATGTTATCTGAAAAATTCAATGCTGCGAATATTCCTGTAAAACAAGCTGATAATGGTACTGATGTTCTCATCATTGAAACGTCTATAGAACAAGCAAATAGGAATACAACCATCGGTGTTGGTGAAGACATCGATTTGTTGATAATATTAATTGCACGGGCTCCCATGAATAATAATATTTACTTTCTTAAAACAGGAAAGTCACAAGCGGCATCAGATATGTATTCGTTGCAAAGTTTCGACAAATATCCAAATTATCGTGCTCATATACTATTTCTTCATGCCATCACCGGTTGCGACACTACGTCTGCATTTTTTAAGAAAGGTAAAACCATAGTATTTAAAAAAATTCGAAAAGAATTATGATTTAGTTCAGTACGCTACAGCATTTGAAAGAATTGATTCTACTCCAAATATAATTATCTCAAACGGAATTCGTTTCCTGCTTGCGATGTATGGTGCTCCAAAAAATACTACTTGGCCTAACAAAATATATGTATATACAGGGGTGCTTCAAAAGTTAATAAAATCGGACATTCTAAAAAGCGATGACAGTGATTGCTTTTTACAGGAAACTGTGAAGAAACTGTAAGCGGACGCGAAAAAGGCGATTCAATCTCGAGAGAGATTGATGGACAACTAGTCTCTTTGATATCAACCGATGAAATTCGACATTTTCTGTAAGTTATTTAATGTCATTTAAATGTCAATATAGAGATATAAAAGAAACACGTACATCTCAGAATAGAAAGCATACTAAATTAATGGATTATGCAATGCCGCACTTCCCTTTTACTTCTCTTTATAATTAATTTTCTTGAACCCAGAAAAAATCTCATAAAGACAATGATTAGTATGACGCCATTACCTATTAAATTTCTATTTCAATTTTGTCTATGATAATATGAAAAATATGATACAAAAAGCTAAATTCATAAGAGAGACAAAATAAGTGTGTAAATCGCTGTAAACCCATGTACATACATGTAGTTTCATAATATATTTGTGATCATTTATCTTAAAAATAATTAATTAAATTCACTAATTTAAAAGAATTAAAGGGCACAGCACACATTTATTTGGCTCAACTTGTAGGGCATTTATATTGTACCCTAACTTAAAGGTCACAGCAATATGTAAGCAGATAAGTATTCTAGAAATTTCGTGGATCATAACAATTAAAATTCTGTTTCTTGAAGTATGACCTATTATAATACTTTACAACGCTACATTCACAAATCATTAAATACTGAAATGCTGGCACAGGGTACACTTTCGCATTATCTGGACTCTAATTTTAACAAATGAAGTCGCTAAGTTTGCGAGTTGAACGTATGTACATACGCGACAAAAACATTCGTACAATAGTTTACATAATACGATTAGAATAAGGAAACTCTGGGCGGGTAACAGCGATAAGATAAAATTACAATTGGCTTTCGATATCCGCCTGTGGATAAATATTTATAAATGTAATTTATACAAATGCCTGTTGGTTATGTAAAGGTCAACAAGAACAATCTCCTGTTAAGCAGAACTTTCGATTCAAGAATACCATTAAATGAATATTGACGGAAAATATAGGCATACGGAATTTAGTTTAAATTTAGGAGTTCAAGATTCAAGCATACTGATACTCATTAATATTTACAAAATATTAATAATAGATTTGTTAAGTAAAAGCTCAAATAACTTGAGCAAATAAATAATAAATTAATAGAGAATCTTTATTGTCATAGATATAGACACTGACCTAAAATTACAATTGAATTCATTAACTAAAACACGAGGTAGGTGCAACGTTTCAGACTCATTCATGGCCTCCTTGAAAGAAGACTAACTTTTATATAGGATATATCCTTCGCATAAATTTAAATAATACGAACAGCCAGATGTAATATTGTAGGATAAATTATTATCAAAAGCCTTGTAATGGATAGACAATTATGACTTCTGCAGTGAATGCTAGTCTATGTAATCGAGTTTTTTTGGCACATTCACTTTTGTATAGTGTTGTACGTGTGATATCTCTTTGGCCTCCTTCACCCAAATTAATAATTGCACACAAAAACAATCAACGTCATAATATAATTCACAGAATAACAATATAGTTAGCCCGCTCGTCATTTTCAAATCTGAAAAATGTGTGTAATACCGAAATACCTTAACAATCCATACGAAATCAGTGAATGAATGTAGAAATAGAATATGCAAACACTTTATATGGAGTTATGGTTTAAGTTTTATTAAAAGAAACCAAACGTACTTATTCTCTTAGAGATATCGTCCACATGTTCTATAAAATCATAGTATGAATTTTAATATCTTAAACCTGGTGAAATTCCACAGATTTTCTGGTACTTATCCCTGTAATATTATACACACATACAAATTTAGAAGAAATTTTGTATTTGAAGAAGGAGCCTCTGTATACAGGAATTCCCCAGTGTTCTGGACACCACGCATAATAATATGTTCATTGGCTACTTAGTTTCAAGAAATACAGAAATTTTCGGATTGTTGTTAAAAAGCAGTGACCTGCAACTCTTGTGGCTTTAGCTTCGATGGCTGCCCTTGTCATGACTAACGTTTTCTATTTACACGGTCAAACTAACTAGTTTCCCTTACGCGGACACAAAATTTCGTCTCCATGCAACATGTTTTAATTATAAACATAATTCGACAAAAGTCTAGATTCATATTCCTCCTTATTGTATATATGAGGACACAGCTTTAGAAATATAATAAAATACGGACCTATGCACATATCCAGCGACCATTCACGGATGGGTAATACCCCGACAGAATTCCCTGATACCAATTTTCGGGCAAACTATTTAAAGACTGGAAAATTTCACAATTCAACGACTCAAAAATTCTGCAAAAAAAATTTTAACGCATGCAAAATTCTTTGACAAATAAGAAATAACAAAGTATCGTTAACAATATTTAACTGTTCTTAACTTATTTTTCTATTCTCTTGAATAAGTAATATTGTTTAAGAGATAAGAGTAAATATTTGTTCCACGTATCGTAAGGAAATCGTGGTGAAGGGAAATATTAGCCTATTTGCAGCCGCCCAATCCAGGTGCCCTCGAAGTACCAGTTCGCCTGGCACCTTCATGTAGTATATTATCTTCATAAAAGGCTTCAACTGCATGAACTACACTTACCGCATGCATAAAGGCTGACGCTGGTAGCAAATATTGCATCGTTTTGTATGCTTTCTATGGCCTTTTGATTGATTTTTTTTAAGAATTCACTGAGAAAATGTTCTAGAACTTCATAGTGACACAAACACCTTATCAATGAAAAGCACTGACACACTTGTGATGTTTGCCTATGAATTTTTACTTTCTTTTTAGGAAGTCTTGGCATGACAAAAATTTTCGATCTCGAGATTTTTACAGATGTCTACATTTACTTACAAAAGGCTTAAGCTGTCAATAACCAATAGTTTCATATACGAGTATAATCTTCCGCTTAAGATATGATTAGAGTTTTAGTAAAATCGCTAGACGGAAGTAGTAGTTTACTTCAGCGAAAAAATCAAATTTCACAGATATTGCGTCAACTATTGAATTTAAAAGTATTTATAAATACAAACGCATTCAAACGTGGATTTGAGAAAAAAATATTGAAAAAAGTTTTTCGAAATTCCAGCCTGAAGTAAGTATACCTTTTACTCTTGTTGAAAATGATTTTTAAAAAACAGACATATGTCGAATGTGAAAGTATTTAAAGCTTAATTTTAAATAATTTTTATAAAAAAAATTTAAAACTCTGACCGGAAGTAGCACTTTTACAGTTTTTTTTTTTTTTTGAAATATTCTCAAATTATGCATTCCATACAGATTTATTAAGTGAACAAGTATTTAAAACGTAATTTGGAACAACCCTGTATATAACATTCGGAACGCACTTAAGTATAAGAAAATCAAGGTGCCCCCATTGCTCATTATTAAGTCTATTTCAAGCAATCGAATTAATCACGATACTGGCGATAATAGCGAGAGTTTAGTGTTCCCAGATAAGACTGTCATTCTTCAATTTCTTCCTTTCTCAGGAATAATAACTAAATGTTCCAAAATATTTAATCCTTAACAATAAGCAATACTTTTGGAGATGCATACAGTTGCGATAATTAATTTTTGTCTATTTCTCGCAAGATTTAAATCAAATGTCTTTATTTCATTTATCAAGTTAAATTTTACATTTAACTACATTGCATTTTTACACAATCTTTCTATTATATTCTTAAAGACATGACAGTTGTTACTATTAATAACAGCAAAAAAATATCACTACACGAACAACTGTAAATTCCAATTAAATTAACATTAATTTTCTTATAAGGACTTAACTAGGGCCAACAGGCAAACTCAAACTCACTTGAATGTAAAGTTTTTAATTCGTATCTGTCCGGGTCTTACAAAGAATAAATGTAGCTAGGGCATTATTTCATTCGTCTTGCTTTCACGACAGAAAAAAAGGACAACAAAGATTAAGAACGCACAATGGAAAATCCGAAATTTCAAAAACTTCTCTCCCTCTCTCAGAGTAAACTTTTCTTGAGTTATACTTTACGGTCACTTTAACGCATTTATTTTCTCGCCTTGTGTGGGCTTCCCCTGTCTACTTAGGGTTCTCTTTTAATTTCGTTTGCTCCATTCAAGCTCTAAGAACCGTAGTTCCCACTTAAGAAGCCATCTACTACAGCTAATTAGTTTTATAGAAGAAGTTAAAATAACAAGAATCGAATTGAATAGTGGAGACATAATATACCTGCGAATATACAGAATGTTATTAGGTTTTGTATTTTGTATTATAAATGGAGTGCTAAAAACAATATTGTGATTATTTCGACTAATAAAATTTACATGACAGGCAAATTTTAGCCTAAACCCAACTCAGTCTACTAATTATTAATGAACTGAATAGATGTAAATAGCAAGTTTTGTCAGACAATGTTTGGGTTATTCGTATTATAAAACGCCAGCATTTTGGATGAATTCGAATCAGTGTTTATATGGTACTAAAATTAATGAATTAGTATTATTCTCTATCTAATAATTATACAGCCTCTTTCAAATTAACTCGGCACTATTGCTAACTTTGTTGTTATTGGAGCAATGACTTTGGTTAAATTAGCAAAGTAGCAGTGTTTTCATTGCTGTTACGATGGTGAAAAATAATTGAACATCGCTTTTCTGTGATATTTGAAAAACATTAATTTTTTAAATGGAACAACCTGTACATTTTTACTTTAAAAGAAAAAAATCATTCTAGACAAAAGGCACTTACACTCTTGTATCAAAATACTTGAAATAACGCAGATTAACCAATTTGTGATTTAATCAAAGTGTCCGTAATTCACAAACTAACTTCAAATCATATCAAAACATGTCATTTCACGCTTGCATTTGAGTGCAGAAAATTGAATAAAAAATGTATTAAAGAAATAAATCATTATTGCAGTAATAAAGTATGATTGTGAAAATGTTCTTGGCAACTAAATTTAGTGTATTACAACTTGTAAATTTCATAAAATTAATTAAAAACTGGGAACTGCCTTTGTTTTATTATGGATCGCTAACTATGTCAATTTTATGGTGGAAATATTGGAAGAATTCCTAGATAATATTAATTTAGTAGATCGTCACATCATTCTCTTCCAACAAGCTGGGACCCCTGCGCATAATTTACGCGAGGTTCGTGCAATTATGCGAGGGCTTCTTGAAGACCATTGGATGGGGGGAAAATGGTTCAATGCAGGTTAAAGCTTCTGGTGGCCAGCCCGTTCTCCTGAATTGACACTATTAGATTTTTTCTTTTGGAGCAATGTAAGGATAAGGTTTATCAACAGAAATACGCCAATGTTTTGGAATTAGAAAATAGTAGAGTGTATAAATGACATTTGTGTAGAATTAGTTTTTCTATCATTTCAGGTAAAGGCATACAGTGTGTTCTATTTAAAAAATTAATGTTTTTTTCAAATATCACGAAGAAGTGAAGGTCAGTTATTTTTTAAAGTTCACCATCGTAAACAGCAATGAAAACACTGCTACTTTGCTAATATAACTAAAGTGTTAGCTCCAATAATAACAAAGTTATCAATAGTGCCGAGTTAATTTAAAACATGCTGTATATAACTATGATATTTTTGGTAATCAGAATAAATGTTGTTTTTGGTACATTTAGAAAGAGTTTATTTTTCTGACAATATTGTTTAAAACCGAATCCATCATCCTACAGTCCTGCGTGCTATAGATTATAGGAAACAGTTTGAGATTAACCGCATATAAAAAAAAATGATAAGATCTAACAACAGTATTAATGGCATTAATAAATAGTATGAATAAATTTGAGTCCAAATCCAAATTTAAAAGAATTCCATACGTGACACTTATATACTTCACTTCAATTAATTTATTAATAAATTATGGTTAATTACGTCAAATTCTGATGAACAGCGGTACATGCATCTGTATATGTGCAGGCGAGCCAATCGACGCATGGAAAAACTTATTTCATTTATTAAGCTGAATTTCAATGAATTTGTTATAGTGGATTGATCTCCGCAAAACCCGTGCTTGTTGCCAATGTTTACCGATGCAAAATATGTTGATAAAGCTGCCTGAACAAACACAACAAGCTATGCTTCTTAAATGTAACATGCTGCAATCACATTCCATTTGTGCATCACACGAGAAGTCTGAATCCAACTTCCAACCTACGACGTCGTTACTGAGACCATAGGCATTTCCCAATTGACTTGAAATGTTCATTTTCTTTATATTTAATTTATTTACTTTAATGTAAATTGTTTGTCTAAAACCACTCTTCTAGTTTTAGCAGGTGTTCTTCAATAATGATTTTCAATTCACTTGAGCGGGTAGGACCTTACTTCTCTTGTATTTTCGTCGAGGGTGATATCACCACTAACTTTTTCCGACAAGTATGACAATTCGAATATATGAGACTCCTGTGAAACCCATAGTCTTTAACTTGTTTTTGCTATTAATGTCTGTGCAAAGGTGAAGTTAAACGTCATGAACAATCAGCTGTCATTCACTTTGATTTATCTATGCGCAATCCGAGTCTTAGCGCATTGTATATCTAACATAATAGTGTCTGTTTCATATCATACTACGAGAAATTCGATAAATCCTACTGTTTTGCCTTTACTCTTCTTCCTCTTACTATTGCCATGATTTTACAATAGAAATTAAATATTCAGAATCTTTATGGTTTAACACGTTATTTATCATTAATTAATATGTCATTCTAACAGTTGATTTAAGAAAATAAAAAGAGTTATTATTGTGTTACGTTTATAATTACACACAAACAAACAAAATACGTCATTGCATGTCCAAACTTTGTAACGCTAATTAAATTTGTTTAGATTTTTTGAAAACATTGATCTTGTTTAATGACCCCTCGGAGAATTCGTAATCGTGATTCGGGATTTATATTCTAGTGGCATTAATTAATGTCTCTCAATCGAAACAATATAATATCGTATGAAGCATTATTATTCAGTTGCTTCAAATCGTCTCAAGTACCCACAGACGGATATGCACTATTGTTCTGTTTTGTCGTTTAATAGAATAATTGATAACTATAATTATAGTGCCACTAAATAAGCTGCTGACAGTATGTGAAATAATTCATCAATCCCCGTTTGTCGTCAGCTTTCTAGCTTAACAGACATATACAGTTCGGCATCATGTGTTAATTACTTGTTTATTATTGTTTCGTTATTTGTGTATCTACAAAATTCTCTCGATTTTCCGTCTTTTAAATTAAGATGTGAAGGTAAGAAATGATTGATTTATGTCACGTTGGCATCATGGTTAGAGCGATATCCTCCAAAAATGAAGTTTCATTTATGCTTCGGAATACTACCTAACACTTTAGTGCAATGTTTTAAAAGTGTTAAAAATAAATGTGCACAGTTGCAACAACATTTTAACGCACAATCCATACTACTGGATTTCGAAAACGCAATTCATTCGGCGGTAAATTAAGCTGGCGTTCATTGTTGTATGCGGGTAGTTATAAGCTATTCACAATGAAAAATCACACTGTTAAAATAATGAGGTGTTGCCACCACACGACTTTGTTATACGTATGAGCGTTTCAAATTATACAAAATTATTCTAAATATTTTAATTTTTTTAAAAAGCCCGTGGGTAACTTTATATAAAAATTATTCAAAATCCTATTATAAGGACGAGTAAAAGTGTTAATTCCGGTCCGAATTTTGAAATTTCATTTAGACAAAAAATAATCCAAATTTAGCACTAAATACTTTTGTACTCTTGATAAATATTGTAACAATACCTTTAATTAATAAAGATACGATTACACTCAGATAAATTTAATAATATTTATTCTTACTATGTGTTTGAAACCTGTACTTATTCTCGTCTATATATAAAATTGAAATCTTTATGTACTTTTTAAATCTATTTTCAAATTCTCTCAGGTAATTTTTTATTTATGCCCTCACTAACTCAGTTCTTATATAAAATATTTAAACTAATTATTTTATATGTTGCTAACTTCCCTTGAATCATCAAAGCCCAAACAGTTGCCTATATGTTACTTTTTCAATATCTGCCTATATCATAGGATATTTACGTTTTATATTTCTTAACTTTATAAATCAAAGTTTACAAAACAGTTATTCTTTAGTGAATTATGATGTGTATTTCAACTTTATCTTCAAATAACAATACTTACTGTGAACTCAATCTCAAGGTATATATTAACATACTATTCAAATAATAATATAATCACTGACAGTTGTTTTTTTTTATTTATAGGTTACGGTTCTAAGCGTCATATCTGTTTCATCAATTTAATTCAAAAACCTTCTTTATATACCAAATAAAAACAAATGTATCAAACTAATTTGTTTAATAAATCAGGCAAATTATAAATTATATGGTAGTTCTCAACACACACAACCAAATAAAACATTCATGGAAGTACCAAGCTTGTTTACGTAAACATTCTTTTGAAAATTTATATGTGCATGAAAATACACCTTTCGTGGATCGAAAAATATACAAGTAAGTATATTAATTATATTATTTTAAAAATACTGTATAGTTTTTGTATGTAAATCAAATACCCACACAAATTAATCAGTTTTAGTTTGCCGATCAGTTTTTTTTGACTTCTAAAAATTATACAAATGATGATACAAATTAATGTTGTGCACAGAACTTACAAAATATCTTTTCTTGATTATCAACACAGTTATAATGTACGTATAAATAATAGATCTCTAAATTTTGATATACTTTTCAATTCGAAACTGATAAATTCAAATTATTTCAAAGAATTATACGACCTGTTATTACTACTGAACTGGTATTCTTATTTATACACCAAACGATTTTCTTTTTAGCTTGTCGAAGACATTTCCTGGAATCAATGAGGGAGATCCTTTCCTTTTCCTAATTGTCTGGAATGCTCGGAATGTGGACTGTAATGACTGCTATCCTGTAATACCTTCAACCTCTGCAATCAACTAGAATCTCGAACCGTCGAACGCTTTCGTGAAGACCTTTGAAACCTGCCTTTCCTCTACTGGACTGGAATACCTGTGTTAGCTGCTATGTTGAATATCTCGTATCTTTCAAGTCCTGGACTAAACTATTTGTATAACTTCTGGAATTTCACCAACTCTCCAATGCAATAAATCTCTCGCCAAATATGGAATAATATTTACCAATGCAGTAAGTTTATTTTTAAATTGTAATTATATATTTCTTCGCTTTCTTCTCAAGTATGAATATTCTTCAATTATTTCTTTATTCGTTACCGAAATTCTTTCTTCTAATTTATTTTTAATTATATTTGCATGATACAAAAAATGGTACTATTCTGGAAAATGTTGCAATCACCTAAAAAAATATCTGCTTTCTTTTCTACTATCTCCTAACCACTTCTTTTACACTTTTGTATAATGATGAATCTCTTAATTATGTGTTTTTCGGAAGGAAAATTTCGTTTTCCGAAAACACATCTACCGCTTTTCTTAAATTATTTTCCAATCTCCTTTTATTTATTCCCCATATCCCTGGCAATAAATCCTTAGTTTCTATCATATCCAATCATATTGTTCCACACATTATAATAATCCAAAATATGTTTTATTTGTAATTGAATATTTATAATACCTTTTTGTAATTCCAAAAATTTATCAATTTAATTCTTTACTTTAATTTTCACAACCTTTTATACCCTTCGGCAAACCAAATACTCAATACTTTAACTATATTATTTTAAATGTCAAAATCTGACACTTCTTACATTTGAATTTTAGCGCGTAACTATACATCATTTTCCAACCTTTATGATTCAAAATCCATACTAATATTCTCTATTTTTTCAAAAGTGTTAATTAAACAAGCTTTAACAAATAATATTACATATAAAAATACAACAAGTAACATTTACAATTCTACTTTCAGAAATGGGAAATATTACTACAACAAAGAAACCTGATAGGCAACCAACCACTCGATGCAAGGCGAACTTCAACATAACCCGATATGCAACCAACTTTACACGGTTCACAAAAACTATAGGGAAATACCCAATTAATATTCTCACAATTATTTTAAGTATAATTTAAATATTCTCACATCTATTTATTTAATTATAGTTTGGTCCATAAAATATTACCATCTTTTATTTTTTTTAATACTCACTACAAGAACATATACAGTATATTTTATTAACATAAGTACTTCCATCATATCCTTACTCATCTAAGTAAGTGAACTACCACATATGCCCCTTTTTTAATAAATCTAAATTTCTATAGAATATATAAATTTATATTTATTCAACAATCTATACTAAAATGATGTACTTCAATTTGTACTACTACTGTAGCATAACTATACATTCTCATATAAATCCATGTACATTTCTTAATATTTGGTATATAAGATAATTATTTACCTCACTGTATCTATTTTCATTTTTAACTCTCAATTATTTACAACAAACCATTTTAACTAATCTTATTCTCATAAATATACTAATTTATACCAACATATTCAAAATTTACATCTTTATCCATTTGTCTTCATCAATAATGTCATAAAATGTATCTTTTAACATTTCTATGCTTTCTATATAAGTAACTTTATTCCTTTTCTTATCCAATCTTATACCTTCTTTGTATTATCCTATTCATGATTTTAAACCCTCTAAAAATTCTTATCAATATTATAATCGAAACTACTTTTAACATTTACTGGTGATTACTTTTAAGTTGTATCTGTTACTTCTTCAGATATTTAATAGCCTCTACAAAATATGCTTTACATATGCTCACTTATTCTTTATTATTTTATTTTATATAACTGTTCCTAGCTGAACAAAAACCCTATACCTATAATAGACATTTTCGTCTACCTTTTCAAACTTTCACTTTTGGAAAGTACACAAATTATATTTTCGTTTTTTAAGGCGTACGTGACCTACATATTTCTTTTATACATTATTATTCTATATATTTATTATCATTTTGGGTTTTATTTACCCTTTCATACATAATCTCTATAAATTATTCCATATATTTTTATGTTTCCCTTTTATTATTTATTATACATAGCAAGCATTCATTATTATCTTTTCTATACATATTTTATTTTATAGGCTTCTTCTATTTGTATATCACATTTTTTTTTATAACTCTTAATGACTTTAATATTTCTTGACCATTAAATGCTTTTATTACTCCGATAAATATCCTTTAAAAAATTTTTTTTTTTTTTAATAAGGTTCCTTCTTACTCATCTTTCATATATCTACTTTATACATTTCTTCACATTTTTATACTCGTATGTTTCTTTACTTACTGTAAAGTTACTTATATACTCCTCTAACACTTATATTTACAAATTTTATAATGTAAGGAATGAGGAAAATAAATTAAATATTACTAAATTCTTCATACTAACTAATCTTTACCACTCTTCTTCGTCTAAATAATTCTATCCTGATTCAATTAATTTAGAGCAAGGAAATAAAATACATAAACCTTTGTTAGATCATTTTAGCTAAAATTTCTTACATGATTAACTCAATTATAAAAAAAAAATTAAATGCACATACTTATATCCCGTTTTTTTTTTTATGACATACTTTTATAGAAACAAAATACATTAACCATGCCCCTAAATTTTGGTTCTATTAATTTTGATGTAGCTCTGGTGGGTGGTAGCGCTATTTACCAACGGTTGTCGCCCTATGAAATTCAACCGCCATGCCCCTAAATTTTGGGCTTTATTATATACATTGTAGCTCTGGTGGGTGGTAGCGCTATTTACCAACGGTAACTGGCCCTTCAGTACCGCCATGCCCTTAAATTTTTTAACAATTATACTTCATCAATATAATCATGTAACATTGAAATATGATAAGTTCCTTTAAGATATCCCGTTTCTTCATCAATTAACTCATAATTGTTTAATCCTATTTTCCGATGTATTAAATACGGTCCCGAATATGGCCTTATGAGTTTTGCTATAATTTTATTCCTTCTATCCGTTACTCGTAACGCGCGTACAATAACTTTATCGTTCTCATTATACACCTTATATTTACGTTGTTTTTCTTTTTTCTTCTGCTCCCATTTAATTTTTCGTCTCATTAATTTTTGTTTAATTTGTTCATATCTGCCTCCTATTTCTGCAATTTCATCATCTTGCCAAGGCCTTTGTGGAGGTTGTCCTGTGAAAATAGTTATTGGACAAGCTTCATGTACGGTACTTGGTGTGTTATTCATTACAAATTCAATTTGTTTTAAACATCTGGCCCATTTATGATGTCGATCTTCGAGTAATATCCGTAAATATTTAAGAACTTCTTTTATATACCTTTCCGATGGATTAGCTTGTGGATGACGAATCGATATGTGATGAGATTTAATATTTCTTTCATCTAAAAATTCATGATATCTCTGATTCATAAAATATGTTGCATGATCAGATAATATTGTTCTTGGAGTCCCATACTCAGTTATATATTCTTGTAACGCCTGTAATACAGTATCTGTATCACATTTCTGTGTTGGTATTAATCGCACATGTTTCGAAAATATATCACATAACACTAAAATATTTCGATATCTTCTCGTGCTCGGAATCAGATTTGAAATAAAATCAATTGCTACTAATTGTAATCTATCATCAGCAACAATACTTAAACTTATATTCTGATTTGTATAATTCTTTTCTTTTGCTAAAATACAAGTTTTACACCGTTTAATTTCTCTTTTAATTATCTTCTCGTCATTCCGGCAATAATAAGCTTCTCGGAACATTAACCAACATTTCCTAGCTCCTATATGTGTATACATTACATGTAAATGTCGTATAATATTAATCGTGTGTTCTTCATTCGTAACATATACCTCCAGATCGCCTATCTTCTTCAAAATTATCCCTTCATTCATTCTCATTCCTTTATATGTACCTATTGTCCGTAATCTATTTTTAATTATCTCCAACTCAGGTGTATCTTGAGCTTCTCTGATTCTTTGTACTGAAAAAATACCTTCTGATCCCAATCTTACTAAGTTTATATGTACATTTGTTGTTTTTGTTTCACCATGTTTTCTACTCAGTACGTCAGCTGCAATCATTTCTTTACCTGGTCTATATATAATTTCCATATCATACTGCTGTATTAATAACGTCCAACGGTAAATCCTGTTATTATTTAATTTCGTAGTCATAATATTCAGCAACGCCTTGTGATCTGTCTCCAATCTGAATTTCTTCCCTATGAGGTAATAGCGTAACTTAGTTAAAGCATAAATGACAGCAAGCATCTCGAGTTCTGATATCCCAAATTTCCTTTCGCACGGTTTTAAAGTTCTTGACGTGAAATATATTGGAACCTCGATACCATCTTTGATCTGTACTAATTCGGCTGCTACGGCTACACTTGATGCATCTGTTCGTACGATGAAATCTAAATTAAAATCCGGATGATACAACTTAAGATTTTCTACAAAATTTGATTTTAACTGTACGAAACAATCCTCACATTCTTCAGTCCACTTCCACTTCGTTCCTTTCTTTAGTAGATTTAACAACGTACTTGTCTTTTGGCTATAATTAGAAACAAATTTCCTATAGTAATTCAACAACCCAAGAAATCCTCTCAACATTTTGAGTTTATTAGGTCTTGGATAATTTTGTATCTCTTCTAATCTTTGAGGATCTAATAAAATATTTTGTTGGTTAATAACGTAACCCAAGTAATTGACTTCTTTTTGGCAAAACTGACACTTAGATAAATTTAATTTCATACCATTAACTTGTAATGTATTAATAATAATCTCTATATGATTTATATGAGATTCTATGTCATCCGAAAATATTATGATATCATCTAAATAATGAAGGGCGAATTTCTCATATTGGTCTAGTATTTTATGTAGAAATCTAATCAATCCGGCAGGACTACTTTTTATGCCGAAAGGGCATACTTTAAAATGGTAAGTAATTCCATTTACGTTAAATCCACAGTACTTCCTAGAATTCTCGTCCAATCTTATTAACCAAAATGCATTCTTAAGGTCTAATTTGCTATACCATTTTTTATTACCGCATTTTGTAAGTAAAACATCAATATTTTGTGGTATTTCATGCTCAGGCATGATCCTTAAATTAATTAAACGAGCGTCAATGCAAAGGCGAATAGAATTGTCCTTCTTCTTAACCAACACAACAGGACTAATAAAATAGGTGTTCGATCTCTCGATAATATCAGCTTCTTCTAATTTTCTAAGTTCCTCATTGACACGATCTTGGAAAAAATACGGAATAGGATAATTTTTACACGATAACGGCGAATCATCATTTATCAATAATCGATGCTCATAATCTTTAGCAAAAACAACTTCATCATTAATTAATTTTATATTCTTAGCTAAAATTTCTATTAGACTTTCTTCAATCCAAGGTTCTGGTAATTTTTGTTGTAAAATAAAAGTTTGAATGTCAGCTACATTTCTTATTACTTTAACTTCTTGTTTATCTTCTATTATTACAGCATTTCCATATTCGTCATTTATTTCCGATCTAGGTAATTCAAACATTGCTCCTTCCAAATGTTCTTGAGCATCATCATTCTCTGCACGATCAGCTATAATGACATTATTTACCTCGTACTGTATATCCTCCTTGTATTCAATATAAGCGTTTATTTCTTTTAAATCCACAACCTTATCTAATAAAATTTCCTTTCCTTCAATTTTAATCTTGTTTTCTTCAAAATCTAAATTCATTCCCAGCGCTCTCATATTATCTATCCCTAATATGCAATCATAAAACAAATTCCCTAACAGATAAAATTGCATAATAAATTTGTGTCCATTAATCACTACATCTATACATAACCGCTTATTAATACAACCCATTTTTCCCCTATTCGCAGACATAACATTAGTATTTTTGACTTTAATAATATATTTAGAATATTCAGGTATATTCATTATCATTTCTTCTTTTATGAGTGATATTTCAGCACCAGAATCTAACAAAGTTTTAAATTTAACATCTCTAATACTAATTATGCAAAAAGGTAAACTTTCAAAATTATTAATTATATTTCCCATATCTAAACCATTCTGAACATTCCCCATTCCTGTTATTTTACTACTACTAATTATATTACAACTAACACTACTATTAACAAAATTATTTATTAATGAGATGTTCCCGGGATAGCATTCTGATATGGATCCAATTTCATTTCCAAAATTGGCGTTTTTTTTTCTTCCAAACCAACTCCAATTTCATTTCTATCTTGATTATGAACCTGACTACCAGTAAATCTCCTATCTGATTTTCTCCAATCTTGCATTTGTATATTATTCACCTGTCTAGAATTATTATTTCCATAATACCTTTTATTTTGTTCTTGATAGTCATTGTTATGAGGAACTTGTCTTGCAGATTGATTAATAAAAGGATTATTCCTATTTGTACTCGGTCTTCCATTCCCTCCATTTGATATACTTCGATTATTGTTCCAATTTGAGATACCATTCCCTTGTGTATTATAACTTCTATTATAATTATTACTCTGATGACTATTAAATTGGTAAGGTTGTCTTGCTCCAAAATAATTATTCTGACTACTACTAGGTTGATTATTCCTTGGATAAGCATTCTGTTGAAAAGGGGTATTATTACGAACATAATGATTATTCACACCACTATTATTTGACATACGTTGCTGATTATTCTGAATATCATTTCTTCCATTTAATTGACGAGATTCCCTATATTTTACACCGTCTGTATAATCATCTAAACGTCTAAGAATATTAATCAACTCATTCATATCCGTGACATTCTGACAAATAATTGCATGTGTGTCAACAGGAATAAAGTGTTGTAATAAATGTTGAGATATAGTTTTTTCGTCCAAATGAGATATGTATCGACAATAGTTAAACATTCTTTGTGCGTAAGCCTCCCTCGAAGATTTACCTGGTTGATATCTTCCTGTTAACAACCTCTGATGTGCTCTGCTTTGTTGCGTCTCACTCCAGAAATTATTTTTAAATAATTCCACAAACTTACTTAAATCATCGCAATTGTCTTCAACCCGTTGAAACCAATCCGCTGCACCACTGTTTAAAGTCGCTCTAATAATATTCATTTGGCTCCTAAAATCCTGTATCTCTTCTATATATCTTAGAATATTTGTCAAATAGGCCATTGGATGAGTGGACATTTTATCCCCACTAAAATGAGTTATATTCTCAATTCTGATACCATTATTTAAAACATTGTAAACCGGAGGACATGTTACATGAGGGATGTTAATATTCTGAGTCTTTAATAAAAGATCTTGTATTTTCGTCTTCTGTTCTTCACATTCTTTCAGAATATCTTCCATACTCAACTTCTGCGCAATAGTAGTATCAGTCGATAATTTTATTTCTTTTAAACATCTATCTTCTGTATTTTCTATTTTCTTACAAAAATTCTCTTCTAATTTTTCTGTTTTGTCGGAGACTTCTTTATTTACCTGATCAACTTCATCCCGTATGCGTTTCGCTAACTCCTTATATTTCTCGCTACTATTCTTATCTATTTGTTTTACATTTTCTTGTATTACCTTAATTTTACCTTCAACCTCTTGTACTTTATTTCTAATAATATTTTTAACTTCCGTATCCTTAATTTGTAACTTTTCGTCTACTTCTTTCCGCATTTTCACTTCCCTGCTATCCATTTCAATAGTAATTTCTTTAACCTTTTCTTCTGTATCTCTCAGTAAAGATTTCTTTAATTCTTCCAGATTTCTTCTATTTTCTTCTCTAGTATCAATGCTCGCCTTTTCCAACTTATCCAATTTTTCTCCTAATTCTTTTTTATCCTCCTCTCTATTTTTCTTATTCTCTTCACTAGCCTTGTCAAGTTTATCCATTAACTTCTTATTATTCTCTTCACTAATTTGTTTAAACATTTGTAGAATTAATTCCATATCTGCTGTTGTATTTGACATTTCTGTTTTAGAAGTCTCTCCTAATATTTCCACCTTATCACCTCTATCCTGTGTTTCTCCTGTCTGTTGAATACCTTCCTGAACTTGTAATATAATTTCTCCTCCCTCTGGTACATTCACATCCTGACCAACCTCCTCTTCACTATCGCTAGACGATTCAGATCTATTTAATCCAAAATTACTCTTAGATCTGGTATTCATTTTCAATAATTGTAGTACACACTTCCTTATACCTTGATATACTTTAAACTGATTTTATTACCTTTGTAAAATGTATACTAATGTTATCGCTATTATTATAATTAATAAAATATTTGAAATATGTTTTTGCGAGTCTTATTTTAATCGCTCCACGTTGGGCACGCCATAAAATGTAACAATACCTTTAATTAATAAAGATACGATTACACTCAGATAAATTTAATAATATTTATTCTTACTATGTGTTTGAAACCTGTACTTATTCTCGTCTATATATAAAATTGAAATCTTTATGTACTTTTTAAATCTATTTTCAAATTCTCTCAGGTAATTTTTTATTTATGCCCTCACTAACTCAGTTCTTATATAAAATATTTAAACTAATTATTTTATATGTTGCTAACTTCCCTTGAATCATCAAAGCCCAAACAGTTGCCTATATGTTACTTTTTCAATATCTGCCTATATCATAGGATATTTACGTTTTATATTTCTTAACTTTATAAATCAAAGTTTACAAAACAGTTATTCTTTAGTGAATTATGATGTGTATTTCAACTTTATCTTCAAATAACAATACTTACTGTGAACTCAATCTCAAGGTATATATTAACATACTATTCAAATAATAATATAATCACTGACAGTTGTTTTTTTTTATTTATAGGTTACGGTTCTAAGCGTCATATCTGTTTCATCAATTTAATTCAAAAACCTTCTTTATATACCAAATAAAAACAAATGTATCAAACTAATTTGTTTAATAAATCAGGCAAATTATAAATTATATGGTAGTTCTCAACACACACAACCAAATAAAACATTCATGGAAGTACCAAGCTTGTTTACGTAAACATTCTTTTGAAAATTTATATGTGCATGAAAATACACCTTTCGTGGATCGAAAAATATACAAGTAAGTATATTAATTATATTATTTTAAAAATACTGTATAGTTTTTGTATGTAAATCAAATACCCACACAAATTAATCAGTTTTAGTTTGCCGATCAGTTTTTTTTGACTTCTAAAAATTATACAAATGATGATACAAATTAATGTTGTGCACAGAACTTACAAAATATCTTTTCTTGATTATCAACACAGTTATAATGTACGTATAAATAATAGATCTCTAAATTTTGATATACTTTTCAATTCGAAACTGATAAATTCAAATTATTTCAAAGAATTATACGACCTGTTATTACTACTGAACTGGTATTCTTATTTATACACCAAACGATTTTCTTTTTAGCTTGTCGAAGACATTTCCTGGAATCAATGAGGGAGATCCTTTCCTTTTCCTAATTGTCTGGAATGCTCGGAATGTGGACTGTAATGACTGCTATCCTGTAATACCTTCAACCTCTGCAATCAACTAGAATCTCGAACCGTCGAACGCTTTCGTGAAGACCTTTGAAACCTGCCTTTCCTCTACTGGACTGGAATACCTGTGTTAGCTGCTATGTTGAATATCTCGTATCTTTCAAGTCCTGGACTAAACTATTTGTATAACTTCTGGAATTTCACCAACTCTCCAATGCAATAAATCTCTCGCCAAATATGGAATAATATTTACCAATGCAGTAAGTTTATTTTTAAATTGTAATTATATATTTCTTCGCTTTCTTCTCAAGTATGAATATTCTTCAATTATTTCTTTATTCGTTACCGAAATTCTTTCTTCTAATTTATTTTTAATTATATTTGCATGATACAAAAAATGGTACTATTCTGGAAAATGTTGCAATCACCTAAAAAAATATCTGCTTTCTTTTCTACTATCTCCTAACCACTTCTTTTACACTTTTGTATAATGATGAATCTCTTAATTATGTGTTTTTCGGAAGGAAAATTTCGTTTTCCGAAAACACATCTACCGCTTTTCTTAAATTATTTTCCAATCTCCTTTTATTTATTCCCCATATCCCTGGCAATAAATCCTTAGTTTCTATCATATCCAATCATATTGTTCCACACATTATAATAATCCAAAATATGTTTTATTTGTAATTGAATATTTATAATACCTTTTTGTAATTCCAAAAATTTATCAATTTAATTCTTTACTTTAATTTTCACAACCTTTTATACCCTTCGGCAAACCAAATACTCAATACTTTAACTATATTATTTTAAATGTCAAAATCTGACACTTCTTACATTTGAATTTTAGCGCGTAACTATACATCATTTTCCAACCTTTATGATTCAAAATCCATACTAATATTCTCTATTTTTTCAAAAGTGTTAATTAAACAAGCTTTAACAAATAATATTACATATAAAAATACAACAAGTAACATTTACAATTCTACTTTCAGAAATGGGAAATATTACTACAACAAAGAAACCTGATAGGCAACCAACCACTCGATGCAAGGCGAACTTCAACATAACCCGATATGCAACCAACTTTACACGGTTCACAAAAACTATAGGGAAATACCCAATTAATATTCTCACAATTATTTTAAGTATAATTTAAATATTCTCACATCTATTTATTTAATTATAGTTTGGTCCATAAAATATTACCATCTTTTATTTTTTTTAATACTCACTACAAGAACATATACAGTATATTTTATTAACATAAGTACTTCCATCATATCCTTACTCATCTAAGTAAGTGAACTACCACAATATATATATAGAATGTATTATTTACGACATATTTGCAAAAAATCGCTATTCGATAAGAGTAAAAGTGTTACTTCCGGTCCGAATTTTGATTTTTTTTTATACAAGGGTATTAAAAATTAAGTTCTAAATACTTTTATGGTCGTAATGCACCAGCCTAGAAAAAGAGATTTGCGAGATATTCGCAAAAAACTGATTTTTGGTAAGAGTAAAAGACCTACTTCCTGGGCATTCTATGTCGCTTAGTATGTAGAGGTCTCAAGGGCTGAGTTATGTCTGTTGTCCCGGCAAGCGAGTGATCTCTAGGACAATATAAAGTCAATCGGTGCAGCACCTTTGCATACGCAGGTACCGTGCCTTCAAAATCTTACCTCATTAAAGTAGGCTGCCTTTTAAGTAATTAACAAGGAAGGTAGAAAGGAAGGAGACAGCATTGTCAACAAAAAGTGAAGCCGAGAGGGGTATGTTTACATCCGCCAGTGGTGGGTCCTGCTTATTTGTTTAATATATGTGAATTACAAACTTCTTATGTTCATATATAATTTATTCTTTATTTAATACCTTCAGTACTAACGATTTAGTACCTACATAGTATTTAATATGGTTTGATGTGCCGCTTTTTATTGCACAAATTGGAGTAGCAAGATGAGTGCCAGGCAATTAGAGGAAAAGAGGAAAATTATAACTTTCCGCAATTGTAGGTAGGTATATAAAGTTATTTATTTCATCCATAATCTGCTGAATATAAATCTTATAACATTGAAAAGAAAAAAGAGCCCATTTGAAAGAATATGTGGATCAAGAAAATACATTTGGTTCCAAAGGAGTAGTATACTTTGGGAAAAATTGCCATTATAAATACACTCTAACAACTTTATACCTTACTGAAGTGCTATACAAACATAAACTGTGAAGCGACTCCCTCCATCATTTTCATCGGTTGGAGTGGAATTGTTTATTAAATATTTGTATCAACGAGTGAGAGTGAATCAAACCTTCCATCAAGAGATCCATAGGACCTTGATGAAAAGCTTTTAGATATTATTATATGGTAAATAAAATCATAAAGTAAAAGCTCGTATGTGTAAATTCAAGCAACTAGTTAAATGTTGAAGTACATAGATATAATAGTAATAACAAAAAAAATTTCAATAATAGTAATAAATATATATGTATATAAATTTACTGTTGTGTAAGTCATTTATACTATTGCTAACCTAAGTACATACACACATTCTTAATTATTATATTTCAGTTTTACATAGAGTAAATATTGAGTGAATACAGTTGAATAACACACATTTCTATGCTTGCAGAACTATTAATTGTTCTGAAAGCCGTCTTTAGCAATAACATTTTTATTTCATTATTTATTATATTTGTGCACAGATAAAAATCCGTTTTGATTTCTCTAATAAATATTTGTTTGGAAATTATTTATTTAAACTAAACAAAATTTAGTTGAATTGAACATACTTTGTTCAACTGGAATAAATTGATTTATTTGAAACAAGTCTGCTGTTTGTTTGACGATTACAAGTTTGATTTAAATATATATTTATTTGTACTCTTCAATCGAAATCTCAATGTTTTGGGTCAAATATCTGTTTATTTGAAGCAAATAAGTGGTGTTTTGAAATGCTGAGTGGATGTTCAGCGCGTGCGTGGTATACAGTTTGCATGTAAACAGACGCCAATGTATTATGGCGTAGTGCGTGTGTTCTCTGGTGTGTTCCTTGTGTTTGCTCGAAATGGAAATAAAAGCATCATTGGAGAAGTGGAAGCTGCCTCATTTATGGCCTTTATTTCAAGGTAAGTGTGAATTATATATCCGAACTGTTAACTTATAGGAACGTGTACATATTCTATCATGACTGGGTAATGGCTGCCCTTATACCTATATGTATTGGTGTCAAATTAACAGCTAATATTTAGTACCTACCGTTTCTTTTATTACTTAATAGTACCAAGCTATACAGCAATACTCTTATTCGGGAAAGCTTATCTATAACTTCATCTGAAATTCTAAAATCACTACATTATGATTTTCTTTCAAACATTTATTAATATAACACAAATTACATCTATATATTATATACGTAAAGGTATAATACATATATGTGGGATGGGTCAAGGACATGTCGCCAGCATGACGAGATGGTTCTGGTGTAAACACGCTCAAAAATGCAAGTTAAAAATTCAATACAAGTTAACATAATATAATTGCTTTATTTGTTTGCTAAAGTCCTTGGGCTAAAACGGTTTTATCCCATTTCAAGTATGGGAATTACCGTGAGGAATACATACATACATTTGAAGTTTACTTATAGATGTATATTTGTGGCATATTAATATACTGCTTGATGTGCGTATTGCTCATGCATTTTCTAGTTTCGTTTTCAAATATATATTATATTATAGTCTTTATTTCAAATATACTTAATTATTTCTGTAATGACAGTGACTTGAATAATAGTTATTTATTGTGTATTATGTTTCTTATTAGGCATTTAAAACACGAAAGGAAAGGGGCATGTAGGCACAATGTTAGCTCTATAGTGTTTACACTTTGCTCGAGTGTTCTAAAGGCCACATGACGCAAATGCAATGCAAATTTTATCCAAGACATTAACATTTTACAATATTGATGAATACTGGCAAGATTGACGTTGGTCAATACTAAAGCTCGCTTAATAGCTGATGCCACTCAGGATGCGCGAGGCGTGGCTTGAATATGTATCATGTGCGTTAAAAACGTAGGTATCGAAAGCAATACACTACGACAGACAAAGTGCAATAAATTTATATACCGACTAATGTTTTCAAGTCGGTCTTTAACTTTTCATATGTAGCGAAATCTATATCTCTCACGTTTCATGCTGCGTTCTCCTTTTTAGTCTTAAAATTGTCATCCATGCAAGTGCCATAAGGTCTTAACCGAGCTGTACATCAAATGAAAGGGCGTCTAAGAGACTGTAAACTGACATAGAACATTTGTAATGTAAGTATGGGGTGATTAATTTTCTTATTTTAAATTGTGATATATGGTTTTCCTTATTTATTTTAAAAACATTATTTTGGTAAAACTTTATATATATATATGCATGTATAACAATTTATAGTCGCCTAAAAGCCATACTATTTGATACTTTATTTATTAAAATTGGACAATAAGTAACGTTTCGAAAATTTAAAAATTCGCCCGATATATATGAACATCAACAATTTAGCAGTTAGTTTGAAGTTTTGATTGAAAAAACTTCTAAAAGAATTTTCATGTACTGAATGAAAAGTACCACATAAAAATGATTGTTTTTTTTTTGTATTTTTTCCAGGACATAAAATTGATGAAGTCGAAGTTCTAAATGGTCTTGATATGAACGAACTAGATTTTTTTAGCAATCATATTAAAGGTGACATGATCAGACTAAAGAAGGGCCTAGCGGAGCTAAGAAAGGTATTAAGAAATATTCATTTTGTTAGTCATGCTGTGTTCAAATCTGTTTGACATATGGTAATTTTTTTATTAACAATTTATCAACAAAATAGTTACTCATTATCAGTTTTGTGCCAGAAGGTCAAAATTTTTAACTGTGTTCTATATTTTAGAAATATATTCAATTTTTTTTTTCAATTTTGATATTTTATTTTTTCCATTTAGTTACATGGACTCACCCCTGATAATGAACCTGCGACAAAGAAATTTAAACTAAGTTGTCCACCAATGACAGAAGATGCAGGAAAATCGAAAGAAGAATATATAATTGATATCGAGGAGTCATCCGCCAGCATTGCTAACAAAGATTTAGTTATTATATTATATTATTTAAGCCAGGTTTAGTTATATATTTGAATAACGATGTACTTCCGCATTTTGGAAAGATAAAAACTGTAGTTTAAAACGAAAATAAAATTAATTTTGTGGTATTAATATTACACGCTGCAAGCCTTATCATTGTACATAAGACTCGAGCATTTGAAAATCGTGATAATAACGGCAATCCACATGTATTTTCATATCAGTCTTTGGAAAGTCCGTATTTACTTAGTGTTCATTACACACGAGATGGAAAATCTGTTATTTAAGTTATCAATAAATAAGCGCTCATTTGTTGTTTTTTATGTTTGTCGGTTATAAGAAATATTATTGTGTTATTTTATACTTGTTAAAACAGAAACATTTGTTAATTTTTTACTTTCATAATAAAATATATTCACCAATAATATAACTTTTATTTTTTAGAGTTAATAATGATACGGCAATTTACCCACGACCTTCAGTATATTAACAAGTCCCATCACTTTATAATGAAATCTGTCACTTCTCTTTTAACTCACTGTATATATATTCAACAATTATCCATTACTGTTACTATATTGTTTAATTTAAATACAATATCTGCTTGAAATAATTAACTAATGTTATTATTATTGGTATTATTATTACTATTAGATATTCTCTTGTCTTCGCATCCAAGGGGCTGGGAAGAACACTTTTTGTTTCTTCACAAGCAGCCCTTTGGATTTGAAGACAAAAGAATATCTAATAGTAATAATAATATTAATTAATTATTTCAAGCGAATATTGTATTTAAATCAAACAAATATTTATTGATGCCAAACAAATAAGAAATAAACGAGAAATAAATATATATTTCGTTCGAATAAATTGTGGATTTGATTCAAACAATGCAACCGTTGAATCGCAACCACGATGATAACTAGAACCAAACAAATATTAGTTTGTTTTGAATACTAAATACTACGCACTAAGTAGATTGGATCAAATAAATATATATTTGAGTTGACTAAAAATAGAAACGCTGAACCGAATAAATCATGTATTTGTTTCAAAAATTGAATTTGTTTGGCTCATATCAAAACAATATTTGTTTAGATCAACTCCATATTTTTTTGATTCAAATGATTTTTTTTATCTGTGTGTACTGAAAGTTTACGAGTAATTCATGGGCACTAACAAATATTTATTTTTAAAAAATCTATAATTTGTTTTTTTAAAGTATAATTATTAGAGAAGTAGCTTTCATTTATAAACAATTAAAAAATAATAATATTCGAATTTATATAATTTAATAAATGTTATTACATATGATACCTAAGGGTATGCAACCCACCAAGGTTGCAACATTTTTACCCTGCCCGTACCCCACTTGGCTTCACTTTATTTTCTATATACTAACATAATGCTATCTCTGTATACCTTACTTACGCTAAGGTAATTAAGTAATCAATGTTGCTGTACATGCTAAGCTTTTGGAAACTTCAAATTCTGACACTTGTCATACTTAAATTCAAATTACAGACGCTTATATTATTTAAATTATTTTGTTATAATGTTACAACATAAAATATTTATTATTGAAAGTTACTACAGACCTGGCCAAAAATTAGAAAATGGGGATTGGGTTTATTCCATTAATCAGTACTTACAGAATTTCCGGCAACACTTTCCTAAACTGCCAGTTACTTACGTACAACTGCAAAAACATGCTTGTGCTATTAAATTTGGTGAAATAGGGACAGTAACTCGTAAATCTGGCACCCAGAAAACGAACAGCGGATTTTATAGAGGATATTCAACGTCGAATGGACAAATCACCCAAAAAGTCAATTGTAAACTCACTCAAGAAGTTTAATTGTCAGTCGGGACATGTCATACTATTTTAAACAAGGACTTAAAGTTGTTTGCATATAAAATTCAAGCAGTTTCGGAACTCAAACAGGCATATTTTGGTACGAGAACATAGTATTGTCAATAGTTTTTGAATAACATTTATAATAATGACATTCTCGACAAATGCTTCTTTTCGGGGCTTGGTTCCATCTTTCAGGATATATAAACAAGCAAAATATGAGAATTTGGTCTGCAGAAAACCCTCATGAATTTGTAGTAATACGCTACACCCACAAAAAATAAGCGACTGGCTAGCAGTTTCAAGAAGACGAATTATTCAGCCTATATTTTTTAATGAAATCATAAAAGCTGACCGACTAAAAAAGTATTTAATGTGTAAAGTTTAATATATCTTCATATAAAACGTTATTATTGTGCTAATATCAGTTAAAGAAGCTACAGGCGTCTCTACCGTCGAAGGAGGACTAAGCAAACCGACAACAGGAAAATCTTCTTCAGAGAAAACGGAAGAAAAGAATAAGAGAATAAAAAGCTATTTACAAGTTATTATCGTGCGAGTGTTAGATAGACTAATATGTTAGTTTTTTTCTTAATAGAGAGACGTAATTAAATAATATAATCATGTAAGATTGAAAAACATATTTAATAATTTATCTTAGATACTGTAATATCTCGACATTTGTAAAATTGCTTGTCGATGATATTCTAAAAATATTATAAGCGTTGTATGTATGTTTAAATCTAAGCATAATTTGTTTTCTATCAAGGCCTACGTTGTTTGTGCGTATGTAAGTACTGAAGGGCATCTGAAAACAAATCATGTATGGTATATATTATTTCGTAGAGTCGATAACATTTTAAATAAATTATAACTAATCCTTCAATATTAAATGAGCTCTGAAATTATTTTAATAATGTGTTTATTTTACTAAACTTGATTATATTTTGTATATGTTCTTTTATATTCGTATTGATATATATGCAAAATCTTGGTTTGTAATACAAATGTTATTTAAATAAGAATCACTTTGTTTTATTTAATTACACCAATTAATACCCAAAGATTATTTTTTGATATCTCTTGACCTGGATCGGCCTGGGATAAAGATATGAGCTAGCGAGGAAAAACGATTTAGTTTGCATTTTATTTAAAAATATTGAAAACATACAGACATAACGGGCATAAGAAAGAATTGGATGGTTTAGGTACAACACATAAACACATTGTGTGTTTTATTTCAGAAAAAGACAAAGCTTCAAGAAGAGAAAGATATCTGAACAAGTATTTAATAAAACAAGTAATAATGCAAAGCCAGTACATGCATATTAATTTATTATAGGCTAATAAATACTAAATAAATTATTTAATGTCCTTACAACACCATCTATAAATATGAAAGTATTAATGTTAGTTTGAAATATCACATTGCCACTACTACGAAACAACACTGTATATACTAATACAAACTGTGAGTATTTCACTTTCATTCTTCCCTTTCTCTTTTCGAGTACACTTAGCAAAGTATCGTTTCATGCCCTCCTCTGCACCCACACGCACATCCGAAGAGAGCAGAAGTTAATGAATTTTTATCGGCGTCCGCCGGTTTTTCGTCAGTCCCACGAGTGTTTACTTTCCCGGGCGCCCTCCCTTACTCTTTTAGGCCGCTTCCGGTCAGTCTCGCAGCTTAATTTTAAGGAACCGGCGCTGTTGAGAGTCTCCTTCATTCATTCTCCCGATATTCGAGGAATCCGGCCGGATTTGTTACCCTAATTCGATTTTCTCTTCTAAGCCGCGTTTATTGGTCTTCGTTTTCATGAGACGACAGACAATAGCGTAAAAAAAGTAGGAAAAATGCATTTTCCATAATTATAACTGAAATTAAAACGTCCCCCTTTTTTAAAAAAAAAATACTCGTCATTATTCCAAGTCAACATAAATATGATGTACTTAAGAGGGATCTCTACTGGACGGGCCAGTCCATTTGACAATGTACAAAAATTATGAACATTATCACTGTATGGGGTTTCGATTTCCCCTTAGAATTAAGATCAAATTTTAACCAATACTATAAATAATTACACCAATTTGTAGAGAAAACTCAAATTTACGTACGCTTACTAGTAAAATTTTGAATTTCTTTTTATTTATTTCAAAATAAATTCGACAAAATGTCTAATATTGACCTACTTCTGCTGCTCATAATGACAATTTCTAAAATATTTTTAGAAAAAATATTACTAGGCGTACATATATATTCGAATTCTCTTTCATTTGGTATAAAAAAATTAAAAATTGATTAATATTTACGGTTAATTTTATGGGGAAATCAAACTGTCTACAGTGGCCTCAGCGGCTGGGAGTAGAGGTCCCTCTTAAGTATTATTCACATTGAGGCTGTCGTAGCACAACGAGTAGGAGACCCTCAATTACAAGTCTCCAACGGGGATTCGATTATGGGAGCGTTCTCAAAGATGTCCATGCGTTTTCCCTTCCCCGCTGAACTCATACTGTTGAAAACAAGTGGGGGCAATAACAGTCAGTGGGTACATAGTATTAGTTCCGTTACAAGTTCAGTGCTATATGAAGACTCCAGCAATAACAGTCTTCTAATTACAAAACTTATATTATTACTTACTAAAAGTAGATGCAAAATATATTCTTAAAATAAAGTTAATCAAATTAGATTGACCTTAGAATAGTTGGTCGCTCGTATAAATCAATGACTTTATTTCCTTCACCAAATTTGATACATTGTTCCGATGTGAAAACCGAGATCCACAATTAGAAAACGAGCACAGAAATCTATACCTCAGATCAGGCAAGTCTAATTTGCAGGGAATATGTATACAAATAGTTTCCGCTTAATTGGGACTAAAAGGGAAGAGTCTCATTTGTCTTACAGCTTCTACAGATAAAAAATAATCCAATATAGAAACAATATAAATTTTAATAAGCAATATAAACTAGTTTAGATTTCCTACATTCATATTGAATGTAGAAACATATACTTACAGCAATAAAGCGTTTATGTAAATTACCCCGATAAAGGGACACGATGTTCAAAGTATGCCAAATATTATTTTTATTCTCTCTTTTGTTTGTATATTATATATATTTGACAAATAAAATGTCCGTAACTCAAATAACATTACACAATCCAAAATCATTTTCTGAATTCGATTACTGAAGTAGAATTGGAAATAATGGCAAGTATATACAAACGTCTTTCATACCCTTGACACCATTGCCAAATCCTTTGACTAATTTAACTGAATCAAGCCAGTAAACAATTTCTTATCAATTACCTTAATATTATACGTAAAGTGTTGCAACTATCATCCCCGATAAATCTGTAGTGCAGCTAGAGACAAGTATTTTAGATAGCAATAAAGAAACCAAATAAATTGTTTTGCTAATATATTGGATCCTGTTTCCAAATTGAAATGGATGTTCTTGCCACCAGTTCGCTATCATGCTATTCAATACAAAACATTATTTATTAAGTGACAGAATGCAAGGCTATCAATGTTTGAACATCTTTCGACTAATACCATCGACTGTATACATTGCGACGCTTACTAGAGTTCGGATTTTGACAGTGAGTAAAAACAAGAGGGTGACAAAGGGTTACAAAAATTGTTGTCATGTACCACAAACCCCAGCTCATGCTTTCAGGATGCCTCCCCCGTGAAGCATTTAATTCACTGATATTACACAAATATTAAGTACAGCTATTTGTTTCTTGGTATTGTATCTTTTGTATTACATATTCAACTATTTCTCGTTTGTAAGATGTGTTATGTTTCATTCTTTATCTGTTATTAACTTGTACTGTTGGATAATAAAGACATTAAAATATTGTGATTCTATAGAACGCCGAATCGGCATGTATAAAGGAGAGAGAAAGACAATGAAGAATTCATTCTAGATCAAAGGAAAATAAATTATTTGTTTAAAGTTATTGTATAAACTTTTTTTATTACTATTATTATATTTACTAATTGTACCCAGTTAAGCAACAATATCTTTATATATATGTAATCGTTGGTGCGTCTGTTAGTCAACTTGACCGATTGAGATCATTTTCACAAAATATATTAGTTATGTCGAGGCGATGGTTCATAGCTATGCTAGGATCCGCTAGGTGGCGCTTTACTTAAATTATTAACAAATTCTATATCTATGGACCAACATGACTCATATTCACAAAATATCTTGGGTTAGTGCCAAAAAATAAAATGACTGGACTGGATAGGTGGCACTGTGGTCGAGTTGTTAATAAATTTTATATTTAAAATCCAAAATGATTTATATGTATGCAATATTTTCTCACTGTCAACAAAATTGTTTTGGTATACGCTGCCGTCCGATACGTATATTGCGTCGCCTACTGGAAAGAGCAAAACAACATCGCAAACAGAACGAACAAAGATTGTTAAGGTTTCTCAAAGCGAAAAACTAGCTGAGACTCTCGAGTATTTGACACAGGTAAGGCAAATCACGCGAATTTTGCATTTGTATTTTGCCAAATCATTTTTATTTTTATTATTATTTCACATGGTTTATCACTATTTCTCAGTGCAAAATATATTATTTGAATATACATTTTTGACTGAAAGACTGGTAATTGAAGTAGCAAATTTTTATTACAAAAAGACCTGACATATACTCACTGGATGTGTTGATTTTTATAATATAATATTATCACCAACCTCTTTGTTGTTTCACCAATGCACGGGTGTAAAGCCGTATACACATTATTTTATTTTTTAAATAAACACGTGTGTTAAAAGCGACGGCAAAACTCAACTTTTTGTTGCGCCAGCTGTGCATCGCAAAAACCAAATAAAAAAGGAGGCTCTCACGCTAGCGAGAAATACAAAATTACGTGTGAAATATACATTAAAAGTATCATAATAGTTAATGAAAGTAACATTATTATAAACTAACTAAAAATATGAAAAATATGTATAATAAAATTTGACGAAAGCTCAAACACTCACATATTAGGTTGAACGCTCTGCCAATGAGCTAGCGCGACATCGTTATCAACAAACATTATACCTACCTGTGTTTCTATCTAAGAACTGTCATAAAGTGTTGCCTATAATAAAATGTGGTCAATTACAAATTATCAGTGTCAAGTATAAATTTATATTTTTCAAATGGTAATTATGATTATTAAAAAAAATTAAACAAACCTTTCAACAGTCAATATGTAATACACAAAACCAAGTAGTGTGTAGTACTGTTTAATGACGTTTAGAAAGCTTTTTATCTTAAAGTTCATTTCTATACAGTAAGCTATCAACATACATATCACAGGAAGCCCAACATTATATAATATTTATCAGCTCCCAAAAGAAACTTAAGTAACACTGAATATAAATCTCTACCGGACATCCAGTTTCACAAACAAATATTACAAGAGAATAAAAAAAACACCTATTGTAGAAATTCACAACATTCAAGTTATTTCTTATATAAATGTTAAATCGATAGATAAGAAGCATGCAAATATACAATTATTGTTTGCGAAAAGTAAAAGTCTTTAAGCGTTCAGAAAGCGTTAATTGAATAATTAATTATACACACACGTATACTAACAATATATCATGCAGGCGCATGACAAAAATATCTTAAAGCATAAACACAACTGTATATCATCCAAGTAAAAAAGAAAGTTAATTAATCTAGTACATAGTATTAAATCCGCATAACAATTACATGAAATACTAATAATATTAACGTTTTTCTTGAATGTACGAGGTCTGTTCAGAAAATAACCGACATTCTTTTTTTAATTTTTATTACTTACTATTAATAAAAATACGATCTCTAATACTTTAGAGATCGTTTGTTCTTGTCCTCTTCAATGTAGTCATGTAATTCATGCGTTTCCTCTTTCAAAAGCAGACCTGAAAAGTTAAATTTAAAATGTTCTTCAATGGCTATGAAGAATTTGTTTCAATGTCATCAATAGTAATAAAAAGAAATGGCAAGAAGTCTAGCTAATCGAGAGCGTGAGAAAGCCTAGCCATCTGATTTTTAGCAGAAAATTGGCAAATTGACAAAAGACAGCATTATTATGGTGAATGCGTTGCCCACTACAACTGTTGGATATTACAACAAAAGTTCAAAATATCCCATTAAAATTAAAAAGAAGTGAGCGTCACTGACATGTGATCGAATGTGGTATATATTTTAAGATATGAAGATCTTTTATCAATTCATTGTGATGATTTAACTTTTCTGTGGATGTCGTAACTGAATAATGTTTTCGTATTCCGTTATAATATTTTGCAGAATGAATCGACGCGGCGCCTTGTTCAGGAAGTTTCCATCCATTTCTTTTCAATTTTCTTTATGCTGGTCGGTCATCAATCGATGAACGAACTTTACTACATTCGTAGTATTTCATATGACTCAAGAGTATCAACTACACGCTTACCTCGAAATTTAAAACGTTACCGTAATAATGTTCCCCAGCTTCCCACAAAAGTTTACGTTGCTCTGTTGATCTCGAAATTCGCTGATAACAATAACTGCTACATACATTCAAACACCTTGAACTGAAATAGCAATAGCACAAGAACTAAATGAGATATCAACAATCCAAAAACGTGTAGATATAGAAATTTATGCCGAATATAATGTTGCCTATCGCACGGAACTAAATTCATACGTTGGCGTGTAATTTAAACTGTTCGGTTATTTTTTGAACAGATAATTTAATCACATACATCAGGGTGTATGGTGTGTGCGAGTGGTGAGCTTCAGCACAAAAAATACATGCTATAGCATTACATGATTCACATACATTGACTCATAAAGAAACTGTAAGAAACGAATCAGCAACAATCTTTTCATTTTATCAAAAAACTTTAAGGCACAGCTGTGATGGTAATATGGACGAGGGTATAATAGACAGAAAAGTGAGAGAACTGCAATACCTTGTATAGTTTATTTCAAATTATAAGAATATAACTTTGAACGGTTGCTTTTTATTGTGTATTACAAACTAATTACCTTTATATATCTATATATATCCACTATACACATGTTGCCACACTATTTGTAATTTTTTCTTTGTATATAAACATAATGTATAGATATTTTTTATGTGCTTATTTTTCCTTGCCGTTAGAATAAAAAGACTGCAGTGCAGATAGTCTTTTTATTCTAAAAATTTGTAAATCAACATTAAAAATGAGAATAAATAAAATCTTTAATATAATGAAAACTATTATTGATTAGTGATAAGTGAAAGTTATGGAAAAATACATAGGGGAAAAAACACCACCAACAAGGTTTCACAACCGAAGAATATTTCCACAATTATAAGATTTTTTATATTTCCGAAGAAGACAAAAATAATATGTCGAAACGTAAAATAAACACAAATTTTATTCTACGAAAATAGTTTTTAATATGTAATGCCGAAAATTCCCACAAAGAAAAATATCATAATTGATATTTTTTATTATATACTTGAAATTAACAGCGTTTTATTATTATCTTATAGCGCCCTAATTTATAGTCAATACGGGCCCTAAATTCATACGTTGCAAATAGGTAAACCGTACTCGTTCAATAAGGTGACCAGGAATAATAATTATCATCACAGAAGGTGGTGAAATAAAAGCATTAGAGCCGTTAAAAATTATATTCTTATAATTTGAAATAAACTATACCAGAACAAAACTATTTCTATTCCTAAGTGAGTTCGACCAACCATAAAAATGTTCGGCCAGGAGATAAAGAAGAGTTCTTTATCCTTCACCGTTTTGATATCGTCTAATTGGGTTACTATTCAACCTTTATATTGTTCGATAACTATACGATTGAAAGTGTTAATAGAGACGTGTTCAAGAGTTCCTACTGCGTGACACTTGAATTTAGGTATATAAATTTAATTTACAAGGAAAACAAATATTCTTTATCATCGGCTAAAATCTATCACATTTCATATCATAGTGGTGGTCAAGATATTGCTGAATTTCTTATGACAAATATCACTTTTTGGAAAATAATAAAAACTATCCAAATAGTTTCCGTTTATATAGACCATATATAAATATAATACCACCATATTGTGCGTATGCTGTATCTTACTGTCATTTTTCGTTCCAACTAAGAGAGATAGAATCTGTGACGTCATCTGTTCTACGCACGCGTTACATCAAAATGTCTATATTGTAAGAAACAAGATGACAGATAAATATAAAACGTATGTATAAACTCTGATCTACATTGACAACTATAACCAAGATATTACCGAAAGCATATACAAAACATTGTTTTTTATTTAATTCAGCATTTGTGCAAATTTAGATATCACATATTAATCGGTGGATTTGCAAAATTTAAACAGGAACACGAATAATAGAATTAAGAAAAGGCAAGAAGACACAAAAAAACGATATGAAGTCAGATTCCAGTTGATTTTTTTTAACAGAAGAACTTATAAAATTATAAGTACTGCATTGATTTGTATATGCTCTCTGAAATATGTGAAATTATATTACTGAATATAAATACCGATCCATTTATTTCGACTTATAAAAAACACTTAATTTAATGGGCTGTATAAAGGCAATCGAATTAAAATTCACGTGTCAAGTTGTAATATTACGAGGGAAAAATCCGTTTTTCTGGAAAGTTTACATTGTTTTCGAAGTTTTCCCGTACATAAAGTGGTATTTTTGCTTTCTTCGTAGACTCGCCTGGTAAATAGGTAGTTTTACTAGGTAAAAATACATTTCATAAGTAATGTTAATAAAATTTTAGGATTGCTTCCTTAAAGTAGGAAGCTTACGAAGAAATTCATAACTTCCAAACATTAAACGGCACACGCATACGTGCTCAATATGTGTTCTAATTGTGATGCTGATATATGCGCGTATTTCGACAGGAAAAAATAAAGTTAGGCATTTAAATATTTTTTTTCTGTAATTATACATATATTAATAAATTAAATAATTAATCCCACATGTCTTCATATAATTTACCGTACCTACATTTATGTAAAATATAAAACTCAAATAATAAGATACGTATGGTATTGAACACTACCTTTTCCTATTTGATTCTATTAAGGCTGGCGTCGCGTACACTGCACCGGACAATATTCACATTGAAAACATGCTTACATTTTTTTGATAAGAAATGGAAACTATTAATTTAATTGTTATAAAAAGTACACAGTTATGTTAAGGAAACTTGATTCGAGGTCGTAGGGGGGTTTTAAATGTCTAATTGGGCTGTTTTTACACTATATACTGTGAATAAAATACCCCTTTTAGAGGTAAAAATAAATATTTTTTATCTGTAATTTTCAAATAAATTATAGCATTCTTGCACCCACCTGGACCTCAAAAAATTAGTCTGCATTGTAACAAAAAATACTGCAACGAAAATAATATCTTCGTTTGTAAATGGTATCAAAAATAAAAATGCGTGGACATAATATGAAATTAGGGTTACAATTCAACTATAGTGTGGAGAAAAACCGTCAAGGTGCAGAATTATAACGTCAGGAACTTGAATATTAGTGTAGCTTCTGGGCATTAGGGGGCACTGGAAATTAGACGTATATATGTATTTATTAATTAAAAATGTCTAATGGATAGGTACTTTTATTTATGCAAAAGTACAATCGCTCACAATACTTCGTCTAATAATAATAACAGTTATATATTATTATTATTATATATTCAACAGTTTAACACTTTGCGGAATGTAATATAAAATATATACCTATAAAAAACAAAAACGATAATAAATTTGCTATAGGTATAATAATCTTACACATTGTTTATTTACTTTCGAGCGATGTATATTTATAGCAATTTTTGAATGTTTGACATTATTTGAAATATCTATGTTGTGATAACTGGACGAAAAGGGAAAACCTTTCTTGATTTAATATATGATATAATTAACTTCTTATAATGTTATCTAATTACGATTACATGTGTATTTATAATTGTACTGAAATAAGTAAGATCTGCAGTGGTACACCTTATATCTTGATAATCTCGAAGACTTAAACAATGCTTCTGCTCGTACTATTATCAAAATATAATATCCAAACAAACACATAAACATGGATAAACTAGAAGATGGTATACCAACTCTAGGTATATTTTATTTAGTCTACTTCAGAAAATTAAATAATTCTTGATGTACAAATTTATTGAATTCTGCGACGGGACTACAAAGGCATTTTGATACCTATAAATATATATAGGTACATTTTTTACTTATTCAATAAATTTTGAGATTTACCGGTGCTTAACTCAAATTATCATTGTATACATTACTCTAAATAAATACTAATTCATTTATTCATAGTGTATGATTAAATAATTAAAAAATATGTACCTATGTACTTATTAATAAGAGTCTATTTGAAATATGTAAATGTACAATAGCTTGAATTACATCAGTAACTTATGAAAGTAATTTTTATATTATACACGTATGTACACACAAACAAAGAAGCAAGATTTACTGATGCAGAGCATAACAAAATCTATATTATTCCCACTAATAATATTTATACGTCTAATTGGCTATGATTCCGATTGATAATTGGTAGAAAGGATTAAATATAATACCTATACACGATAAATATAACAAGCTTTTTTGAAAACTTGTTGGCTTATAAGCCGCCATCTGAAAAAACCGCTAAATTTTTGCACTATACCAGTTTTTACAAAATATCTTCCAAAGTATTCCAATACTTCCCGAGATAGACCTCTTTGAATTTAGAGATTTTTTCTTAAAAATGTAAAAATCACAGGTTTTTAGTTGGTTTTTGCTCGATAGTAAGTATATAGTGAATCCTACGCTAAAGTTTGACACTGCATTTATAGTAGAGGTAAATAGCTAAAGTTCCGAAGCTCCAAATGTGGCTTGTCGTCCAGACACATTTTGTCTTAATTATATAACAAAATATCACCATTTGGTTCTTATAATGTAAAGTTGTGGTATATCTGACACTTTTGTTGATGAAACTTATGTAGTACATAATTTATTTATAATTATTTATCAATTATTTATTTACTTACAAATTTATTGATATATAATTCATAGACCTATTGAATATATGAGATATACAAACTTATCAATGAATGAACCTTTTTTGTTTTTAATAAATAGATACATTGATTTTGTCAGTATTAAGTTATTGCGTAACGTTTCTTCCTAAAAAAACTACAAAAATATTTAAATCAGTTTGGTCTTAAACTTTAGCTACCTACCTCTACTATAAATGCTATGTCAGACTTTAGCGGAGAATACACCATTTACTTACTATCGAGTAAAAACCGATTATAAATCTTTATTTTGACATTTTTAAAAAAAAATTCTCTAATTTCAAAGAGGTCTATCTCGGGAAGGATTGAAGCTAAATATTCCGTTTTTGTATTCAATTGTAGAAAATTTTCTCTAGTTTAATAAGAACATAAACGGCTTTTTTGCTCAAACTAATACTTTAGGAGATATTTTGAAAAAGAGGCTCAAAAATTTAGCGGTTTCTTCAAGATGGCGGCGTCTGCGGTAATGGGGAAAATAAGAAAACTTGGGGCTTTGCAACAGTGTACCAATCCATACACGATATCAAAAAATCAAAAGTACCCTGATTAATGTAACCATGCGAGATTTTTTGGTATAGTTTGACTGGGCTATATGTATATTCTCCAAGGATATTACATCGGTGGTGTTTCTATTACAGAAAGTTAATATTCTACGTTTTAGATATCTCTTGAAGGTACTAGCTAGATTTGGTAGACCATATAAAAATATGGCACAATAGGCTTAAATTATGTGTTCTGCATGTTCAACCATTTCGTCAGGTAGGTTCTTTTTCCGTGGTTTATACCAAAAATTCTTTATGTTGTCATTAATAGTGAAATATTAGGAAAGTCTATTAAAAGAATATAATAGTAGATATGTCATCTTTGGATAATATGAAAAATCTAAACCTTATTTTGGCAAACTTACTTCAGTTCGGTAAAATATATTTAGGTACGTTTAACAACTAAAATAATTACTTTCACTTCTGAATGTTGCGCATCTCCAATATTATTTAAGAAGATAATAAAATATGACTAATGTTAAGTACAGAAGCACAGTTGATTTTTGCCAAAAACACTAGTGTCACCTATAGACAACCTATAATTAAACAGATTTACTATGAAAATTAATTGTGGACTAAAATACAAACGTAAGTAATTAATACCTATTGATCTTTTCTGGTTACATTCTGAATCATATCTCCTAAACACACAGTTAAAGTTACGAAAATCACAATATAAGCTGTATGTTTTAGTTCATATGTTCAGAGACCGGACACGAGCGGCCGATGACTCATCACCCACGCGTACTATTGAAATTTTGTATTATTAAAAAGTTTTTAATTTTATTTATATAATTGGATAACAAGTGGGTGGTGATCTATAAAATACAAAATACGTTATTATTTGTTTATATTGTAGTTCAAATCGAGTAAATTCTCCGTACTTTATTTTATCTCACGAAATATAAGGTAGGTAAATAGAAGAAAGGAATTTAACATTAAAATCGACTTTTTTGTTGTCCGTTTTCTCGACGAAACCAGATGTTGCATCACCATACGAATAGTGCTATTCAATAACTGCGTGATGTTATACATTATTTCTTTTGTCCGTCGTAATTTCGGCCTCATACGTCCGGTCTACATTCATTACACAATGTTTAGAATAAAACTGCAGTCTATGGTCGACTGTTCTACTTTTTCTACCCTTTGTAACACATCACACAAAAGGTCACTTATAAATATTTTATTTTCCTTAGTTTTTAACAGTTTTTGTGCGGTAATAGAAGGTTGATGGCATTGTCCATCATTCTTTTCACAATGACCCATGTTTAAAATCCAAAATTCATTAAACACACTACAAATTAAGCGAGAAAGAATACTTCAACCACCTAGTGTAAATGATGACGCATGGATTAGAAACGTCATGAGAATAGTTTTTGAATAATGAGTGGTGTCAGTCGACGAACAAGCTGTATTAGAGATGCATTCATACGAATGCACATAATAACTATACCCTGCATTTACTTATTTCAATTATTTTTATATACAAAGAAAAATGCAAACAAGCATACTAAATTGAGCAGCTTTCATACATAGAGTACACGGAATAACCTTATATTAGAGATACCACGGCCAAATGCGCTCTCAGTGAGATAAGTCCAATGTACTAGTCTATAAGAATCTGCAATAAATGATTACCAAACAAATATAAAATGATGCCATACAGAAGGTTTAGAAATGATATTAAAAAGTTCGGCTTTTAAAAGGTTACTACTCTTTGGATGAGTATCTCAATGACTCCTCCATGTACTCAAACAGTTTTTTTTATATGTACAACTATTATTATGCTGTTTTTTATGTATCCCATAGCGAAAGGTGACTGGGATAAAATGTTTGTATTATTTAATTTTTATACATATATCACTGACTTGTTCTTTACCATGTTTATAGTCACATGAATTACTAAATATTGTTATTAGTATTACTTCAAAAAATGTTTTTTCCAAACATGAATCGTTTTATTCCTATTTAGTTTATAAGGTGTACCTACTTGAAATTTTATAAAATTGCTATAAATGAATGCTTGTATTTATTGATGCTTAACTGTTGAGATTATTTCTATATAGTCAGGTTCCTAATAAATACCAGCATAAATTTAAAATACTATGTAAACAAAAACGTGTTGAAAGCGTTTCTTTAATAATTTTTTGTGCGTGTTAGTTTTTTGTCTCTGTCTATGTTCGAGTTCATTTAAAAGCCCGAGATATAAATTTGTTGCTGTAATAGCAATCTACATTTCTATTTCTTCATCTCTCATTCTCAATTAAGTTCGACTATTTGCCAACATGAACCGCCACATTACCGACACCTAATCCTACCCCCCCCACATTATATTCTTCATCACCACCAAACTGAAAACTAAACGCCAGCCTTAACATATTTTAAATACTTTATAAATCATGTGTGCAGTAATTATATGAATGATTTAGGTACGTATTTATATTTTGTCTACATATTTGTAATTAATGTATTTTTTTATTTATTTATTTAACTAGTCATTTCCATTTTATATTTAGACGTGTTCGGGTGAAGAAAGGTAATTGATATATTTTATTCTATAAACTGTAAGTATTATTTTAATTACTTTAATCGTTCTGTGGATATTTGTTTACTAAATTCGTCACGATTTCAAGGTTTTAATATTGTTCTAACTATAATAAATGTATTTTTGTATTTTAGTCTGTTTTGGAATTTATTACAGTTATTAATCTACCTCGGATATTTGCTCCAATAAACATTAGAAAAATAAAATTATACTTCTATATATACTTTCTTAATACTATCATTATACAAATGCGGTGTATATACCAGTAAATAATTTCTTTTAAAAAATCTAATTCTCTATCTAGGTAGGTATGTATAGTGGAAAACGGCGTTTACACAAGTTTATTCCTGTTTCAGCTAAATCAACGATATGATTCAATGCGGGATTAATATTACTGGAAAAGACTTACCCAAACCAAAGAATCAGTGAAATAAAAAGTAACTGGCCCATATTATTACAATCACAAGCAATATTCTGGCACTACAGCAAACTAATGGGACACAGTATAAATATTCTTGAAGAAAATCTAAAATTAAAAGCAGGGAGAATTATTAAATTTGGCCAAACAAAAATGTTTACTAAATTTAGGATTAAGCAAAACAATTCTCCTGGCGATGACATGTACATTGAAATTTTAAAAGTAGTAACTACATATTTTAAAATATATTACATTTTATTTTGTACATTAGGAAAGATAATGACATGACAATTGAAATTAATTAAAACTAGATATTATTATGTGTATTTTCCAGGACGATCTTGAATCTGGCGAAAGTATGGTGAGCCCTCGTATTATAAGTATTGGTAAGTTTACATCATTTACTTCTGAAGCCAACCAAAAGGTATAACCACTGAACTATTAAACTTATTTATAGGTATAGAACATCAGTATATGAGTTTAAAAGAAAAATAATTTATTAAATGCATCACATTCAGTTCATGTCATAGATTTTGATTATTGTTTAAATATTATAGTTTTAAAGTTTTGTGCCATAAAGTAAGTTTATGCGTGTGTATAATGCTGTAGTAATAAGAGCATTAGTTTTCGGATACGAATAATCTGGGTTCGAATCTTACCGAGGGTGGTCGATTTATTAATAAGAATATCAGCCACCTGGAAGGTTGTTATCGAACGCATGTACTCTTAGTTATTGAGAAGTCATAAATCAAAAACATACAGTAAAAAAACCTAGGAAATCTACCGCATATTAGTTATCGCAATATTTGACAACAAATATACTAAGCAGAAACCTTAATCGATTTTAAATATTATGAATTCTTTGTTTACAATTATTAAACCAAATGATTTAGATAAGAACAAAGATGATCAATTAACGCTGCATTGTCAATTAATTAATAATTTTAATGATGACATAAAAAATGAAAGTCTTATAGAGAAATACTGAAAATTATGTTATTTATTGACCTGTCAGGTCAAAATTGGGGATTTCGGCGAATTCGTTTTGGACATTTTGGTAACACTACACTCAAATGCATCATGCGAAAGGGTTTTTGCGAAAATAAATTTGATAAAAAATAATGTTCGAAATCGGATTTGTACAAATTCGATTAAAAGATTGCTCTTAGCATAACAAACTATTAATGGGGAAAGGTACATTTTCGAAGTGTCTAATTCTTTGGTACATGCAACGGAAGCCAAAAATTTGTACAAATCCTATGACGAGGAAGATATGGGGGTTTATTTTGAGACATAGTTGTTAGGCTAATTTTTTAAATATAAATTTATTTAGTTAAGTGCTGTGTCGCTAAACGTAATATGTCGTTAATTTTTATATATAATGTTGTTTTAAGTTTTCAACTTCAAATACATCATTATAACATAAATTCGAATTTCAGCCGACGTATACTTACTATAGTAGGATTACCCAACAGATGCAGTAGCAACAGCGCACGAGAAATGCGTCACTGAAACGCCATACGTAAAATAACGCTTACTATTGGTTCGTTTGCAAGGACGCCCACAATAGAATAAATTTAGTATTGTGTTTTGACAGTTTCGATTTTGCATTATTATTATTTTATTCTTTTTCAGTTTCTTTGCTTAATATCTAACAAAAAGTATTTCTGAATACTACTGTACATTGTTTTTGTGACAAACGTAAGTAAGCGCATGAAATATAACATCAGAAGATGATTTTGAAATATCTACTTTATAGGCTATAAACTCAATCCTCCGTTTACCAAACTTTAAAATTTCAACTCTCAGAAAATTAATAAGAGAGCTGAACTTTCGGTAAAGTATAATAAAAATGTTTGTTTCTTTTTATAAACAGTTTTGCGTTTGTAGTTATCAGAAGAGGAATCGTAATAGTATTCTAAAAGAAAAAATGAGGTGTGGCCACCACACGACTTTCTTATACGTATGAAAGTGTTACTTCCGGTCCGAATTTTGAAATTTCATTTATACAAAAAATATTCCAAATCCAACTCTAAATACTTTTGTACTCTTCATAAATATATATAGAATGCATAATTTACGACATATTTGCAAAAAATCGCTATTCGGTAAGAGTAAAAGTGGTACTTCCGGTCTGAATTTTGAAATTTTTTTTATACAAAAGATATTTAGAAGTACATTCTAAATACTTTTATACTCGTAATGTACCTGCCTAGAAAGCATGACTTGCGAGATATTCGCAAAAAACTGATTTTCGATAAGAGTAAAAGACCTACTTCCGGTAGGAATTCCGAAAAACTTTATTAATACAATTTTTCCCAAATTTAATTTTGAGTACATTTGATTCCTTTATAAACTTGTTTAAACTTAGTAATTGACGAAATATTTGCAAAATTCGATTTTTTCACTGAAGTAAACTACTACTTCCGGTCTGGCGATTTTGCTCAAAATCTAATCAGTTCTCAAGAGGGAGATTATATTCGTAAATACAAAAGTTGGAGTTGATATCTGCAGCGGTTTGACCGCTATCGTGGTCACACACACACACACACACACACACACACACACACACACACACACACACACACACAGACACACACACACACAGACACACAGACATTTTTTAAAAACCACTTTTTTGGTATCAGGGGACCTCAAAACGTGGACATCTGCAAAAATCTCGAGGTCGAAAATTTTCATCATCACAATACTTCCTTATACTACGTATAAGAAAGTAAAAAATGATATTATTACTTGGAGGAGACAATACTTACGTAAAATAAGAAAATATCGTGAAGATGGAACACCGATATATTACTTAGACGAAACATGGGTGAACACTGGGCACACAGTAAAGAAAGTGTGGGCAGACACATCAGTCCTTACTGCGAGACAAGCATTTATAGATGGTTTGTCCCCAGGCCTTAAAAATTTTAATTATATTACACATAGGTTCTGACGAGGGATTTGAAGAAGATGGCTTGCTACTTTTTAAATCTAAAAAGACAGGTTATTACCACGAAGACATGAATGCGGAGAGATTTGAAGAGTGGCTTCAACATATTCTGCCCAATTTGAAAGAAAATGCAGTGATTGTTTTGGATAACGCACCATATCACAGTCGCAAAATAAATAAACCACCTACAGTAAACAACCGCAAAGCTGAAATTCAACAATGGCTTGTCAATCAAAACATATCATATGAAGATGACATGGTGAAGGCAGAATTATTAGCATTAGTTAAGGAAAATGTGACCGGCCTTGCGAAATATGCTGTAGATGATAATTGAAGCATCAAATAGAAAGGTATTGCGGCTACCTCCATACCATTGTGAATTAAATCCGATAGAGTTGATATGGGCACAAGTAAAGGGGTATGTTGCTAGACACAATGTATCATTCAAACTAGAAGATGTAAAGGAATTATTTCAACAAGGTGTGTTCAATATTTCATGTGAAAATTGGAACAAGATGTGGTTAATGTGGAAAACATAATGTGGGAACTTGATAATTTAATGGATTATCAAGAAGACTCATTAATCATAACAGGTGATGATGCCACTAAATCATCTTCAAGTGACGACTAATTATTAGTGAGACTTATTTGATGCTGTTTTATTTAATATGCTCTTTTTGTAAATCACTGCTTTCTTATACTTTATTTTTCATATGTAAATTCATCTATTGATGAATGAATAAACACATTTTCTTTGTATCATGTAAGTAATCATAGAAACTTAAAATATATTTTCTCCTAATAGTGTATATATTGCATTAAAAATTTCCGAACCTGTTGTTTTCTTTATTTCTTCCCATTTCTCCCATTTACAAGCGAATTGGAAAAAAATTAAAATTAAATTACTATATATATTCATTAAATGTGCATTTATTTAGAAGAAAATTATTCTTTGATTTCACCACTTTAGCTACCTTAAGCTTGCTTTTAATAAATTGTTATACAAATGCCACTATATACAGAATATTAAACAAAGTTCTTTATTATAATGTACCGCGCGATCATTTAAATTCTAAATTAGAGCAGGCTGTGAAATTTAAATTAAGTTGGTATATAAGTACTAATTTACAATTTGAATTGTCAAAGTGACGTTTCAAAATGTTAATTAATCAATAATTGACATTCTGGACAACCTAATAAAAAAAATCCCGCCTGCTATAATTTAGAATTTAAATGATCGCGTGGTACTATTCCAAACGTCAAACAAATTATCATATCACATTTCTTGTTCGCATAAACCTAGAGAGGACGGCTCTTGTATTTTATTTTATTTTCATTTTCCTTTCGATTATACGTAAAATAATCTAAAGTAATCAAAATTATTAGTAACTAGTTGCTTAAACAGAGCTTATATTACGTATTGCATTAATTTTCGTCTATTATAATTACATTTATATAGGAGAATGTAGAATACTTGCATCGAAATGTGGGGTTAGAACTACATATTTGTTTATAATGTCTAATGTCAAAATATTTATGGTTAAGGCTTTGCGTTAAGCGTTGTGAATTTGCCTGTTTAAGCTATTACGTCAATGCAATGTTGCTACTGCATCTGTTCGGTAATCCTGCTATAGAATTTGTACTATAATTTTCTCTAAAATTCGATAATTCTGGCATCGCCACGCTATAATTTCATATTTGACATCTGGCATCGCTGCGTAGAAGGGATAGTAAATAAAGTAGTTCTGTCCCAAGAAATTTGAATGGAAATTTTTCGTGGCGAGTCCTTCTAAGAGGAACATTGACTTTCACCAACCCCAATTAAAAAATTGTTGTGCCAGCAGTGTATCATAAAACGATTTTAAAAAAGCGGCTCTCTTAAATGTTACACTGGGTTGTCTTAACAATGGCAAGAAATGCATGGCAACAAGATAGCACATGTAAAATAGATATTAAAAACTATCGTAGATTGCGGTCTCTTAATGAAAATAACATTTGTATATAACTAAAAATATAAAATATCAGTTTGACGAAGCGCAGCCAGACACTTTTCCATATTACGATATATAAAATAATGAATTGCAGGAAACAATTATACCTACTTACTGCCTTGTTTAGTTACGTTGTGTCAGTAAATCGGTGATATTTACTTTGCAATATGTTCAGCCTGAGAGTAAATTTAAGAAACCAGATTTATTTGTTCTAAATACAAATCTATACACTAATGGGAAATACATTAGAATTTATTGATTTCAAGACTTTTTTTTAATAGGACCATTTGAGTAAACACGACAATGTATACTAAATCAATTTCCAAAAGAGTTATACTCGACGATATTCTCATATGAACAAGAAAGGGCCCCAATATAACCTATTAATGGAGAGTCTCGCTCCCCTGTTTATAAGGCTTCGCATTTTACTAAATCGACCATGAAAAAGAAATTCAAATTTGCCTGAGACCCTAAAATACACATTTCTCTATCTATACTGCATGTTTAGAGTTTTGTTTTTGTATATCTTCTAGTTCATTAGCAATCGTCCATTGCTAATGAACGAGAAGATATATTTAAAAAAACGAAATCAGTTTGTATAGTCACAGCAACTTATACGGAATGGTTCTATGAAACAGTAGGACTTTTCCGGACATACTCCGTGCTAGCATAACGATTCAAAACAGAAATAAAAGATCCACGCAGAAGGTAACTTCCCTTATATGTTCAATTAAATTTGGAAAAACGTTTTCATAAACCTCAAACATAGGGGATCTTCTAGTACTTAGTAAGTAATTGCGGTATAAATTATTATGCCCTAAAATACATACAAAGCAAATTCGTGGAATACAAGAGTTTATTTATCATCATATGGAAATAGTTGAACCAACCACTAAACTATATCAACTCATGAAATAAGTAAAAAATTTTGAAAATTATAGAATTTTCTTTACTCTAAATATAGTAATGAATTTAGCGTATTTTATAATAATCGGGCTACGATTCTTATGCATAGCAGTAAAGGCTGAATCCCACAGGCAACACAAAGAATATTGGATGATCTAGGGATTATTGTTGGTGCCCTTAAGATAACCTTTCGTACATATCATTGCTTCTTCAAATGTTGCATTGTTTGTAACAGTATTATTTATCGCCATGTAGAAAAACGTAGTTTCAATGTTTATTCAATCAAAGTAATTAATAACAGGATTATGTAGCTCAAATATTTGAAAGTTTCCAAATAGATATTTGATCAGAAACACTTAGACGTGAATAATATGGAACTTTAGGAATAACTCCAAAACTTACATGTTCACAAAATTCTTATTTGGCATTCCTAATACTTGTTAACATAAGTTGTTAAAAACAATTTACTAATCGAATTAGCAAAGTTAGCTTTTAAAACCAACATAATCTAGAATTGATAGGATATTAACTTTTGGTCCTATATAGGTACATATCATAATATAATTAAATGATTATATACATCAACTAGGAACATATTTCTTTGGAAAAGAAACGACTGAAGAATATAGTGTTATGTACCTCGTCATTGTTTTTAATTTATGTCAGTGGGTATATAGGTAAAGAAATACATATTGTTTTAAAAGAGTGGTGTCCTTGCATCTCAAAGGTAACTTTCGCCTTTGCTCATTTTATATGTTTTTACTGGATTTTAACGATCGGATTGGTTTCGTAATCGTTCCATTTAAGAAGTAGTTAAAAACACGGAGCGAAGTTTTTACTTTACATTCCGTGCGAATAGAATAATTACAATTTCTAACCTAACTTTCATTGAAGTGTTTTATATTCAATAACTAATTAAAAGCACTTTAACACAAGCATATATTTTGCTGAAATGCAATAAATTACTTACCAAAATTAAATACTTTGCGAAATTCAGAGACGACAAACCCACTTTCTATAAAACACTTTCCACCAGTCTGAGATATACACTTACACAATTTAAAACACAATATTGCTACTAGCATTATTTATTGCACTGACATTGAAGCATACTACTATTGCCGTTTAATAGAAGAAGTTATCCCTTTCGTTTTTTAAACGTGTTTATTACTTTAATACATCGTTCGGAGCATAGAATCAGCAGTTCGCTTGACAGACCGCACGATTGTCAGCTGCGAACTGACAGCTATTCGAAGAACCTTCGGTTTGGTATTTGGCGTGCGCATAGCCCTGGTTTCAGTTCACTTAGTCCGCAACAGATCGCGCGTACGTGTATGTTTCTAGCGGTACCTTTAAACGCAAATCAATAATTTTCAATTCATAAGTTTGTTATTTGATTATACATTAAACAATATCTGGTAGTTAATTTATTTAAAAAAATTAAAAGTTATTTCTACATTTAGATAAAGTATTAATTAAAGCTTAAATACCTCAGAAAAATAAGAAGAATATCATATTTATGACAGATAATTCATTTGACTATCGAATTAAAAATATCCTTTTAAAATTATTTGAAGACGAGTATATGCATGAATAATATGTAAGCTACTGAACGGAAAAAATATTATAGTCAGAATACATTTATTCTTTGTAAACAGAGCACTTTTTTCTTAGAACTAGCTTTTTTGATAAGATCGAAATTAATTACAACAAGCGTAGCGATCCAAAGCAATTACAACATTGATCTTCATGGTCCTGGTCACTGTTCAATTGTATTTCACTTGGATGTACTTCTGAAAGGATTACACTACCTTCTTCGCTAGCCGGGCAAGATTCTGATGAAGATCCCACCAAATAATAATTTATATCAGTCTGTTGATACTTTCTCACATCTATCAGTGAAGTAGTTTTTATATTTTCATTCTTACTATGAGATACACTCATAATATTAACTTTAGATGATTCTTTATATTGCCTTCCTAGGTAATTTAGCCGGCTACTCGCAGATTGTAAGAGTTCCGATGCCTTTTCTTTAAATGTTTTGGTTTCTGTAGTTTGCTCCTTAGTCTCTATAGTTTCTAGATCATCAAAATGTATGGGAAAGCTTCTAGTAGGTCTTATACCTGATGAGAAGTCGAGCAACATGCTTTTGTAACTCTTTACGTCGGCGATTTCGTAAAAATCTTCAAAAGTCGATATGTCAGAATGTGCTGGATTGATAGTCTTTATTTCTCGTTCTTTAACTTCGATATTTGAATAATATTTTACTGGAGAAACTGAACCAGATTCATTTTCAAATTTTCCTGCACTTCCTTGCAGTGTGCTATCAGAATAATTTGTAGATACAACATAAGTTGGTGTAGAATTTATTGAATATCTAGGAGTTCCCATACATTGCGTAAATATGTTACTTAAACTGCCTGTCTCCGATGACTTATAATCCTTTATTGAACCATCTCCAGAACAACTAGAAGCATCACCAACCGCATTATTTTTCTTCCATTTTGTATTACTTTTCGTTTCTTCACTCGTGTCGATTATTATTATATTTGGCTCTAAAACTAAAGATTTTTTTTCTATATTTTCTTCCATAATGCTTTGAGGTAGATTAACTTCACTTGATGTGTTATTATCATGGAAGATGGATGAGGAATCGCCTGCTTCTAATTTCTTGCATTGTTTATTGGATGAATTAAGCTCTTTCTGAAAGTCTTTATCAATCTGCGTTGAAACAGTTATCATAGGTGTTTTGTTGACTTTTCGTAAAATGTATTCCTTGTCACCTATAGTAATACGCTTATTATCACCCTTCCAGCACTCGTTCACATGTGTGCTTAAATGATGTGGTACATTTCTCTCTGGGATATCCATTTCTGGTGTCTTTTTCCGAATACATATTTTCTTGGGTGGCACTTCGTAAAATCTGGGGGTTCTTAATTCTGACAGCTCTATTCTAGTATCTCCATCCTTACCTTCATTTTCTATATTTTTGAAGTTTTTGCAAACACTTGTGGATGACGTGCTAGAAGAAACGCGTTCGTCATTTTCCTCAATACTTTGTAATTTACAAGATAACCTCTTCGTTATAAAAGCCGGAGCACTATTAAGACGCCTACATTGTTCCAGCCGTTTAGTTTTGATATTATGACTTGCTTCGATGAAATCGTTGATATTAAAATGTTTTTTATACTTATTTATTTTATCTGAGTATATCAAAGTATTTCTTGATTCCTTGTTGACATCATCTACACCATAACCGCTTCGACATGAGGAAGAGTATGTTGAAGATAATGACGAGGACGTGCTGGATTCAAAATCTTCACCACAACCTTTTATAAAACCCAAAATTAGTAATTTTGAATAAAAGTATAAAATTATGAATAGAACAATACCTTTTTTACTCTATAATAATTGACAATAACTATTATTTATATATTGTGTGCAATTCGGTTTACTTAAGTTAATAGTAAGGTGTTTTTGTATTAATTTATTTCATTATCGTTTTGCATCAATTTCTAATATTGAGTGTAAATTTATAATACAATTATTATTACATGCTTGGTCATGGAGTATTACGTACGCAGTTTAGGTGAAGTTTAATCGACAAAGTAATCGTGAATATGTTGTGTCAGTTATAAAATTCAAATCTCAATAACCGTTAACTCCTGAAATTATTATTTAAGGAAATTGAGACTGAGGGAGATAATTAAAAAAAATACTGTAATTAAAATGTATGGTAAGCTAGTTTATTGTACGTACCATTCTTCGTGGAAGATATTGTTGATCTTGTGGAATCGTTTGACATATCAAACGTCAATGTTGGCTTTATAATTCAAGTGACATATAAACCTTGTTCACAACGCATAAAATCAAAAATACCACTCGAGGAAATAGTTTTTTAAACCGCGAATTTACTACGTGAATTCATGATATGATTCATAACATGAATCTAAAAGGCATCTTGACGTCAAGATGGCTTTTAGATTCATTTGATACATTTCTTAAAGATATTGTCTACGGATAATTTAATATGTTTACTATAGTCCGTCTCAACCCCATTATGCAGTACAGGTTTAATAGGGATATTGCATCTCTTATTATATTTAATAGTCTCTTAATAACGCCATCTTTATATCCGGTCGCCTTGTTGCAAAGTACATATATGGGTATATGAGTAATCGTTGCTGTCAATTGTCAGTTTTTGCGGTAGTGTGTAAACTTTTATATTGTCTTTAATTTACCTATATATAATTTCTGTTAAATCGTTCTTTTTAGAAAGCATATTATCTTTTTCAAGCATTTAAAAGTAAGTATGCATACCTATATCTATAATTCTGATAAACGTGATAACCTATATACATATACATATACTTTTACAGATTGCTACATGGTATGGGTTTTGAATTTCAAAAAGTGGGACGAAAGAGTATTCTTATTGAAAGAGATGAAATCATTAGGTGGAGACATAAATACTTTCAGTTGCACGTCATACTAGATCCATGACGACTCGCCTTGTATATGTTGCCGGATCTATTTTTATTTCTGTCAGTGACATTTGATATAACCAAAGAAAAAAATTATTCACTATACAATAACTACAACGTAATATATTTAGTAATTGAAATGCTCGACTTCAGTCTTTCTCAACTTATTTATTATATTGATTTATATTGTCGAAAAACCTTAAATGTTTCATTACGTATCCATAATAAAATTTAAAATAAGCGATACTTACGCTATTCACATTAAATTTAACACATGATTATAGAAAGTTTGTAAAAAGCCTCGACTCTTTACAGAAACCTTTCGGCATTATATTCAATGGACGCAAATAAATAATAAATACACTTCTAAGAAGCACTGTTTTTAAACAATTTATATCAAAGCAAAAATAAACATGAAAATTTTGACAGGAAGAATATACACAACGCACGTCTGTTTGACACATATGATTTATCTGTCAACACCGAATTGAACTATTTTAGTCTACTAAAAATATGTAATAAAGAATTTTAATATTGAAACGGAAATTATGTGTTTATTTGCCATGATGCGTATATTACGATCAATTTATAAATCTTCTATTTAAGCTAATGCAATAAATGCCCTCGATACTACGTATAAGAAAGTAAAAATCAAACTCTTCGTACTTTTATTCTGTGTCATTATTTCTTAATACTGAAGACAATGGTTCTATAATGTGTATATTTTGGGAAACAAAACTCTTTCAATAATTCTTCATTATTTAAAATATTTTTTTAAACCTGACTTCAATTTACATTACTGCCGTACTTTACATTTGACTTGTTTCAAAGTACGTCACAGCTTAACACAAATTAACTGGTCACTTATCCAAATTTATAATAAATTATTACTGATAACACTCTGCAACTTAGCACATACACAAATACAACAAAAGAAAGTTGCAAATATTACAGGCAAATAATAAAAGGTAGATATTTATTTTTATATTCAGTGTTTTCTCTTATAATCATTATAACATTGAGTAGGTACAAAATTTAAATCAATATATCTAGCTAATTTATTATGTCATATATTGGACATTTTCTGTTTATATATTTATCTTACAAATTTAAGTAGAAGTAACAATTATATAAATTAATACATATTTGACTTGAAACTAAAATACTCTAAGTTTTAAGGAAAATATACTCAAAATACATTTACATGACATTATGAAATATGCCGCTCTCTCTCATAAGCAAAGCACATAAAATAGTAAAACTATAAGGTAATATGAAACTTTCTTAGTATACAGTATAAAAATAAATACTAATTTGATATGTTGTTTGTGCTATTTCCATCGCACAAACAACATATAACATTATACTACATCATTAATATTTACATATCATGAATAAATACTAAACTAACTCTAATCGTCCATAATTATTAACGTCTAAAGTACACTCACAATGCTATATTGTAAAATAACTACATATGCCTAAAATATTTTACTTAGGTAAAAAAAAGACAATTTATGTCTTTTTTATTTCAAATTATTAATCTTCAATTTTACAAATTAATTATAGTAATATATAAGTACTGGAAATATTCTTTTATTTCAGCGTATTTAGCAGTTTGATTTTGTGTCATTGTCCCCATACACAATTGCCGCAATGTTATTAAATCTGGATTTGTATTAAAAACTGCGTCTAACTTTTGCCGAAGGCCACATCCGAAGTCACTTGGAATACTTTTAAAATTATTAATAGCCACATCTAATGTGGTTAATCCATCTTTTAATTTGAGATTTCGATTTTCAAATTATCAAAGTGTTCCTGAAGGAATAACAACTGATTTTTTAAATTTGGGATATGTGTTAGTTCCTTGCACTCAGAAATACTTGGAGCATCGTTATTTAAACATGTAACAAAATTTTGCAAACTATCGAAATTCTCTGCATAAAAACTAGTAGCTTCCAACCGGGGAACATGGTTGGAAGTTAGTTATTACTGGCGATGGAGGTAGTGACAAAGATGGAAGTTTCTCCCTGTAAAGAGCTACTCTCGATGATGCTTTTCTGAAGACTTTTTTAAAAGCGGATACAAGTCTATCACTTTCGGGATACCTGTCTCATATATTCACAGAATCTGTGGAGAGCATGTGCTACACAAGTAATATGCAGCATATAAGGATATGTTTCCTTTAATAATCTGCCTGTTTTTAACATATATGCGGCACTGTCACTAAAAAATAAAAGTATTTTTTTCCTGTACCTGTCGTCCGAATGAAGCATTTTGTGCAAATTCTCGTCAATGGTTTAAGCAACTGTTTCCGCATCAACTGTATTTATAACTTTAGATGCTATTACATATGCGTTATATGGAATAGCTGTATGTAGTATACCAGCTACAACATTTACCACACAGCGTCCTAATATATCGGCAGTTATCTGTAGGTACTGATGTGAAAGATGTCTTCTAGTGTATTCTACTGTTTTCGTGAAGCACTTAGAAACATAATGTTTGCGTAAGGTGGATTCATCAGGAACATTTCGACCAGCATGTTTTTGAAAAAATATTTTGAAAGTGGAATTGTCAAGTTTCTTAATGGTACATTAGCCGCCATTAAAGCTTCAGAGAGTTCTTCGTTAAAATTGTCAGCTTTCAACGGGTCTAATTTCTGTGTATGTTTTAGCGATGCTAAGTGACATTGTACGTCGACTTTTTGGGCATTCTGTAACGATATTTTACAGACTATGCAATAAATTGGAATCACTGAAAATGGATTAAGGGTCATACAATCAGTATGACCCTTAATCCAAATTGGCATTGTGTTACGATGCCATTCTCGACGTTCTTCCATATCACAGTAACATAAACAATGTTCTAGATCGAAATAAATGTGATAAATACATACACGTTTTTTCCTGAAACGTATTTTTAAGACATCGGTGAGCATCACTTTGTTTACGTGTCTTAAAAATACTGCTTACAGATTCAACGGAAATATATAAAGCTTGCGCAGTTCTCTAAAATGATAATATTAATATTTATTTGATGTAATTACACAAATATGTATACATACCTCTCGTACACTTGTCAACGGTAATAGAAGACCACCGTTTTTCCGTTTACGTTTCAAATATGTATGTAATCAAAGAGATAATGAGCTCCTTTGACTGACACTGAACGACTTAAGCATCGTTAGTTCTAAAAAGAACTTTTAATGATAATACAATATATACTAGGTACAATAAAATAACTAACTGACTCAAAATTCAAAATCACCAGCGAAGTGTAAACGACGGATGTTGGCTTACATGAAGCCAACATCCGATATTAATATTTCTTGTAAAACTGGAAAAAATAAACATTATCATTTTTAATTAATATTAATAATGAAAATAATCCTGTAATTATTATTATATGCATATAATATATTCTACATCAATGAAATTCTAAATTTTGTATTATATAATGTTCGTTGTTATGAAATTGGCAATGCAGACGTCATTATTTTTCGTAGTGGATTGATTGCTGCTTTCTGGTATACACGTATTATTATATAGTATATAGTGTCACTCACATGTCATTTTCACATAGGCTAGCATTATGTGCCATGTAGTGAAGTTGGTTGTTGTATACAATAAATTTTGGAATTCCCGAGAGAAGTTACAAATTGGCTCTTGCTTTTCCTGTTTGTTATTTTGTACTTATATTGCTGCATCAAAGTCCGTACATCAACATGACTTTTGTTAGATCCAACTTCTTATTTTGCATAATTGTTTTTGGGAACACTTATTTTCACTACTTATCAAATAGTAAAGTAAAGTGTGTGTCAGAAGTAAAGGCAAGTACTTAGAAAACCTATGCATTAAGTAAAGTGCCTTATACACTTTATAAAATTTATTTCATGTGAGTCTAAACAATACTTGATACAAGAACTTTGTTAGTGACAGTAAATGTAAAAAGACGTACTAATTTCAGTTCCTGTAATAATAGGTACTTACTAAATTTCAATCAAAAAATAAATACGCGAGGGTATCTAATACCTAATACGTATTTAAGTTTTCCTGAGGCAGGTATGCATAGTTTTCATCATTTAGAAATAATAGGTGTTCAGAAAGTACTAAACACTACGTTTCGCTATAAACTATTTAATGTCAATAACAAATCCAAAAAATAAAGTACCTAAATCTTTTCGTAATGTAAACAATCTTTACATTTTAATACGGATATTACTATATTTTATAACATAACTAAATCATTCCAAAGATATACTAAAAGTACCTACCTTAACTTTTTCTCAAATTTAATTTTGAGTAGGTACATTTGTATTCTTTATAAATTTGTTTAAACTTAGTAATAGACGAATATTGGCAAAAACTACTTCGGGTCTACCGATTTTACTGAAAATCTAACCAGGTCTCAAGAGGGAGATTGTACTCGTAAATACAAAATTTGGAATTGATAGTTATAGCCGTTTGATCATAATCGTGAGAGACACGGAGACATTTTTTAAAAACCATTTTTTTGGTATCAGGGGACTTCAAAACGTGTACAACTGCAAAAATCTCGAGCCCGAAAATTTTCGTCATCACAATACTTCCTTATACTACGTATAAGAAAGTAAGAAAGAATTAAAAATACTGGCACTGTAAGAATGTGAAAGGAATTGTAATATAACAAATTCGAATTAAAATTATTTGAGACCACTTAGCTATATTTTAAACTGAACTTATCGTTTGACTGATAGGCTCTTATCCATTTGTGCATATCTTCATGGAGCAGACGTAATTAAATAAATTTCCTTTTTCTGGTTCTGCATATTGTAATGTGTAGTCTGTCTATTGCTGCTTAATAAATATGTCCATGTTTGAGTGGACACGGAGCGATTTTGCATTGTAGTATTGCTATAGTTTGTTAATTGCCTTTAATTTTTCTGTTGTTATTATATTATTATAGTTACTTACACAAATATCCTTGGATTTGTTGGACTAGCAAATGGCTGTGGAGCCTCTTAAGGTACTACATTTGAATATTAGATCACTGCTGCCGAAATTAGAAAGATTAAAAACTATTTTATATGACTATAATTGCGACATTTGTTGTTTATGCGAGACATGGCTTTCAGACAGTGCTTCTGATGCACGTTTATATATACAGGGTTATTCCCTAATTAGAAAAGATAGAGACTCGCGAGCGGGGGGTGTGGCGATATATTGTAGAAATCAGTTCCGATATAAAATACTGCAATCCGGTGGTGGTATTGAACAATTATGGATATCTATTGTATTAAATGCGCAAACTTATAGTTTTGGTGTTGCTTATAGACCATTTCATTGCAATTATAACTTTTTTATTAGTGAATTAGAAACTAGTTTATCTGCATTTATTCCAGAATGTGAGTATATTGTATTAACAGGCGATTTTAATATTGATCTCAACAATATCGGTAGTTTAGCAAGTACGACACTCATAGATACGATGTTATCGATGGATATGGTTCAGGTTATACAATCACCTACTAGAATTACGTGCAATACTTCTACTTTAATTGATTTAGTCTTCATATCTAATAGAGACTCACTACTAAATGCCCTAGTTGAGCCAGTTCATAATCTCTCCGATCACGAGCTGTTGGTCTGCACCTTTAAAATTCAGTGTAGGAAAACCAATGTTGCTTGGCGTACATATAGAAGTCAGAAATATTTCCGTATGGATATATTTCAAGAAAATTTATATAATACACCGTTCCATTTAATTTTTGATATGGACAGCGTTGATGAGAAAACTGATTTTTTTACTAACAATCTCAAATCTCTATTTGACACCCATATGCCTTTAGTGATTTCTCGGTTTACCAGACCTCCAGCACTTTGGATGACCGATACGATAAAACTTATGCAAAAATTGCGTGACAATGCCTATAGGAGATTTCAAAAAAGTAAATCTGTACCACATTGGAATTATTATAAATCACTGCGTAATACTACAACCGAGGCAATACGTCGGGAGAAACGTGCATACGTTGCATATAAACTTGGGAGAGCTAGCGGCAGCAAAGAATTTTGGAAATTGCTGCGAGGTATTGGAGTAGTTGTTTCTAGGGGAATTAGCCTACCATCACATATAAAAAACGCTGGTGAAATAAATGATTTTTTTGTTAACTCTGTTCCAAATTTGCATCAGGATGGTGCTGTTTTTAATGATTACATGTCAACGCGTTTACTTGATGTTGATTTCCAATTTCAAACAGTGGATGAACAGACCATTTATGAATTAATTTTTTCTATAAAAACTAATGCTGCCGGTATAGATGGACTTAATATAAAATTTATTCAATTATGTACACCTCATATTGTCTCTTATCTTACGCATATAATTAATGAATGTATAACTACCGGATGCTTTCCAAGATGTTGGAAGCTTTCATTGATTACACCGTTGCCGAAGAGAGCTGATGTTCGTGAGTATAGTGATCTTAGACCAATAAGTGTGCTTCCCGTTTTGTCGAAGGTTATTGAAAGGGTTATTGAGCAACAATTACGAAATTACGTGTCAGAAAATAACATTTTACCTGTAACACAATCGGGGTTTAGGAAAGGATACAGTTGTAATACTGCTTTAACAAAAATTGTTGATGATATAGTTATGGGAAGTGACAGGGGGAGGTGTACGTTGTTGTGTTTGTTGGATTTTTCAAGAGCCTTCGACACAATAAACCATGATTTGATGGCTTCAATTCTTCATCACCTTGGTCTAGGATCAACTGCTGTAAAGTTAATATATAACTACCTTACCGGCAGAAAGCAATGCGTTACTATTGATAATATCTCCTAATATAAAGCGGTTGATTCTGGTGTTCCTCAAGGGTCTATTTTAGGTCCATTATTGTACACAATATATACTTTTAATTTTATTAAGTATGTGCGTTACTCACACTGTCATTTCTATGCTGACGATACTCAGCTGTATTGCTCCTTTGACAAAGGAAATTTTGAAGATGCGTGCTATAAAATGAATTTAGATATTGAAAGTCTAGTTAGAGAGTCAAAAAGACATTCACTACGCTTGAATTCTGCCAAAACAGAATTGATTCTGTTCGGTCCAAAAAGAATTAGGTCTGATCCTAATTATCGTTCTAAGGTAAAAATAATTGTTGATGGTACAGCTATTGCTTTAAAACCCTGTGTAAAAAATTTAGGTGTTATTCTAGATGAGAATTTGAATTTCTGTGACCATATAAATCAGTGTACCAAACGTAGTTATGCAGCCTTGAGGGTGATATATGCTAGTAGGATGTTTATTACAAGACATGTAAAGAAAGTATTGTGTGAATCTTTAGTTTTATCGCATATGAATTATTGTGACTCTTTATATCATGCATCACTTGATTCTCGAAATGTTCGTAAAATACAAAAAGTTCAGAACTCTTGTTTGAGATTGATATTTAATGTTAGACGAAGATCTCATATATCACATAAACTATTGGAAGTAGGATGGTTGAATATGTTCAGCCGTAGGCGCCTACATGCTGCTAGCTTATATCATTCCATTATTTTAACTCAAAAGCCTCCGTATTTGTATAGAAATATTACCTTCAGATCGGACGTACATAATATAAATATACGCTTTAAAGGAACTTTAACTCCGCCTGAGCGTAATACTCAGTATGCTAAAAGATGCTATTCCTACCAGGTGGCGTATATTTATAATGCTATTCCGCGGGATATAAAAGAAACTTGGTCCGTAAAATTGTTTAAACTTAAGCTTTATCGGTATCTCTTTCGTGGGCAGCAGTGATCCGGTGTTTGTAGATTTGCTAGTCTTGCAGATGTGTACTAATCGCAATCTACCTTTAGGTTAGTTATCTTTAAGTTAGTTTAATTAGGGTTGAGTGGAAGAGCAGTAACTACGTTAAGTAGCGAGCTGAACTTCGCCTTATTTTCTTTTTCTTGTTATTTAAATAATATAAAATTATACGAATAATGTAGGTTCATGCCAGGGGAAAATAAAAGGCTATTATTATTATTATTATTATTATTATTATTTGCCAATTCCACATCTTTGAAGAAACTAAAATATTTTATACTAGTTCCCTTAATTTTCCGGTTGTAATTTGAGCACCCAAAAACTGCACAACATCGCATTTTTAGATGATAACTAATAAGAGTCGATCGCAAAACTACAAGTAGCACACGTAATAAATACCCAAACATGAAAACAAACCCCACTTGATGCTTCGAAGATGACGTCATGACAATGAGTCATATTTCTGACTTATATCAGGGTGTTTTTGTCAGTCAATATTGTGGAATTTTAAAAATTACCTACCTATCTAAAAAATGTAGTATACAACAAGCTTTGAAAATAAACTCTTATAAAACATACCATGACTAGTACTAGTTTTGAAAACCCGAGTGCAAAACGAACGATAGATTTTCAAAGCCGGTAATTGCTCTGACAGCCTTTATTGGACTTATTCTATCATATAACCTGTTTTCCTTCATTAATTATTTAATTAATTAATTTAAATTAATTCCATTAGTCATATTGTTCTATTTTAGTAACTCAAGACCGATATTTACTTCTTTTACTATTGTATATTTTAAATATTACGAACTTATCCATTCACAAACATTTACATAGACATTTCCCCAACTCTCTGTCTCATAATCACTAGATTAACAACAGAACCACAGCCGACCGACCGTTCGCTGGAAAAAAAAACTACATGAAAAAAAGCATTAGGGAACATTACTATTTGCGTTTCGGACGGTAATTTTCATCAGATTTTTTTTTTCTTTTTTGGATTATATTTAAAAATATTTTCTTCACATGCACTCTTTCTCAGAATTTAAAAAAAAAACAATAAATACGGAAATTACTGAATTATTTTTTGTTTTAAAAACTGTTTACTGTATGTGTACTTTGAGTTGTATTTGTTCATAATACAAGTTAGTAATATGAAATTCGTTATTTTTGTAAGCATTTTTCGAAAATGTGTTGTTACCATATGGTAACGCTAGGCGTTGGGTAACCTATAGCATGCATAACATTGGAAAAAATGAAAAATCTCAGTTTTCGAATACTGTATTTATTATTGTGTGTGGAACAATTCAAAGCAATCTACGCACAGTCCTACATTGCACTTTTTGCACATTGTGCGTACGCTTGAACTACAACCTTCTCCAGCACACCTTCGACGCTTCTTTTCTGGCGTTGGAGTTACTAAATGGTACAATCCATCATACCGTAACCCGTCAGCAACCCTGTTACACGATACACTTGATTTAGAAACTGCCATTCTTCCAGGACCTCTTGGCGCTGTACCAAAAGTACGTAGATAAGTTGTAGCAATTTCCCTTCGAAATACGAGCTGTGTTATATCACCTCCAGATTTTTTGTGAAGCTGCCAAGCATTGTGGATTGATGTATCTACTATCCAAGAAAATGGACACCACCACCATTTTTTTACCTCGTATACTTATCCTGTGTCGCGCTACGTTTTCGTCCATCAGATCTGTACCGCCCATAAATGCGTTATATTGAGAAATTATATGTGGTCTTGGGACGTTTATGACTTTTTTTTGTGACTGACAGTAGCGCTTTACATTTGCGATAGGATTTATTCCGTAACACGTAGATGCTATACTTACGATACCATTATCAACCCAACGAGCAAATAAAATACCACGGTCACCATCAATCACAGATTCGTATGTTCCTCTTACTTTCTTGCTAAACACTCTTTTCTCTGTAAGAGGACAACTCTTGGGTATTCTGTTCTCTCGTATTGTGCCTGTCGCAAAATATCCCCTTTCCTTCAAATGAGTGAGTAAATTAGAACCGGTAAATAAATTATCAAAGTAGATTTTGTAGCACAAGTTCCTTTTTTCTACAGGTAGTTCGTCCAACATGGTTACTAATGGTGCAGCGGCTTTACCAAACTCCTTCTCATATTGCACGTTACGTCTTGGATTGTTTCCTTGATACATTTCGAAATTTAGCAAATAGCCCGATTTTGTGTTCAGGGACCACATCTTGTAACCAAATTGGCTTACCTCTTATAAATTGCTTGCAACCATGACGTCCGTAATACTTTACCATACTTTCGTCGTAGCATAAATCCTCATCAGGTTGAAAATGCTCCAAGAATTTTTCCTTGATTTTATCCATAAGAGGTCGCATTTTCCATATTTTGTCAGTCAGATCTGGTTTGGAGTTGTCTGCACAATGTAGAAAGCGGGATATTTGCAAAAATCGATCTCGTCTCATTGAATTGTAGATAATATTGTTTCTCATGTCGCTTTCCGAATCCCAATAATATCTCTTCCCAGGTAATTCATTATATCCACTAATAATTAGTATTGCCAAAAAACATTTCATTTCTTCGATTGATATTTTGGGATCCTGACAATTAGTAAATAATGCGTATCGACTGCTTTGTTCTACAAGAAACTTCATTATATCTTCATCGAAAAATAATTCAAAGATTTCTACACAGGATAAGTGTTTATACATTTCGTAATTCGGCGAAATAAAGTTATTGTGTGTGTTTCCAAATCTCCTGATATCCACTTGATATCGGTAACATTGTGAGGTGATACTAAAATTTCGTCACGATCACTACCTCTTAGAACAACTTCTGCATTAGCACGAAGTTGTGCACCTGGTAAATTATCAATAGTGCCTCCACCATCCTCATCTCCCGAATCTTGGTCAGTTAGGACACCTGCATCAGGTAGTTCTATATAAATGGCGTCAACTTCATCTGCATACGCAATTTCCAATGCCTCGTGCAGTGTAAGACCGCCTCTGTAAAATATGCAAAGTCTGGAGTTTGAAACGCCTAGCGTTACCATATGGTAACACAGTTAAAAGTACATGTATTACACGGAGTGTATGTAACTAAGAGTTATTCTAATCATTTCCAACTGTAATACATATATTTGTTTACGCAATGAAGAGGTATAACAAATTCTAACTAACTATAGAAAGGAACAACACTTACTCAAAGTGTATAAGGTCGGCCATTCTCTTCTACAAATAAAAACGAATACTTAAAAAATATAAATACTCCAACTTCCACTTCAAACCGTATAACGGATGATTGCAAATGGTAAAGTAGTTTACTGAGAATGAGTAATAAGCGCCATCTACTCTATATTTTTAAAGTTTATAAAATGAGAACATATTTAAACAGAGTCTAATACCGTTACCATATGGTAACGCTAAGCGCTTATGGGTTAAAAAAGGAAATAGGTTTGGTAATTTATTTATAAAACCGGGAATACTAGTAGTTTGGATCAATTTTCCATAAGGTTTAACACAGGGGTCTAAAAGTACTTTTTGTCCCCGCCAAGGGGGGTTCCCCTTGCCTACACTTTGATTCTATGCCAAGGGGGGTCCCCTCACCTACTCTTTGTTTCTGTGACATCATCCGCTCCTTGGTCTGAACAGGTACACCTGTTTGAAAGCTGTTCAGACCAGTTTGATATCTGTTCAAAGCTGTTCACCTGTTCACCTGTTTGAATTGGTGAACAGGTGTACCTGTTCAGACCAACAGCTTTGAACAGATATCAAATTGGTCTGAACAGCTTTCACAGACCAAGGTGCGGATGACGTCACAGAAACAATGAGTAGGTGAGGGGTACCCCCCCCCTTGTCGTAGAATCAAAGTGTAGGCGAGGGGTACCCCCCTTGGCGGGGACAAAAAGTACTGTTAAACCTTATGGGAAATTGATCCAGAATGCCCATAGCTATACTACTACTACTTTTCCGATACTTTTATCTCTCTTGCATACTTGGCCGTCACCTTTCACCTTAAACATTTAACACACAAAAAAATGTATAAAATACACGTTTCCTCAGCCATTTTGACCAATCGGTATTTACAAGTTTATCGCAAACTGCTGGCTTTCGAAAAAGTCCTACCTAAAAATCATGTTTTAATGTAATTGTTTAATTGAATTTGTCTTATTCGTTGACTAAATACATTTTTTGCGTTTTATGGATCTCTCCTATAGTAATTTATCTAAATCTGTTCATTCTTCTCGTTTAAGATATATCTCTTTTTACAAGTAAGATAGGAAATGATAAGGATTAACTTTGGTATGAAATCCAAATCCAATATCGGCATTCATTTCAGATATTCTTTCAATTTATACTAAAGGTCTCTGTGATCATCGAAAATTCTCTTATTTATCCGGCATTGAGTAATTAAGTCATCAGTAATGTAGCAGAGAACAATAAAACTGAAACTCACTGTTATAATACTTAATGTAGAGTTATTATAACATAACGATTTTCGTTTGTTTTCGCCCAATCCAGGGGGAAACACATTATTTAAAATTAGATAGTAAATGTGAGTTAATCCATGTAATGTTTTCTTTTTGCCGACATTATTTGAGGAAATATCTGATCTAAATTAAATTAGTGAGTAAATTGAAATTCCAGGATTACTACAATAATTTTTATATTCGTTGTTCTGTTTTGTCATAGGTACTGCTATTTGCATAATTAAATTTTGCTTGTCAATAAAATTGTATGTACGGAGCCTGACGTACATATACGATAAAAACAAAAAAGACAATTAAAATAAATAACGCAAAACCGATGATACATAAATTTGCCACTTCACATTAAATGTCCGATAAAATGTACATACTCTATACTTGGTGAATCAATATCGCACAAACAAATATTAAACTTATCTGATTTATTGTACATTTTATTTTAATTAAAATTTAATCTCATTACATTGGATGCAATTTCATCCGACTTTATGTCCATTAGTGCTTTTTAAATAATTTCGTTTATGTGTTGCACATTATACAAAAATACAACCGTTTGTGTGAACGTAATTATCTAAAACTTGTTCAATAATTTAAATTACATATTTAGTTAATTTACGAATTCATTGTTTAATACAATAATTGTTAGTTCATGCGAATTCAATAACTTTGCATTTAGGAAAAATGTAAAGCACTATCAAACATTATTACATTGTTGAAAAAATTGCAGTTAATAAAATATTTTCAACAAAAATTTTATCGATAATAAAATATTTTGTCTTATTGTTCTGGATCCCACACATATTGCCGTGATCCCTACATTGGTCAGGCATTGTAAGATAAATAAATAATTATGTAATAGAATAAGTAAATAATTTATTAGTAGTAAGTGTAGGTATAGAAAAATGTATCATGAGTTGCATAACCGCAACGGCGTAACATTATAATGTTAGGTAGATGGCAATTAAAATTGTAACAAAATTTATTTTAAAGGTATAAAAATAAATACAAAAATAAAGTTCATGTATTCTATATTTGTAGAAACGAGGAGCACAAGATGCAATTTCAATATACAAAGACAGAACCAAATTTTATACATTGTGTGAGAGTCGCATTAAATATTTTGAACAATAAACCACTATTTAAAATGAATAACGTATTAAGAATAAAGAACAGAGAGAGAGTTATAATGAAAGATGGTGTAGTCAAAAGAGTTAGTCATTTGAATGCCGTAAAGTTATATGAAAAAGGTGAAATTAGATATTTACGAGATGAAAACATCTTTCATCATGAATAGACGTAAATTTGTAAGAGATTGTTATTTGTTCGACATTTTATGGTCACATTTAATAACATGATAAATACCTGACACTTATATCAAAGTATAATTTTAAAAGGAATATGTAAAAAAGGTAGGTATATTATTTTTATTTGACACAATATAATGTGGAAAAGCTTCAGTGGCAGGTTTAAATCCAATTTTATCCAGGAAAAAATCCGGAAATAACACATTAAAAATTGGTTTAATCTCATTAAAATCTACAAAGAAAAACAATGTTCAATATTATTAACAGCTGCATACAAATCAACCTACATGAATACGAGGAAAGATGGTTCGAAGATATGGATGAAGTTATCAAGGTCCAGGTTCATAATAACATAATTAATAAAAGGAGCATTCCAGTCGTATGCAATGTTTTTCCTGTTATTGTCAAAGCAAACGTCTGCAAAAGAAAGATACGAATAGTGTTAAAAAGTAGTAAAAGAATATATTTAAATAATGATGATAGAAGCAACGAATTCATCTATAAACATAATGAAGGATGGCGTTAATGAAAAGGAATGTACCTACCAAGATAAGAATATCGCAAATATGCATTGACATTAACAATAACAAACAATTTAAGTGCGTGCATAATTTTGTGTAATTTCGAGATGTCAAACAATATTAGTGCAGGTCAGCCTAGGGAGAACGTCAAGAAAATAAATCTGAGCAGGACAATGCCAACATAAACGTTAGTGTGGAGTGTGTGGCGCTACGAACGATGTATGGTTTTTTCTGATGACCGAAAATGATAAGAAGGCAAGTACGAGAGAGGTACGGGAGAGAAGTCGTCGATCCATGGGTGAAGCAGTCTAATTTTTAAAGACGCGGTGAATCTTCGATCTTCGTATTTTGATGATTGCAGGTGTATAATACACTGCATAGAAATCATCCTTAGCAAATGTATTAAGTTATTTTTTATTTTAAATAAGTATTTTTCATTTCACAATTAATTTTTTTGTCATTTAGTTTAATTTCATTTTTATTAACTATCAATATGACCGAACAATATAAAGAGGAATTTGATGAAATATATGAGCATCATAAGTAAGTTATACTTTAATAATAAATTATGCTAAAGATGCTACGTGAAAATGTTCATCTTTAGCAAAGCGTTTAAAGAATTTATTTAATATTTTAGATGGGATTAGTATCTTCTTTGTTATAAGTAAACTAAATAAATAAATAATGGGAGTCTTGTTAACAATGGAGAGAGGCATCAATGACACAACGTGTGAATGTTTGTTAGCGATGTTATCTATACTTTGTTAATAAGTTTTTTTTTTGATACAAAATTTTTATAGGGAATTCAAATATTATACGTAAAGATGGGTGCATTTTTGATAAACAATAGCCAATTTGTGATATGTACAACGTGCAAATATTTGCATATGATAATTGGTAACAGTCTTATCAAGGTGTTTTCCTGTTCTGCGGAATTTTGTATTTTTCAAAGATACTTCGTGTGAATGAATGCCTTTGTGGAAGCAAAATCTAGCATAGTATAAGAAAACTATTATTTCTTTGAAATTACACAATGTTAAAATTTTAATATAACAAAGAGCGATATTTATTCTAAATCTACATGTTATATTCGTAATGTAATGTGTTTACGTATTTATAAAATACACGTTTTTTTTTCTTACTTGTTATTGGAATGTAAAAGGACAATTTCTTTTGCGGCCACATGTGACAAGAAATTATTTTCATCGACACTGTTATTATACGATGTTAAAAATTGAATATAAATATTTTATGAGATTTAGTTTTTTTATTAGTAACCTTATCCTATAAATTTTAAATAAGAAATGTTGTTAGAAAAACAAAAGGAACATCACTGCTAGAACCTACAAGAAATACACGAATGTTAATAGAGATTGAATTAACAAATTTAATAAAGAATTTTTTTTACATGACAACGTTATCTCTACATTCGTTTAAATTATGCAGCTTTGTATTATTGTAATTTGATTAAGTTATGCTGGTACAAGATTATCAATTTTTTTAATACAGAGTTATAGCATATAGAATTTGATAGCGATGCCACGTATAGCAATAACACATTTATCATAAATAAAGAATAATAAAAATTTGTCATCAGATATATATATATATACTATCATACCAATATGTCTGTTAAATCCTCTCAGTAATTGTCAATGTTATTTTAATATGGCGAGTAGACAAGTCAATTCAACACCATAATTCCTACTGATGTTTGTATTTGCAAATAAAAAACGCCTCTATTGATGCTGATTAATTGGCATAAATATCATTGCAGCAAATGAATTTAATGTCTTGTCACTTTAATTATTTAAGTCAATAATAAATGTTGAGGTATGGCCACCACACGACTTTCTTATAGGTATGAGCGTTTCAAATTATACAATTTTAAGAATTTTTTTATTGAAAAAGTATTCAATATCCTATTTTAAGTACATATACTCTCTTAATAAATCTCTATAGAATGTATAGTTTGCAAGATATTCAAAAAAAGGTGCTACTCGCTAAGCGTAAAAGTGTCTGAATTACAAATTTCTTTTAAACAGAAGGTATTGAAAATTATGTTCAAAATACCTTTATACACGTAATCTATCTGCCAAGAATGCATAACTTCCGAGATATTTGCCAATAACTGCTTTTTGATAAGAGTAAAAGACCTACATCCGGTAGGAATCTCGAAAAAAGTTAGTAATTGACGAAATATTGGCAAAATTCGATATTTCACTGTATAAACTACTACTTCCGGTCCACCGATTTTATTAAAAATTTAATCAGATCTCAAGATTAAGATTATACACGTAAATACAAAATTATTTAGACAGCATGTACAAAAGTTATATCAAATTATGTTTTAAATTCTTTTTACTGTTAACAAAATTGTGCATAATACATAATTTTGAACGTTATTTGCAAGAAATGTTTGCCCATAAGAGTAACATATTTTTGGTATTTATTATTTGATACATACAATGATACGGCCACATAGTGTTTAAAATAAACGAATTTGCAATAGAAATTAATCACATTGTAAAAGTACGTTAGAAATTGAATCTTGTTGATTTATTTTATGCCGTTCAAATATGTATAAGTAATGAATAGCGACTCCTTTGATTTCACCCCTTAGGGGAAGAAATAAGTACTTGAAGATATCAAGATCTCAACGATCGTTACTTCCTGTAATATTTGGCACACAAGTATTTGTTTATTAATAAATAACTATTAATATTTAGTTATAAAGAACTAGAGGTGATATTGTTAAAGGTAGGGGGTGGTTGACGTTTTTTAGCCAATTGTCAGTTGTTTTATTGCAAGTACATATTATAGAAACTATTTCTGACATATACATAGCCAAGACAAATCAGAGACAAAACAAATATAAGACTAATAATCCGAGTCTTCACTTGCGTCTTCCGTATACATTTTGCTTTCGTTGTCATACTCGTACTTCTTAAGTTCAAGTTCGTCTTGGCCTGTAAGGTCAAGCAACAGAATCATACTCTGGATTGATATGATATCAGAAGAGGATCTGAGCTTAATAGGAGCCTATAGAATACTTGGTCGCTTCTCATAAAAGGTTAGATACATACGGCACTCATCGCGCATTTATATACATTAGGTCCTGTTCCGCACCTTTCCGCAGGTAAAGTAATAACTTTTTTAATTACCTACACTATCATATTTTATTTCATGAAAAATTCAGGGACTAGCAACTACTAGCAATAAACATTAACCCTCATTAAAAATTCATTATACGTAGCATTATAGGATTACAGGCAGCCGATGTTATTGGGAAATAAGAACAGCTTTCTAGAAAGTAATGATGCTATTTAAATTCATAAAATAAGTCCTTTCATCTGTAATAATTGCTTTTAAATCGACCAAGATACATGGCTCAGGTAATAACAAACACAACTGAAGTTTTGGGTACTAAAATATTATTAATTTTGCAGGTTTTGATAATTAACATCTCTGGTTCTGACAAGATAAATTCTTGGTGAAAAGTTGTATGATGACGCCCACAAACAAGTTACATGATTATCAAAAATTTTTAATTTTTTTAATAGCGATCGCGTTTTAGTCGATTTTGAACACTGTGGGCCATCATCACTTTTAGACCATCATTTAATTAATCAGAGTTCGTACGTTCTTGTCAGATAGGTAAGAATATATTGTTTGTGTGTTTTTTAGGTATCCCAATATAAGGAGGAAACTTAATACGATTCGGCATGGCAAATAGTAATTTAAAAATCAATTTATTTTATTAGCAAATTTAGTGGAATTTTCGGACATAATAAAGTGAAATGAAGTCATAACGTGCTAATTTGTTTATCACGTCCTTTTTGATATCCCTTGGTATTATAAATTACATGAGCACAATAAATTTGTAATAAATAAATGTCATCATGTGCGCATTCACTGCATAAATAGACATTTCAGGAAAATTCATTACTATCTGCAGCATTGCCTAACATATTGCTGTGGCAGCATAACTATATGGATAAAATAAAATGTAGTTTTGCCATACGTTAGGCATTGCCAAATAGATTATGCTGTGTGCTGTTCCAGCAACATAATTTATAAAAATAATGATAATTTGTATTATCTTTATTATATTCACTTATTTTCATAACAGAACGTACTATGTATGTATGCGTGAGTTCTAGCAGTGTATTCAAACTTCTCTTCTCCAAACAAATCTCTTGTTTATTTTATAGGGATAAGGTTATAGTTTGTATTAAAGAAAAATCAGAATCTATATAAAACGTAATTGTATATTTTATTCAACATTTTAAGAATCGATAACATCGCTATACTATATTCACCCAAGAATTATACGAGAAAACATAATTGAAAGAAAACACTTATACCGTATACTCGGTTGTAATGTTTTTGTAGAATAAATATATCGATAATGCTTAATCAAAAATAAAAATATTATCCTGTTTTAAAACAAAGAAAAATTCAATTGCATATCAGTATTCAATTAATATTGTGCTAATTCTATTCTATCAGAAACATTATATTCGCACGTAATGCTCTTATAATCTTAGAACTTCTCAATGGTCAATGTTCGGAGGAAAAGCTTGAATTTGATCACTGGTAACAATCATTCGCACGCAAAATCCGCCACCCAGAAACATTTCTCTTTTCTAAATATCTATTTTAATTTTTAAATTTGAAATCAAAATGAATTGTGAGAATTAATGATGCTTAATAAAGTGTCAGAAAATATACATTCGCACGTTATATACTCTTAACACCCAACACCATTAATAATCCTATTTGTGTTGTATATAAAAAAAACTAATGAATTAATATTATTACAGGACAATATCTATTATCCCCGCTGCTCAACGTTATATTGAATAAACATTTGCACATTATATTCCATACACGCATAGCAGCATTGATAAATCCTGGTATTAAAAACTTGCTTTGTATCGTTAAACATCTCTTCAAATTGTGCCATAAGCATCTCCATTTTCTAAATACCAAAGAAATATTAACAAAGAAAAATTATTATAATGAATGAAAATTAGATAAGGTAAAATTAATATGCTAATACAAAATGAATGAATTTACATTTAATCGTGGTGTATCTGACCCTACGATTAATTCTTTTCTTTTTAAGGTCTTTATCTTTCGAAGTGGCAGTCATTATCAGTCTCCAATCATGTTCATTCCCGTCTTTGAATTTATACCCGGGGAAAAAAACATATAACGCCTGCTACGCCACCACCGAATTAAAATTTAGGTTGTCACCCTGCGTCATCTGTAAAATCTCTGCTCCCAAGTTGCCGTCGTGACACCAACACACACGCACTTATTGTCTTTGACGTAAATGTCAACACACTGCAAATTGTTTTCTTATTTAAAAGTCCTATTCCCTAAACTATTCGGTATCTTCAAAAGTAGGTATATTTTTTTATTAATATAATTCTTCCTTGTATTTGTTTATGAACTTGCTGCTTTTCATCATTCGTCACATACTTCCTTTTTATACGCTAACATAATTGTATAACACTGGAAATACATTTTACAAATAACAAGAATTCTTCCTCCATTCGCTGCTCGTACTACAACGATTCGTTTGGCCTGCTATTTCGTCACTAATTTCTTACTCATGATCCTTCTTCATAGTAATACATTTATCTGTAAAAACTACACACAAAGTTTATACCATATTTTCTTTTTGTAGGTCTTCAAACCATACAAGTCTGTCTACAGTCTATGAAACATAGTGCTACACCCACAAATTCATGAATGTATATTTTGTCTGCTCAGTTGTGTTTTATATAAAAACATTATTGCTGATCGTTCCGTGTCAAGATATTTTTATATCCTTTTTTTTATCTATAGTTATAAGTGAAGGTAAATTTTATTCTTTAAGTATGATTTATTTTAAACTCTTTTATTGAATTTTTTTATTACATTATGTATGCTTTAAATGTATTATTCTTTACGCCTTGATAAAAGTTAGGTTGTGTTTTATTGTACACAAACCATACATCCTGTTTATCTTTTCTATAAAAGAAATATATATATATAGCTTAGATTTATCTCGTCTTTTATTTTGTACCTATCCAATATTTAAATTGTAAATACTTATATAACTTTTTTAATTGTAACAATAAATTTATTTTATGTCTGTGTTTTGCTACCCTCTTGTATTTAAATTATAAATGGCCAAGGCCCTAAACAAATTCGGTACCCAAATTCCAAGAAGGTAGTAAGTCAGACACCACCACGATAATTAACCTTCTATTTAAATTTTAGGAGAACGCTTGTCTATTAATTAATCACCAACTTAAAACACTCAGTCTTACCTCTTACTTCCCCAAGGGTCGATGTTAAATATGGGAGTCAGCACTGCCTCCAGCTACAGTCAGAGAAGGGCGAGTTCGAACACCGTACTAAGTCGAAGGTTAAGTTGTCAGGGCGCCTATCCGTAAAAATATGCTAGATATTCAGACCCTGGACCAGATCCAATGTAAATCTCCCCAGGTGATAAGAAAATAAGACCAACACACGCTCATTCAAACTTAACAAACAGTTTATTGAAACTATAAATTCAGGTCTCAACAGTTCATTTCAATACCGTACATAACCGGCGATACTATCTAATCTTTGATTTTTCACGAGATATTCAAAAACAAGGGAAAAAAAACAATGAAATGTAAGTCACAAACGCAACTCAGTTGCCAATATTAAATTCCTGAAGGGTTAATTGAAACTTAAATGGCCACCCAAGGTGATCCACAACTTAAAATTTATCAATGACGTACAATTACAAAATTTAAGAAATTCAAAATGGTGAACACATGAAACAACCTTAAAGTTAAAATAATTAACCAACAATATTCTTACAAGCACACAGTTATAAGGCAACTTGCCGAAAGTCCCTCCAAAGTCGAACAGTTTGATCGTGAATTGCAACACGTCAACACTGAAATAACACACTCTGTATACCAGAGGCAACCGACAATCTATTCGACATTAGAGTGCAGACTCTAAGTTGTAAAGTATCTAATTCTATAAAAAAAAAATTAGCGCTAGTTAACTATGCTTTACATAAGGAAATGTGATTAAGTTTAATTCAATAATTTCTTACGAGATTGTACAAAAATAAATTACAATTGTTGACTAAATGTACTAAATAACAACTAAGAAGTTACACAAGACAGATGTGAGGCTACACTGCCCATACACATCCAAAATTTAGTTCAATTTCTGAATCCAAAAATAAAAAGGCTACGTAACGTCTCCAAAAATGACAAAGTAACCTCCAAATTGGGGTCACTATTATTAATAAAACTACGTTAATTTAATTAATTCAAATCATAAAGGCTCACATGCCACAAGAAGTTAAAATAGGAAATTACGATGACTTATTTAATTAGCTAGGCCGGAAAATTGAAATTTACTGTTCAAAGTACACGATATTGACATAAATTTTACCAAAACTGTTTGGTCAATAAACTCTACACTCTGGATAATAACAGGAAAATTTACACAGTCACAATACCTTAAAGAAAGTCACATCCACAGCTACCAAACTTGATACCTTCTACGGATCCACACGTTACAAGAAATCTGCTCTCCTATCTTCGGCTAACGACATCTCAAGAAATTAGCGTATGAAGGCTACAGTATTCCAATAATCTGTACCTTAATTATGTCTTCACCGCAAGATCCAGCAATCAATTTCCTTGGAACCGTACGATAACCATAGCACGTGGTTCTTAAATCTTAACCCCAACAAAAGTGCTCAAATGAGGTCTAGGCCAGCACTAACACTAGCAGCTATATTTAAATATAGAAACAACACAAATTAGTACCGGTCAAACACGTGAAAATTATACTTACAGCAATTACACAATTCCTAGCCAGAGAAGAAAATATCCTCGCAAGATTCAACCAAAACGCCAAAATTCAAAAATAACACTTGAGAAGTACTATAACATCCGCTTTTGTAAGCGATTACAGACGATAAAACTTCAAAACTCTACAACATTCTCAAGTAATGGCTAAGGAATATGCTTCTGCTCTTGTGGTGTTTAAACCTTCCTCGATGACCGTTAAAGCTCAAGAGAGAGAAATTCTAACATGTCAAAGCCCGACCATCAAACGGAACACGAACAATTGCCCTAAAAGACCGAACGACCCAATCTGATATTTAAACGTACGACATAAATGCAGGTTCAAATGACAGTAGAAAAATGGAAAATAATTATAAATAATTTGTTACATAACTCTAGGCCCAAAAGAAGCTCTAAAACTAAATTAGCAACAATTAAAAAATACCAAATCTATTAAATAAAACATTGTACGCCATCTACCCGTCAACGCATGTATACGTTACACCCACCTGCGATAAGGCAGATCGCGTGGCAATAGGGATCTTATGAAAGTCCACACCAGAAGACAGTAGTAGTAGGAAGATGACATAAATTTAATCCAAAATAAATTACGTATTTAACGATAAACTAAAATAATCCATTAAGGGATAAAATACAACAAAATAATTGTAACAGTTTTGTATACCTAAATGTATGCAACTTATTATACCCTTATGTTATACAGCACGTGTCAGTTTTCATTAGCCATAGGCGATTAATTCATGCAATACGTGACAACATGGCACCCCCTACTTTTCTCTTCAATGCGAGCGCGACCGATGCAAGCTCAAGTTAGCAGTAGCTGTTGGACTATTGACTTGGATGTTTGTACTGCGCTTAGAAATAATATTTACGCCTTGCAAGGATTTTTCTTTTTCCTTTCAGTAAATGCAGAGAATTATTAAGCATGACACAAACAAAAGCGTAATTCTAATAAAATTAAAAATAAGGTAAATAAAAAAGGATTCTGAAAATAATAATAAACAACTAGATCGCGCCGGCCATTTGATGATGACGGATTTTATTGCAGACTATATCTCGGAACGTGTTCGCAGCAAAACGTTTAATGTAGAAGTGGCAAGATCGGGGAAAGTCGCTGTGATGTCGATTGTTGCCGGGAGATAGACGTTGCCACGTATTATTTGTATACGTATAAATCGCATGTAAACATTGAATCCCTATAGCTAATGAAAATAGACACATACGGTATGTATTGCAAACATAAACGAACCCAATGTTGAAATCTTCATATACAATAAAATCTGATTGTTTTTTACTGTTTCTTTTATTTTTTTATACTTAAATTAATTCTTAATGCTATTATTATTATTTTTAATATGCAAGAGATCACGGCAATATATAGTCCCGGTAATGGGTAGTTTCAGTATTACAAAAAGTCAAGGAGAGTTAATGAACTAATTTTTATCACTTAGGATGCAGGAAATTTTATGCTCTATAATTTTTGTAAGATCTATTTTTCATCTAGGTGACGCTAGAGAAAATATCTCGAAAAACTGGTTGTTGGTACCATTTTTCCAATATGGCGACGCGAGCGGCGGTTGGTCAAGGTTGCAAACTCAGAATATTGATTAGGACACCGAAGTGTAAAAATCAACCCAATAAGAGTTCTCGACCTTTTTTAATAAAAGCCCATTTTTATGTCTTCATTGCCGGGACTAATAAATTAAAGAAAATGTTTTCTCCTTCCTTTTGTGACAACACTATAAATTGAAAATATGGTTTGAAGTAGATAGCTATTATTGTAATAATTGCATCTAGGTTTATGCATTATAGAACTTCCCTATACATATTAAACTGCCTTTCTGTAGACAAAGGAACAATTTCTTGAGTATTCTTAAAGTTTCTCTTTTCATAAAAGAAATTGTCCTCTATTGTTTTATAGTTTCAGTATTTTTAAAAATGTTATATGCCCTTTTGCCACTAAACGTTCTTGTCATTTATGTATAGTCGTTTGTATTTAATATATGTATGACCGAACAAAGAGAGAAACCTTCCATGTTAATATCTCTCCCGTCTCGCTTTTTTCTTCTTTCTAACAGAACGATTTCTTTTAGTCTCGAACATTCTAAAGTCTGCTTGATTATTCAAATATAGCACATTGTAAGAGCACAATACTAAAAATTTATGAGCAAACGGTGAACAAAGATCAAGTGACACGTCCTATTGGGAACGTGAATAGTAAAGTATATGAATGAAACCTGGGGCCCGACACTAGAAATTTTACGGTCACAACGGAAAATATTTAGTTGAATCGATTAAGGTTGGGCTATCGTGTTAAATTATGTGTGTCTTTTTGGAATGTACAGCGTGGACTTTCGATAATTTTATATTGAAACTTGAAATAAGATAAATTAATTATAAACCATACAAATATTATTTTGGAGTCAAACTACCTACTGAAACTTATAAACAATGAATTATTATTAGATATTTAGGCAAGTTATTTGGAAACGAAAATAATTTTTTTTGTAAATTACTGAAAAAATATTCAGGACAAATAAATATAATTGCAATGTAATATATTTTAAAAATTTTGTATTGATGGGATTTACTGATCAGCCTATCATGTTTTATCGAATTTTATCTTTCACAATTTCTAGCTCTGCTTGAATTCAATATAATTGTGAAGTTTGACATTGTAATTATATAAACGCACTTGAAGTAGTTGTGTAGCAATGATTTCGAAAATTATAGAGATATTAATATAAAATTACAAGATATTAATGCTATTTCATCACATGCTATACTTGCATGTAAGTATAATAATATTCCAAAATGGTATTTATTTTAGAAATTAAATATTTAGTCACTACTCTGGCGGAAGAATAAATGAAGGAAGACGCTTTCAAGATGGCAAGTTAACCACGCAATGCATAAATCAATTATGGACACACGTTATATCAAAACTCCATGAGAAAATTGTGTATATGAAGATGCATATCCATAAGCTTGAATATTTGTCTAGGGACGGCGATTGTTTATGTTTGTTTATAACGAAGTCATGCTTATTAAGTTGCATAACCGTAAAATTGCTTGTCTGTCAATTACGGCGATAATCATTGTCTGTATAATTTGCGTATACAAAAATAAATAAAAAAAAGAAAATGTTTCGTAAAGAAGGCCAGTACCCAGGGCGAAAGGGTAACTCAACTACCATATATGTGGCAAAAATCGATTGTGATGTGTGTGGGTAAGAGGATGTGCAAGCTATTAAAGGTTGTGTACAAGACCCAGACGAACGAAAAAGCATTAATATGGAGGTAATCCGACGAAACTTATTTGGTAAACAAGTGCTACAGTAGCTATTGATAAAGAACTGGCAAAAGAACTTGCAAGCGAGGAACAATAAGGATATAATTGATACGTGGATAGGATAAAACATTGTTAGGGGCTATAAATGCACAACGGCGAACTTCTTTACATCTACACGATCATCTTTGCTTTTACATATTTACGAACTTTTGTACGAAACATTTTTATCTCTACGGATACGAACTGCACTCATCATCGATCTTCTGCATTACTACGGAGAAATCTTCGGCTATGATACGACTTCGACTCCATCGCCTTCAAGGACAGCGACACCAGGATCATCTCAACGCTCTATTCCCAATACGTCGTGCGCCGGCATTACATATGGATCGAGTTAAGTCAAGGTTCCCGTTGGCATTTATACATTCCGCCTATGTATTTGGCACCAGCTGTGTTTTGATTGGCCAATTCGAAATAATTCACCAATAAAGTAGCTCAGTGCCAGATGCGGGTGCATAATGGAATTCGGTGCGAAACTCATATGCGGAATGGAAGTTTGAAAATAGTATCAGATGCTTTTTGTCCCATATTTTAATTCGAGCTTAGATTCATGGTAGTCAATAGATTCTTTGATAACGGATCCACTATCAAAATAAATTTGAAAGTGTTTTCGGGTATCTTGCGAAGGACATAAATATGAAAGGTTCTCACCCACGTTTTAATTATGATTGTGAAGATTCCTAATGGTTATAGTAGCTGGGAAGCCTGCCTGGAAAGTGAATTAAGTACACATTTAAAGTGTAATAAAGTAGGCAGGCAACTTAAGTAGAATTTTAATAGTGAAAGAGATAATAGAGAGATTTAGCACGCTTCCGTTATTGACTCTGTAGCGTTATTTGTATTGTCATTTTCTTTTGACATGTGAGAGATAAAGGCAGAAGTGTATTTAACATTAATGGAGTCATTGCCGTACGTCATGCTAAAACTCTTTACTATCAAAAACAATAAATACGCCATTACTTTTACGTATTCATCTTTTTTCGAAGTGTCCTTTGTTGTGTTTGATGTAAATTTTAATTTTTGTCTCACAATCACAATTTTTTGATTTCACTTTTTTTTTTATTAAACTCTGATGCATCTCTACGATGGCTTGTATGGTGACAGAGATATTCTTTTCCTGCATTTTCAACTTTTATATGACATCTTTATCCTATGTAAGAATGCTTTACCTGCATACAAAATGCGGTGAATTTTGTTTACTTGCTTTATGCCGCCAACTTGTTGAGGTTATGATCCTGTACTCTTCTATCCACATTCTTTCAACAAATTTGCTCTATAAATAGCAACATTCACATTGGACTTTTTAATCGTGACCGAAATATGTTTAAAACAAACAGGCAAACTCATTTTGTGCAATATATACCTACAGTGTCAGAAATATTTTATGGCGTACATTTGGTTGTTTCGCACATTATCCTTAATGCATTAATTGCAATATGTGGTTACATTCCGCATATGAGTTTCGCACCGAATTCCATTATGCACCCGCATTTGGCACTGAGCTACTTATTGGTGAATTATTTTGGATTGACCAATCAAAACTCCGCTGGTGCCAAATACGTAGGCGGAATGTATAAATGCTTCCCGTTGATCTCCGGAGCAAGTGTAAGTTTGTTTCGTCCTTCTAATCTTTTTTTTTGTCCGTCAATAGTAAGGTTGGCCGATCGAGCTGACTGTGACTGTGACTCAAAATAACTAAATCTTCAAGTACTGAAAAATTGAAGAATAATTTATTAATACAAAGTTTTGACTAGGTATATGTACGCTAATTTATAATATTCCTTTACATTTGCGTAGTAGGCATATTTGTTGTAGTGTCATTGTTTATTTTATAATTTTATTGACAATTCTAAATGAAATTTCAAATTTTACAAGTTTGCATGACACTATAAATAAAATTAATAAATAGAACATAAATTGTTTGCTTATTCTTTAGAAGTTCACACGATAAGTTTATATGTCACAAAAACCTAAACTATACAACAAAATATTCCATATGAGGCAACATATATTTTTTACGAATATTATTTCAGTGTCAAACGTTTCCACTTTAGTAAATAATCAATAATAACGATAAAGGTTAACGAATGTAAGTATTTGTAAACATATATTTACAATAAATTTTGTAATTCAATCAAGCATTATTGGTTTTCCCTCGGGTTTTCCTGTTCCGATAATGCGTACTTCCACATTTTCATCGGTCCCACACGCAAACATAAACATCAAACGATAATTTCCGACAATATTTTTCTTCTGACCTCTTTCGATCAAACACACAAGCGTCCAGTACAAATAAAGATACATTAACAGGATGGATAACCTTAATATTGAATATAGATGTAATTCAGATGCGCAAAATCTCATAATGCTGAACGAAATAAAAACATCAACATCAATAAATTTTATTTCCATAATATTGTAATAATTGTCTGGTGAAATATTTTACATTTCTCGTGTTATTCTTTCACTGTTGACTTTTTCTTGCAGAAAACTAGTAGTGTTAATAATTGTTTATCTAATTTTCGATTAAAAATAAAAAACAAACGGAATTCTTATACACTAATGTTGCGTCGTCAAAATTAAAAATACGTACCAACTTTATTTTCATGATTTAATTTTAAATATAAACAAATAATGAACTTTGTTATAATTGGATTTTGAATGCGAAATTTTAGCATTGCCAGCGCGCTTTCTTTTTATTGGTAAAGTTTTCTGATATTATTTTGGAATTAGTTTTATGTTATTAGATCTATTTTTGTTGTGCATTGTATAGATCCCCATCGATATTTCAGCAACAAATGTATTGTCGTCTTCAATGTAGCTTTGATGAAGTATAGCCATATACCGGGCTCTTTTTTTTTTCATTACACATAGCATTTTCCCTATGTGTAATGATAAATAAAAAATTGTCAATGCATTAGCGATATAGTCACTGTATAGTAGACAACCAGTTATACACTCGTATTTTGACAAGCAGGAACAGTGAGCTGTCATAAGAATTTTATCAGTCAATTTTCGTTAAACTTTTTATTAAAATTTTAAAATAAAAATTGAGTTTGTAGTAGAAACACTGTACGATACACGTGTTAAAATGTTATTTTATTTTGCTTATTTTAAATTGCTCCAGTTCCTAATCACCCTCGTGTCGCAAATCTTACTCGCAAAATAAAATAGCACTTTTAACAATTATATCGTAAATAACTAATTTTGTACAATTTTTCTTACATTTTTAAAATTCGAAATAATATCACGTCGTCAACATCATAATTGCTACATTAAGGATTTCCCGCCATTTCCCACTGGCCGCTTAACGTTGATACAAATAAAATAATATTCTGGAGATCCGTTTCTCTTACTTCTACCATAAATTATTTGTACGGAAAAATTAAACTTTGCAGCGTACATAAAACCTTTTACATTTATTACGAAACTGTTAAAATTTAGCGCGAAAGTATTTGATTCGGCAATAATACTTGTACTGGTAACACTGGGCGATACAGAGCAAAATAAAGCTAAAGAAGAATTAGGTTATGTTTTTAATAAAGAAAATGCAGAATTTCACTTGGACAAAATAATTAGTTTATTATAACAATTAAATGAACTTAAATGTGAAGACTAATATCATAACAAGTTCTCGAAATGTCCACCTTATCTTTCAAGGCAATAAGCAAGGTGATCTTGAAAGCAACTAAGTGTATTTCTAATAAATTCTGGCCTTATTCCATTACATGCAGTACGTATACGCTCTTTTAGTTCATTCAAGTTGCGTATTCGTACATTGTTGTAAATTTTACTTTTTAGGTAACCCCAAAGAAAATAGTCATTTGGAGATAAATCAGCTGATCTTGGAGGCCATAGTATGGGACCAAATCTACCAATCCATCGTCTTTGAAATAAGTTATTTAAAAAATTCCTGATAGCGTTAGTAGAATGTGGCGGGGCCCCATCGATTTGGAACCATGGTTCATCAACATTCATCATCTCAATTGATGGAATGATATGGTCTCTCAACAAATTCAAATATTTCACTGCAGTGAGGTTACCGTCAATAAAAAATGGGCCAATAAGTATATCGCTTATTATTCCAATCCAGACATTAACTTTTTGAGGGTACTGTGTTCGGGTCAGGTTTTGACCGTGAGGATTTGTACGGAACCAGTACCTATGGATTAATGGATAGGAAATTTAATAATTTTTCATCGATGAATGTAGGGTACAAACCGAAAGTTCTGAGAGTTGACTTCACCGTTTACGGTAAATGTAGCCTCATCAGTAAAAATTATTTTATTTAAAATTTCTTGGTTTTCATTTAACATGTTAAACATTATTTCACAAAACTCAGTTCGTTTTATCCTATCCTCTTCGAAAAGCTCTTGATGATTTGATGTTTTGTATGGCCTATATTTAAATTCTTTCAGAGTTTTGTATACCGAACTGTACGATACTCCAAAATGTTTAGCTACATCTAAAAGCGATCCTACAGACCGTTCCTCTACGTAACACAGGATATTTAATTTCATGTCTTCTGTTCGAACATGATTGGTTCTATTTCTTTTTTTTTGTGAGAATTTAGAACACAACCATCTTCTTGAAATTTTTTAAAAAAGTTCAGAATTGTTTTTGCACAAGGTATAGGCCTGTCTGGATAATTGACGGAAAACATGTCTCTAACTTGCCTTAAACTATTATTTTTCTGGTACCACATTACTATTGCCACCTTTTCATTTCTGTTGTATTTATCCATGATTGATAAATAAATTATCTATTTTTTTAATAAAATGTATTTAATTTATGACTTATGTTTGAATAAAAATTCAGAAATATTAGTCATAAAAAATGTTTTTCCCGTCATGGCAACCTGATTTAAAAATTAAGGTATGCTATACGTAAATTCTTCATTGGTGTATAACTGGTTGTCTACTATACAGTGACTATATAGCTAATGCATTGACAATTTTTTTTTATCATTACACATAGGGAAAATGCTATGTGTAATGATAAAAAAAGAGCCCGGTATATAATACTACTATATCGCGTGTTGACAAGGAAAACTTCGCTCCAACATTGTGAAATAGAACACATGGTGCTATGCCGTTTTAGAGGCACGTTGTCCAAACTGGGCATGCGTTACAAATAATTTTTCAAATGTAGATCTGTTTGTTAATCACATAGATTCATTACTATAAATATTTAATTATAGTTTGTACAACGTCAAACAAGCATAAATAGTTTAAAAATCGACAAACCTCTTTATAATTAATAATTTGCCTTGTTAAATGTGGAAGAATAATTTAATTTCCCTTAATGAATGCAGAAATATCGGCGTAGCATCATGTGCAAATGATAGACAAACAAACGATCATACTGAAGAAATATATTTGTCAAAAGTTCTACGAATTGTGGTTATGGTATAGTAAATATTGTAAATTAATTAAGTAAAACCCACAGTCAGTTCAATTGCATTGCAACCGTGTTTCTTTAAATATATTATGGTGAGATATTGTGAATAGAAAGAAAGACACCTCTATAGGTCACGTACAATAATTTGTGATATAATAACAACACCAAAATTATTCAAACTCAACATGCAAAAATAATAATGAATTAGATAATGTGATATTCTTGTATTCTAGAAGGAGCAATGTACAGAAACAACACAATAAATTTTACATGATTAGGTAATTGTATTACTATGTTGTATATTAAAATATTTGAATTGGTATTTTAAGAAGATATTGACCGGTTATTGGAATTTATGCCATGCTGCATCAATGATTGTGGAAATGACTTGGAAGGATGAACACATTATTTAGTGCTTTTTATTAATTTGTACTTTACTAAATACATATCATAATTTCTGTCACTAAATTGTATTGTAATCAAAGCACATATAGATTGTATTTTATATTGAAATTTACAATAAAATATATTTTGGTTTAAAATAACTTGTAATTGGTACAATATAAAGATAATATTGATGTTGGATTATGCAAAGACATTGAGTGATAGGTTTCTTTTGGACTTTTCCCAACATTGTGGAAGTATATTGTGTAGTGTTATGAGTGGCAAGGTAGGCACGGCTTCAAACATTATTTCTGTTTTTATGATATTGTTACATTCTCTAATTTTTTTTACCATTTTATAAATTTGTATGTGTCTATTAATCCATACAATTATTACATGAACATAGCTTTTCTATAAGAAATAATATAAATTATTTTTAAAACCTCATTTCTACTCATCATTGTTTATGAGACATAAATATCAAGAAAAATGGATCGATGATGAATGTGCTATTATACATACATAGTGTATGAGAGTAATTTTTTGTTTATATTCTTTATTAACGTATGGGCATAAATAATGCTTTAACATATTGCAGTGACCTTGAGTTTGGTGGTAGATTATAAATAGACATAATCAAGATCACTTCAAGATTTAATTTAATTAATTGTTACTTTATTTATTTTTGTCATGATGTGTATATAAGTATTCATTAAGTCAATATTTTGCCAAAATTTAATTTTTATTTACGTAAAATAATAAAAGAATGTTAGTATAAATTTTATAAAAGTCATAATATTAAAATAAGCATAAAATATTACGTGGATGAGGACAAGAAAGTGTTTCCCGCACGAAGAATACTGTTACCGGGAGAGATCGATAGTGTGGCTCAGCGAAAACAATATTTTTCCGCTAGATGCATTGGATGAGTCATGAACGTTTAAACAAGTTTATATTTACATATTTGTTTACCTTTTTGAAAGGTTAGTAATGCGCTCTTTTCCCGGGTGGTGCAGCACTGCAGCTATGTATTTCTGGAGGTGGAATCGTATCATACCGAGAAGAACCGGGCGTTTTTGTGAAGAAAAATATCTATATAAATCCGGAACCGATCAGAAACCGAGAGTTGCTTGGTGTAAACCGCACTCAAAAGAGGAAAAAAGGAGAAGTAGGTGGAAACCTCTTCTTCCTCTTAAATGTTATATTAACTTAAAAGTTTATTCATGAATTTGAACTTAGAATATTTTCAAAGAGATTTTTCGATACTTATAAAATTTTCAATAATAATTAAAACTTGTAATATTTTCCGTAATAATTTTACTGTACTTATAGAATTTTCTAACCGAAGTGGAACTCAGAATAATTTTATGAATTAGATATCGTTTTAATTTGGAGTTTAATTTACATTGAGACTTGTAATTATTTTAGAAATAATTATTTATGTACGGAACAGTTTTATTTAATTAGAACTTTGAATTTTTTTAATTTTCTAGGATGTTTTGTTCTACATGTAGGGTTATTACACCATGCATTATGATAAAGCATTTTAGTGACTGTAACGATCAAGTTGAATAGCGTAATAATTTTTTTTTCTATTTTTCTTTACTATTTTATTTACCAGATTAGAGGATTTGTGGTTAATAATTTTATTTTATGTATATATAGAATAATTGAACAGTGATCGAGTTTTTTTTTAATGATGGATGAGTTTGAAACAATGTACGAAGAATTAAGGTGATTTAATAATGTTTGTTATAAATGTGTGTATAGTGTTGTACCAATTTTTTTTGAGTGGTGTTTTGTATTGGAATCTCAGAGGGAGGTAAAGTTTTATTTTATTATATATATATTTTCTTTTTATGTATATCAAGTATATTTTATAGTACTTGTGTGTTTGATGAATTAAGTAGTTGTTTAATTCATAGCATGGAGTCCTGGTGAATCCTTAAAACACGAATTAGTCTTGGTGGTACTGTGTTGGGAGCGAGAAAAGGCGCCAGGCAGAACTAATCAGGGCTGAGTTAATTAATTAAATGCACAAAGACTTTTTTTTTATTAAATTTAAAATTTGTATATATGCCTTAAGGGGTGAGCACATAGTAAGTAGTGTATGTTCGGGTTGTGTCCGACGAGTTAAAAAGCATACTCGTAGGGTGGAACTTTGGGGTACCTACCAGTGTGAATTTGCTTTCTGATGGTACTGTCTTGGGAGCGAGCAAAGGCGCCAGGCAGGACTAATTAGGGCAAAGCCATTCCCTTAATGTTTATATTTTTTTTTGTAAATAATAAATCGCGTAATTTTTTGGTTATTCATATTCCAGTACAATTCACAAAATGCAATAAATTTTATTTTATTAAAGATGTTGATTGTTTACATGTATCTTTGACGAATATAAATCATGATAATCACGTTTATTTTTAAAATATAATTTTTTTCTCGATGTTATGCTTTCATTAATTATAATTTCTTTATTATATTGACTAGTTGATTATGATATGGGTAGTTTTAGATGATGTTTTGAAATATTAAATTTTTGTAAATATATATTTGTGTAATTTAAAATTTCTCGTTTTTTGATACTTTCTTTTAATAAATTAGATGATAAGATTTCTTTTGCATTTTATTTTCTTTACCTGACCTGGTGATAATTGAAGAGCATTCAAATTAATTGGAGAATTTATTTATATTTTCTGCCCCTGAGAGAACATTGTCTTTAGTCATTCTAAACTGAGCTAGTTAAATGTAAAATTGCCTAACCTACTATTTAGCAGAAAATTCGTTGTATCTTAGTCTAGCATAAGGCCTAGCACTAGGATGCATACTTGATTCTTACCTACTTATTGATTGAATAGTTTAAATTATTTTTATATAAATCTCAATTTGCAAGAGTCACAGCAATATGTATTTTTATTTGAATTAAATACAAGAACACAAAGAATTTAATTAGTTTTTTACATTGTTGCTTATACAAAATTAATTTGGATAATGTACATAGACAAATATAAAGGAGATGCTGTTTTATTCTTATATACCGGGTGTACCGTAAAAAACGCCAACAATAATAACTCTGTTATTTATTGTCCGATTTTATTCAAACAAAAAGAAAGTTAATTTGCATCAAAAATGCTACAAAAAAGCAGTGTTTTGTTTGTTTTCAGTTGTTTTTATTAATGTCAAACGATAGTCAACTTTTTTATTTTAAATGGAAACAGATATATTTTTGGCTATATTCGGATTGGATTTTTTTTTCTGAATTCAACAATGTATAAAATGTCTATTTTTGATAAACAATTATTGAAAAAAAAATATAAAACACTTAATAAATTTCATCTTTGTATTCCATTATTTATAAATTTTGGAATGTGCCATGAAAAAACAAAATGCGATAAACGTCAATAAACATCAGTGTGAGTGTCTATTAAGTCTTATTTATTGTTCTGCTTGAATGTTTTGCCACAAAAAAAATATATTCGTAAAAATGAATAACAATGAGTTAACAGACATGTTGCAAGTGTTTTTTGAATGTAATAATAATCGTCTTCAAGCAGTTCGGCGTTACAGCGTTCGTTTTCCGGACAGAGAAGTTCCAGATTCGAAAATATTTCAGAGAATTGAAACGAATTTGAGGAATTATGGATCATTTAAAAAACCTAAAACACAGCGACGTAGATTCGCCGAAGATACGGAATATGATGTTCTTCTTGCACTACAAGAAAATTCACAAACTTCGACTCGCGAAATTACACATACCTAATATTGGGGTATCAAAACCTACAGTCCATAGTATTTTAAGAAAACACAAATTTAAACTGTACATAGCTCGAAAAGTTAATGCATTAGAACAAAATGATCAACGCCGAAGAATACAGTTTTGTCGACTTTTTTTTAAATGCATTAGAACAAGACCGGAGTTTTTACAGAATGATAATTTGGTCTGATGAATGCACTTTTAGCAACAATGGTATTTTTAATAGAAACATACATCGACAATGGAGCCCAGACAATCCGAGATTTGTCATTGAAAATAATTTTCAAAGACGTTTCAGCGTAAATGTTTGGTGTGGTATTTTAGGCGATCAATTAATTGGGCCGTTTTTCATAGATGGTTGCTTAAATCAAGAAAAGTATCACACTTTATTAAACGAAAATCTCCAAAACTTTTTAGATGAATTACCTTTGGCAAATTTAAATAGAATATTTTATCAACAAGATGGGGCCCCCGCTCACAACGCCAGAGTAAATACTGATTGGTTGAACAACCAATTTGGAAATAGGATGGATAGGAACATCCGGTCCTATCGAGTGGCCTGCGCGTTCACCCGATCTTTCGCCCCTAGATTTTTGGTTGTGGGCTTATCTACAAGATCGAGTTTATTTGACACCTCCAGAAAATGTTGACATTTTAAGACAAAGAATTATTAACACTTGTCAAGAAATACCTGCCGTTTGTCTTTTAAATGCGACTCGTGGAGTAATTAGGAGATGTGCGTTATGTATTGAACAAGGTGGCGGGCAATTTGAACAATTATTGTGAAGTGTTTTGTTTTGTTTCTTAGAATAATACTTATAATACTTACGTTTTCAATGTTTCATAGCACATTCGAAATGTTATACATAGTTTATTAAAAACATGGTCAATTTTAATAAATGGTTTTCTTTCAATAATCGTTTATAAAAAAATAGACATGTTATACATCGATGAATTCAGAAAAGAAAATCCAATCCGAATATTGCCAAAAATATATCTGTTTCCATTTAAAATAAAAAAGTTGACTATCGTTTGACATTAATGAAAACAACTGTAAACAACTAAAACACTACTTTCTTGTAATATTTTTGATGCGAATTAACTGACTTTCTGTTTCAATAAAATCGGACAATAAATAACGGAGTTATTATTGTTGGCGTTTTTTACGGGACACCCGGTATAGCCAAAATATTAAATACAGTAATTATATTTGCATTTTTAAGCTTAAAAATACATAGCTAAACTATACCTATGTTGAAATATAATACAACCTAACCTATATAAAATATACCTGAATATATTTGATTATGTAGGTATATAAAATATTAATTTATGTGTTTTAGTAGATTTTCTGTTCAAAATCTTTTCTGTTAGTCGAAATGGAAGGGCCGGTATTTACATTTAATAATATAATTTCATATATTCCAGTAAGGACATATAAATCAACGCAGAAGTTATAAGTGCACAAGTTTTTCTGTTAATAATTCACTGGAATCAGCCTTCATATCATTTATTTATTCTACATCGCATTTTCTGGGTAATTCTACAAATTCACCGTTAAACTAAATTTGCACAAAACTGAATTCAATAAAAAACAACTTTGCGTATGCTTTCAGTAATATCATTGTTATAGATGTCAATTTAAATCAGAGGTTATAATTATGTTTCAAATTTATCTGTCATTTCGTAAATTTCAAAATGGACATTTTGAGTTCACGCACGCGCAGAACAGGTAATGTGACCAATTTTATCTCTCTTGGTTGGGACGAAAAATTACACATTATCAAGTTACAACACACGCAATATAGTAGTATTATATATATGAGAATAGCACACACATTTAAGCCACCGGCTGAGTTTGAAAGAAAAGCAGAAACAAAGACAACATATTTGCACAAAAATACTGTATCATCAAAGTTTGAATTGTTTTACTAATCAGCTTAATCTTCAGATTTTTGAAAACCAGTTCTTGCTCGCATACTTAAAAAAACAGGCTTGACATGAAGAAATTCTCGTCGAATTACCATTTCATCATTGTCCCTAATGCATACTTTGGATTGCAAAAGTTCTTGAGAAAAACAACTACATATTCCGATGGAATGACAAACTTCAAAACTGCTAAGTTATTTTGCTCTAAAAAAAGTGTTTACATTGTTAATACACTTATCAAATCATCCCCGTATACCCCGTATACCTCTTTTGTGATAGTTGCCCAGAAATTCATTAATAATGTCAATAAGACATATCCTTTTCTGAAATATATCTTACAGAAATGTCCATCTTCCCTTTGGTGTGGAGATCTAAATCTAAATTAATCATTTCTGCTTCTCGACTGCGTCCTATATTCGCAGGATTAATGTAGAGGTCGACCCAGTCTGGATTAGCTTCATATGTTTAATTCAATTTCTTTATGGGAGACCGAGCTTGCATGAAATCAACAGTTTTGGCAGAACATGTTGTCGGACTATGAGGTCGACACACCGGCAACCTTTCTCTGCACGCATGTGTTAAAGGATACTTCCGCAATACCCTCGTCTAATCCTGAATTAGAATAAATGCCATGTGATACCGCTTGCATATTCGTAAATAATTTACATATGTTTGAATAATCTTCTTAGTTCCACGCAAATAACGAGGGCGCTGTTGGTGAACATAATTTGCGGAGATAAATTGGGTGCATCCTGGTTTTCCTCTCTGTGAATAATTTTTAATTGAAATAGATGACAATTTGCTCTGGCAAAATTTTAATTTAAAATAATAAGATTGTAATTTAGGTATGTATTACAGTAATATAACCAACATGGAGAAAATAACAATTAAATTTAATAGACAAAAACAGAACACAATTTATAATACCAAATAAGCGATAACTTGAATTCTATAGAAATAAACGTATTTAATTCAATGTGTACATAAAATATTGTTGCCGTTAAAATAGTTCTTGCGATGTTATTAGTTAAAAGTAACCCCAATTTACATTTTCAGTATTCATGTTTTCAAACGTTAATAAAACAATTATTCTTCGTTTTATTTGGATGAATAAAACAGACATCATACGTATCCGGATTTTTAGTGTGTTCATTTATTATTTCTCAAATGATCCGTTGCTTGGGTTAATTACACGATAAGATAACGTGAAGTTATATGCTGATTGCGATTTATAGTATGGAAATGGTTTCATAAACTCTTATTTTATTGCCAAATTCAATCATCATTAATATTTGTATTCTTTCTCTTTCATTCAATTCAACCACTACTGCAAAATAAACATCATTTCAGGACACTTTTATTAAAGTATGTACCACATACAACTAGACCTTATTAAAAAATAAAAATTATAATATTTACATTAAATTTTTGTTTGACATAGAGTACCTTTTTTTTATTCTTGCCAAGTGGAAAAGAACACAAAAGTTTTCGTACTTAAGCTTTCGAATATCTGAAGGTTTCAACTAAAACAGTAAAAGGAACTTGGTATTGGAAACACCGAGATATAAAAATTTAAAAATTAGGAACCTTGTTTAAATGTAAATTTAAAAAAAAAATACTTTAGACACCTAGTCTCTTATAGGCTGATAAAATTGTTTTATCTAGAAATATCTCAAAATGTTAAAAAATACAGAATGTTCTATTTAGTTTAACTTTACTTCGGCACATTTTTTGGAATAACCCCCATATTTAAAAGTAACTTCAAATGTTAGCATTTCATTGCTGATTTTCCTGCCTAAATTGTTCTTTCAATATCTGTATTAACTTAGCAGATATTGATAATTTTTGGAATGTTCCTTGCAGTTAATTATTTTATTAATTCACAAAAGTCCTCTTATAGCTGCTTTCAGAGAACGTTTAAGAATTAATAATATCTATTTTAAAAATATGCGTTGGCCTGCTGTGGAACTTCCGAACAGCAGAAAACTTATGTACCTATCTCTATTGTGCTACTTCCTTACCTTACTATTCCTTGTAGTCTTGTGGTATAAATGGTAGGTGCCATTGCATGTAAGGTTGGTGTTCCTATAAATTAATAGCAATGTATTTGCAGCCACTCCCCTACCTCAGCCACGTAAATTTTGTTTTTCTAAAATAAAATGATACACTAGCTGCAAACATATACTCATTTTGGCTTGATATTTTCTGCGGTAGAACACCGTCGTTTGTAGTGAAGAGTACCGGTCCCACAATTGATCCATGCGGCAGCAGTATCACGGGTGCTCTTCTCTGTGATTTTGAACTCGATAAATTAAGTTTGGAGAATATATTTCTAATTTTTTTTGGTAATTATACAATAATCAATAAACAAACAATGTGCTTTAAAGATAATCGAAAAGTAACATAAAGCTACATTTGCTAAATACACAGACTTCCATAACGTTAACTGTGGGGGATGTGTTTATTACTTATATTAGTAACAAAAATTCAATAGTCTTTATTTAAACAAAACAAAAATACATAGAATACCTACACAACATATTATAGACAAATCTCCGAAGCACCCGAAGGGATTGCGCAAACGAATGCAAGTAACACTAATTATTAAAAATAGTCAAATAAAGTAAACCAAAACTTTTACTTAAACACAACAAAATATTTAAATATGGGTAAACGAAAACTTATGCAGAATTGCGCCGAAATTAAAAAGATAAAGGCCATAAATTATAAGCAGCTAATTTAGTAATCTACATATTTTATGACAATACTACACAGAGCCATCTGGTGAGGTTTTCAGGTACGAAATACTATAGCTACAAATATCTAATTTCAGTTACGCCCCCCCTGATAAATACAGAGACTAAACAAACCAGACTTGTAACTAAATCCCAGATTTTATCCAGATTACTCATGCTTGTTTAGCAAATGTAAATATCAGTTCTCTACCATCTTTGTCATATTAACTGAACGGGAGTTGAGATGGCACTAACGTCAATTGAAATGTTTATTATGTTACACTGTTGTGGTTATGCCATCCCAAACAACATTTCAACTTTTACATATTGCTACAATCGCATGTCGTTGTACCGGGTGGCCAACTAAGAATGGCCGCCGGCTATAACTCAGAAACCAGTAGTCATATTGCTTCCGGGTAAAAAAAGTGCAGGTACAAGTGCCCAAGAGAAAATGCTGGAAATTATTTTGGAGTTTGTAAAATGTCCACAAGAAGCTTAACAGTTAAGAGGTATTGAAATTTTTTAAATTTTATTCCTTACACATTCTTTAATACATTTAGTCTTGCACATTTTTTACTATCTAGTGAAATAAAGTGGTGGGGGCAGTTCAAGTGTCTTTAAATAAACTAGAATTACTCCCGTTTGGCCTAACCGATTTGAACAAGTTTGGTCTCATTTAAAAAGCGTTATTTGCTCTACAAAATGAACTTATGTTTTTGTTTCTCGGACTTTTGCCGTCACCGGTAGATGGTGTTAACTGAAATTTAAGCAAATATGCTTTTTTTCAAAAAAGTTAAATACAATGATATGTTTCTTTTTACATACGCTAATAAAGAATTAAAGCCTCAACATTTCCGTAAAAAAGACAAATTTGTATGTTTTTTAGAACAGGAGATATTGACAAAAATATATATGAACATTCATGAATTATCCTGTTTTACTGGCTTTTTTTTATGAAACTCAACAATTTTGAGTATTGTGGTATTCCTTTTAATTAAAATTAATATATTTTACTAACGTTTCGATGTATTTAACATCTTTTTCAAAGTTTATAAAACATATAACTGTAAAAGATTACAAAATATGAGTCTAGGGTACAATATGATTTATACTAACAATAATTATAATTCTTTTTATTTTTATATATAGCAACAACCTACCTTAAAATTCATTTCGTCAATCATTAATATTTTCTAGGCTACTTTTTCATATATTCATTCCTAATTTTGTATTATCGAAAAGTATAAAATTGATAGATTTGCAATGTTAGATCTGTCATTTATTGAGTATTTTTGTTTTTTAATATGAATCATATCTAATATATCTTTTGCTTTTTGGTTATGTTCTTTGTCCAGAATTTTTATCCGATTGAAATCAAATTCATGCCCAGTATTAATAGTATGTTTTTTCAATGCGGTGTTGTTTTTACAGTATTTATGACCATTCATTCTGCTTTTTAGGTGTTTTTTTTTGTTTGTCCGTTATAAACACTTTCGCATCCCTTACATGGTATTTGATATATTAGGTGTGTTTGTTGATTTTTAGGTATTTTAGCTTTTAAGTTAGACCAAAGATTTTGAAAGTTGTTATTGTTTTTATTTGCAATTATAATATTGTATGGTTTAAGAATATTTTGTATATTTTCCGATAAATTTTGCACATATAGAATGGGTATGTAATTTTTATTATCATTATTGTTATTATTATTATGTTGTTCGTGTTGATTATATGATATGTATGTCCTTCTTTTAATAATTTTATTAAATAAATCTATGGAATAGTTATTGTTAGTTAGTGTTCGTCTAACTTTATTTAATATTTCGGTTCTGTATATGGGGGATGTTAATTTTATTGCACGATCTACTAAATTTATAATAACACTTTTTTATGTGTAAAAGTTATAGCTGAATTAAAATTTATATATCTGCCTGACCAAGTTTTCTTGGTATGCCATTTTGTAAGTATTTTATTTGTGGTGTGTTGTCTTATTAATGTTGTGTCTAAAAAATCTATTGAATTACTTGTTTCTATTTCTGTGGTAAACTGAATTTTTTTGTGAAAACTGTTGAATTGTTGTTAAATTTGATGAATTTCTTGTTCTGGCATTGCTGTTATACAGTCATCCACGTATCTCTTAAAAAAATGAAGTTTTACGTTAAGTTTTGGTATTACTGTTTCTTCTATATTTTCCAATATAAGTTGGGCTATGCACATACGTTGATTTAAAGGATTTAGGCGGTCAAAATTATTTTAGACCGTATTTTGACTTTAAACCATATATGTTATTGTAAAGTATTGTCCTTTATAAAGCTAGTATGTATATTTTTCCCGCCAAAAAGTAAAAATAAATAAAAAATAAAAGACGTAATCTTAAAAAAAAACAAAATTCATTTTTAATAAAAAATTTTAGATAAAAAAATTATATTCTCGCTACAGATTAATAATTCACGTGTAATTAGATTATTTTAAATAATTAGTTTATAAGTTTATGGATAAATCCTGATCCGTGTCTGAAATATCGGATTCAGTATTCGGGTCAGCCGATAATAACATATTGATTGTTTCTGGGCAATATGATCCTGGTTTGATACTTTTTTTGTTTTTCTCATGCCACTTATTAGTGGGTCTGAACTTAGTAATAGTCTATTGTATATGTCAAGATTGCATTCATCTCTCGAAAACTTTCTTGCGTAGTTTAATCGAAAGTGCTTATTTCTGGCTTCTGCGACCTCTTCGGAAAACTGTCCTATCGGTAATAAGGCATTCTCAATTATAGCTGCACCATACATATTTAATATGTAATACCACAAAATTACACATAAGATGCTCAAACTATGACTTTATTTGTTATATAGGCATATTCTAAACACAAGCTCATTTCAAATGTTGTGCCAATATGCTGCTAGCGCCATGTTCGAACACGTTTATTGATGTGTGACAAGGATAGAAGATCTTGGATATTTTTCTTCCAAGTAGTTGCCTGTCTGGGTTGCTTAGTCTGCGATAGATTAGTAAAAAAGAAGAAAATATGGATACTAAACAAATAATTATGTTATAATTATAGACCGGACGCCAGAAGTTGATGACTCATCGCCCATTGGCGCACTATTGGAATTTTCTATTTTTAAAGAGTTTTAATTTTATTTATATAATTGGATAGAAAGTGGGTGGTGATCTATAAAATACAAAATACTTTATTATTTATTCATTTTGTAGTTCAAGTCGAGTAAAGAAGTATTAATATTTACTAACAATACTTTCTCAAGGTTCTCTTCTGTAAGATATGTTCTCTTTGAATGAAGTACATCCTTGTAGACAGAAAACGTCCTTTCTACATCGCAACTGGTTATAGGTGCGTAACTGGAAATATTCTTTTATTTCAGAGTATTAAGCATTTTGATTTTGTGTCATCGTCCCCGTACAAAATTACCGCAATGTTATAAAATCTGGATTTCTATAAAAACTGCGTCTAACTTTTGCCTAAGGCTACATCCGAAGTCTTTCGGAATACTTTTGATTACTTAATCAATCTTTTAATTTGAGATTTCGATTTTCAGAATTTGTGATTAATTTAGGCAAATTTCCCAAGTGTTCCTGAAGGAAAAACAACTGATTTTTTAAATTTGAGATTTGTGTTAGTTTTTGCACTCAGAAATACTTCGAACATCGCCATTTAAATATGTAACGAAGTTTAATAGACTATCGAAATTCTCTGCATAAAAAGTAGTAACTTCCAACCATGTTCCCCATCTAGTTATTACTGACGAGAGAGGCAGTGACAACCATGGAAATTCTTCCCTGTAAAGAGCTATTCTCGAAGGTGCTTTTATGAAAACTTTTTTAAAAGCGGATACAAATCTATCAACTTCCGGATAGATGTCTCTGCTATATTCACAGATTCTGTGGAGAGCATGTGCTACACAAGGATATGTTTCCTTTAATAGTCTGCCTGTTTTTAACATATATGCGGCACTATCACTAACAAATATAAGTATTTTTTCCTGTACCTGTCCTCCAAATGAAGCATTTGTGCATTTGTTCGAAATATAAGGTAAATATAATAAATTTTAAAAACCCCTCACGCTTCTACCTACGCTGATGAAGAAAGGTATTTACCAGTAAAATCCCCTTTTTTTGCTGTCGTTTTTGCGACAACAACAGATGTTGCAGTTCACCATATGAATAGCGCTATTCAGAACTGCGTGTTGTTTACATTATTTCTTTGCTTCGTTGTAACTGAAACCTGGTACGTCCGGTCTATAGTTATAATCATCTAATGGTGGATATATAAATCACCGGTAAGAATGCTCTGTCCCACTTTCCTATTCTCCTTGGTTACTGTTTTGTTTCAATCTGAATATTTGATCAACCGTTGACCTATCTGGTTGAAATCCATATGCTTTCAGTATTTTTCTTATAATTAATAAGTTAAGTGCATTGTAGTTCGCATTTACAAAGTGATACCTCTATAATTTGAGATTCCGCAAATAAAGTTTCCCATATAAGAAATACCGAGAATATTAGATTAATTTGTCTAGCGTATTTCTGCATTTATCCTGTATCTAGCAATATTTCAGCTGGAATTAATCCGTAGTGCAACGGAATTCCGGGATATGCTACAATATTATGTACTTTTATCGCTCTTTCGAACTTTGCAAATTAAGCAACGTACCTTGAGTGTAAACCCCATGCCCAAATTTGTTTACTAAGTTGAACAAACGTATACACTGCGAGGGAATTATAAAGCTATATTTACACATTGTATTTGACTCAATACAGTGGATAACATTTCGAATAAATATACTGTATCTTTGAACCGTAAATATTAATGCTTGACAATGAAGGACTACGATAACAATGAATCTCTATTTTCATTAGGGCGATACGGTATCTCAAATGCCTAGTCAAGCCAACAGAAATAATTAATCGCTAACTAGCTACACTCACGATAATTAAAAGACGAGAAGAAACTACACAAATTAATTAGGATTTGACATTTGCATTATTTAATTAGAGGTACGTACAATATAATATGAGTTATTTTGTCACTTGATTCTGATATCTTCCACTTGCCCGGAATTTGCGCAAGGTTTAATTAGTACGAAACAAGATTCTATTTATGTGATATGCAATGCGAAATATAGGAGAGATTAATTTCCAGCAGAGCAAGCACCAACTTAAATATCCAATTAACCACCCACAATTTCTGTTACGTTTCAAAGACTTCTACTACAAACCAATATTTCAAGAAAAACTTGTTTATTTCTTCCCTAGAATCATCACTAATCACAGAATCATGCACAACCTAAGGGTGGGTGAAGTTGGCAGAACTTGCAACGTGTTCTTATTAGTAACAAAAGGTTGCACCGGTCTAAGACGTCGATAGCTGTAGAAAAACTTCCAACGCATTTATTTTTTACAATGTCATACCATAGGTCTTTTCAGTGTATCTAAGAATAATTGAGAATTTTGTTCAGAAGTTTTGGGCTCTCAAGTACCAGGCATAGTTTTTTCTACTATAGTGTAGTAAAATATTATTTTTCTAAAGAAAAATAATCTACTTCTTTTTTAAATGAATTTTTAAATTTTAAATAATTTATGTGTTTTAAATAGTTATATTATTCCTGTTTATTAACATAGTAGCCATACTCGGCATGCATTGCAACGCCACTAGAGGAATTCGTATGGTTTCCATTCTTGCTTCCCGTTGCTCAACTGTTTCAGACGAACAGGCATGAGTGTACATCGTCCATTGGGCCCTCCAAATAATTAAAACATTCTAAGGATGTTCCCCTTACACCATACCGATATAGCTTCTTCAGTATATATGTCATATGATCAATACAATAAATGCTTTACTCAGATTCGAAAATAATATCCATACATTATTTGCCTCCTTCGACGTTTCTATACAGCACGTGTCAATTTTCATTAGCCATAGGCGATTAATCCATACAGTATGTGGCAACATAGTATACCCCTTCTTTCCTTTCCAATGTCGTGGTTAGCAGTGACTCTTCGACCAGCGGGTTGGATGTTTGTAATGCGTTTAGAAATATTTACGAGTTACAAGGATTTGTTTTTCTTTTTCCTTTTAGTAAATGCAGAGAATTATTAAGCTGCGTTCACGCTGCATGACACAAACAAAAGCGTAATTCTAATAAAATTGAAAATAAGGTAAATAAAAAAGGATTCTGAAAATAATAATAAATTACTAGATCAGGAGATCGCGGCGGCCATTTGATGTTTCCCGTTCCAGTAATAAGACGGCATTGCAGATTAGATCGCAACGTATTCGCAGCTAACATTGAATGTAAAATCTGGTCGGGAGAAGTGGGAAGATCGGAGAAAGTCGTTTTGATGTCGATTGTTCCCGGGATTGGTGACGGACGCTGTGGGGTGGCACGTTGCCACATATTACTTGTATATGTATAAATCGCATGTAAAATTGAATCCCTATACCTAATGAAAATTGACACATACGGTATATGTTGTTTAATAGTTCAACTATTGCATATATTATGGAACAACCATCTAAATCCATATTGCTTCTCACTTAAAAGGCCACATCTGTTAAGAAATGATAACAACCTATATCGACAACTGTCCTTTTGATAACATTAGAGATTATAGATTCAGTATAAGATGTTTATAGCCTTTCTTGTGTATAGGATAGAATTTAGGCAAGTTTCAAATCGTTCGGAAATGCACCTGATCTTAAGAAATTATTTATAATGAAAGTAAGCGGGCAGTAATACAATTTAAATTTTTTTTGATAATTAAAAAGAAAATTTCATCATAATCTGTTGAAAAATTTGATATTACTTGGATAACTGCTCTCTCTGCTACAAATTCATGAACAGGATTAAAGAACAGCATCAAATCATTTATTGAAAGTCCTATATTACATTTATTTGATTGGTATCGAATTACGCCATAGGCAATATTTCGTTAAAACAATTGGATACTTCAGGATCTGAAATTATTTCATTATTTAGTGTTTTTTATTTCCTTTTCTTTATAATTCGAACTATATATTACCTTTTATTATTTCCCAAGTTAGTTTGTTTTTGTTATTTGAATTTAAGTTATTATTCTATATTCCTTTTGCTTTTCTATATAAGAACCGAGCTATACACCTTCTTGTATTTTTTGTAATAATCCTTTCCTGCTAGCCAGTTATCAATGTTAATAAATATAAGTCCGTATCGTTTGTTATAAATGTCATGGTGACGTCCTTGGTCTGTCTCGTTCCATTGTCTGAACATCATTCATTTAAACTCTAGCATCAAACTATGAGGGATATTCAAATTTAAACGACAATTGTAAATCCGCGGTTTTGGAAGCGGATTAATTCGATAAGGAACTGGTGAGAACTGTAGAACGCGGCTATAGGAGAGGTAAATTGTCGCCTGCGCGGTTCTGAAATCGTTGGTGTGACAGTAACAAAGATGAGCAAGCGCATAGTACACCCATCCGTTGCAAAATGCATCATTATTAAGTTTTTGGCCGGGGAAGAAATCCGACCGACTGAAATTTAGCACAGATTGCGTCAACAGTTTGGTGAAAACACCCTTTCGCAACACAAGTGTTTTATTGGCAAAAAACATTTTCTGAAAGACGAGAGAAAGTCGAAAATAAACCTCACTATCGCCGACCCAGAATGAGTCTCGCGGCAGAACACATTCAAGCGGTTTGTGACCTTATTGAACGTGGCCGCCCCTACACCGTCACTGATAGTGCTTCTGAGGTTAACATCAGCATTGGGAGTATCCACTCCATCATCCACGATGAGCTTGGTTTCAGCAAAATTTCGGCTCGTTGGGTACCGCGTCTTCTTACAGAAGAACAGAAAACCGACCACCTTGACATTTCCCAAAAGCATCTCATTTTTTATTGAACTGATGGATGCCCTTAGACGCATTGTGACCTGTGACCGAGTCTTAGGTGCATCATAACACCCTGAGAGTAAAGAGGCGAGTAAAAAATGGCGGAAACGAATTGTGGCTCTCCCAGTGAACGCCAAAACGTGGAACTGGAAAGATTCTCACAACGGTTTTCAGTTATTCACAAGGCGTTCTGTTGCTGGACTTTCTTCATGGTCAGACAACAGTCTGTGTAGCTTATTACTGCACTCTCTTGGATCAAGTGAAAAACATTCGCGTTTAAATGTGAATGACCTTCGTATGACTTCTATATAAAAATTAAAACTTCATATTATAACTCGAATGTTGAGAACTTAATAATAATAATGTCTTTATTTAGCAATTTGCTATTATGTATATATGATAAATATATGTTCAAATATAACATCTTAATTTGATATATGTGTTACAAACCAACTTCTAAAGTCAATAATTCAATAACTCAAGTGTATATGCTTATAAGCCAACGTCTTAAATAAACTTAGTCTATTACATTCTTTCATACTATTGGGTCATGTATTATAAAGTTTCAAACCATCAACGTATACACTTGTTGTTGTTTGACTTCGTTGATATCTACTTATATGAAGGTCTTTAACATTACGTGTGCTATAACTATGCGTATCTCCTACTTGTACTAGCTTATCCGTTAAATATGAAGGTGCCTGACCTAACTTAATTCTATGTATAAAAACGAGTACTCTATATGCTAGTCTCTGTCTAATGTTCATTAATTGTAGTGCACCCAACATTATCTGGATGGGTGTATATTTACTACATTTCAGTATTACTCTCATACATTTATTCTGTAGTTTTTGTAATTGTTGTATCTCATTTTGCTTTGCATTGAACAGAATTGTTGAACAATATTCAAAGTGTGGTGCTATATACGATTTATATAACATAAGTTTAACATAGTTAACAAGTTTTTACCTATTCTGTTTAAAAACCCTACTTTTTTAGATATCTTACTTATTACATAGTTTAATGTTTTTTGAAATTTAAATTTTCATCAATTATTATGTCAAGGTATTTTATTTGTGTTACTGACTCTAATTCAACATTATTAATTAGTATTTTAATCTTATCTTTATCATTCTGTTGTAATTTATGTCTACTTCCGATACACATAAACTTGGACATATCAATATTTATACTCAAATTATTTCTACATAGCCATATATATAACGCTTCCAGTTCTTCATTCATCACTTTAACCATATCTTCCATATCATCGCCCGATACGCAGAGCTGTGACGTGTGTATGTTCGCGGATGATACAATCCGCGAACATACACACATCACAGCGGCCGACACACGACGACATATCATTCACGTAAATATTGAATAGAACGGGGCCTAAAACAGTTCCCTGGGGCACTCCATACCTAGTTTCTGTCGCACTTGATACACTATTATTATATTTTACTATTTGTGTTCTATTATTTAAATTATAAAAATATTTCCTTATACTACGTATAAGAAAGTAAAAATTAACTCTAGCCCTGAATTTCTTTTAAAGAACGTATGTCTTCTATTGAAAAAATATAATTTTTGGGAATAACTCGAAAAAAAAGTCCATAGACAAATTTGCCCAGCCTGTATATTGTATTGCATCCCTTGACGATATTTTAATGTCATTAGGTACCTACATTAAATAAATGTGATCATTAGAATTATTATTATTAAGAAATTGTTCAATTGTACAATATGCATTTTTAAAAATACATTAGTTTGGTTCTTTTATTTTTCCACCCGAGAGCGATACAAAAGAGAAACTTTATTCTCGTTTAGTATGAATGCGTTTCGATTTAATAAAAAAAGCATTAACAGTTCTGGGGAAAACTGTCATCAATTGGAAACTACTAACTTTGTCGGGCTTCGCGTCCGATGGCACAGATGTTACCGAACTAACGAGATTGATATCAGTTATTTTGAACGACCTGTTATGTATTACTTTTTGATGCGATGTTTTGTAAAGTGCAGATTGCTATTTTATAATTCGCCAACGTTCACAATAAAGCTTCGTTCAAAATTGGAAAAAAGTGGATCAACTTCAAACTATAAAGCCTGTGAAAAGCTTGTATTTTTTTTCAATAATACTGGTTTTTCATTTTGATGTTGATGGGTATTACAAATTAGTAATAATATATCGTAATATTTTTAAGAATTAATACATACTTAAAATAAATTATAACGACGTTTTTAATTTTCCACATAACTCTATATCGATGAAATATCTCTCTCATAGACGATTCTAACCTTAAATTACTAATTGCACTTACGTGATGTTATACACTACATATTTCCTTGTTTAACTCTTACCTCATGTTCGTGTTAATAAACGTTGGGTGATAAACTCGAATTCTCTGTAATAATGGTCTTATTTCACTCTTTGGTGCGGTAATAATTATAATGAATAATGACTATTCGATGAATTGTGTGATGAAACAAATACAACTCGGACATAAGCAATAAATGTAGGTTGTTTATTGTTATCTTTAGAAAAGTTTATGTAAAAGCTTGTAATAGTAAACGTGAAAGATAAAGAAAAATATTTAGGAATTATGAATGTTTTTCTAAACCTAATCTCATCAATTGGGAAAAACTCGGCAATGTCAATTTAAAATAATTATAACTTTTTATAATTAATGTGAAATTGAGTTTTTTTCTTCAAAAACAATGTTTTACAATAATATACGATTTATCATAATTATAGAATGGATAATTACTTTACGAGATTGAAGCTTACATTCGAAAATCCTGGTAATGATAATAAGGGCTGATAAATACCTAGCTTTAACCCTTCTTATCCTAGCGTTCCATATATGCAACGCATTTTTAACGTATTTTAGTAATTTTCTGTGGAATGATTTTTGAACTTGGCGGGTAGATGTCACTGTAAGTGCTGTTACAGATGCATAAATTATTTGTTGAGAGCAGCTTGTATATTTCGGTGCGTTTTTAGTGGAACTATTTATAAGTTTGGTGAACTGTGATCCTGAAAATTCGAAGAATATGGACATCCATTTGGAGTAAGTATATCTCGAAGTATATTGTTTCATAATCAAATATATAAATTCTCTATCTTTCATGAACTTTATGTTCAGAAATGTTACACCTAACCTCAAAGTAGTTCAATAATAATAAAGAAGAAAGTTTTGAGTATTCCTAAGGGACGTAAATTTACCCGTTGCATATATGTAACGCTAGGATAATGGGGTACTGTAGTCTAAATGTTGTAGTTGAGAACGTGAGCGAGCAATTTGGATGAATGAATGATTCTAGCGACTACAATTTATTGATTACGTTTCGGGTTTCGGCAACTAAAATCCTGCCATCATCAGGACGAAATACGATATATAACAATATTTTTCATTCTAGAAGAGGACTGACATTGGGGGAAGCATTACAGATTGCGTATGTTGATGACGAGAATAACAGTGCTCCGATTGAAGCTATATATATTGAACCTCCAGAAGTGAACGTGCTAACCGATGAGGAATCTGGGGATGAAGAAACTGACTTTGACTTAGATCGGCTTTCTGGACGTCAGCTCCGTTCACAGGCCGAAATAAAATTATGGAATAATAAACGCATTCACAATGAATATCAGAATCTAGAAGCGACAACGTCGAAGGCGATAACATCGGAAGCCACGACATCAAAGTCTATCAATAATCGAGAACAAATTGTTCATCAGTGGGTATCTGGAGAGCTGATAAATCGAGGGAATAACTTTGTAGTGAAAAATTCTATGAGGAGAAACCGATTTGAACAAATCATGCAGTTTTTTCATTTAGCAGATAACAGCCAAATAGATGAAAATGATAAGGCTTGGAAAGTTAGACCAGTGATGAATAAACTGAAAGAAACATTTATTTAGCTTTATGTTCCAGACGAAAATATGAATTACGACGAATCAATGGTGAAATACTTTGGCAGACACACCTGCAAACAATTTATCAGAGGGAAACCAATTCGTTTTGGTTTCAAAATGTGGTCACTCAATTCCAAAAGAGGATATCTCATAAACTTTGATATCTATCAGGGAAAAAATTCAAATTCATTGAATTATGATGAAATTCTTTATGGAAAATGCACTGCTCCCTTACTACGTTTCTTACGTGAACTTCGAGATGCAAAAAGTGAGTTGCCATACAAACTATTTCTAGACAATTTGTTCACAAGCGTATATTTATTGCAAGATATGCGAGATGTTGGTATTTGGTGTACAAGTACCGTCCGTGAAAATCGAGTACCTAAAACAATTCCCCTCCCCAGCAAACAAACCTTAGCAAAAGTTAACAGGGGTACTTACTACTCTGCCCTTGACAGAACTACTGGAATTATATTTGTCAGATGGGTTGATAACAGTACCGTAACTGTGGCTTCAACTGTTATGGTGTACAACCTTTCACACATGTCAAACGCTGTTCGAAACAAGAAAAAAAAGTTGTGCAAGTTCCACAACCAAATCTTATTCGGAAATACAATGATTCCATGGGTGGAACTGATCTCATGGACCAGAATATTTCTAGGTATCGTGTCAGTATTCGATCAAAAAAATGGTGGTGGTGCCTCTTTACGTGGATGCTCTCCAAAATGCTTGGTATATTCATACTAACAGCGGAAAATCAATGCGACAGCTAGACTTTCGTAGGCACATAGTTACTAGCTATTTGACCAAATATGGAACAAAATCCAAAGGTGTTGGTAGGCCATCCACATCATCATCAAGTGCAACACAAAGTAGAGTGTCCGACGATATTAGATTTGATCGAAAAGATCATCTGCTCGTTTTTATTTCAAATAATAAACGAAGAAGATGTGCTTATGAAGAATGCAGTTCTATTACCAGAACTATGTGTCTCAAATGTGGCGTTGGATTGTGCATTGATTGCAATCAAAATTTTCACATGATATGAATTTGTTTTCTTGCAGCAATTATGTTATTTAAGATATTTATATAATATCATACAAATAAATTACAAAAAAAAAATATAAAATGAATTTTTGTTATGTTTGACTCCTTATTATCCTAGTGTTACATATATGCAACGGTTCAAATATCACTTTCTATAAATGTGATATTGAAAATTTGTCTTGAAAAGGATTTCAATTGATATTTCAAACAGTATGAAGTCATAAACCACTGATATTTCCAAAAGAAACTAAATTCAGGATAATAAGGGTTAATTTAGTGGTTACGCTGTCTTTGACTTCGTCCTCATAATTAATAATAAGTCAGAATTTATATTTTTATTTGAATTAAAAGTATTTAAAGAAGGTGTTTTTGAGATTTTGGACTAAACCAGAGTTTTAATAGATATTTTAGAAGTATCGTCTATATTAAATTGTGTCTATAAGTTTTTATTGTAATAATAGCTAGTAGAAGATTCTTGCTCTACGGAGTTTACTACTTTTTCTTCGATTGCTTACCATAATTATCGGTCTGGCCGCTTGCTCGATGATTTGGAGCAAGCATATTATAATAGATCGTTTTTCAAAAGAACTGAGTACTAAATTGTTTGAAAGCGACCACTTAATATTATCAATAATTCTAATATAAAGTGTTAAACGTTTTAACGTGATACACAGTGATACTAATAGTTGAAATTTTTTTATAATAAATCATTAACTACTTTAGTTTCACAATCAAAATAATGTGATAAATCAGGTTTTAAATTCCCACAAAGTGATAATACTACTAACTACTCACCGTATAATTCTTAGTCAAAAAGTATTAAGATAGTCTAAGCCTAAAATTTAAAGTTTTCTACTTATTACCATTTTTCTGCAAAAATTCAATGTTTTAATAAAATTATATTTCTCGAAAACTACTTACTAGAGAGACACATTTTTGGTAATGTCCTCACGATAAAATGCCCTAATACAAGCATATTTTAGTTCTGCAAGGGTACATATAACAATTCTAATTCATTATTTAAGGACGACTCCGGAGGCAGAACTAATAAAAGAAGACTTTTCAAGTTGCTATTTTACCGGCATGAAATTTCTTCATGAAAATGTGTAATGAATTAAGCACATCCATTACATACATCTCAAACAATTTAGTGGTATTAATACCTTGTACAATCGCAGTTACATACTCGATTATTATGTGTCATTATGTGTTCATACTTCACTCAATTTATCCGAACATAAATTCTAATAATGGAATTTGATTGTAATACCCAGTAAGTCTATGCAAAGTCAGTTGCATGATATGTTGCACTCAGAAATTTTGGAGTGCTTTTCGTTTATGCAGCGATTATTAGTGTGGTTATGGAAGTTATCATAATAGTTAGTCTTCACGTCACAAGAACTTCCACAAGTTCCACGGCATGCAATTACAGTAGTATGTGTTAGTATAATACGTAAAGTAAAGCAATGTGAAACTTATATTTAACATATAATAACTTCGTACGTTATGACAAGTAATAGTACTATATTTCTAAAATTCTTAATAATGTAATCTGCTATTTTATGATATTCCATAATAAAGTAATAAAACACATATTATGTTCTTATATCACTCTATTAAAATAAGTGTTTCAACTAAGTTGTCATGAATGAAGTAATTTCAGAATAATTCGTAAATAACTAATTTGGTTTAAATAGTAGTCACACATTTATTTTAATATAGTGAGATAACAAAATAAAAAGTGTTTCGTAAATACGTAATTCAATTTTGGAAAGTTTTTATATCTAGGTAGTCGTACCATACAAATTTATAGAATTAGTAAAAATATGTTCAGGTGACGCGAGTTAAAGAAAAAATTCAAGGCCAATATCAGAAAATTAGAAAAATTTAAAATTGGCAAAGGGATCATACAACGAGACTCAGTATGGACAATATTATTTATTTTTGCGATGGAAAGGATAACAGCAAAAATTCCAGTCAACCCTACAGTATCAATGTCTGGTAAACACGTTTAATTCTTAGCATATGCTTACAATATTGTATATTGTATAACCTATTCAACGAAAGATTTGAAAAATGCATATAGATATCTAGAGGGACCAACTATTTTGCAAAATAAATATGTGCAACAAAGATTAAGTATATGATAACTACGGATAGGCAGTCTGGGGTACATTGCAAGACCAGGATTAAATGAATAATGTAATTCGAAATTACGCAGTGAGAGTGATATCACGATAACTGTGATTTGGTTCAGGCATAGTAACGATATCACTATTACTGGGCCCGAATTCCAATGCAAGTCCAGTCCTGTAATGTACCCTTGACTGTCGATCCCTAATGACAAGGGCAAGGCATACATCAACCTATATGATAGAGTAAAGCAGTAAATATTTAAATCATAAATTATATCACTAAAGAATGAAGTATGCATTTATAAAAGCAGTATTTAGCCAGCTGTGACTTACATATTTGAATCATGGGATATAATCACAAATGACAAAACATATTAGTTACCTGAGAACGAAAGATACTAAGACAAATATACAGACCATAAAATAAAAATGGAATATGGAACATTCTAACTAAAAGAGAAGAAGTTTCCGACCAATAGGAAGGCTGAAAATTTATTGAAAAGTAAGCCTAAGGGTAGAAGCTGAAATTATAAGTTAAGATGAATGGATAGAATAAAGACAGACTTAAGTGCTATAAGGGTGACTCACTACAAAGAGAAAGTCAACGAGTGCACGGAATGGAAACAGATAGTGTCTTGTGCAACAATATTGCATATTGAGTAAGTAATGTAGTACGGAACGTTCGTTATGAAAAAAATGAGGTGTGGCTACCACACGACTTTCTTATACGTATGAAAGTGTTACTTCCGGTCCGAATTTTGAAATTTCATTTATACAAAAAATATTCCATATCTAACTCTAAATACTTTTGTACTCTTGAGAAATATATATAGAATGCATAACTTACGACATATTTGCAAAAAATCGCTATTCGATAAGAGTAAAAGTGGTACTTCCGGTCTGAATTTTGAATTTTTTTTTATATAAAAGATATTGAAAATGATGTTTTAAATACTTTTATATTCGTAACGTATTTGTCTTAAAAGCATGACTTGCGAGATATTCGCAAAAAACTGATTTTCGATAAGAGTAAAAGACCTACTTCCGGTTGGAATTTCGAAAAACTTTTTTAAGACAATTTGTTTCAAACTTAATTCTAAGTACATATGAATTCTTTATAAATTTGTTTAAACTTAGTAATTGACGAAATATTTGCAAATTTCGATTTTTTCACTGAAGTAAACCACTACTTCCGGTCTGCCGATTTTGCTCAAAATCTAATCAGTTCTCAAGAGGCAGATTATACACGTAAATACAAAATTTGGAATTGATATCTACAGCGGTTTGACCGCTATCGTGGTCACACACACACAGACAGACACACACACACACAGCCACACAGACATTTTTTAAAAACCACTTTTTTGGTATCAGGGGACCTCAAAACGTGGACATCTGCAAAAATCTCGAGGTCGAAAATTTTCATCATCACAATACTTCCTTATACTACGTATAAGAAAGTAAAAGAATACAAAGGATATATAACTCACTTGGACACCTTTTAACAGCGTTGGGCGCAACTGGACGTCGCTCAGTTGGTTGTGAAAAGGCAAGAGATCAGGATGCTTAAAAACTGTTATACCAGGATTTAAATAATTATAACTAAATAATACGTGTTTTATTACATAATTCTATTTTTGGTGCTATTTATCTATTAGTACAGAAAATAATATTTGAATTTTCTAAACTATTTAGTCAACTACTTATAGGTGTTATTTATATAAAATTTCACATACAAAAGACTCGCTTCATAGTCGCTGAGTAAAGAATTCAAATCTCGCTACCCCCTCTCAAAATATTTATTTTTCTGTGCCTTTCCAAACTCCCTGAAGGTTGCTGATAAACACATTTTAACTCGAAAAATATGCGATGGCACATTAATGATTCTTGGTTGGAGAAGCGATTTGATATTAAAAAATTAATTATTATAAGCGACAATAGGCATTTACTTTATCCAATATTATCTTACATGAAATCTGCTAAATTCAATGGCTAAAAATACCGTATACAGCAAAAATTCTGATTATACCAATTCTTATGTAATCTCAAAATATTGCGTTCTGAACTCCAAAAACTATAGATTACAATATCAGTTCAGGCATCTCAAGTGTGAAAACTTAAAAAAAGGAACATGACGTCACATTAGTTTAAGGTTTTAAAACTGAATGGAATAAAGCATTTAAATTACTATCATGCAAATATTTTAAACTTGAAAATAGTTAATTTTAAGCGTGTCGGTAAACAAGGGATCTAAATTGAAAGAATGTTTTCTAAAACATCTATTATTCGAAAATTGTTATACCATATAGTGAAAGTTACAGGAAATGTTGTTAATGTCAAATTATTTGTTAGTTCAAAGTAGTCCAGCAGGGAATGTGGGCCCGATATTAGCGCTTATCCTTTTAAATTATTTTTTCACGGTGTGAATCCGCTTTTATCGCTTTAGTTTCTCTTTATGTTTAAGTATATTGCTGAAATAATTGTGTTGTGCCAAGGAACTAAAGTGAAATAACTGTTAACACATTTAAATGAATAGCTTATCATCTTCAATTTATATTATAGGTGGAATGCGATGGTGATGTTCCAATTTTAAAAACACTTGTTCGAATTATAAACAATAACACCATTATCTTAGACTTCTTCTAGTGAATTTTTAAATTATTATTTGAATTACGTTAAAATACAGAGGTTCTATAATGTAATAGCAAAGAATTACAGAATAACTCATGCTAGTGATAACCACACCTTGCATGACAATTTCAAGCACTTTTTTAAAATTGTTTCTTAGGCATTTATACCCCGGATGCACTTAATATTAATTTAGAATTCTAACTTTTATAACGGCTTTATGGATAACAACGATGTTACCAATGTAAATTATAAGAATTAAATAATATACGCCATCAGCCTTTAGCGGAAAAAGAAAACCTCTGCACGTAAAACTATGGCTCATGAAAACCTTTGTTAAGACACTAGATGAAGAAGATGATAGTTTTAAATAAATTCAAAAAAACTTCGTAAAAGCATTAGAAGGAACAAATAAAGAATTTTTGTTGGTCCTATGATACGAAAAATGGCAAAAAAAATGAAAATATCAAAACTTTAATATGCTCTGAAATAACCATTTTCTTGTACAATAATAAACAAATAAGAATACTACCAAAATAAAAATGTATTTTATTGCTTAAAATGATTAAAAATTCTGTTTAGACCCGAATATCCAGATTTAATATGGCGTGTGCCCTCCGTTAGCATTAATTACAGCCTGGCATCGTCGAGGCATGCTGCGAATATATCGTCTTAACATGTCTAGTAGTAAATTTTGCCAGTCTTCTACAAAAACTTCAGCTAACTGCTGAAGAGGAAGAAACTGGGCGCTTTCTTATATTCCTTTCAAGTGAATCCCAAACATGTTCCACAAGTCTGGACTCATGGCTGGCCGCTCCATCACTTGTATTTCTGGTTCTTGAAGAAAATTGGTCGTAAAATTTGTGGTGTGAATTGGGCATTTATCCTCCTGTAAAATAAAACCATTAACAACATTGTTGGCAACATGTTGTTCAAGGATCATTCTAAAGTAATTCTGTGCATCGAGGCGTTGAAGAACAACAGCCAAGTCGGTACGACCATTTATGCTGGTTCCATCTCGTTTCATAACTGATCCTAATCCAGCAAATCGAGACTCATCACTAAAAAGCTCAGACCTCCAGTGTCGAAGTTTACGCGGGTTCGTTGGTGATCCCTGCACAAGCAAGGAGCTCGCACAGTCCTCAAAGAAGTCAAATTTGCTTCTTTAAGTCTTCTTCTAACCGTTTGATCAGAGATTGTCAGACCGGTAGCATTTCGAAGTGGGTTTTGTAACTCACAAGCTGTAGAAGTTCGACGGAGAAGGCAACATCCCAACGACTAGTTTTTCTTTTACGTCCTTGTCTAATTCTCCTAGAATATCTGCCCGTTTCTTGATACCTATGCCATGCTCTGCAGATTATTGATGGACTGGTTTGTAGTTGATATGCGACGTATCGCATAGATCGACCATCGTAAAGCAACCGCCTTCGCGACTTCGATTTCAATTAAATAATGCATTTTTTTCTACTACCATACTTTAATTGTATTATTAGATATTCTAAACCTTTACTTTAATGATGTCCATTACGATACAGATTTTCATTATGATACAAGTTTATATCCAATAGGAATACAGATTTTTCATTACGATACAAGTTTATATCCAATAGGAATGCGATATTCCAATATTAAAACAATATTCAATATGGCGACTGCATATCTGACAGATATAAAAATTAATTAAATGTAACAGTTCTCTGCAATTTACAAGTAAGTAGTTAACATTTATGCTTTTTTGAAAATATAAACGGTAAAAATGAGGGATAATGACAGTGAAATGTAATAATTGACTCCACCAGAAATTATGGAACAAACCTTAGTAGCCACGAACAATTTATTACCAGCCAAATTCGCAAAAACGTACGGAAAATTTTACGGTCTATTTATGAAATGGATTGTTCAAAAAATATGTTTTATTATGGGGTCGTAGAAAAAATAGTGTATGCAACTCGCATTTAATGGCTATTAAGACACTCGTATATTCTCTTACTCGTGTCTTAATAGCTATCATTAAATGCTCATTGCATAATATACTATTATCTTAAAAATAATTTGACACTTCAAACTGACGTTTAAAATGTCAAAAATTAACTTAAAGAGTTTTGATTGTTTGCTTAAGAGTAGCGTTTGACAACAAATAGAAACTTATGCAACTTATATTACTCGCGGGACGGGTAGACGCAAGGGGGTGTGAGTAGGTGGAAGTAGACGATATTCGAAATACTATAGATGGGAAACATAATTTATAAAGAATGAGTACTTACGGAACTGTTGATGTTGTTGATGTTTTATAATAAGCCAATTTTCGCTTGCCCATAACTATTATATTATTATACACTCTAATATTATAGGTATATATGACATTTAAATGCGAGTGACAGTTTATAATTAAACTGTCACTCGCATTTAAGTCTGCAATAGCCGACCGATTCCGATAGATTTTCATCTTCGCTAGGACCGGTAGAGATACCGTAAAGTGGGGACAGAGGACGCGATTAGCTTGGAAAAACCTGGTGTAAAATGTGTGTGACAATGTTTACAGTTTAATGTTTTTTTCTTTAAAAATAATTATATGAATTTGATTTTTTCTTTATATCGTACATCAAATGTGCAGCTGGCGCGTAGAGGTCGTTTTTTTTCTTTTATGTACCAGCCTTAGTTAGTAGACATTAATCAAATTCATGCATTTTTGTGGTTATTTCTAAAACGCATAACTTTCTTAAGAAAATAAATTAGTACAAAAACTGACATTGACATTATAATTTTATGCCTTTTGCATCACTAACCCAAATTTGGGATTCTAAAATTACAAAATGAGTTTAAAAAACGCGAAACGACGATGCCGTAATTTTCGATAGGTAAACGCCCCTCTTAAGGAAAAAAAAACATTTTTTTTTTGGATAGTATTTTCCTTTTCAACATCCAAGGAGAAAAAGAAAACATGTATTAACGTAATTTTCTTTTGTGCTTAGCTAAAACATTCCATACAATAATGAAAACATGCAAAAAAATTGGTCATATGCTAACAGAAGAAGTTACAGGCGTTCAAAGTAGAATTCTGCTAATTTTGTTGAGCAGTGTATAAAAATTAGAATTAAAATGATATAGATTATTCACATACTTTTCATATTGGACATAGAACTAAATAAGAAAAAATCAGATTTACTTGTATAGCATTATCTTTTATACGGAGCAGACGCTGGATAATCGATCCGTCCGAAGTTTCAGTGTTTCAGCATCCGACAAAATGGTCGCGAATGCGTGGGCGTAACATTTTCAAACGATAACATGTTCCTCAAACAAAAGTGCAACTATATTTTTCTACTAATACTTCTACTTTTCCACAATGTATTCGGTAAATTTTATATTCTGATGAAATAATGTATCATACTAAAACGTGCGTTGTTTGCAGGTGCTATTGAGCAAATGGAAGCAAATCCGGACGCTAAAAGACTATACGATGATCTTCTTAGTAACTATAACAGACTTATTAGACCCGTTGTAAATCATACGGAAACTTTAACTGTTTATCTGGGCCTTAAGCTTTCTCAACTGATCGAAATGAATTTGAAAAATCAAATTATGACAACTAATCTATGGGTAGTCCAGGTAAGTTCTTTATATTTACATTATTAAAGTAAGATGAACATATTTTTCGTAAATAATTTCTTAATGTTGAATAATTATAATAAATGGATATAATAAAACATTACGTATACACATTTTGAGTTGAATTTGTGGTTTCCAAATCAGTAAATACCGATAGTTGGTGCACACACGAACTTTTAAATATACTTACTTACTTTAATATTTTATTATTATTAAATTTAATATATTGACCTCGTATTTATGTTTTCTTTTTTTTTTTATTTTGATGGTCAAGAGTTAATTTGAATACAACAAAAACTATCAATAGTTTTTATAATAAATTCCAAAATACTGAATACATGTTACGGTAAGTAACATATCATCCTCAGTGCATTTTATTGATTGCTAGAGTTATCGTAACTATTTATGCATACAAATGATATGTTTACCATAAAGTCAATAAAAAAAGTGCAAAATCTATTTGTATGGATTTTAAAAAATAACGCATCTAGTAGATTCGTGTTATCAATCGACACAAATTGACACTGACGGCAACAATTTTAGAATAAAGAAATTAAACAATTAATTAATGTTTGAGGATATATAGCTTCCACTAGTAACATACTACTACATGAAAGCCATATACATACATACTGAATATCAAAAATTAATTTATTCAATTATACTTATTATACCTACCTACCTATCTTTTACTTCATACTTTCCTGTTCTCTTCAATAGGAAAGAATTGTTGATAAAGTTGTATTTTTTGATTTACAACATTAAGGGAAGAGTAAATACTTCCTCTAGATGGATCTCTACTCCCAGCCGCTGAGGCCACTGTAGACTGTTTGATTTCCCCATAAAATTAACCGTAAATATTAATCAATTTTTATACCAAATGAAAGAGAATTCGAATATCTATGTACACCTAGTAATATTTTTTCTAAAAATATTTTAGAAATTGTCATAATTAGTAGCAGAAGTAGGTCAATATTAGACATTTTGTCGAATTTATTTTGAAATAAATAAAAAGAAATTCAAAATTTTACTACTAAGCGTACGTAAATTTGAGTTTTCTCTACAAATTGATGTAATTATTTATAACATTGTATGAAATTTGATCTTAATTTTAAGGGGAAATCGAAACCCCTGCAGTGATACTGTTTATGATTTTTGTACATTGTCAAATGGACTGGCCCGTCCAGTAGAGATCCCTCTTAACTAATACAATGACATGGTAGAGCCTGGAAAGACTTATTGTTATAAAAATGAAAATAATGAACATGATAAACTCTCAAACCAATTTACAGATTCGTTTTTGAACGGTATTGAAATGAAGTATTAATCCAACAATTTACTGGAATGCGCACACCATAACAAGAAATTGAAAAAATAGGTGATTTAGTAGAAACTGAATTTGGTTAATTTAATTTTTTTTAGACATTACTGAAAAATAAAATTTCATGATCAATTACTTGCCTTGTTTTCTTATAACAGTATATTTATTTACTCTTCTTTTAATTTACTTTAAATAATACTGAATGGCGTAAGTATAATTCACACTTCATTTTTCTAAATTAATTTGTAATTTGAAATAACGTATTCAGCCATATCTTACTTTTATTAATATAGTGTATTCACAATCTTCCAAATAGGAACAATAAACATATATGTATTGTGGTCACGGAATAAATTGAAATTTTCTATAAAAGATGTGTTAATATGTGTATTTGCAAAAATCGCTATTCGATGAGAGTAAAAGTGTTACTTCCGGTCCGAATTTTGAAATTTTTTTTATACAACGGATTGCCACGAATAAAACGTCAAGAGGCCTCTGGCAATAATAATATGGCGCTGGGTAAATTGAAATTACAAAGACAAAATATTTGATAATAATACCTCCAAATGACTCACAGCCACTATGCCCACCTACATGCTATTCTTGTCATTTATGCTGTCGCTTTACTCAGTGAAGATGGTATGGGTCGAAACGTCGTGAAGCTAATTTCATAGGACGCCACGTGTAATTAAAGCCTATCGAAGATAACGAACGCGGATCGTAGATGTAAGAAAAATCAGGTGGAAATAGGTAAAATCAACTCAGCAAAAGAAAAACAAATTCAAGCCACAAATTCTAAATTTAATTCTAATTAAAAGGATATAGATTATTTAAATATATAGTAAGAGCAAAGTCAAATATGAGATAATAATTTAAAAAAAAAGTCACATATGTAATGATCGAGTAGAAAATCATATGAAAAATAAATAACTAAATTTAAATTATGCCACTAAAGCACACAAATGCTCGTGATGGTACACCCTGTATATCAAACAATGACATAAGCAACAATTCATGAGGATTTTAAAAGAAAAACAATGGTGCACCTATGAATTCACACTGAATGTAAAAAAAAAGGTATTAAATATTAAAATATACTAAAATTGAAATGCAATAAAAAAAAAGATGTTACTAAATGTTGAACAGAAAAGATTAAGTTAACAATTACAAATAATCAAAGCACTCTTAAATTTAGAGAAAACACAAACGGTGAATTATCACTGTAAATCTCGAAAAATTTGCAAATCATTCACTTAAAAAGTTATAACGTAGATCAAGCGACCACTTAAATAATTAAAAATATTAATCTAGTACATATAATCAAAGCTAGTATAAGCTATATTTGCTTATTTCTTACACAAAATTACTATACGTATGACAAATGCCAAGATTATTTATGTTCATCCTATATAATGGGCCTTTTCAAATAATTTCTCAAAAATAAAAAAAATAAAGTTACTGAACTTAATTAAAAACACCCTGTAAGGTGGACTTATTTTATATAAATATTTAAATAAATTAACAAAACTTTACAAAGGTTTCCGATCTGATAGAATCGAAAGGCTTAATTCATACAATCACCAAAGCATTAATTAATAACTCCAAATAAACTTAATTTAATAAATTATGACACTGGGTCTATAAGGTTTTCATTAGTTGATAACAGCGATAAAAAGGGTAGGCTCAAGCCGTGGTCCAAAAGGGGATAGTTCACTCTCCCAGAAGTATTTTGAATTATTATTTGGTAAATATGTATTTACGAAGCGTGTGATGCTTAGATAAATACATGTACATCCATCAGCTGACTGTATACGACTGAAATATAATCGTACTTCACTACACGGCACAGACCTGGGCGTTGTTGCCGGAATGCATAGTATATATATATCCTATCCCCAATATTTTTTTACACATGCTGTATATACAAGACTTATACCTATTTTAGTTCCAACCGTTTCCATTAATAATGACGTCTTATCGATAAATATATGCTATTTTTGAATCTAATAATTAAATATATACGTTACATCTTTGTACAGTGGTATTAATTAGATATATTGTAATATGGTGCGGCATTTACACGTATTTCCGAATAGAATGAAAATTACATAATTTGTATATTGACTATATTGACTTTAGCTAGCCTATACATTTATGAAATTGCATGCTTCGTGAAAGAGAACTTTGAACTATTTGAATATGTTTTACTTCCTAGAAATACGAAGTGTAAGATGATAACAAATACTGTTGTGTTTTAAACAGTAAGAATTTATTATCACTTACCTGCATACATAAAATTGCTATCATTAAATAATTTTAAATCTGAATTGCACCATGTATTCCTAATAGGGTCTTGAAAATCAATGATGACTTTTTTAATGTGTATATAATGTATTTGTATTTCATTTAAAAATAACTCGTAAAATGAACTTAGTGCGTGATCTGCATGTACTATAACGAATAAATAAATAATATGATTATTATTACACTTGATGTCAATTCTGACAATGTTTTAGATATAAAACTTAAAATTGAAAGATGTAAAATGGATTTTAGAGGCATAAGTGAAAGACTATATCTTTCCGAATCTCGTAGGATATGTATATTGATTTACATACAGAGTATTTTAAGTGGAGCGTTTGACGGCATATGTTTAGATCGTCTAAAATATGAAATATAATTTTAGAAGACAATTTTCAAGAAATTGGACTACTTTTTGTTTCGAACTTTTGTTGATGTATTATCGCTTATTTTTACCGCATCCTGCTTCTCATACATTTTAACCAGATTATTACTTCTCATTGTAATCCGGTGACCAAACCATTCTATTTGTTGTTCTTCAATCAGTGTTATAATATGTATCACTTCCGGTTTTTCTGTGATAACACCATCTCTTAATTTGTCTCTCTGGTAATCTTCTCTATTTTTATAAATATTTCATATCCGGAGCCGTTATTTTGGATTTGGTTCTCTTCGTTTGAATTCAAACTTCACTTCCATATAGAAGAATGGGCATGAGCACTAATTTTAATTTTGGTCATCGTTGATGCATTCCTCGTCTTCGAGAAAAGTGATGAATGAAAAACTCCTCTTGTTGATTTTATTCAATCGTTGACTTCGACTTTCACTTTACTCCTAAATACTCTAGCTTCTGCGCAGTGTTTATCTTCTGTTCATTAGTGTTTAATCTTATATCTGCTTCTTCTTTACAAGCTAAATACATTTCCAAGTTTTCCACGTTTATTTCCATTTGTAATTTTTAAGGTTCTTGCTATATTTCTACAGACCTTATGTAGTCGGACGTGTTTGGAGACGTTAACATTAAGCATACAGACTCTTATTCGTAATGACTTGCTTGAGCTACCTGACATATATTTATATCTTTCTCTAATATACTGGCTCTCTTGGTAATATCATTCATGATTGCTATGAACAAAGTGGAACATCTAATAACAATTATTACTAACTATGAATAATTAATACTAAATTGTGTGAATTGGATGACTTCTTATTTGAATTACACTGGAAATCCACTACAATTAATTTCACAATCGAAAAGGGAAACAATGATCAACTACCATTTTTAAATGTTTTGGTTATAAGGAATAATAACAACATAGAAATAGACATCTTCCGAAAAGATACCAACGTCAACAAGTTTATAACAGCGGATTCGAATCATAATTATCAGCAAAAGATGGCTTCTTTTAATTTACTTATCCATCGGTTGTCAAGTTTTCCGCTTACAAAAGATAGATATGGAAAAGAACTTAGTTTAATTGAGTGATAGTATTAGAAGACATAAACTCAAGAAACAAATTCAGAATACATGTTTGCTACCTCAAAATACTCGTGGTAATAAGTTTTTTCTTTGCCGTATCATTCAGCCACACGAAATATGAAGAGCATTTTTAAAGAACAGGAACTTCAAATCGCGTTTAAATTGGGCAATTCATTAAAATCACTCTTATATAGGGAACGCTAAAGATAAAACTGGCGTGGATCGAAAATCTGGGATTTATGAAATAACCTGTAAAGATTGTAATCAAGAATATGTTGGGCAAACTAGACGTTCAATTTCAACTCGTTACAAAGAACACATTGCACATTTCAGATACAACAGACCGAAAAAATCAAACGTTGCTCAACATATTTTTGACACAGGCCACGCACGGTATGCCTACAGATAGTATTAGATTAAATGTGAAATAAAAGAAACAAATATTTAAGATTTACACTGTATTTAATAACATCGACAGCTGTTTCGCTACACTGTAGCTTCGTCAGGTTGACATATACAATAATAACTATCTACATACACTTGACTCTTATATATAGTGTGTGCATATTAGGAATTCTAAGAACTAATATATAAAGAACAATTTCTTGTCTAAAAATGTCGGGTCTATACAAAAAGTACGTGGAACTAAATCTATTGCAAACAGAGGTTATGTGTGAAATTAGGTAAAAATATTACTGACTAAATATATTTAACAATGGTGATGAGTTTAACTATCTACATACACTTGACTCTTATATATAGTGTGTGGATATTAGGAATTCTAAGAATTAATATATAAAGAACGATTTCTTGTCTAAAAGTGTCGGGTCTATACAAAAAGTACGTGGAACTAAATCTATTGCAAACAGATGTTATGTGTGAAATTAGGTAAACTGTATTACTGACTAAATATATTTAACAATGGTGATGAGTTTAGGTCTACTTTATCGTTTAATAAATTGTCTGAATGTTTATATTTATTGATTTCTAATGTCTCTAGTAAATCTAGTTTAATACTTTTATTTTCAACATGAAGGATATCAAAATCTTTATTAAAAATGTCATTATTCTCTATCAAATGATTCGCGTAAGTCGAATCATTTTTTTGGTTTATGTAAGCGGAGTAATGATCAGCAATCCGTGTTTTAAATGCTCTTCCTGTCTGACCTATATATCCCTTAGTACATGTACCACAAGTTAACCTATAGACTCCCGATATATTATTGTGATTAGTTTTTTCTTTATTGTTCTTGATGTATTTTGCAAGGTTATTGTTTGTTTTGTATGCAATATTAATTTTCTGTTTTCTAAGTAATTTTATTAGTTTTCCTTGATTCTCCCCTAAGTAAGTGAAAGATTTAAACTTTTTAATTGTAGTGTCTTTTGTAACTGGATAAATTTCTTGCAACGTTTTGTTGAATAATTTCTTAGAAATTAATTTATCTATTAAATTTGGGTCGTATCCATTGTTATAGGCAATTTGTTTAATAATGTTATATTCTTTACTATAGTCTGAAGTGGACATTGGCGTGTTAATCAATCTATGGATCATGTTGTGGTAAGCCGCTAATTTATGTTGATATGAATGGTTGGATTTGTTGTGAATGGTTATGTCAGTATATGATTTTTTGTGGTAAATGGAAAATTGTACTTGGTTATAGACTCTTTTTAACGTAAGATCTAAGAAGTTGATACTGTTATTCACTTCTTTTTCTAATGTAAACGTAATATGGGAATTAATAGAATTAATAAACTCAAAGAAATTATTCAATTGTCTGTTTGTACCTATGTGTATCCTATCAAAATGTCGTCAACGTATCTGAACCAAAATAATACGTTCTTAGTTAATGTACTATTTTCAAAAAATTTTCTTTCTAAATTGTCCATAAAAATTTCTGCTAATAAAGGTGACAAAGGATTTCCCATAATTAAACCACTATTACACTTATAAAATTTATTCTCAAATGAAAAGTAATTTTGTTCTAAGCAAACAGATAATAATTGTAAGATCTCGTCTTTATTAGAATGTTAGTTTTGTTAAATTCTAACATCCTATTAATTAATTCAACTGTTTCAGTAGGTGGGACACTCGGGAAAAGGTTTTTTACATCGAATGAAATTAATTTAGTGTTATCAGGTAACTTAAGATCTTTCAAGTTATTAATTAATTGAAAACTATTTTTAATACTATATTTAGGTTTGAATTTCGTATGCTTAATTATAATATCTATCAAACATTTTGAAACTTTAACTGCTGGGGCTGTAACATATAAAACAACTGGTCTAATCGGATAATTTTCTTTATGTAGTTTGATTAAAGAATATAGTTTCGGTGGTTGTGGATTCATTACTTTTAATTTCTGTCTTTCATAATAGTTACTGATATTAAACAGGCTAGGTGAATTACTAATCGTCTTAATGATTTGTTTTTGAAAAGTTATTGTCGGGTCTTTTTGGATTACGATATATTTTTCTGGATCTAGAAATTGATTAGTTTTTGATATGTAATCTACTTTATTTAATGCTATCACTGTTTTTCCCTTATCTGCCCGTGTGAAAATTAAATTATTATCTTTTGCTTTATTCTTAATATTCTTAGCTATTTGACTATCATTGTTAACCGTAGTGGTTCGATTTAAATGTTTAATAATATTGCTTGCTTGATATTTAGTATTCAGGTTTTTACTTTCCTTTAATGCTAACTCAGTTTCTACTGCTAATAGTTCTAAATCTTTCTTTCTAATTTCAGTTTTTATGTTATAATTAAAACCTTTGCTTAATACATCAATTTCTTTTTCATTGAACTCTGTGTTACTGAGATTGCTAAATCTATTGAAAAATTTATGTTCTGAAAAATTGTTGTAAGAATGTTCTACTTGACTTAATTTGTTATTGATTAATGACTCTATTTTTTTCCTTTGTATTAGGTATTTTTTATGGATTATTTCATTGACTTGAGTTCTAATAGATTTAGTTCCACGTACTTTTTGTATAGACCCGACACTTTTAGACAAGAAATCGTTCTTTATATATTAATTCTTAGAATTCCTAATATCCACACACTATATATAAGAGTCAAGTGTATGTAGATAGTTAAACTCATCACCATTGTTAAATATATTTAGTCAGTAATACAGTTTACCTAATTTCACACATAACATCTGTTTGCAATAGATTTAGTTCCACGTACTTTTTGTATAGACCCGACACTTTTAGACAAGAAATTGTTCTTTATATATTAGTTCTTAGAATTCCTAATATCCACACGCTATATATAAGAGTCAAGTGTATGTAGATAGTTATTATTGTATATGTCAACCTGACGAAGCTACAGTGTAGCGAAACAGCTGTCGTTGTTATTAAATACAGTGTAAATCTTAAACATTTGTTTGTTTTATTTCACATTGAATATGGATTTACATCAAGTAAAGACCAACTCAATCCAAGTATTAGATTAGTTAAAGCTGTAAATAACTTTAAGGAATTAGACAGTTACGAAAGTACTTATATACATATAAATAGATGTAAGTTAATGAATTCTGACAATGGACCAATAACAGAGTCCAGTTTGTACAAATTATTGTAAGTTTAGGTGTTATTCTGTCACGTTTCACGATTCCGTTACTTGTCCTGCTAGATTTAGGTAGTATATAAAGTGATGTTTGTTCAGAAATCAGTGTTATTCCACTTGTGATTTGGTAAAGAGCATATCTATTAAGGTTCCACCTTATCCAAAAACACTCCGTTTAACACTCTTCTCTGTTTTTCTACAAGTTTCTACTGAAGATGGCAACTTAGTTGCCAAAACACGTATATAGACTTTTTTTATATATTTTTAATTTTTGCGGTAAGGGATTTTTCCTTTTGCATTTTGTACCATAATTATTGTAAATTCCATAACAATTCAACGTTATTAGTACAACAACTATCATTCTAAGCAAATATTCTTGTTTTCCTTAAGCAGTGGTTCTACTGCTTTGATGAAGAATGAGTTTAGGACTACAAAATTAAAAAAACACCAGTAAAATGCTACTATTTGTTGCTTGCCCCGGTATGTGTATATATTGTATATACAATTGCATTATTCCTCCGCGCAACAGCAAATTAAAACAATAAACAGCAGCAGTGGAATTATGTGCTTTACGATATTCACTTTTACAAAAATAAGCATTTAGAAGTTTTATCCTTTTATTACAGAAATGGTCGGATTATAAATTAAAGTGGGATCCTGGGGATTATGGCGGCGTTGAAATGCTCTACGTTCCGTCCGAGCATATCTGGTTGCCAGACATTGTTCTATTTAATAAGTAAGTGTACAGTAATCTAAAGGCTTGCAGCTAACATAAACAAAAGCTAGTCTGTAATCATGTCGGATATATTCACGCCCAGTGAAAAGTGTACGGTCAAGGTGTAATCAAAAACCTCCAATCCCAGCGATTTAGAGAATTTTGGCAACTAATTTTCACACACACTTAAACCACAACGTACACTAGAAACATTACTGTGTAAATTTTTAAATGTCATACCGTATTTTATAGTATATTATGTTATAGGTATGTGATGGCTCTGAAGTCATAGCTACGTTGGTAGAATTTATATGTTACAAATAGTTATAACGCTTTGTAACATATATATTCTGCTTACTGGCTACTAATTATTACCAGACGACTGCCGATGCCTAGTAATAAGTGTTATTTACGCATGAATTCCCTTATTTTCATAGCGTGTAATATGCTAATGCAACTCAAATTATGTACTTACTATAGTTTACCGCACTTATTAAAATATGTATAATTTTAACATGTACTTATTACATTAAATATTTTATGATAATATTAAGGTAATTATTTTTTAATTTATAGTAACTGCATAGTTATTACATACAATCGACGTTTGTTTGATTTGCTACATGATGGATGCATGGGACAGACCTGTAGATATAATTATTTGTTATGGCAGATGTTATTTGTGTTGAAGTGTTAGTTTTGTTAGTTATCAAATTATCCACATATCCTTCGGCTAGCGATGATGATTACATTGATTACCAACCACTGTGTTTCTTTAGTTGTAATAAATCACTACTGACACCAACAAGAATTAGTCACTGACGTTCGCCGAAAGCAGCGCCCTGTTATAGTGTCCTGCATTGTTATGAGATATGACATTAATATACAATGTATGTAACCAACTAGCACACGACGCAGTTATCGTTTGTAATATTCTTTAAAGTTAAATAAATGCACTAAAAGGTTGTGGCTAATGTTTATTTGCAAGGTGCAAACCCATTATGTAGGTAGCAAAAGGTTTGCATATATATTACACCTGCATAGGCTTTTGAGTGTATTAATCCACAATGTGCAACTTTTTCCTTTAGTATTCTCTCAATATGTTGCAGCTGTTACGTAACATCATTCATGTGGTACTATAAGATAAGCCATAAAAGAACCATAAAAATTAGTAATGAAAAGACTAAGATTAATTAGAAACATTTGTTTGTGCCATCAACACTTCTTAAAACTTGGAAATCAACTGGATTTACTCTTACAATTACAATTTTGTTTTCAAAGTAGAGTGCAATTCTGTTTGGATGTAGCTCAAAAACTGTATTAAACAAATTCTTAAAAATGTATTCATTTGGATCTTACCACAGCAAACAAATAGTAACAATAAAAAAAACATAAATAATACAATTACCACACAATATAGTAATTATTAACGATTTTGATTTTTTTAATGAGCCAATTCTAAAATTTTGACAATGGCATAAAAATTTTAAACCTTAAACCAATTTGAAAATATGAAATACACTAAAAGCCACGGCGAGAAATTTAAACGTATCTCGGCACTAAAACTTATACCGCCTGTCATAAATTAAATTGTACTAGTTTCTATTATGAGTTTTAAATATCCTTTACTTGTTTTGAGTAGTGTAATTCGCCTGAAATTATATTAATATTACAAAAACCTAGAATTTACAATCTTCGTGATAAAATGAAACGAATTAAAACGAAATTAAACGAATTTATTAAAACCGCCATGGTAAAATTATACCTTTCTTCTTTTAACAAGACTGAGCATCTCGCAATACAATTACAATTTTGCCCGGGACTCGGGTGCTAAAACAATAAAGGAGTTCAAGAAACGTCGCCTTTTCCATTCAAAGCAGTAAATGTGTACATGTACGCATGTATTACTCCCCCTAGGGATCGCTTTGATTGTCTATTGTGGTTAGGAACTTTTAATTTTTATGTGTTACAGCGCCGACGGTAACTACGAAGTTACCCTTATGACAAAGGCCATTCTCAGATACGACGGCGAGGTCAGATGGAAGCCGCCCTCGATATATAAGTCCTCTTGTGAGATTAACGTTCAATATTTTCCTTTTGACGAACAAAGTTGTCTAATGAAATTTGGTTCTTGGACGTACAACGGCTTACAGGTAAAATAATTACTAAAAAAACGATCATCCAATACTCTCTTCTTCTCTCTCGCTCTTTCATTTTCATTAAATTAATGAACTCATTATAGACCGTATCGTCCTTTGAAGAATCAATTGATAATTAATATTACCTAATTTTATTACATTTTATCTCTTGAATATTTATTTTAAAATGAGAAGACACCAGTAACAACGGTTATGCGGATTCGAAGTTATTTATATAGAGAAGGCAAAAGAAAATTTGTAGTTTTGCAATGATTTTGACAATATTACGATGTCCTGACCAACAAAAACAAACTGTTGCTTGTGATTGCCAAGCAACTTGCAGACATTTGAATTGCAAAATAACAGAAGTGTAATCTCTCATTGCACACAGGAATAATTTTGAATTTCGACATTATTTTGTGAGTGTAAAAATGGCTTATTTTTTCATTCATCATTGACAATAGCTGTCAAAATGATTGGTTCTGATTATCTTTTATCTTGATGATTATTTTATTTAAAATTGTGGCTTATTATTAGGGCGCGGACACGAACGGTTGATGACTGATCGCCCATGGGCGCACTATTGAAATGTTGTATTTTCAAAGAGGTTTTAATTTTATTTATATAATTGGATAAAAAGTGGCTGGTGATCTATAAAATACAAAATACCTTACTATTTGTTCATTTTCTCTTCTGTAAGACTTGTTCTCTTTGAATTAAGTACATCCTTGTAGATAGAAAACGTCCTTTCTACATCCCAACTGGTTATAGTTGCGTACTGGAAATATTCTTTTATTTCAGCGTATTTAGCAGTTAGATTTTGTGTCATTGTCCCCATACACAATTGCCGCAATGTTATTAAATCTGGATTTCTATCGTCTTTCAATTTGAGATTTCGATTTTTAAAGTATGTGAGTAGTTTAGGCAAATTTCCAAAGTGTTCCTGAAAGAATAACAACTGATTTTTTTAATTTGGGATTTGTGTTAGTTCCTTGCACTCAGAAATACTTCGAGCATCGTCATTTAAACATGTAACGAAATTCTCTACATAAAAACTAGTAGCTTCCAACCATGTTCCCCATCTAGTTATTACTGGCGAGGTAGGCAGTGAAAAAGATGGACGTTTCTCCTTGTAAAGAGCTACTCTCAGTGGTGCTTTCCTGAAAACTCTTTTAAAGCGGATGAAAACTTCTTTTAAAACGGATACAAGTCTATCAACTTCCGGATAGGTGTGTCTGATATATTCACAGATTCTGTGCAGAGTATGTGCTACACAAGTAATATGCAACATACAAGGATATGCTTCCTTTAAAAGTCTGCATATTTTTAACATATATGCGACACTGTCACTAACAAAAGTATTTTTCCTTGTACCTGTCGTCTGAATGAAGCATTTTGTGCAAATTCTCGTCAATGGTTTTAGCAACTGTTTCCGCATCGAATGTTATATGGAATAGTTGAATGTAGTACACCAGCTACAACATTTACCACACAGCTTCCTAATATATCGACAGTTTCGTTCGCACTTATCCGTAGGTACTGATTTGAAAGGTGGCTTATAATGCATTCTACTGTTTTCGTGAAGCACTTAGAAACATTATATTTGCGTAAGGTGGATTCATCAGGAATATTTCGACCAGTATATTTTTGAAAAAATGTTTCGAAAGTGGCATTGTCAAGTTTCTTTAATGGGATACTAGCAGACATTAAAGCTTCACAGAGTTCTTCGTTAAAATTGTCAGCTTTCAACGGGTCCAATTTCTGTGTATGTTTTAGCGATGCTAAGTGACGTTGTACGTACACTTTTTGGGCGTTTTGTAACGATATTTTACAGACTTTGCAATAAATAACGGAATCACTGACAATGGACATACAATCAGTATGACCCTCAATCCAACTCGCCATTGTTTCACGATGTATTTCTCGACGTTCTTCCATATCATAGTAACATAAACAATGTTCTAGATCTAAATAAATGATAACTAAAAATGTATGGGTATGTTATTGAAACTAAACGAAATCCAGTGCACACTTACGTCTAGATAATTGGGAGAAGTCGATTCAATGAAACGGGATTAAACAGGAACTATTACATAAATTACAAAGTACGTAATTAACAGTCAAAACAATGAAAAAGCGAAACTAACGTAAGTATGAATAGGTATATACATACATGTAACTTTATTTCTCTTGGGAAAGGTAAGGTAAATATAATAAATGTTAGAAACCCCTCGCGCTTCTACCTACGCCGATGAAGAAAGAATTTTACTCATAAATTTCTTTTTTGATGGGCATTTTTTGTTGTCGTTTTCAATAACTTTTCAAGTAAACAACAGATGTTGCAGTTTCCCATATGAATAATGTTATTAAGCTATGTATTCAGTAACTGTGTGTTGTTTACATTATTTCTTTGCTCCGTTGTAACTCCGTCGTAGTTTAAACCTGGGACGTCCGCGCCCTACTTATTATATAATAATAATAAAAAAAAGATTAATATAAAAACAAAACAAAAAACCTTAATATTTTGTCATATTGCGATTTCCTTCAATGACTTTAGTTAAACAATAAGGCATTGATCTAATTAATTGCCACACGTAATCTTAACTCTAATTTTCACCTTTACCTCGCCTTCATCATCAAGTTCTCGCTCGCGTTCACTATCTTTTTTCTTATCTTCAACCAAATTGCTGACCTATCCTCGATTCACTTCTTGATCTTTCGTGAATAACAGTAAGTCATAATACCATAAATGTGGAGCGTACATTTGATATGCTCCGATACCTGATCGATCATCTCTCTTCGAAAACTGGCGCGTATGCTGTTTATTTTAGGTGTTACATATAAGCCCTATCTTTTTTAATTCAATCTTTGTAATCACTACTTTTAGTTGTCCATGAACAAGGATAACTTATGTACAGTTCAAAAAATCTGCCATAAAGGCTTTCGGAAAGTGCCTTAAATCCGAATTTGAGAAACTTTTTTTTAAAGGCAGAAAAGAAACAACCTAAATACGCGAGACACTGAACTCAAAATGTATGCGAATGAAGCGTGACCCTTGGCCACACACCGACAATCTTTTATGCAAGTTTATGCTTGCGCGTTGATGTATTCCAGCCAAAATGTCTCGAAAACTTGTACGACGCTCATGTTTGCGATTTTTTAGCTACATACTGGCAAACATCAACGTGTAAGCATGTGTGACATACTTGTTTGATGCCATGTATGCCTAGTCTGTGGACACTTAAATTTAGTATTGTTATATACGTTATATTAAAATTCTCCAAATACATAATATATTACTTGAATATATTGTACTACAAAGTCACTTAAAAGCTACATTGCGAATTTATATTTTTTTAAGATAATTTTCTAACAATAATTATTAATCTTATGAATACGAGGATATTAGGGCTTTTATAACCACATATATCGCCTGTGGAAATAAACACTGACAATGCTGGATAATAAGGATATACAGGGTGATTACCGAGAAACGCATGGTTTTAAAAAAGCCACAAATTTTTAAATGTTGAACAAAAACTTTATGTTGTACAAACTCGGAATTTTAAGAAAATTACAAAAATTAAGTAGCAAAAATAAGATCGCGTAGGTGGCGTCCTTCCGATTGAACACATGTTTCCAGACGTTCCCTGAAGTTACGCATTGCATCTCGTAACATTGCTCGTGGAATGGCTTGAATTTCTTTTCGGATGGGTTCCTTCAACTGTTGTAATGTGCGTGGTTTTCCAGCGTAAACACGCGATTTCAAGAAACCTCAAAGAAAGAAGGCCGGGATCGTCAAATCAGGAGACCGTGGAGGCCAAGGAATATCTCCAAAACGAGAGATAACTTTTCTAGGGAAAGCTTGTCGGACATGTTCCATCGAAATTCGAGCAGTGTGGGCCGTAGCCCCATCTTGCTGGAACCATATGTTTCGCATTGCTATGCGACGACGGCGAAGTGCAGACAAGAAAAAATTATTAAACATTTCCAAGTAGCGGTCTGCGTTAACAGTAACTGCCTCGCCGTTATCGTTCTCAAAGAAATACCGCCCAATGACCCCCACGTCACCTACCGCACACCACACTGTCACTCGGGCACTGTGTAACGATTTCTCTTGCAATATTTGCGGATTTTCTGGACACCAAAATCGACAGTTCTGCTTATTTACAAAACCGTCTATATAAAAATGAGCCTCGTCGCTCATGAGTAAAACTGCAAGGTCCTACATCTTGAGTGTAACTGAAACTTCCAACTAGCCTCTACAATGTATGACCTTCCCAACTGCCATCCAGCACTACTTGTCGTGTACTACCCAATTCAAAAACATGCGTTTCCCGGTAATCACCTTGTATATCTGAAAGAGAATAGTCATAGGAATTTTAGTTGACCTAGATCATCTTTAATGTGAACTAAAGGTGCAATGTAATTATATCCTGATTAAGAACTGGATTATGCCACATTCAGATATAATATCTATTGATTATTACTCTTATTCTTTCTAATATATATCGATATTTAACGCTGAGGTATTTGAAAAGCATATTCAACGCATAAATTTTACCTGGGACGTGCCAAATTTCTAATCACATTATGCAGGGTGTCGCGATCATAAAAACTTTGGGAATCCCCTATTTCAAGGATTGGCCTAATAAATAAACGAACGTTCCAGGAACATACCTTTCGCTCGTAAATTTATTCAATTCGATATTTTACCTTTGAAAGTAAACGTCGCATGTGATGACTGTACTAAATGTCACCATATTTTTCAGGTTGATCTCAAGCATATAGATCAGAAAGAGGGGAGTAACATTGTTAAATATGGTATCGATTTGACTGAATTTTACCCTTCGGTGGAATGGGATATCCTGGCCGTGCCCGCAACTCGTAACGAAGAATATTATCCGTGTTGTACTGAACCGTACTCAGGTTAGCTTTTTATTATTATTACCACTGTACCTGCCACCTCTAATAATGCGTTTACATTTATTACTTGACATATTTTCCATCAAATTTACTGTATCTTACGTATATCTTTCTGCTTTTAGAATATCATTCAATATGCATATTTATTTGAATGTGCTGGTTAGTCCAAATCGGTCGTTGATAAAGTTATATATCTTTTACTAAAATAAACAGAAATCACGAAATTTGTACATATCGTAGAGCGTCGATAATCCGGAGTCAAAAATCCGGACCGTGAATAGTACAGATGATGCCACAGACTCGGCGGGTTTATAACAAATGTTCTATGTATTATTTATTAAAAATAATTTTGCTGATTTATTTAATTTTCAGCTATTATTTCGGTTGCGTTAATTTTTAGGTAAATTAAACTATGTATGCACAGCAAAAGTGATTTTAAATGTAAAAAAAATTAAAATTTTCCCCCTTTTCACTAATACATACATACATATTTCTATGGGCGGCGGTAAATATTTAACAATAACCGAAATACTTATTGTGCATGGCCAATAAATTACATACGCCAAAGTTGTATATACAAGTGTTCACACTTAAACCCGCACCATTGGTAACTCCGTTATTATTGGAGCTATGAATTCGTCCAAATTAGCAAACTAGTAGGATTTTTCCTGGTGGTTACGACGATAAAAACAAAAAAACAATTGAACGTCGCGTTTTTCAGATATTTGACAAAATGTAATTTTTTAAATGGAACACCCTATATATTTTTATGCAGTTGAATAAAGAATTTAGTTCTGAACAAAAATTTTTCAATACATTATCTCAAGAAAATTGAAAATAAAAAGTTATCACGTGATTTCTTTAAAGGGGCATATTCCCGAGATAATCAGAAAAGTACCCATTTTAAAATGGGACAGTATAATTTAAAATTCCACTCAGAAAAAAAGGAAAAGAGAAAATGAAATTAGCCTACATTACAATAGTTGTTACAATTTTGATCAAATAGGCACCAATAAAAAAAAAATTCAATAACAATCCGTCAAATTAATCTGTCAGTGTTTTAAAATTCGCATTGTTATTTTGCTGTTTTCTTCTTGTTTTCTTCTAATAAAAATGGTTTTCACACATGAGGAAAAATGTGATATTATGAAAGCTTACATATTTCAGAGAAAAAACACTATTAGAGCTCGCGAACATTATAGTGCAATGTTTCCCGAGCGCGCGATTCCTCAAAGAAGATATTTCTTGGAATTATACAGACAATTTCGGCGAAACGAAGAGGTTTTCAAGAACAATAGAACGAAGAAGCAATTTGTGGTTAGTGAGGAAGTAGAGATAAATGTACTGGGATATTTTGAGGCGTATCCTAACAATTCAATTAGAGAATTGGCAAGAGAAATAGATCTTTCATTGGGAACGATTCATAAAATTTTGAAAAAATATAATTTTGAGCCATACAAATATCGGCCAGTACAAACGTTGCATCTTAATGATGATATAAGAAGAATGGAATTTTGTGAATGGTTCCTACATAAATGTGAAGAAGATCCAAATTTTCCTCGATATGTTTTATGGTCGGATGAGAGTAACTTCTCTAATAAGGGAATGTTTAATCGAAAAAACTATAATTTTTGGAGTCGGGAAAATCCTTTTTTGACTCATCCCACTAATCCACAACATCGGTTCAGCCTTAATGTTTGGATCTAAAATTGCTTTTTTTTACCGCGGCTCATTAACGGGAGAGAGATATGAGGACTTTATGTCTCATTTATTGGAAGATTTCGTGGACAACGTGAACTTGATGGATAGGCCGCGGATATACTTCCAACAAGACGGTGCACCGGCTCATAATCACCATATCGTTAACGCATTACTGGAGAGACTGTTTGGACCCCGTTGGATTGGAACTCATGGACCAGTTCTGTGCCCCCCACACTCACCAGATCTAACTCCGCTAGATTTTTTTTATGGGGCCGAGTGAAAAATGAAGTTTACAAACATCGTTACCAAAATGTGGAAGAACTTCAAAATAACATTACGGCCATTATTCGGAATATTGATGGAAGGACCCTTCTCAAAGCCACGCGCTGCACTCAGAAAAGAGCCCGCAAGTGTCTGGACCAAGAAGGTGGTACCTTCGAACAACTATTCTAGTTATGTATGTTGATTGATAGTGGTTATTATGCTTTTATTTGTTATTCTTAAGTTTCGTGGACGAAATCAAAATAAATTTCGTTAAAAACAACGTTTCGTTTGAATTCATTTAGGAATATTATCAACAAGAGAATAGTATACAATAATCGGTACATATTATTTAATTACAAATTTCGTTAGGCATCCCTAAAAACAAATCCTAAATCCCTAAAAATGCACGGTATCTCATTTGAAAACTTACGTTTTAGTGATAAAGTATGCAAATTTTAAGGATGTTTATGATATTATTTTATTTAATATCTGAAGATGACTTCAATTGGATAAACATGTGAAGCATGCTACGTCTTTCATAAATTTTTTTAAACAAAACGCAATGTTTAAGAAATCACGTGATAACTTTTTTATTTTCAATTTTTTTAAGATAATGTATTTAAACGTTTTTATTCAGAACTAAATTTTTTATTCAACCGCATAAAAATATATAGGGTGTTCCATTTAAAAAATTACATTTTGTCAAATATCTGAAAAACGCGACGTTCAATTGTTTTTTTGTTTTCATCGTTGTAACCGCCAGGAAAAATCCTACTAGTTTGCTAATTTGGACGAATTCGTAGCTCCAATAATAACGGAGTTACCAATGGTGCGGGTTAAAGTGTGAACAGCCTGTATATATATACAGGGTGGGGCACCTCATTCCCGTCGGTTTATATACGAAAAGCGGTAATATGTTTTGTTTTTATTTTTATTAAAGGTTGTGTAGGTTCATTAGGGGCACGTTTTAAAATTATTTTGAAATATACAGAGTGATGCAAAAAAACTTGGCACACCAAAGTTATGAAAATTTAAATGGAACACCCTGTATATTATGGGATATTTTGATGCTATAGGCTAAATTAAGGCCACTTACTGTTATATTCCCTATACCAAACTCAACCTCTTTTCGAGATATTTCACTATTTTTGAAAATGTAGATCAAAATTTCAGAGACATTGCTGTCTTCCATATTTGAGCGAAATATTTTAAATTGTATTTAATTTATACTCAAAGCATTAGACTCTAAGATAAGCTAAAGTTGATATCTAAAAATTATACAGGGTGTTTAAAAACTACATTTGTGTTTTGACTAACATTAAAGGCAAATAACTTTCTTATTTTAAATGGAACACCCTATATTTATTGCCATATTTAGATTCTAATTTTAATTGTTTTTAAAACTGTATTAGGATTTTCTATACCTATCTCTTATATTTTTTTGGTAATTTAGGATTTTCAATTTCAAACACTAATTTCTTGCAAAATATTTTTCAAAATGCTAATATTTATTAACCTATCGGGTTGATTGGTTTTGTTTCACAATAATTAAAAGGCGTCATAACTAGATAAATAAAAAATGCCTACTTTATTAAACAAACAACAAACTTAAATTCTAAAAGAAAACTAATGTTTTAACAAGTGCTCGAAATGATGTCCATCTGTTTCAATGTATAATCGAATTCTCTCTTGAATGGACTGTTTAACTCTTGTTAAAATATTTGGTGTTATAGAACGAAACGCAATTCTTATTCGTTCTCTCATATCGTCGGGTGTGGTTGGTGGTGTATCATAAATGATATTTTTGACATATTCCCATAAGAAAAAATCGGGACGCGTTAAGTCTGGGGATCTTGCTGGCCAATTCTGTGGACCGCTGCGTCCTTCTAGTTGTAACCACATCCTTTGACGAATTTTAAGTGGTATATTTTCCAAAAGTACAGGCAAATTGTCTTTAAAAAATCGAAGAAACATGGCGCCATTTAAGTGACCATCAAAAAAGAACGGACCTACCACTTGCGTTCTAATTATTCCACCCCATACATTGACACACCATCTGTATTGCCTATCAATAGTTCTAAAAAAATGGGGATTTTCGTCACTGTAGTAATGAAAATTATGTTTATTAACTAGTCCGTTATTGTGGAATGATGACTCATCCGAAAAAAGTACAAAATCGAAGAAATTTTCATCTTCACTAAACTTTTCTAAAACCCATAAACAAAATACGAGTCGTCTATCGTAAACTACTTCCAAAAGTGCTTGGTGTAATTGAATACGATACGGGAAGAAGTTGTGCCTTTTTATAATTCTTCCGACTCTCAGTCTGCTTATTCCACTGGCTTCACATATTTTTCGCTGACTTGTATGCGGATTTTCGGCCAGAGATCCGATAACAACAATTTTCTTGATTTCCCGTAATTGGCCGTTATGGTTTCTGATAACTCACACTTCCTGTTCTTCGGAAAACTTCCAATAAATTTTCTAATGGCCGCCTGTCAGGAAGACGCCTGTTAGGATATTTTTAAGCATAAACTCTTGATGCTAGCAAGCAATTTTCGCCACACTCTCCGATTACTAAAATCATATCCACCATTTCGTTTTGAAAGTAGGTTCTCATTTTAAATAATTAAAATTATTTAAACGACGTCGAATAGCCTTGATGTCTTAACTAATATGTACTGTCACTATCAAATAATTTATTTGTTTGAAGTATTAATGACAGCGGCAAAGCCTACTTTTGGAAAAAATTGCAAGAAATTAGTGTTTGAAATTGAAAATCCTAAATTACCAACAAACTATAAGAGATAGGTATAGGAAATCCTAATACAGTTTTAAAAACAATTAAAATTAGAATCTAAATATGGTAATAAATATAGGCTGTTCCATTTAAAATAAGAAAGTTATTTGTCTTTAATGTTAGTCAAAACACAAATGTAGTTTTTAAACACCCTGTATAATTTTTAGATATCAACTTTAGCTTATCATAGAGTCTAATGCTTTGAGTATACATTCAATACAATTTAAAATTATTCGCTCAAATATGGAAGACAGCAATGTCTCTGAAATTTTGATCTACATTTTCAAAAATAGTGAAATATCTCGAAAAGAGGTTGAGTTAGGTATAGGGAATATAACAGTAAGTGGCCTTAATTTAGCTTATAGCATCAAAATATCCCATAATATACAGGCTGTTCCATTTGAATTTTCATAACTTTGGTGTGCCAAATTTTTTTGGATCACTCTGTATATTTCAAAATAATTTTAAAACGTGCCCCTAATGAACCTACACAACCTTGAATAAAAATAAAAATAAAACATATTACCGCTTTTCGTATATAAACCGACGGAAATGAGGTGCCCCACCCTGTATATACATTTAAGTTTAGCAGTTTTATTCATGTTGGGGGATTACATTAAAAAAAAACTCACATACATAATTGGGGGAATTTTTGCTACTGGTTGGAGGAACCACAAATTCAGCACTGCCTGGCGCTTTCACTGTTGTTAGTATGGTCAGTAGTGTATTATTCTCTGTGCGTACTCAAACCTTTCCTTTTTATAGCCCATCGTCTGTGTTCAGTAGTGTTGTTGTATCTGAATTCAGTGTTTTGAGACGCATTACTTTTCTTTACATGTGATGGCATCAAGTTCGAAGAAAAAGCACACTTTTTTAAACGTTGAAACAAAATTAAAAATTTTAGAAAGGTTATCAGAAGGTGAAAGTGGAGGGAGCATCACTTCACAGACAAAAATAAAATGTTCAGTCAAGACGAAACACTTTCAGTCAACATTCGTGTTTATTCACCTATAATCAATACCTCATCTGTTTTGATGCAATGCAAGTGAAGTTGTTGACACTTGCACATTGACCTAGCATTGAATAGACAAATGAAATATATTGCAACAACTACACGTATTTGTTGGTCTAGCAATGGCAACTTATTGTATGAGTTAGGATAATTTCGTGTCAACAACTCGTATTTATAAAACGAATAAAAATTTTCATTCTTTGAAATCGGTTTTCAGTTGATTGTAATATTCTAGTCTACTAATGGAAGGTTTCACTTAGGAGTGTGTTAATTTTCAATCTACGAATTTCTGCATTTGGTCATCATGAGTTTAAAATCTATGGATTTTAAATTTATGTTGGACCGTCACTTTTAAGTTAGAGCTAGGACTGTTTTATGCAGCAAGTAACTATACTTAATTTGCTTTTACAAAAACTCTTGAACTATGATACTAATTACCGACATTACATTCGGTAACATCAAATCTGTATAGAGTTTCCGAAGACATACAAATAAAATGTTGTATAGTATAATTACTTGTTGTTAGGTGTATAATAACAGTCTTGAGCTTTAACGTAAGTGTTCCAATTCAAGATAAATTTAAATTCCTAATATATTTAATATTTAAACTCTTATAAAATCCAATGCTATATAGAATTATACACTACATATTCGAAAAATACCCAATTGACCAACTTTTCTTCTACGTCGTCCATTTCACGTTATAGCTGTGCGTAACAAGATGCAAATACCTAATCATATAGCAAATAATTAACGAACCGCGTATAACTTATTTCCTCCACAAATCACACACCATCCCCCTTTCTACGAAGAACCCGGTGAAACAGTATTATCAATTTCGGAAACGTTATGTTATTGTTATCTTTGTCTAACTTATCCCTTCATCTATATGTATGTTCCGTACATATTAAAAGACACAATTACTTTTTACAGTCTAAGAAACCTAGTAAGATACTACTGTACATTGTAGTTATCCCTTTTTCGCGTTATGATTTATTAAACCAGCGAAAAGGAAAGAAAAAACTGTAAACTGGAATGTGTTCTTTTCCTCAATGCTCTTTAGTACATCTGGTTTAATCTGGACATTTTGGGCACGCCGGCGCGGCGCCGCCTTAGTACAATATTATAAGATAGTTCAATCAAGAGAGTTTTAGAATTTCTTAAGTTAAAATAAAAACATGTTGATACAAACGTATGGAGAACTTTAAATTTACAGATTTTTATTCACCTGAAAATCTTTTTTGAAGAATAAGATGGTGTTGCTTGTATACATATTTAATTTTATTCTCCAAAAAAAAAGTAGGCAGCACATGCTTTCTTGAATCTACAGATTCATTTTTCTCAGTGTTATAAATGTTTACGGGGTAGAGACTTCCTCTATAAGTAAGGCGAAATGAACTCAGCTCGAACTGGACTCAGAAGAAGGGACTCTAGAAAGAAAAATTGTGCGTTCAACAAACAACAACGCATTGAAAGACGCAATGTACATATGTACAAAGGAGAAACCTAGGAGAGCCAATTTCAAGCAGACTGATCTGCGAGAAAGCCCTACAATTTAATGAACAGTTTAATGCACCGACAGATTTTAAAACAAGTGCTGGATGGCTTTAAAACTTTAAGTCTAGGCATAGTATTAGGGAACTGCTCATTCAAGGAGAGAGGCTTTTATGGAAAAGTTTATAAAAGATGCACTTGAAAAAGGCTATTCTAGGGACGACGTGTTCAACGCAGATGGGACTGGGATAAACTGGCGAGCTTCTCCACACAAAACACTGACGTCAATACGTGAACAATCCACTCTCGGTTTTGAACTGAACAAAGAAAAGATTACCGCAATAAAATTGTTGGTGATTAGCAAGAGTATAAATCCTCGCAATTTTAAAAATGTGCCTACTCTTCCTGTTTCGTACACGTCACAAAAAAGCGCTTGGATGATTGCAGTCATTTTACTCGAATGGTACAAGTACGAATTCATTTATAATGTAACGAAATACCGCAAGGAGATAAAGATGGGAAAGTTTTGATTATCATTGATAACGCTCCCACACATACCCCTCTCGAAGTATTGAACGCAATCAATGATAATTTAGTTCAATTACTCCCACCCAGCGTCACAGCTACTTTGCAGTCAATGGGTGAGAAAGTCAGAAAGTGATTTAAAACATGACAAAGAAACCTTTGAAAAGCAGCTACTGCGTCGCCTTTTATCGAAAGAAAAGGACGAAGAGCGTGTGGTACAGTTAATTAATAGAATAATCAACAATGATAGCATTTATATGCTTGCAAATGCTTGGGATACTCTCACCAAAAGCAATTTGCAAAGACCCTGGAATAAATTATCACCTGGAAGAAGAAAGTGCTGGTGAAAAATTTGCAAATGATATACTGTGGTGTAAACCAAGTAGCAGGAATATACAGCATGATCCCGGGATTCGAACAATGCAATGAAAATTATGCCAGTGAGTGGTTGGCTATTGACAAAATGATCCTGTATACCAGATTTTGAGCGGCCAAGAAATAGCTTCCATGGTACCTGAAGGCGACACAGAAACAGTTGAATCTGATTCGGAAATTTAAGATGAAATTGAAAAGGCAGGGCCGACACATTCGGAAACTTTTATGGCGGCAGAGACTCCGATGTCATGGCTTGAGCAACAGGCAGAGAGTACATCAACCCAACTCATTCTATTAAAACGGATCTAAGACTTGACTGCAAAAAAGCGAAGCACTACTGCAGTTCAAAAATCAATAACAGATGTTTTTAAACTCTACAGTACATATATGTATTCTGTAAATATTTTTAAAAATGTTACATACATATTGTCGTGATCCCTATATTGGTCAGGCATTGTAAGATAAATAATATAAATAATAATTATGTAATAGAATAAGTAAATAATTTTTAGTAGTAAGTGTAATTATAGAAAAATGTATAATGAGTTGCATAACCGCAACGGCGTAACATTATAATGTACGGTATATGATAATTAAAATTGAAATAAAATTTATATAAAGGTACAAAAATAAACACCAAAAATAAAATTCAGGTATTCTATATTTGTAAATACGAGGAGCACAAGATGCAATTTCAATATACAAAGATAGAACCAAATTTTATGCATTGTGTGAGAGTCGCATTAAATATATTGAGCAGTAAACCACTATTCAAAATCAATAACGTATTAAAAATAAATAACACAGAGAGAGTTATGATGAAAGATGGTGTAGTCAAAAGAGTTAGTCATTTGAATGCCGTAAAGTTATATGAAAAGGGTAAAATTAGACATTCACGACATGAAAACATCTTTCATCATGAGTAGACGTAAATTTATAAAGATCGTTATTTGTTTGACATTCTATGGTCACACTTAACAATATGATAAATACCTGAGACATATCTAAGCATAATTTTAAAAAGGAATATGTAAAAAGGTATATTTTTTTATTCGACACAATGTAATAAAGCAAAAACTTCAGTAATAGCAGGTTAAATCCAGTTTAATCCAGGAAAATTCCGGAAATAACACGTTGAAATTGGTTTAATCTGATTAAATCTACAAAGAAAAAACAATGTTTAATATTGTTAACAGCTGCATACAAATCAACCTACATGAAGACGAGAAAAGATGGTTCGAAGATATAGATGAAGTTATCAAGGTCCAGGTTCATGACAATATAATTAATAAAAGAAGTATTCCAGTCGTATGCAATGTTTTTCCTATTATTTTCAAAGGAAACGTCTGCAAAAGAAAAATACGAATAGTGTTAAATAATGGAAAAGAATGTATTTGAATAATGATGAAAGAAGCAATGAATTCATCTATAAACACTATAAAGGATGGCGTTAATGAAAAAGAATCTACCTACCAAGATAAGAAAATCGCAAATGTGCATAGACATTAACAATAATAAACAATTTGAGTGCGTGTATATTTTGTGTAATTTCTGGATGTCAAAACAATATGAGTAGAGGTCAGCTTAGGGAAAACATCAAGAAAATAAATCTGAACAGAACAATGCCAACTTAAACGTTAGTGCGAAAATTGTGGCGCTGCGAACGAAGAATGTTTTTTTTCTGATGAACCGAAAATTAATAAAAAGCCGGGAACGAGGCAAGTACGAGAGAAGTCGTCGATCCATGGGTGAAGTAGCCTAACTTTTTAAAAAAGAAGCGGTCAATCTTCGATCTTCGAATTTTGTTTGATAATTGCAGGCATATAATACACTGCATAGAAATCATCCTTAGTAAATGTATTAAGTTATTTTTTATTTTCAATAAGTACTTTTCATTTCATAATAAATTTTTGCCATTTAGTTTAATTTCATTTTTTTTAATTATCAATATGATAGACCAATATCAGGAGGAATTTGATGAAATGTATGAACATCATAAGTAAGTTTTACTTAAAATAAATTATGCTAAAGATGCTATGTGAAAATATTCATCTTTAGCAAAGCGTTTAAAAATTTATTTAATATTTTGGATGAGATTATTATCTTCTTTGTTATAAGTAAACTAATGTAATAAATAATGGGAGTATTGTTAACAATGTAGAAAGGCATCAATGACACAACGTATGAATGTTTGTTAGCGATGTTATCTATGCATTGTTAACAAGTTTTTAGATACAAAATTTTATAGGGATTTCAAATATATTAATATACGTAAAGATAGGAGAATTTTTGATAAGCAATAGCCAATTTGTGGTATGTACAACGTGTAAATATTTGCATATGATGATTGGTGACAGTCTTATCAAGGTGTTTTCTGTTCTGCGGAATTTTGTATTTTCAAAGACACTTCGTGTGAATGAATGTCTTTGTGGAAGCGAAATCTAGCATAGTATAAGAAAATTATTATTTCTTTGAAACTACACAATGTTAAAATTTTAATATAGCAAAGAGCGATATTTATTCTGAATCTATATGTTATATTTGGTAATGTGTTTTCGTATTTATAAAATACACGTTTTTTTTTTACTTGTAATTGGAAAGTAAAAAGGACAATTTCTTTTTACGGCCACATGTGGCAAGAGAATTATTTCATCGATGATGTTATTATAAGATGTTAAAATTGAATATAAATATTTTATGAGCAAAAGGAATATCACTGCTAGAACCTACAAGAAATATACGAATGTTAATAGAGATTGAATTTATAAATTTAATAAAGAATTTTTATTTACATGACAACGTTATCTCTACATTCGTTATAAATTATGCAGCTTTGTATTATCGTAGTTTGATTAAGTTATGCTGGTACAAGATTATTATTTTTAATTTGAAAACAAAGCTATAGCAATATGTACATACACATAACATACACATATTATTTAATTAAAATACATGTGTACTTGTAAGTTCATATTAATTAATGGTTTTATTTACGTCCTCGACTTATTTAACCATTAAAGTGAATTATGTATTAATGGTTTTAGCAAGTTTTCTTTATGTTTAGGGCATCAAACCGCCGTTTTTTGTTCGTTTCTTTTTAATATTTCGGTAATCCGGATATTTTAATACTCCGGACAGGGTCGACCTCTAATGTACTTACACGATTTTTTTTAAAAGTAAATGTTTACGCTGTGCTCCTATAGTATGAGACTCATAATTCAGAAATTATCCTTTGGCTCTTAAAATGAATAAATTAATTTATCCCTCATCGGAGTGAATAATACAATAATAAATTAATAATTAAAATTTGCCTTATTTTTGCAAAGTAATATTGTACGGTAGAAGAAAAGCCCCAGGCTGCCTGTAGAAGAACAACCTCTATATTATATTGTTTTCAACAATGACTCGATCATAATTCTCTATAACAATTAGCTGTGATTCCTTTATCTATTGTAAGATTTATTCTTGCAGGCAAGAGAACCACACTTTTGTAAGAAGTATCAGTACCTCAATAACTCAATCGAACCCGACGCAATAAATATTTCATCTGCGGAGGTTTCCTCAATCTTTGACCAAGATTAAGTTCCACCGCCGCCGCCTCTCTTCCCTCTCCGTCATGCCTTCACACTTCAATGGCGCGTAGGGTTGCCACGAGTCCTCTCCAATGCAGTTATTCCTTTATTCATCCGAAGATGAAAACATAATTTGACAAGCCGCAAGACATCCGTGAAATATTGCCACTGGGTGCTAACAAACACGGAAAATTTATTCGCGAAATATCCGCCTTTAGCGCCGTAAACATTAATCTAACACTACAAGTTTACTAGTATCAGAAAGCACGCCCTGGCTTCTTTTAAATTAAAGATCGGGGCTTCTCTTTTATTTATGTGTCACAAATCTTTAATGCGTTATTTCATTTTCTTATTTCCTGCCTAACTTACATACATCATATCGAAATAGAGGACAAAAACAAAATAATATAACTATTTACTTAATTTTGGTATATACGCTTGTTATTTGGTGCCTTGATATATCGATACCTTGGAATGACCAGGTTCTATATGCCACCATAGTTGATCTGAGAAAATGGCTTCCAAAGTTTTAAATTTCTGTTGTTTTCTTCTATTTTAGTATATAATGGTCTAATTTGTTACAAGTTTTTGTTTATTTTTTGTCAGAATTCTAGTGGCTCCACCTTACTCATATGTGAATTAAAACATGTTAAACTTAAATCAGATAAAACACAGATAGGACTTTGTCCAAACTTTTGAAGAATTTTTGTAACAAAACAAGGTTCTTAGTGCCACTTAATACTTTGTCACTTTACATTCCAAGAGAAACGTTATTTTTGTTGGCAGGACAAGGTTCTGTATGCCACATAGAACTCTGTCTTCTAAAGCCACGTCTAGATTGATAGGAATTTGAGTTGATAAAATAATATTTTATTAACACACCTTAAATTCTATAATTAAGCAACTGAAAATAAAAATAAATTCATGAAAGTAAGAAATTCTGTAACATCATACTTATGTAACACAAAAAACTATTTCTAAAAAATGGGTACTTAAATAAGTTGCACAAATTTCTACAAATAAAAAGAACAAAACAAGTCAAAAAATTCACAATTCAAGAATTCAATTCAATTCAGGTGAAGTAATGCCTGATAATAGAGTTTGTCAATGTTAGGCATGCTTACTAGCATTTTCTTCAAAGCATCAATTTTTGTTTTAGAAATTTCTTTATTTTCAGGAAGTGTCCGTGGCTTTACTTCTAATGCTGACGTAACTTGCACAGAACGATCACGTCTATTGCCGTTAGTAATTCCACCCCGTGTGCGAACATTGCCACCTCCGCGTCCTCTAACAGTACGACGACAACGTGGTAGAATTATATTTCCAGACGCATAATTTTCTTGAAGATGGGAAGTTTTGAATTGTACAGTATTGAATTCTTGGGTAAATTTTAATGAAGTAACTTTGGAAAATGGTATAACTTTGTAATTAAAATGCGAAGCACATTCTTCATAATTCTTAAAATCGTCTGCTTTCATTTGAAGTATTACATATGGATGTTTTTTATTAACTGCCTTTAGGTTCTTCACAAACCCTAAAGGGGAAAAAAATTCTGCCTTCTTCATAAAAGTTTCTATTCTACTGTGAATAGCGTCCACATCTTGGACAGCTCCATGTCCCGGTACTGAATAATTCATGGTTATGCTTTGCAATTCACTATTTTCCCTTAAAGTTTCCAAAACAGCAAATGAGAGATAAGAATTTCTGTTTTGTGCAATACATGAGTCGCTCCATGTTATAAGTTCTTCTATGTTATTATCTAATAGAACTCTTAATATAATTTTTATGATAGCACTTGCCAAACAATTTCCGGTTCTTCCCTGCATAGCTTCGTTCCAAATAGCGCAGTAGACCGTTTTAGTGGTAGTCAAATAAGCAGTTAAATTATACATACATAATTTTGAATAGTAAAAAAAATGTGCCTATTTCTGTTCTCGGGCAGTTTATAACTTTTTCTAAGTCAAACACTAGAATGGGAATTTCGCTTTCCTTATCTTTCTTTTTGTTTAACCTCATAGCTTGTTTCTCTGCTATATGAGATTGGTAATCATTTTCTTCATCCTGTGTAACATTTCTTTCTGATTTGTGTATTTTATAAGTTTCGCATTTGTCACATCGGTCTGATTTGGGAATATGGAAACCGTAATTAAAGTTAGTGACAAATATACGACGGTACATTGATAATTTTACAGGTTGTTTTTCGTTTTCATTGCACCAAATCACGTATAACTCATACATTTTCGGAACACTTAAATTCGATTCAAGATACTGACGTTTAGTTCTGCTACGAGTATAATGAGCTTCTATAGTTGGAAATAATTTTATGTGTGTAATTACATCATTAAGCATGTCGCTGGATAGCCGTCTATTTGATTTAATACTTGTACCTCTTCCATCCTTTTTAGGTACTTCGTTGCTATCTTTGCCAGCATGTGCATTATAAACTGGCTTTTGTGATATGGACAGAGTGCCTAAGAAAAACTGTTTGCAAACTCTGATCATATCACCTCCTACTGGAAAGTAATATGTAAATGAGTACTGACGGCGGCTTGGTTTTTCATTGTCGTTTCTATTAGTAATACGTTTTTTAACGACTCTTTTTGTTATTTGTAACAAATACAAGTGTTTTTCATTTTGAGTTGATAATTTATAATAAGAAGCAAACAATTCTTTTCTCATATCGTTGGTGATTTGCTTACTACATTTAAATTTGCAATTTTTTAAACAGTCTTTTTTATTTATTACACATTTTGCAGGTACTTGCTTCTTTCTTTTATTAACATATGCCTCACCAGCTTGGTGTCTCCTTTTTCTTTCATTACATTTCCATGCTGTTTCATTTCTAATTCTCTTTCTTACGTTCTTTTTCGTAACTGCAATGATGATATTATTTTGTTAAATGAATTAACTAAAATTGACTTAAGTTTTTACCTTCCACATTATTTATAACAATTTCTATTTCGGGCGCTTCACCATCCTCTCTGAAATCATCCCTATTTTCTATCGTATTATCGACAGTATGTTTTAAGACTTCTGAATTTACAACTACTATACCATTAGTATTTTCTCCACTATTTGCAATAGCTACGTTTGCATGACTTGTTGTTGCATTTTCGTCAAACGGAATAAACATCACAGGAGCACTACTGCTGTGAACAAAATTATAGGTTAGAAACGTAATTTTAACTTACAAACGTCTAAATCCTTACCAAGCAGCAACTATCATCTCACTTAAATTCTCCATGGTTTTGGTCACTGAATTAATTGAAATTATTTCTTTTTTATTTGATTTTGAAACTTTTTACTTCCAAAATTTTACCAACACAAGGCACGTGAATATTGTGTTGAACATAAATTTCAACAATTAAAATAAAACAAATTAAGACAAAGGTTTATCTGCGGTTTAAGAGTGACATGGTCCTATTTACGCAGTAGTTAATACCTTGTCATTCTAAAAACAGCAGATAGAACTGTGTTCCAGCAAAATATATAAAAAGGAGCCCACAGATAGAACCTTGTGCCCCTACTAACTGACTCATTTTCTATCAGATGGCTCTGAGAGTATCAAAACAACTAGAAAATGGTACATAGAACCTTATCACACTCATAACTCAATTTACTAAAAAATGTCACTTAGAACCTTGTCATTCCAAGGTATCGATATAGACAATCTTATAGTCAGACACCATACTTAAAGAAAAGAGAGAACTTTCAATAGTCTTAAATTGAAAATTATTTAGAATCGCAAACAATTTAACTTAAAAATATTTAAAAGGAAACTAAATGTACAGTGCGAATAAAAATTGATTCAAAGTTTTTACTTCGTTTTTATGACTCACAAAATTGCAAAATTTGCTAATGGTGCTCTACAATCTGAAACAAACGTAAGTAACTTTAAATTAGTTACACAATAGTTGTTTGATTTACTGATGGATTTATATACTATAATACGAGTACATCGAACAAAGTACTCAACGGTACCAATTCTGTCATAATAAATGAACTAACGTTGGTGATGTTTTCTAAAAAAAATTGTTGACATTACCGCTACTCGATTCTACTTAGTTCTTAGTACCGATTATTCGATGGACGATCCGCTATCGCTCTAGTGTATGTCAAAATTTTTCAAATTTTGTCAAGCTATTCTACTGTGAAGCCTTTGTTATAAATAATTTATTTCGTGATCGTTTTTGGTAATAGGAGTTGATATTAGAAGTAATTAACAAATTGTCTATAGCTATATTGCAAAACGGGCTGCTATATGGAAGTCTAGAACATAGAACAACGACGTAACTATTTTGTCTAAAGGATGGTTCACCGTAGACTGTCTCGCCTCATTCAAATAAAATAAAATTGAAAAGACCTTTTCAAGGAGAAACGCGATTGCCAACTTAGCTAAAACTTGGAGAAACTTCAGTTCAAATAACGCGACTAAAGGTTGCTAAATTGATATCATATTCACACATGTAGATGCCGCTACTGGGAAAAATAATACCTAAGTCGGAAAGGACAATTTTTTTTCTACAAATAGCGTTAAAAGTTTATACTTTGATAGCTATAACTTCAGTTAAAAATTCCTTTTTATTAAATAGCCTGTTAAAAGTTATTAAGCATATTTATTTAATTAGTTTTAACATTAATGCTAAATGCAATGTTTTTTTAAAGAAGAATGGCGTATGACTGTTTAGATTTCGCGCAGGTAGTAAATTCAAAGAAGCTCTAATTGGCGGCTACAACAAAATTAATTGATAAAGTAGTAGCTCTATCTAAATACATACGTTTTATGGCTGTAATTAACTTCCAGATTAATTCACATATTTCTATTAAAATCTTGAAATATTACGTAATATTGTTTGAGAAATATTGTAAAATTTTCTATCTATTATTTTACGTTATTAGTAAAAAAAAATATTAATAATGGCATGTAAGGATATGCACATATGTCTAAAATATTTCACAGAGAAATTCAAATCCTGAATTAATATGCGCTTGTACTCTATTTAATGCATAGAAATTTACTTCATGCATAATTTGAATATTTAAAAAAATTTAATAGCTCTCTGAATATTTTTCTCTATAACTGCAATTTGCAGTACAAGATTCATATTCATTAGTCCCGGAATTAGTAATAACAAGTAAAAAAGTTGTAAGTAATGAAGGATATTATTAGAAAGTATTACCAAATGTTTCTTCTAGTGTTTCCGTATTTACATAAAGTATGCCAATCAGTATAACTATTAATTCTATTTCAGCAAAGTGTTCGAAAATAAGACAACCCCCACTATTTCTATTTATATATTAGTTTTTAATAGATCTTCTTACTGTTCAAACGGTGATGTACAAAAATTGGTACCTTAAATAACAACTTTTTTAAATAAATGACACATTTACTCCACAATTTTAATAGTTATAATTTAGTCAACAAAATAATCAAAAGACAATCATATAAAAAAAATGGGTGTGCTTAGGACCACACGGCAGAAGTGAAAACTTCATCAAGGCGAGGTTAATAATATGAAATACAACTTTTTTTTTTCGTTCTATATTCATTTACATTTACATTTTCCATTTTCGTTCTATATTACATTTAAAAAATATATATTTATTATTATTGTGTATACATTATTCTAGTACATTTCGCTCGATCTGATCAAGTTTTCACTTCAAAAATTCATACGTACGCATGTATATATACAAATAGACGATATGATAATTCTCATACGAGTACCCGCGCTGGTCTAATGGTAACGTGCCGGCCACTTACCCGGGCGGCTTGGGATCGCATCTGCACGCGGACAAGAATTTTTCAGAAAATAAGAATACAATATTTCGCGTACATATTTATTCTAAATTTCAATTTAATTGAAATTAAATACCGCCGTGTTATAATACAAAGCCGAGCGAGTATAGCAGAGACCGGCAGAGACGCGTTAATTATATCTCTCTCGCTCCCTTAGTCGACTCGACTTTACCCGAACGATCTTATTATTTGCCGACTAACTCAATAATCTCGAGGGCGATTCAGGTTAAGAAATGACTAATTAAAAAATTTAAACAAAACTGGTATTAAATGTTGCTGTAATATTACACTGAACCTCGTTAAATAAAATAATAACAATAACCCGTACAAGATAAGTGACAATTCCAGTACGCATTATTCATCTACAACGTTAAGAAAATTTAGATTAAATTACTCTATATTTCTTTCTTTTTTATTATTATACATTACGACATCATTGATCGAATACGTATTTTCTCCCTTAACTAAATATATCTTTCTTCTCTTTTTGTTGTTTCCCTTGAAAACACAACATCTTTTATACGCTTACGTCTATGTGTGACTTTAAGTTAAAGTAATATACATATACCTACATTGATTTTAAATACACTTGATACGTTAATATAATATTGTTAATTAGACTATTCAATATATTAAAAGTATAATTCCAGTTCGAATAAATGGACTGCCGCATTACATGGTTCAAATGCACATAATTGCAGTAAGTTCATATATCGTGCAAAAGACATATATTACGAACTACATACTTCAGATGTCATTTTCTCAGAAACGAGATAAAAGGAGCAGCTAAAATTTGTAGGGATATTAACACATATAAAAAGGATCATATATGCAAGATATGAACTTATAGCTACTTGCTGATGGATACTAAAAGCTTATGCGATTTTTTTATGCGTTCTACCACAGTAATCAAAGAGTAGTGATGCTATGCAACATTCTTCAAGACGTTTTAGTAAAAAATACTATATTTTTATAAAATTTGATTATTTAATTGAGTATTTACGGCAAATACATGAAAAATTAGCTTTTTCTTAAAATCGATTTTTTGCCGGACTTTAGCCACTTTGCGCCGTAACGCCGCGGTTGCTATAATACTTAAAGGTGCCGCCACCGCGTGTTGGATAACGCTCACATTTATATTTCTACCATATATTATTTGTTTTGGAATAGTTTTTTGGTCAGTGTGAATTTGAGATATTAAGAGCTGTACCTGTATATTACGTAATGTGATGTTAATCGAGCCTTAAAACGATTGATAATATCTTTAATCATTTAGTATCTTTAGCTTTAATTTTAAATACAGTTTTGCTTTACGCCGGTATTAATTTTATTTTCAGATATAACATTTAAAATCACAATGAGAAGGAAGACATTATTCTACACCGTCAATCTTATCATCCCCTGCGTCGGCATCACATTCCTCACGGTTCTAGTTTTCTATTTACCGTCAGATTCAGGCGAAAAAGTTACTCTCTGCGTATCTATACTACTGTCACTCACAGTGTTTTTCCTTCTGCTAGCAGAAATCATCCCTCCGACATCCCTAGCCGTTCCCCTCTTGGGTAAATATCTCCTCTTCACCATGATATTAGTCACGTCATCCATATGGGTCACAGTATGTGTATTGAATGTACATTTTAGGTAAGTTTTATGTTGTGTTCGGTTGTTGAGAATGATTTTATTTATTTTATACCAAAAATAAGCGTGTTTCAAGTTTCTGTCTTGTTAATCTAATCACAGTAATAAAGTTTAATGTTGAACGTAAATATAAATTGAAACTGTAATTGGATATTTAAATAAACTAAAAAAAAGAAAAAATAATCTTAATTTAGAAATTTTGTCTTAACAAGGTTTTTCTTCTAAGATATACATGGGGTGTTCATTCAGAAAATATAGAAAACTATCAGCAATTTGTTCTCAAAACCTTTAACATTTATAGGTAAAGTTTTACATCCCTAAATATAAATGTACGAGGATGTATAGAAAAATTCTTAGCCTACTATAGAAGCAACCAAAATTTTAAAGTAAAAATATTTTAATATTCAACACACTCTCCTCTTAATTGGATGCATTTATTACAACGAACCTGCAACGCCTCTAGACCTTTCAAAAAGAAATTTTTATCTTGCTCTGCAAACCAGGCCTCTACAACTTCCATCACCTCTTCGTTGGAAGAAAATTTACAACCTTTTAAACTTTTGTTCAGTTGAGGAAAGACATGATAGTCGGACGGAGTCATATTTGGTAAATAATTCGAGTAATTCGAACCCTAAATCACGAATTGTTTGCATGGCAACTTGCGATTTGTGTACAGGTGCATTCTACTGCAAAAACAAAACACCTTTGGACAACTTTCCGGGTCTTCCCTCCATATGATTTTCTCGTACAGCGGTCAGTAACGTCGAATAGTAATTCCCAGTTATTGTTCTACCCTTATCCAGAAAATCAATCATGATTACTCCATGGCAATCTCGAAAAACTGAAACAAGAACTTTTCCAGTAGACATTTGAACACGAAAATTCTAAGGCCTTCAGGAACCAGAGTGTCTCTATTCCATCGATTGCTGCTTTGTTTTTGGTTCATCCATAGCAAAAATACGGCTTAAGAAGTCTGCATCTTTTTAAACCGAGCACATATCGAACGCGACATTTGGCGATCCATTTTGCAGGAATTTTTCTAATGTCCAAATCGACGTGAACCAGGTGATGGACGCGTCTATATGTAATATTCAGTGCCTCAGATATTCGGTTTAGCCCAATTCGACGGTCTGACAAAATCATGTCACGAACTGCATGAACATTTTCGAGGACGGACACAGAAACTGGCTTCCCCATCGGTGTTTATCTTCAATGCAAAATTTACCGCTTTTGAAGCTTGCAATCCAATTTTTCACGGTCGCATACGATGGACATTGATCGCCAAGGGTATCTGCTTAGCTCTTAACCCCTTCAAATGCAGGTACTTGATGATGGCTCATTACTCCAATTTTTCGATTTTCACAATTTCGGCGGACATATTTTTTTTCAAATTTTAGTGCGCAACTTTCGTTTGACTTTTTGACGTAAAACTATACACTGACACTTTAATAAATTACGTTTCGTATCGCAATATTTTCTTTATCCACGGAACTGGTCAAGGCTAACTATAGATATCAATACATCTTCGTATCTACTGAAAATCTATTCTGTATGACTCCTAAACTTTCGAAATGCCAAAAATATTGGTCTATTTTATATTAATTATATATTAATTTTGAGTAGACTAGAAGCAGAATTCCACTCAGTTAATTTAATATACAAGTATAGTGGTCGGTTGTGAGAAAAGATTATGACTTTTAATTGTTCTCCAAGCTATCATTCGTTTGACATTAATTAAAATGGAGTTTGGATAGGTATGGCTGGATAATCGTCAATCGTCATTAAATTTACCTCCACAGTTATTTTGTTGTTGTTAAGTTGGACTTTGACATTAGTAAATCTTTATAGAAGCATTGCAAATACAGTTGGTCTAAATATTATCGACTTCAATATTTATAGCTTTTCTGCCCCAAAAGCAGTTTCACATACAACTGATAATTCATGACAGTGATATTAATGTAACTTGCTCAAAATTGCTAAACATATTTAGATGTCTAAGAAAAACATTATATAATCAACATCACTCTGTATATTTGAAATGCTTCACCATGAAAGTAAGTCGTATATTTAACTGATTGTCACGTGCGTGGATTAATCAATCATATTCCACGTCATGAAGGACCTACATAAGATATCATTTCATCATCATCAACTTATTTTCTATGCGCGGTGATTTTGCACTCATACTCTATTCTCCTGTATATCAACCAGAAATTCATTAGTAAATGGTATCCATTGCAATTAGACTCTCTAACTTTTCTATCAATTAATTAACACAGAAAAAATATATAATACTCACGTTGGTAACTCCAGGTCATCAATCACCCTTTCTTCACCCTAGCGCAAGCTTGACACAAAAATTATAACATACGGAATGATATGAAAGTATTATTTTCACTATGGGATGATCTCTATTAATCATCGTTCTCGTGCTAATACGTAGGTCTTAGCTTTTTTAAATTTAGATTAATTTTCTCTTTGATTCTTTTCATTTATCTTTTGTGTAAACTAAATCTTCGAAGATTTTTAAAAAGTGAAATACCTCGAAATATCATCAAATTAGGATTTCTTGAAATTATTATTAATACATTAAGTAAATGATTGCAAATATAAAAGAGTTGTTCATATTTATTTATTTTTAATGTTGTGTTCACATCAGCGACGACTTGCTAAATAAAGTACGTCTGGTGCTTCTCTAATTAAAATTCTTATGTTTGTTTTTTTCCGGAAAGTTGCTTTTATAAGTAGGTTGTCATAGTAACGTTTGCACATACATTTTCTTTAATTGTCTGTGGTCGAACACGTCACTTGGATTTGGTGCATTTACCTAGATCACAGCGTACGTTGATTTGGAGACCGTTATATTTTATTAAAACTCTGTAAAGGCAATTTCAAATACTCATTTACATACATATAATTAAATCATTGTATAAGCCTATAAACAATTTTAAATATGTATATATTAATCCTCTACCATCAATTAAATGTTATTTTTCTTAAGTTTACTTTTAAAGTATTGTAATATGGAACTCCGCCCTATAAAGGGGATATGATAAAGAACAAAAACAAGATAATAAGGATTTTATTCAGTATCCTGTCATTTCATGCGCCTCAATCAGATTTGTATTTTCTCCACTCAATAACAAAATTGATTGCTTCTGGCTTTTAAGCAGAATTAACTCTGCCATGCTGCGGATTATTTCTAAATCATCCTTCATTTTCTACTGTATTACTTCCCTTTTATTCAATTACGACTTGTTTTTCGTCTTAGAGCAGCCACTGGCTTGTATTACGCTCGCCTTTCGTGTTAATTTAACTTTTTTTTTTAGTAAATGTACTTTTAAAATTGAAGAACTGCTAGGTTTCCAACAAATTATATTTGAAAACGAAATATATTTCGAACTTTATTTTTAAAAGCTCTTAGATGGAGTGGAAATGATTACTTTCTGTGCACATTATGAAATAAATAAATGACAGTAATACTGATAGATAGTAAGTATTATAATAATAATATGTATAAATACTGCCACAACTAAATAGGGTGAGAATAATAATGGAAAATGTGGAGATACCAATCTATTACATGCCGCTAATATAGTGAGAAGTCAGCTGCAAGCACTGCAATTAGAGGTAAATTAACCATATCAAGATGAAATGACTTGTTAAAGATTAGGGACTATCTTTGATTTAAACTTTCCTTCAATACACTTGTTCGTAACATAATTAATAATCATTTTCATCAGAGATTTAGTACTCTATTGCTTCTTCTGTAACTGAAATTGTACAGTACCTATAACTAAGAGTAAAAATAACAAAATATTGAATAGTGTAACTTTTAACTTACTACAGAAATATAATTAATTGATAACCGAGAATACATTATTTTTGCTGATGAGGACGATTAAGTTTTAGAAGTTTTGTATTTCTCAGTAGTAATAAGTAATCAATAAATTTGTTTCGGTATCACTCAAGTTTGTTGCACTTTGTATTTATTTCATAATAGCAATTTTAAATATTTGCTGTGTACACAGAAATTCTCAGATGGAATATAGTCATAAATAAATGCCTACAGTTTATTTACTAAATTTCTAATTACATAGAATGCAATCTTTAAAAAAATAAAGTAAGGGCAAAAAGCACAAAGAACAAATTAAATGTAGAAAATGACGCCAATGTTATTAGGACAAAATATACGAATCTGGATCAAATACACTACCAAACATGTTGCCAACTTTGAGCAATGAATCCCTAAATCCTGTTTAGATAACCGGCGTGTTTCTTCGCCTTGAAAAATTCCGATTCATCTTTATGAACTTGACTCCAAGCGTAAAACCTTGGCTTGCGTGGCATAAAAAAGGCACACCACGAAGCAAGGAGTTTAAAGTGTAACAGTCGGCCGGAAGACTCATAGCTACTGTTTGGGTCTCACACTGAATCCTGTTCATTAACTATACAGGTAAAGGGGTTTCCATAACTGGAGAATAATATGCTTAAATTCTGGAGCGGTTAAAAGAAGTCATCGAGTAAAGGAAAATTTACGCAAAGTCTACTGTTCCTGCACAACAATGCTCCCGTTTACAAGAGACGTGCTCCGCTGGCTACCCTATAAAATGAGCTTTGATATTTTGAATCACCCACCCTATAGCCCAGACTTGGCTCCTAGCAATCTTTACCTATTTCTCAAAATGAAAGAACCAATGTAGTAAAGGGAACAGTCTCGGCGTATTTTTCAGACAAAAATAAAAAAATTTTATAAAGGCATGCACAAGCTAAATGAAAGATCTCAAAATGTATTATGGAGGTGACTATATTGAAAAAGAAAAATAATTTTGCATTTTTTCTCTCCTTTTCCTCCATTACGCGAACTTAAAAACGCTCGCTCGTAGAATGTGAAGGAAAGTTTGCCATTCCATATCTCTCGCGTAAGTTTACGTTAGGTGAATTAGTTGTTAGATAATGCTTTCAATCGAAAAGTTTTCCTGTGAAGGAATTTTCCAGTTCAGAAGATATTGTCGGAGGGTTAACATATATGTTAACTGAAAAATTACTGTAATTAATTTTGATTTTAAATTGCAGGTATAGGCTAGGCCTGTAATAATAATTTTCGTCTAATAGTAATTAATAACTTTATCGATTTGGGATTTAATAAAGTATCGGTTGCCAAGACGAAAGACAGTAACGTTACTATAGAGCTGAATGTCATGCAATTTAATTAATATTTTTTTCGCCAAACGGTTTCAAGCCGTCTTAGAAGCACTTGCAAATATCAGTCAACCATTGAATTTTAATTAATACAAGTATCGAGTGGTAATGTAAAGCGTTGTTAGCAGGAACAAGTGAACCCTGACATTAAAAGACGACACGAAGACGATATTTAAATCCTAAAATTTAATTTATTTGGGAATTGACGCAAGTAACCCTTTCGATTTAGCCGTTTTAAATGAAATGAAAGAACATGAAATTTTAAATTATTTCCGCCCCAAACAACATGCATATTTCTATTTTTTGTCTTTACTTAATGACTAAATGTATTAAGTTCCTTTTCATTAATAATATTTTATTTCCAACTATATATAAGTTCTGAACTATTACCGCGCAAAATACATTAATATCTACTTGTACTTGTTACGCTTTTTTAGATTTTTGCAAATACTTTTTTTTAGAATTTTTAATTTTAGCGAATGGTATGTACCTAATTCTAAATAACATGCGTAGATAGGTTGAAATAAACATTAATTTCACGTACTGAAAAGATACCTCTACTAATTGACCCCATAATAGGTATTTCATCGTCAATCGTTATTTCATAGCAGTTTTTCAAATATTGTACAATTTTTAACGAAAAATCGCCATATCTCAGAAACAATTGAAAATCAACAAATACAAGTTGATGTCAGTTTAATGAAGTCTTCAAGGGCTATCATAAAATGTAAAAAATGCATAACATTCCATTTAAAAAAAACATAAGTTTGTGTTGGTTCGTCGTTGTCGAACACTCTGTATAAATGAAAATATTTTTAAATTGTAGAGCTTATGATTATCTACAATTTTTTATTAAAAACTATTCGCTGTCTACATTATTAGATACCCATAATGGACTTTACCGCTACGCTGGGACACCTGGTATATACAGTGTGAAAATAATGTAAAGGATAAAGGCATTAATTTCTCTAATATACATTTTTTGAAAAAAATCTCGAAAGGGTGTAGCGATTTTAACTAAGGGGAATATTTTCCTATTATATACAACCTATTTTTTTTTAAATTACTTCGATGCACTTTCAATTGCCTATCCAATGGTATAAAACTTTTAATATGTTACATTTGATAAAAAATTAGAAAAAGAGTTTTAATGTTTAAATATTAAAAATTCATTGCATTGTCAAAATGAATTTAGTTACCGGTGCATGAAAAAAAAACGCCGTCAGAATAAAATAATTTGTCAGTGTGATAATAAAATAAGTGTTATTTTCCTTTTCTAAATTAGAATAATTTACATTTTGCAAACCATTTTATTAATAAAAATGAGGTGTGGCCACCACACGACTTTCTTATACGTATGAAAGTGTTACTTCCGGTCCGAATTTTGAAATTTCATTTATACAAAAAATATTCCAAATCCAACTCTAAATACTTTTGTACTCTTCATAAATATTGCTATAGGGGGGGGGGGGGGTGTGAACGTTATATGACCCTTAGCATTTAAAATTCTTAAAGAGCAATGAGACTAAGTAAATTAAAAAAATAAAAAAAGATTAAAAATTAAGAAAGCAAAGCTCACCAAATTAAATTTTTGAACGCTAATAGTACGCTAGTGAAAGTTTAATCTAAAATTATTACTAACTGTATATGTGGGTTTACTTTAACAATTCAATTAAAAGGTGACTAACTCTGCGATAATAAATTTGAACTGTATTAAATTTCGCGCTTGAAAATGACTTCCTATCGCTTATATATTGACCAATGTTCTATTTCTAATAGGGGAAGGGGTTGTTTCCGGCATTCTACAATGAATTATGTGAATATGTAATGACGCCAGTGCGCGCTATGTTAAAATTTATCTCCGGGCCGTTATAGGGGTTCTGCGGAATACCTACTACTCAGAGTGACTTACGCAATACCTGTTATTCTTACGAGATCCCAGGACTCCTGTGTGTGCACGTTGTGGGCTGCTACTGGTACCTATATAAAATGAATGATGTGTCTCTCCGAATTTACGATGGATGCCAATTCAAAATACAAATAATAAACACAAAGGTAGGTATAACTTCTAATTCTTTATATAATTACTTCCAATTGTTACATATAAATTTAACTTATGAGTATGTTCATTAAAAAACAACAATATACCTGATACATTACAATTTATGACCTGGAGAGATATAATACACAGATCCACTCAATCGTGCAAAATTTCCCAAAGCGGGTGAACGTATATGTGAGTATGCAAATATAAATGAACTATATATGAGTTTAATTATGATGAAAAGAAACTATGAAAACAATCTGTTCAATACTAGGAAAATTAGTTCAGATTGGCGACAACAAATCTAATTTAAAGGTTAGCTATTCATATCGTTTAATTTAAATCTTAGCAAAGTATAGAGCTACTTGTTTACCAATATAGGTTAGGTTTTTATTTCCTTGAATGTGACTGACTGTATGTTGATTATTGACTTAAATGTTTGTTAATTTTAACGAAAGACAAATTATTGATATGTGAGTTCTAACTATTTGATTACTAATGACTATTATACCACTTTTAACATACTGACATTGATTTTAATCGTCGTAAAACACGAATTACAAAATGATTTGACGCAAATATTGTTATTTGACAACTGAACCTTTCTTTCGGTTTATTAGTACTTGTAAACATATCACGATACCTTCATCTAATTATGTTAAATGTCCTTTAGCTCTATGGTGGATCCCTTGGATGTGACTGGTATGGGAATCTCGGCTGGTTACTCCCTGGAATCTTTCCGTATTCGGGTTGGATATGTCTCTGGATCTATGGACAGGTAACGCCGGTGGGCAGCTCGTTGATTAGGCGGAATACAGGTAGCAGAATCCGCTTCGGTAGGTTGCAGTATCTTATACTTCAAGTCTCGGCAGTCGCAGGTCTCGGTGTTGCAGATGTGCGTACAGGTGAGTTAATTTTCTTGCGTTTAATCTATTGACGTTTATTCTCGGGTCCGGCTCGGGGTTTTTTCTTTATTCTTGGTTATGTTCGTTGTTGATATTTTTTTTTCTTTCTCTTTTCTAGGCCATGGACTTTATGCTCGTGGTATTTTATTGATGCAGGTTCGATGATCGAAGGAACGCCTATCTGGTTGGCGTAGAGTTTTCGCCGCACTGGGATTTATCTCTACTTGTCGGTTTGATTCAAGTTCGCCTAATCACGGATGTTGTTTGTTTTTATGAACTCTGATGTTTCATCCTTAGTGGATGCTTATCTGATTTAATCTCCCTGCTTTCAGCAATGTCTACCTATTTTATATGTTACCGTAGTCTCTTGTTTAAAGCCTTTAACCCAAAGCAGTTGCTTCATATAATTTTATTAATTGTTATTATTTTATGTATCCAAACGTGATTTGGATATTGTTTAAAAGTTTATTTTTATATTTATGATTAATAAAAAATATTTTTAGTGCGTAAAATTTTTGAATGCTCATATTTGTATTTTTAATGCGTCTGACAGCTTTAGCGTCGGTTTTTGAAAAATCAGTACAGTCATGTACAAGAAAATAATGATATTTTCTAATATTTTGGATTTTATCCAAAAATAAGGATATTAATAGATTTTGTGGACCTGGTTTACAAATAATCTTAAAATCTAAATACATATAAATTTATTTCCGTTTTTTACTTGATTAAAATCCGTTCGTTCATAAGATAATGCCTGCTGTGAATATTAAATTTCCAAATTTAAGTTAAATTTATTTTATATAGTCATTTTGGTTTAAATTGCTTAAAAGCTTATCAAAACTTTATCAAGTCAGTTATATCTTGCCATTCAAGGTATTATATTAACCTTTCTAAATGCGCTTAATTGTACCAAGTGCTCACTTAATTTTTGGATTTCAAATAACATTTTAGTTTTGACAGTAATAAATTGTTAATAGCTTTATTCAAATAGGGCATCCATTTATGCACACAACTCATATTATTAGTTTGCCATGCATACTTATATTTCGTGCGTTTTTCTGCATTTAAAGTATTAATGTTTGACATTTCTTAAAGAAGCTATTCGGCCTAAATTTGAAAAGATGCTTTTGGTAATTATGCGTTTGTAAGGGCGTAATTCATGAGAATTGCTAATCATAACTGTGCTGTGATATGTGCAGTTTGAGTATTTAACTTCATATACCAGGCAATTACTAAATTTAGTCACGAAATTCTAGCTTTAATATGACATGTGCTCTAGATCTCTTAGTGATGCTTCAAATGCTGTTTGTACTTAAATTAAAGCCCTATTGATATTCATGCCCTAATTAAAATCTGTTCTAAATATAGAAAAGGTTGTAATTAATTTGTGTTTTCACATTAAAATTGGTTTCCTCACAGAGTTAAATTGCAATTGACTTGATACTGGGCGTCCTAAGAATGAACGTCCATGCTTTACATTAAATGATGCTATTGAAAATTTCTAGGTCACTAATTCTATTTGTGCTTTTAAAATCATGAGATATACAATCAACGGGCTTTGGAGTGTCACTCCTAGTATGTACAAATTATGATTATGTTTTGATTTAGTCCTAATTTGCATTTTTATATCGGCCATATTTGTATGCTCTAAATGCATGTGTTGTGTGTGTTAGATAGGATGCTTTGTCAAAACTAAATGTAAAATGATAACGCAAGATTGAAAATAATGTATGCTAAATAAGTACAAGATTGTATAGTGCGTTTCTGTTGTATTTGAAATTTGTTCGCACTACTATGGTCATGTTTTTATGCTAAATTCTTTCACCTTATTTCTTCAACTAAACTTTATGATCAAGATATAATTGTTTGTTAAACGATTAGATGGGATTGAATCTGTGTGCCAAGTAATATCTCTCCTTTATTTACGTAACTCAAATGAACTACAACATTTCAATATGTACAAGGGTTCGTCCCTAATAACAAACTTAAATAATTATTGAGTGGTATTGAGTAGGCTCAAGACCACCTCAATATATATAGAATGCATAATTTACGACATATTTGCAAAAAATCGCTATTCGATAAGAGTAAAAGTGGTACTTCCGGTCTGAATTTTGTAATTTTTTTTATACAAAAGATATTTAAAAGTATGTTCTAAATACTTTTATACTCGTAATGTACCTGCCTAGAAAGCATGTCTTACGAGATATTCGCAAAAAACTGATTTTCAATAAGAGTAAAAGACCTACTTCCGGTAGGAATTTCGAAAAACTTTATTAAAACAATTTTTCTCAAATTTAATTTTGAGTATATTTGAATTCTTTATAAATTTGTTTAAACTTAGTAATTGACGAAATATTTGCAAAATTCGATTTTTTCACTGAAGTAAACTACTACTTCCGGTCTGCCGATTTTGCTCAAAATCTAATCAGTTCTCAAGAGGGAGATTATATTCGTAAATACAAAATTTGGAATTGATATCTAGAGCGGTTTGACCGCGATCGTGGTCACACACAGACAGACAGACACACAGACACACAGACACACAGACATTTTTTAAAAACCACTTTTTTGGTATCAGGGGACCTCAAAACGTGGACATCTGCAAAAATCTCGAGGTCGAAAATTTTCATCATCACAATACTTCCTTATACTACGTATAAGAAAGTAAAAATGATACTATTGAGCAAGAGACAGAGAATTGAAATGTTAATAATGATTGGTATGGCGACAGAGCTAGAACAAATCAAGAAGTATGTCAACTTTTTAGAGAAAAGTACCTGAATCAACCCATCAGTCAATCAACAATTAGCAGGATTAGGAAAAAATAAGGAACATGGCATTGTAAACAATCTTTAAAAAACTGGAAGTCCAATGACATTAAGTAAAGATGCACAACTTGATGTGCTGCTGGAAATTGAAAACAATTCAAATGTATCTAGCAGAAGCATTGCTTTGGACCACAATGTAAGCCACACTTCAGTTCTGAAACTATTGAAAGTTCAAAAAGTTCACCCTCATACGCTGCAATTGGTTCATGAGTTGGCAGAAGATGACTATGATCATAGACAAGAATTCTGTGAACAAATGATGGAAATTTGTCTTCGCAATCCATTGTTTTCCCAGCGTATTTTATTTTCGGATAACTTTGAAAGGTTTTTGAAAACGTAATTTATTCCTGCATAGATTTCAATTCAAAATCTTTGATTTCTGAATGTCAACATGGTTTCATTCGTGGACGGTCTACAGTTACGAACTTACTCACTATAACTCAGGCTGTCTGTCATGAACTCGATGCTAATAGCCAATTAGACGTGATCTACACTGACTTTAGTAGCGCGTTTGAAACGATAGATCATGGTATCCTTCTGGAAAAGCTCGCAGCAATTGGATTCAGCCCGTCTCTGCTTAAACTTCTGCATTCATATTTGATAAATAGGCCCAATTATGTCTTTTACAATGGATCAGGTCATTTGACTTTACTCCCTCACCCGGGGTGCCACAGGGCTCTAACTTAGGACCTCTGTTATTTACTCTATATACCAACGATTTGCTTAAATCAATAACATGCAATGTACTTGCATATGCGGATGATATAAAGATCTACTGCTCTGTACGAACTTGGAACGATGTACTTCGTCTTCAAGAAAACTTGAATCGTATATCGACTTGGTGTTCCAACTTCAATTGGAAACTAAATGTAAGTAAATGTTGTTATATGTCTTAGTCTCGCAAAAATAATAATATACCATCTACCTATTCTATTGAGGACAACCAGCTTTGGCGGGTGGACATCATAAAGGACCTTGGCTTGCTCTTTGACACACATTTGAGCTTCTCCAGTCATATATATATCATTTCATATATTAATGAAGTTAATGCCTTTACCCGTTACTTTATTTTCACACTGTATATATAAAAAATTGTGCTCCTATATTTTTTTGGTACATATATCGTTTTTTTGAATGACATTTAGATATAATATATTAATAAACTCGATACTATGTACTGCAGATCACCATCAACCCACAAAATGTCTCCATGGGTAAGGAAAATATTTTTGCAATTTATGCCTCGATTGCTCTTCATGCGCCGAACAACTTATTCCTTGCCAGAATATGACGACAGCCTACCACCAAGAGGATACAACAATGATGTAGATATGCAGTAAGTAATATTTATTTTTATCTGTTAGTTTTAAATACACATAATAGGGCTATTTTATTAAAACTGAAGATGTTGTGATATTATGTGTCATTTATCATATCACTTTTTAACAAGGAGCTGTTTTCTTGTTAATTAAAACAAAATCCTAAAAGTTTCTAAAAATTAACAGGTCTTGTTTGATCAGAAAAATGGCTGCAATCGCAGGATATTTTGATGTGATTGAAAATACTTATACCCAGAATGTAAAATATATAATAAATAATAATTGTTGTGTTGTGTTTCGCTAATTTGTACTTATTGTTTTTGAGCAGAGTAAAAAAGAGGTTTATGAAAATGTGATAAATTCAACAAAAGCTAGCATCTTCTTGAATGTTGTAATATATCATTAAAATACCTATTTGGTATAATATGCGCATTTTTATAATGATTATTATTTTGAAATTTAGATTACACATTTTTTGACAAAACTAAAAAGCATTCTTTGCCTTGACTTTTAATAACCTATCAAATCAACAAACATAATTGTACTTACTCCTTCAAATACTTCATAGATGTCATTTATTTGTAGATATAATTCAAAATTAAGCAATATGATATGATGAATGTTTATAATAATACAACAGTCAAGAATCACATTTAATTCCCCATGAAAACGATGCAACAAAGCAGGAAAATTCAACGTAGATGTTATATTATTCGCTCCTGTATATATGTAGATAATGCAATTAGAAAACCAATCAAACTATTGTGCTATGTATTATCTTTGCAAAAACAGAAATTTCATTGAAAGGGATAGATAATAATGGATATAAAATTTACATTGATTTACGGTTGAACGGCTGTCAGAAAACCAACTAACATTTGTTATAGTCTAAAAGGAAAAATTGCAACTATAATTTATTACGTACTACACTTACCAAATATTGTTTGATATATGACTTTAATATTTCTGCTTTTTATAATGAATTTTACACGTTTGCTAACGACGTGGAATAATGTTGTGTTAAAAATTAAAAACTAAGGTTTTTTTTCATAGAACTTTTTAAGGTTGAACGAATGCTTTATATGAACGCTTGCTTAATAAAATAAATTAAAACTTTAATAGTAGTAATTTTATGTAAATTATGACCCATTTTAGAGCTAACACCTCTATTCCAGGAACTGATAAACCCATGGCAAAATGCCCAGACATATTAATTTTCTGTTTCATGAAGGACATTCTTTGACATAAAATTGGGGTATTTGTCAGTCTGTTCTACGCGCTTGAATAGTCACGTTTACAAAAGTTTCAAATGAGACAATATACTCTTTATACGTATGTATAACGTTTTCATATGATTTTTGATTTTAATTTTGACACTTTCGTATTCCTCACATTCATCAATGATAATATACGAATCCGATCAATTTGTAATGATAATTCAACAAACTTTATGCATAAACACGTATTTTATATATTGTTTAAAGTGTGTTCCACCAGCTTCCATACAGTTAAGTAGATAATACTTGTAACTCTCCGACATGCCCGGCCAATTCGTAGCTTTAAATTAATGCAATCTCCGAAAAAAGTTGAGTTCATTTAACTTCGTCTAACACTAATCCAGCTGCTAATTAACCGAATCCTTCCTACCGATCCATCGACCAGGAAAATTTAATTCAAATACATTACTGGTTCTACAGAATACGTAAAAGTTCAGTCCAGTTGGAAAAATAGCCCAATATTTTATCAGATTATCTATCTTTTCCATAAAATGGGTGTCACCCTGCGTATTAAAGGAAAAATGTAGTATACAAAATTAAAATTAAATAAATACTGGCAAATTTCCTGCTGCCCTTTATTTAGGAGACTGGCGAACTCCGGCATATATGTAGTGTTGATACATGCAAGAGTTTTGACTGATTCTTTCACATTTTTATGTGTACCTTTGATAAATGCTTTCATAACACAGAAATCATAAGAAAAAGAAATGAGGGAAGTATGTGATACGGTACATTATTAATGAGTTACAAAAAGTAAGGAATATCTAATATCTTAATTATAAAAACAAATACTAAAGACATAGAAGTGTCAAATCTAAATTTTAAGCTTAAGAAAGAATATAACCTTAAACTATTGAAAAATAAAAAACAAGTTACAGCCACGTACCTACATAGTAGAAGGAAGCAATAAAAGCAGTGCAATCGGACGTACGCATAATCAAAACAAAATTGATCAAATATCCGGAAATTAATTTAATAATATTTTAATAAGAATGAAGATGATGTACCGGGTGGCCAACTAAGAATGGCCGCCGGCTATATCTCAGAAACCAGTAGTCATATTGCTTCCGGGTAAAAAAATTTCAAGTAAAAGTGCCCAAGAGAAAATGCTGGAAATTATTTTGGAGTTTGTAAAATGTCCGCAAGGGGGCGTAGCAGTCAGGATCAATGTTAAAATTTAGAATTTCTTCATATTTTTACAAATTAAGAGGTATTGAAAATGTTTAAATTTTATTCCTTACACATTCTTTAATACTTTTTGTCTTGCACATTTTTTACTATCTAGTGAAATAAAGTGGTGGGGGCAGTTCAACTGTTTCTTTAAATAAACTAGAATTACTCCCATTTGGCCTAACCGATTTGAACAAGTTTGGTCTCATTTAAAAGACCGTTATTTGCTCTACAAACTGAACTTGTGTTTTTGTATCTCGTGCTTTTGCCGTCACCGGTAGATGGCGTTAACTGAAATATAAGCAAATATTAGGCTTCTTTTCAAAAAAGTTAAATACAATGATATATTTCTTCTTACATGAGCTAATAAAGAATTAAAGCCTCAATATTTCGGTAAAAAAACCAAATTTGTATGTTTTTTAGAACAGGAGATATTGACAAAAAAAGATGAAGATGCATGAATTCTCTTGTTTTAATTGTCTTTCTTTTATTATATACATATAAAATAAATTCTATTTTTTGTTTGTCTTCTTCATTAAAATTCTAATACGCAGACCAAATAATAAAATTTCACAAAAGCGAAAAAAACATAAAGGGCATCCCTGCTAAAGAAACCAAAATTACATGAATGTAATTTTATGGTAAATGTTCGAAAAAAAAATGTACGAGTCCTTATTTAAAATTTTCATATGCTATGATTTACTATACTAACAATTAATACTAACACTATGAGAATAAAACTAATATTAAACACTAAAATACCTACATTCACATAACTATAAAGATTGGTTTGTAACATTTTTAATGACGGCTTTATTGTTCAAAATGCGGCCCATCATTGTTAATGCAAGCCTACAACCTTTGCCGCGTCGATAAAACGTTTCCGCCTCCGATATGTTTCGTATTGCTGCTATAATTTTTTCCATCATATTTTGTATTGTTGTAGACCGGTTTTCAAAAACGATGTCCGTAACTCTCCCCCATAAGTAAAAAACTGTGAGACCAAATTTATCCAAACTTGTCAGACATTGTTTTAGGTAACTCACTATTATAAAGCATTACTGTCGTCTATGTAAAACGTTATCGGATAAAAATGGCCGTGACTAGTAACGAGATAATAAATAGGCAAATGAATGTATGAGTTAAACTTAAGGACATCGAGTACGGAACGTTAAAACCAACCGTTATGCTTAATGCTTAAAAATATTAAAACAAACTGTAGGAGATAAAGCAAATCTAACAAAGGCCTTACAAAAAATCTCAAAATAAAATTTACCTTATTTTTAACTTAAAACTATCAATGCTTACTTGTGATCTTTCAATATATTTTGGATCATAGTTCTACAAATGCCCAACTCTCTACTTATGGTTCTGGTCCCCACATGTGGATTAAATTCGATATATGCTAATACTTTTATAGCATTTTCTGTGGTTCGGCCAGTAAGTTGCCCTCTATACACCGGAAGATTAATACCTCCGGTAGTCCTAAGCCTTTCCGCCAACCTACGAAAATCACTGCTCACGTAATGTCGTCTTCCAGGGAACTGCATAGCATACACTCTGGAAGCAACTGTTGCATTTCGCATGTATTCGAAATACACGCCAATCATATCGAATGCCTCTTCATTCGCTAACCGCATCTCAGTAAAAAAAAAGTTTTCTCAAACACAAAAAAGTAAACGGAATCAATGAAAAACTGACAATAATATTTATTATTTTGAGAACTCGTCGTTTTAACACAATGAGAGTTATTGTTTGATTTTTCATAGCTTACTAATTTTATTTTTAATGGTATATTTTTTGGATTAAAATCAGGATTAAAAATAATCTTGCTTTATTAATCAAGGTCTTTCATAAAAAAAAGGCTAGTAAAACAAGAGAATTCATGCATTTTCATCTATTTTTGTCAATATCTCCTGTTCTAAAAAACATACAAATTTGGTTTTTTTACCGAAATGTTAAGGTTTTAATTCTTTATTAGCCTATATAAAAATAAACATATCATTGTATTTAACTTTTTTGAAAAAAAGCCTAATATTAGCTTATATTTCAGTTAACGCCATCTACCGGTGACGGCAAAAGCTCGAGATACAAAAACACAAGTTCAGTTTGTAGAGCAAATAACGCTCTTTTAAATGAGATCAAACTTGTTCAAATCGGTTAGGCCAAATGGGAGTAATTCTAATTTATTTAAAGAAACAGTTGAACTGCCCCCACCACTTTATTTCACTAGATAGTAAAAAATGTGCAAGACAAAAAGTATTAAAGAATATATAAGGAATAAAATTTAAACATTTTCAATACCTCTTAATTTGTAAAAATATGAAGAAATTCTAAATTTTAACATTGATCCTGACTGCTACGCCCCCTTGCGGACATTTTACAAACTCCAAAATAATTTCCAGCATTTTCTCTTGGGCACTTTTACTTGAAATTTTTTTACCCGGAAGCAATATGACTACTGGTTTCTGTGATATAGCCGGCGGCCATTCTTAGTTGGCCACCCGGTACAGTAATTAGAAATTAAACAACAGCCAAGAGAAATATCAAGAGATCTGCTAAATAAAATATCAGAGCGTACTTCGAACTCATTCTTCTTGACTCCTACAACCAAAATTAAATTTCAAGAAATATTTATGTTTCTGAAAGTGGGATGAATGCTTACATATTGAAAATAATTATGTAATTTATTGTAGCATGAACAGAATATTATTCAAGGGCTCAATATTCCATCGAATAAGTGTGGAAAACTCTAATTGATGCGTATTGTGATTTTGGAGGACAGTAACTGTGATGCATTGCAGAATTAAGCATCTAAAATAGTCATCGTTATTATTGTACAATTTTTACGACATCGGCTGTATTTTCGTATGAAATGTCCAGTCTCTTATCTTGTTAAAATATTCGATAGTGCAATGTGGACAGGTTCTGCGATATTTTTTGTTTACATATCTTCGTTATGTAGAGTTACAAATTACATATGTGGCTTCAGAGGAGGATAATACATGTCAGTACAAATTAAATGTCATCAACTTTTAAAGCCAGTTATTCTAGCTAAATCAATAATATCAACAAATAAAGAAAATAATAAAGGTATTCCAGAAAGAAATTAACATTTAAGTAATCCGTTCAGTAAATAATCAACAGTTAAAAGGTAAATTCTCTAAAAAGCACTTAGATGTACGATTATTATGAAATAATTATTCGAAATGAGAAAGTAATTTCTTTTTAATTATTTCCGTATACCACCACCCACTTGAATTAAAGCAAGAGTATTTATTTCATTTGGTAGTAGCGTAGCCATGGTTTGGGTTTGTGGGTGTCCGTTTTTATTGCTGTTTTCCATGAAGGGGTTCGCTATATTGGTGACAGCCCATCCCCCATGTTTTCAATTTGTCTATAACGTCGTAGATAAAGTGGGTGTTGGTCAGACACTAGGTTCAAAATGTGTAGTGGAGATTGGTATAATTGTTCGGTGGTCTCTAGAGCTTCGGCAACTGGTATACTGGTAAATATTGATACTACATAGAAGATTACTAATAGCCAATCTGGTTCTACTATCTCTTTTCTCAATATATAATAGAACAGTTTTATCCTTCAAAATTTCTATTAATAGTATACCGTATTCGGTATTAGGATAAATGGAAAAGGAAATTAAAAAAAAAACAGAAGTTTATTGATTAAATGAACGAATCGTTGCATATGTAATTGACAGTTTAATTTTTCCCTGTTTCCCAATACCGAAAACAGTATACTATTAGTATAATATACAGGGTGTTTAAAAAAGATGCGGCAATATTAAAGGGGTTGATTGTCCAGGTCATTTTATACAAAAAAGTTTATAATAAACAAGGTCCGCAAACGCTTCGTTACCGATCTACAGCGTGTTGAAGTTTAATTAAAATAAACAGTAAAAATTAGATTTCTCCAAGACGGCATTAAAGATCATAATGAAATTTTAGGCGTGTTATTTTTCAAGAAAAAAATAGGACGCCGCTGATTTCTCTAAAAATAAAAATATGTTTCTATTCTTTGTTCAATTGTGAAGAAAAAAGCTCTATTAACTTTTTATCGTACGACGTAACATTTTTTAGTAAAAAAAACACATTTTAGTGCATGTACATTTATCATGCTTACAAAAATATTTTTAAACAGTCCTGTCTTATTCACTGACATATTGAATGACATATGATTAATAATTTTGTATGTGTCGAATTTGTTGAATTTCCTTATCATGAATCGCTATACAAATGCAGAGATGACCGACATGCACTGCATTTATGGACTTGCTGATGGAAATGCATTAGAAGCTAGGCGGTTGTATACTGAAAGATTTCCTGGCCGTATTGCTCCTGATAGAAAAACTTTCGAAAGTATTCATCGGCGTCTTTATGAAACAGGCACATTAAGACGAAATGGAGGAGCAGGAAGGCCAAGGACAGCAAGAACGGTAGAGCTGGAAGAGGATGTGCTAGACATGATTGAAGAAGATCGAGGTACTTCTACTCGAAAAATTGCTGACGCTTTGGATGTAAGTAATGGGACTATTTGGCACATTCTGAAGGAAAATTTGTTGTACCCATTCCATATACAACGCGTTCAAGCATTACTTCCTGCTGATTTTCCTCCTCGCATTGCATTCTGCCAATGGCTTTTGCAGAAAATGGTTCAAATCCCTCAATTCCTTATGTTGATTCTGTTCACCGATGAAGCGAATTTTTCAAGAAATGCAATACGCAATTTCCATAATAACCATGTATGGTGTGACGGAAATCCACATGAAATTGTTGAAAATCGTTTTCAACATCAGTTTTCTTTGAACGTTTGGCTTGGGATTGTGGGTGACTGCCTAATTGGACCGGTATTTTTACCAAGGAGACTAACCGGAGAGGTGTATCGCAACTTTTTGGAAAACACGCTCCCTGGATTTCTGGAGGACGTACCATTAGCAATTAGAGATGCAATGTGGTATATGCACGATGGGGCACCAGTCCACTTTAGTCAAGTAACTCGTGATTTCTTAACACAAGCATACGGAAATCGCTGGATTGGCCGATGTGGACCACACTTATGGCCTGCACGATCCCCGGACTTAAATCCCCTGGATTTTTTCCTGTGGGGCCATTTGAAGTCATTGGTGTACGCTACTTCATTGGAAAACGTAGAAGACTTAAGAAATCGAATCATTGCTGGGTGCAACTCAATTGAAACCGATCCTGTTGTTTTTGAGAGAGTTCGCCAGTCGATGAGGAGAAGATTGGATTCTTGCATCCGAGCTCGAGGTGGTCACTTTGCACAGTTACTGTAATTTTTGCTTGCTAAAATTGTTGGTATGGTAAAATATTTGTTTTTGCCCTTAAATAAAACCCTTATTATTTAAAAAAAAAATTCTGTAATAAATGTGCATGCACTAAAATGAGTTTTTTTTTACTAAAAAACGGTACGTCGTATGATAGAAAGTTAAGAGAGCTTTTTTCTTCACAATTAATCAAAGAATAGAAACATATTTTTATTTTTAGAGAAATCAGCAGCGTCCTAGTTTTTTCTTGAAAAATAACACGCCTAAAATTTCATTATGATCTTTAATGCCGTCTTGGAGAAATCTAATTTTTACTGTTTCTTTTAATTAAACTTCAACACGCTGTAGATCGGTAACGAAGCGTTTGCGGACCTTGTTTATTATAAACTTTTTTGAATAAAATGACCTGGACAATCAACCCCTTTAATATTGCCGCATCTTTTTTAAACACCCTGTATATATATATATATATATAAATGAGAAAAACGCGTGTTCACTGGTAAAAAGCATCCCGTTGTTACAAAAATTGTTCAAAATTGTCACCATTTGTTCGGTTTGCACAATGTCTTGCTCGGCGTATCCATGACTCACCACCACTCTCTTCAAAAATAAAATCGGCGTGTCCACGAATAACTTCACAAGCGTTTTCTATGCGCTGTAGTAGTTCCTCCACAGTATTTACTTCCTCATTGCGATAAAGTAACTGTCTAAAAATACACAGAAAAAAATCGCTGGGCGTTAGATCTGATGTGCGTGCTGTCCAAGAAATGAATCAATTGCTCCCTATCCATCTATTAGGAAAATCATTATTTAAATGTTTGCAATCCTCCGTCTAAAATGGGGCGTAGCTCCTATATTCTGTCTCACATTTAAGGGAACATCTTCTAATAATAGAGGCAGAGTGTGTCGAAGAGAGTGTAAATACATTTTTTGTACTCACCGCCTGTAAAGTGACATTTGGCGCATGTGTAGCTCGACTGGGAAATACGTTTTCCCGGTTGAGGCGACTGTAAAAATTGAAAAAAACACTGGCACTTTGGGACATTTAAAAAAAAATCTAACTTGGTAGTAATAAAATTTAATCTATAAAATACTACTTCCCTCCACTATTCTTCACTAAAAGTTGGGGAACTAGGAGTAATAATTAAAAATTCTTCCAAAAAAATTGTGGCGCCATCTATTTAACGACATTTTAAGCGACATCTTAAGCAAGATTCAAGCGCCATCTATTTGAACCACATCGACATTCATATTGCCAGTTCGGAATTATTTATATTTAAACCAAAAAACGCAATAAATGTACTATAAATTTATAAATATAAGAATAAATACCTCATGGTTGCCATGTGTAAGAATAAAATAACTTAATTTTAGGGAAAGGTGAATAATAGTTACGTACATGAAATGCTTAAATTAATTAGGTAATCTGTCTTAGGTTAGGTATGATACCAATGACATTAATCAATAATACTTTTTTAATTTAATGTTCGTACAAAAAATGTTGTACAAACCACTTGCGTAAAACATCTTCCACGCATTCGCGCAATTAAAAGCACTCGCTTCCTGCGGTCGCTCATGCGGGATAATAGTCTTCCCGTACTTGGTTCGTAAATAACTATCACCTGTCACTTGAGCTGGAAGAAAGTGAGGTGCAATAAAGCATGCCATTTACTACACCAGCCCAAACATTCACTAAAAATCCATGCTGAAAATGGGTTCTTGTCACAGCACGCGGATTCTCTACTGCCCATATATACCTCTTGTAGGAACTATTAACTACATTTCTTGTAAATGTGGCTTCCTCCGTAACTAAAATAAATGGGATGCATTTACCAGTGAACATGCATTTTCTCATTTTTATTGTAACTAGCTGCTACTACAATTACTTTATCTCTGTTATTCTGCAACTTTTATTTAAATGATTATTAGTAAATTGACTTCTCTTTACGAGTTGTACAATTTGTTAAAGTAAATGACTCAACTTTGAAAACGCCCTGTATACATATATTCCAGGAATATATTTTTTAGTCAAAAAAAGTAGATAGTACAAGTGAAAGTAAGTTTGGCTAGTAGCTTGGAAATGTAAGGGATATTAGTGACGCCTATGTAGGTATGTACGTAATGCATATGCATTAAACAACGGCTTTGAGAGCGGCTAAACAGAATGGAGCGTTGCAATAACAAACAATGTTAAATAGAGAGCATTTCACATGCATTTGGATAAACATATGCATATGTAAATACGAACATGACCCCAGGTAAACGGAATTTGCTTCGGTAGATCACAATGCTATGCATGTCATTGCGATTTATTTAAAAATTGTACAATTCCATGTTTAAAAAACACCGAATTATATATACATTTTATTACTGTTAGACGTCTAACAAAAATACTATTTGGCAAATGATAAACATATGATAACCGTATAAAAAGACTTGACGTGCATTGTAAGATACGAAATCCCGTAAAACTGAAAGTTATGTTATTAATGAAGTGTCTAATTAGTATTTTAAATTTGAATAATCTGGAATATATAGGAGCAAAAACTACTCTCGGTTCTTGAGTTTTCTTTAAAATTTGGTGCTAATATAGTTGTTTGCATCTGTTACCAAAGTTTAATGTGAATTTGTTTTTTTTCGTTCCTTCCTCCTATTCTTAATTCGTTAAATATCAGTAACTTTTGTGAATAATAATATAACTGCAATGTATAATAGGTATTTTCCATTGTTTGTTATAGATTAAGCATAAATGATCCATTTACGTCAGATTTCAAAATAACTACAAGGGAGCCCAGTTTTATCTTGCAAAATCAAGAACAAGATGACAAAATGAAAGCCCATTCCTCCAGTGAGTAATTTTTGTTTGTTAATTTGTTCCCCGGCGTGTATTAATTATTGTTTTTATTTTCAAATTTCAGTGACCTGTTCATCAAACGTTACTCCAAAATCGCTGTCTTCCAACGTCCTGGCAGCTTTGGAAGGTGTTAGATTTATAGCTCAACACATAAAAAATGCTGATAAAGATAATGAAGTGAGTATATACAGTACAAGAATCAAGTTCATCCAGCAGTTATATTTGTGTAAAGAGTTAGGTAGTAGTCAACCACATGCACGAATCATATCCATAGATATGTGACGTGTTATTTATGTTATTGATTTTTAATACTTGATATGTGGAATCGTCTGACGTTGGAGATTAGACAAAGCATTCTTCAAGAAATATTATTTTATTCTAAAATACTATTTTATGCTTGTTGCTTCAGGTCTTCGGATAGACAGGTTTACTCGACGTTTCAAAAATGTCAGTCTTTTCTTGCCAGCTTCCGATCTTTATTGAATGGATAATTCATTTGGTTAACTTCCGCAAACTGAAATACAATTCGTCGAAGATCTGCCATTGAGAGACCATAAAATAGTTTTTCTAAGTGATTGATCCTCTGACAGCTTAATCGTGAATGTATGCTCGTTCTCTGAACACCGAATACCACATTAGCTTTTTTTTATTGACATCTTATTTCGAACAGCTTCTGAGGCACGGTGTATAGCATATTCTGAATATGACCTTTCTGGATTGTACGCACGTAGTTACGGACCATTTTGACCTGCCACAAAAAAACAAATAACATTTATAAAATATACTACTGTGGGGCAAGTGAATCATGAGTCGAGGATTCACTTGCCCAAACCTGACATTAAAATTTTCTGAATATCAGGCGGTATTACACAGATACGAGGTTATGTTATGTAGATGATGAAATATCTAGATGGTGTCTTTAAATTATGAAAAATAGTTATGTAATTCGCCTTAACCCTTTCAGCCCTGAATTTTTAAAAGCTAATGAAAAATTTTTTTGGTGGTTGCTAGTACTTACATATGTTGTTAAGAACATATAAACGACATTTTATACATATAGCTTCGCTATAAAAAAAATTAGAACTTGGTGGCAAATGCCACCATTAGGTCTAGGAGGAAAACAGGACGTGCAATTTGAATCAATATAATTTATTGTTTTATGTGGTATTTTTTAAAGCAGTTTCTTTGTTTACTAAGACATAAATAAATATTACATTTTTCACGAGCTGTTCTTGACCTGCCACTACAGTTTTCTAATTTACATCTTTGCTCGTGACCTTCTGTTGGCACTGGCCAGTGTCCACAATTGTCATATCTGATGTCTGAAACTCGTGCTTTCGCAACATGAAGCTTCTTAGGTAGCAAAGGCGGAGAATTTTCTCTTGAAGGCCTACCTCTTTTTGGGGTTTGGGTAGTGGGGATTCCTGCAAAAGCAAGTGCTTCAGCAATATCTAGCGTAAATTCTAGCAAATCTTTTGTCTTTTCCTTCGGCAAACCTATTGCATTAGCCTGTTTTCTATATTCCGGCCATGAGTTACATACAGCAAGATTGAAATAATGAAACATAACTCTGAGTGTCCACTTTTTCGATCTAATGAAAGTTCTGTATAAAGAAAGCAAAAAGTCACACTTATCTACACCTCCCATAGATGCATTGTACATTCTAACGATTGCCGGACGCTCTATCTGTACGTATTTTTTTTCTTTCTTGTCCCACCTTTTTGCTTCATCTCTTGGGCTAACAGCGATAAAATTCGAAGCCAAAGTCACTGGTTTATTATCAAACCACCTCACAATTACTATATTGTTGTCGGACACTACGTAATCACAGGACCCTCGACCCATTATTTTCATTTGTTTTTCGGTTTTTATGGCACATTTTTCAAGTCTGTTGGCACGTATTGTTCCAGCTGCATATATCCCCTTTTTGTACAATTCTTCTAAAAGAGATATAGAATTGAAATAGTTATCAAAAAAAAATTTATGACCTGAATTTTCAGGAATTCTAGCGGCTAAATGAAGAACTAGAGAACATGTAATGCTTGGACTGCTAGTTTTAGCTTCTTCAGTGAGTGTGGTGGAGCCTTGGTAAACCAATGAGCGGTATATTATGCCTGACTCACCGCATAGCATGAATACTTTTATGCCCCAGGGTGTGGGCTTTCCTCTGATGTATTGCTTTATATTGAGTTGTCCCTTGAAAGGGATCATGGATTCATCGATACATAGGTTCTCTTCTAGGGCCAGTTCTTCACATCTGGATTTAAATGCTTGAATAAGTGGACGGACTTTCCATAGTCGATCGTGTTGTTGCACCTGATGTGGATCATTTCCATCAGTAATATGTAAATTATTTCTCAAACTTTCAAACCGGTTTCTTGTAATCCCAATGTCTCTAACAAGAGCAATTTGAGTAGATGATTTCCAATAGAGTCTTAGTCTAGGGTAATTTAGTACGCCCATTATGAGATGCAAAGCTACCAGTTTTCTAATTTCGTATTCATTTGTATTTACTGACTTGCCATTAGTTGATAATGAATACATGTTTGTTTTCTCAGCTAATTCGGAAAAAATAAGACGAGGGAAATATTTAGAATATATAACATAAGGTGATTCCGGCTCATCATCAGTTATAGAGCTGTCAGATTGCTGAAAACTAGTCAATAGTAGTGGTATAAATTCTGTTCTTTTCCAGCTTGCTAGTCTTTTTTTATTGTCACTTTTTCTTTCTTTGTAATAAATATTTGGAGGTATATCTTCTTCATCACTTTTATCTTCAGATGCAGACTCAGTCTCGATTTCGTCACTATTTTCTGGGTTATAATCATCATCTTCAAATGAACAATCATTGTCAAAATTTTCAATGTCTTTGTAGTCAAAGTTTTGTTCAGTGGGATCTGCTTTGAATTACCGTAAAATCTAATCGTCGGTATTTCCAAATCTGAAAGAAACATCATATCAAGAACTAGCATTAAAGCCTGGCGGTGGCATTTGCGCACACACTTTTTTAGGGTTCAATAACTCAATGGCAATAATAAATTTTGAACAAATATTGTAAACTAAGGAACTTTGGCAACCTTATGATACTATCTGCTGAAATACATTTATAAACAGAGCAATGATTGCAATAATATTTACTGATTTTGTAACACTTACCAGCACAAGAATCACTTATGTCAGCATTCATCTTGAATTCTTTATAAACCATAGAGAACACTTATGAAATAAAACTTCTGGGCACAGAAATCGAAACTACATGTAAAAGTGATGCCACCTAGTCCATGAATGTCGAACTAAATAAAACAGTTTACAGGTACGTAGGCCTTGAATTTGATGGTGGCATTTGCCACCATTAGGGCCGAAAGGGTTTTAAATATATCATGACAACATGTGGAATTTATTCGACCATTAATAAAATACTATTATTCACTTTTTTAATGAACCCTTCTTTTCTACACATTAGATGGTTTTCTATTAATTTTTCTAATTCTTGGTTTTTTTATCATATAGATTTACTTTGCAATAAACGCATACGTTAATAAAATCATAAATAAACTTTTGCCAGTCACCATAATTGTTAAATGTAATTGCCGGTACTTTTTTACAGATAGTCGAAGATTGGAAATTTGTTTCGATGGTACTTGACCGATTCTTCTTATGGGTATTTACACTTGCGTGTATTGGAGGCACATGCGGCATAATATTCCAAGCACCATCATTGTACGATGCCAGATTACCAATTCACCAACAACTCAACGAAATGCCGATTTATAAACTTTCCAAATTCCCTCCGTCACTCATTCCAAATATCGTATAATACGTGTGGCTTCTCATACAAGGGACCAATGAACGTACCTCTATTATATAAAGAATTATATGTATAATGTGTTAAATGTAACGTATATATGATAAATATGTTGTTGCTTTGTAAAATTTTATGTATTATGTAAATATGTGTGTTAATATGTAGATATATACCTTTACACATATTTTGCCAAGATAACTTACCTAGCTTTTCTTTAACAAAATAAACACGTCATGGAATTTACATTTCAAAAATGTTATATTCGAGATGTCCATCTTCAGCTTTTTTGCACTTAGTAACCCAGCGCAGCGTTTATATTTTGAAAAATACACCAACACATGACGCACCAATTAGCGCGAATATTTCTCTTCAATGAAGTTATTATTATCGGATTATTTTTGCATGTTAAAACATGTATTTAACCAGGGATTTGTACTTGTTTCATCCAGGTTACAGCTTTCAAATTTTTGTTAATTCCTGTGTCAATATCTTCATTTGTAAGTTGAAATCCGTACTTTGATTTTACAATATTTATTTTATTGAAATGTAAATGATTTTATCTTGCTTGATACTACAATTGTGTTCCAGAAGTTATCATCTGATGCACTGGATTTTATGACAATGTTCTTCTACAGATCAAAAGTTCTCTAGCTCTCTAGCTTTTCAAAGTGGTGTTGAAATAATTGAAAATTGATATTAAACAAGGGCAAATCAGTGTCACCATCGCCCACCCTATACTTGGGAAATAAACTAGTGGCTTCATATTGATATGCTCATGTGATATCCAGAAAACCAGTTTAATTTTAAACAATTTACAGATCTGATCATTGTAGCAATATGGTTAGACTTTGAACAGGTATTTTACATATACTCACAGAGGGCAATAAATCTATTAATATTATCAACCACTGCCGGTGCCTCATCACTGGTTATTTTAGAGTGTTTGTGCAGAAGCATACGTGACGACTTTACATATCGATACCTTACTTTGAAAACCTCGTAACTTCACTTTTTTGCAAAATTGAGCTTGATGACATACTTCGTTAATGCTCTTATTCTGTATGTACTGTGAAAACCTCGTAACTTAAATTTTAATATTGCGCCACCTATTAACTTATTTGTAAACCTCGTAAGAAAATCAGCATTATCGACAAATCGAAAACCTCGTAAGTTCTCGATTTTATGTTGACAGTTACAGGAAAGTAGAGTGAGTGTTATTTGCTTCGTTTTTTGGGGTTAAACATTATAAAAGTGGTTTTTATTAAGTACAGTGCAGACTAGATCCCATTAAAACCTTGTATGTAATTCAATTGTCACATTACACTACATAATCCATAGAATTGCTCCTAATATTCAGCGAAAAACTTAAGAGGTTTTCATATTTCAATTGTTAAAAATATTCAGATCTTACGAGGTTTGCTTGATAAACTATTTTTAACTGTTTCAGACTAAAATGAGTTCCAGAGTGGAAAAAATAATGAAATTATTGCAAAATAACAATGAAGAAAGCGACCAAAATAATTTGAATATTCAACCGTCCACGAGTACGAATTCAGTCACACAATTAATTTCACTAGCTGATATAGAAGACAACGACGATTATCTGATTTTGCCTCTTGATGACGAAATACATCTTGCCAGTGATAGTGAGTCACTTACTCACACTAACGATAATGAAGTAGTTCTAGAAATTTCGGAGAAAAAACGTCGTCGTCAAAGAAGAAGTAACAAAGAAACATGGGATTGTAACCAAAATAAATATAAAAGAATGAGAGGTTTAGAGTATAAAGGGAGGGGAAAATCAGAAGATGGTAAAGCTGTGTTCAATAAACCTAAATCAGCGCGTAAAATGTTGCCACCTTGCAACTGTAAGCAAAGTTTCAAGGGAAAAACTTTAAAATGTAAAGAATTTTCGGAAAAAAACCGCGAAGATATTTTTAATGAGTTTTGGGAAAATTCCAGCTGGCAAGAACGCAAGCAGTACATACGAGGTCTAGTGGATGTTTTGCTGACAGTCAGAAGAAAACCCCAGGAGGAATCCAGACGAAATTCTTCGTTTGTTTTAAAATTAAAAAAAGATGGTGTGTCTTACAGAGTTTGTAAAAAAATGTTTATAAATACCCTTGGTATTGGAGAATGGTCATTACATCATTGGACCAAAACGAAAGTGAAGCCACTCAATTCTAATGATGACATTGGAAAAAGAAATCCACAATGGATTGAAGCGAAAAATATGGTGCATATGTTTTTCGATAGTTTGCCCAAAATGGAATCGCACTACTGCAGATCAAGAAGTAACAAATTGTACTTGGAGCCTATTTGGCAGACTAAAGCTGAGCTGTTTCTAGAATACAAAAAATTTGCAAATGATCGAAATCCAGAAATCAAAACAGTTTCGATAAAAACCTTTGCATCAGTGTTTGAGGAATTTAATCTCAGTTTGTTCGTACCGAAAAAAGATCAGTGCGATATTTGTACCAGTTTTAAAACAAAAAATCTTTCTGAAGAGAACTATTTACAACATCAGAAAAATAAGGAAACTGCTAGGAAAGAAAAGGAAAAAGACAAAACAGAAGCTAAATTTGTTTACTGTATGGATTTACAGAAAGTATTACTGTCCCCGCATTCAACAGTTTCTTCATTATATTACAAACGAAAACTATGTGTTCACAACTTTACGCTATACAATATGAAGAATCAAGAAGGATTTTGCTTCATATGGCATGAGGGCGAAGGTGATATAGGTGCTTCAGAATTTGCAAGCATTATTTGTAATTTTATATTGAACCAAGAAATAGAAGCTGGAGAAGAAGTAATCCTTTACAGTGACAACTGTGGCTACCAAAATAAAAACTCAACTTTATCTAATGCACTTTTGAATTTAGCGATACAAAAGAACATATACATTATACAGAAATACTTGGAAAAAGGTCATACCCAAATGGAAGTGGACAGCATGCATGCGTGTATCGAAAGGAGGCTCAAAAATCGTGAGATTAACATTCCTGCAGAGTATGCTGTCCACTGCCGTAAAGCTCGTAAGTTGCCGAAACCATATGATGTTCACTACTTAAATCATAAATTTTTCCGAGATTATTCTAAAGTTAATTACTTTATTCCATTAGACCAGGTAGTCGCGTAGGAGACCCAATGGTTAATGATTTAAAAGCGATTAAATATTCACCGAATAAAGAGATTCATTTTAAAATAAGTCATACTGACGATTGGTCTTTACTGAATAAGCGCCCAAATAAGAACGATAAGTATATCCCAAACGACTCACTGCCCAATTTGTATTCTAAGCCCAGAGAAATAACAAAAGACAAATTTGACAATTTGCAGGCATTAAAGAATAACTTGCTGAGCGATTTTCATTCATTTTATGATAATTTAGCATTTAAGTAATTGTTTTATAATAAAATGTACAATATTTAATGTCTATCATTAAAATTATTGTTGGTTTTTTTTACTTGTAAGTTGAATCGTTATGTTTAACGTTATTTCAATAAAATGATTAACTTAATCAGTAGAACTGCCTCTGATCCATTTTTTAAACATAATTCTACATTCTTTAAGTTTCCTACTTTTGCTTTAGAATTAATGATAAAATAATAAAAATGTTCTTTTTAAAAAAAAAACGTACTAAAATCTCTTTCTGTAAATTGTAGACTAAAAACCTCGTAACTTTTATTTCTTCCCGTAATTGATTAGAAAACCTCGTAAGTTATCATAAAATCCTTCAAAAATAAAAATGTTCAAATTCTGAATCGACAAATTAATCTTTCAGTTGATATATTAGCGTAGAATGTATGATTATGACAAAGTTAAAATAACAACCAACAAAAAACAGTTTATTGTTGCTCGTGTAAAATTTGCTCATATGGACATACGAGGTTTTCAAAGTAAGGTATCGATATGCCTTATATTTAGATATCATCATCATCATTCCTCTTTTCAGGGGTAATATTTTCAGTTATCTGTTTAACTGTAAAATTACTGAATACTATTTTCTGAATACTGTTAATTGTGGTGAGTCTGATATATTTATAGCCCTGTTATCACTCTTTATTTAAATTTTTATATCTTTCAACATCACTTTTGTGATGGTGTTATCAAAATACTGCAACTATTGTATTAGTGATATAATTTCACGTTTGTTAGAAAACCTCCCAAATAAGCAATTGCCACCAGTCAGAAAGGCATCTTTGACCGACTTACCATCCTGGAGAGGTTCTTTTTCTTTGCAAGAAATGTGAAATTTTGAAAAAAACAATTGTAGCAATTTTAGATTTTACCACTGGCTTAGTGAAAACCGACTGATGGGTTCCTTTCTTACTTCAGATTAGAATGAAAAAATAAATACCATATTCCTTCTGGTTAAAGTCAGGTGTTACTGTTTTCAGACCATGGAGGTATCCCTAACATAACCTAACCACTACTGTAATACCAGGAACCGGCGGCTTTATGTGTCCTCCGAAGCTTGGTAACAGCTCAAAGGTTCAGATTTAAGTAAATAACTTGTATTAAAAGAGACAGTATTGTTTGCAAGTAACGCTTAACACCTTCATCGTCAAAATTATCGAAACAATATGATTTCTCCTAGTCAGTATTAAAATAATAAGTTCGTTTTCTCGTACTTGAACCATTCATTGTGTGTTAATAAAACATAGTTTATAAAAGCAATGAACTGTTTACTAAAAATATGAATATATAACTTGGAATAAGTATTAAATTAGATAAGTGGAATGCATATTTACAAACACAGCACAAACCAATATCATGGCCATTAATGCAAATGTTACGTAGCCGCCTCTTAAACTATCACATTCATTTTCTGGTTGTACACTACGGTGCAATTAAGATTGATAGAAGAAATATTGTGAAAATTATATAAAATATTTATACACAAATAATTATTTTTAAACAGATACGCTTATATTACTAAATTTAACAATAAAAAATGGAATTTAAAGAAAAGTAAATCATAACTTGCTTTAGCTGTGACACTGCCAACTCACTCAGTGTCTATCCTCTATTTGTAATGTTAGACTATTTCGTGTTGTCACATTAAATTTGAGATATAGTTAATAGATATATATCATGTGTTTCTATATTGTAGTAATATATATTGTTCGTCATTATTAATTTTTGGTTGAACATGCTACATACAAATCCTATACTAAACACTAAAACACGAACCAACAGTATTTTCTAATGTGGTGTATTACATATACCTATATTAGATATTATATTACATGTTTTGATATATGTATTTACTAGTACGATTTATTTACTTTATTTTCACTGAATAATTTTCAGTATGTTGTTAACTTCTTGTTGTTTCTAACAAATTCCTTAAAAACACCTGGAACAAATTTAGCACACTTCACGTTCAATTTTGATGTTAAATTCCTGAGTAAAGATCACAACAGACTTACTGGACCAAATATGTTGGACCTGGCTCACACTCCACCCTGCCACCAGACTGCGCTCGACAACATCCACAATTATAGTTACTGGAAAAATAATGTTGGTGACTCACTACCTATGGCCGCCATGTTATATCGAAAATTACATAAACAAAAATGTGAGCTGTACGTGTGACGGCAGAAATAAATAAGACTAAATATTATTGCCGACCAATAGAAAATAATACAACATATTGTCACCATTAATTTATCGAGTCACTGCATTCACCTTATTCTTTGATCATACTTCGTACATTGCTTATATAGACCTCTCGACACAATTATACTTTATTTGAGTATAGTAGTTATTTTTAGTATAGATTATTTCCGCTAGATATTTTTTCCAATTCGTACGTGTTTTAAGTTTGCACTGAAAGTAATAGAACATCGCTTATATAGAGTTATATATTCAAAAAGCGCGCCAGTTTTGATATGTCTAATTATGAACACTATTTTTTCAAACTACATTAACAAACTACATAAACATGTTCAGCACACCTTCCCAATTCAGATTTGGAAAATGATGTCAGGCATATGACCTTGTTTACTGGGCTGGCCTGCAAGAACTCTGTTCGTGAAATTCGCTATGACTGCCCGACAAATTTCCACTTGGATTTCGCCGACAGTGCGTTAGATTTCCTCCTACAAGTCACGAATATTTCGGGGTTTATTAACATAAACCAGTGATTTAAGAGTACCCACAAAAAATAAAGTCACAAGAATGTAAGTCGCATGATCTTGCTGGCGATTGATGAGCAGCGTTACGCGAAATGAGGTAATCCGGGAACCGCTCATGGAACAACTTAATTGTTTCGCGAGAAGCGTGGCAGCTGGCACCATGCTGCTAAAGCCCACAAAAACATTCTTGTCATTGTACTGTATCGATTTCCAATAAATGTCACAGATTGTTCTGCCTCATCTTCAAAAAATTAATGATAATGACGCCCGTCCAAAACCCGCACCAAACTGTCCGTCGTTGTCGATGCATTTCCCTTTTGTGAAGCAAGCAAGGATTTTCTGATGCCCAGATACAGCTTATTCGTAAATTCATTAAGTGGAAGTACGCTTCATCACTGATGATGATTTTGTTCGCTAAGCCGTCGTCCTCCTGTCGTCTTTTAATGACTAGTGTTGAACCCGTTTCATTGACCTTTTTGCGAACTGTTGATTCATTCGCTGCTTCATTACGCCCTCGAAACGCACGAAGTCGCCTGACAGTTACTGCATTACTGTCTCCATTCTGATAAAACGTGTTCACAATTATTAGCAGACGTTGCGCAACAGTAAACTTCATTACTAGACATAGATTGGGGCAACAATCGAAATGTTTATGGTTGTGAAAACATAACAAAGCAATGTCGCCAACCGACAAATAACAATTTACCAAGCGATTCAAAACTGATGCGTTTTTTGAATGACACGTTATTATTAGAGAGCGGAATCGAGCGAGCTAAACTACGACGAAGTTACAAAGGAGCAAAGAAATAATGTAAACAACTGCGTGTTGTTTACATTATATCTGAATAGCACTAATTCATAGGGCGAACTGTAACATCTGTTTACTCCAGAGAATCAGCGAAAAAACTGCCATAAAATAAGGAATTTTATGAATAAAATCCTTTCTTCATCGGCGTAGGTACAAGGGTGACGAGTTTTTAAAATTTATTATATTTACCTTATATTTCGCAATATAATATGTATGTTTCAATACATACGCGTACATTTTTAGTTATCATTTATTTAGATCTAGAACGTTGTTTATGTTACTTTTTCTGAGATAAAAATTAATTGTCAGTGATTCCGAAATTTATTGCAAAGTCTGTAAAATATCGTCACTTAGCTTTGCTAAAACATGCACAGAAATAGTTTTCATTCACTTTGGAAATTTGCCTAAACTAATGACATATTTTGAAAATCGAATCTCAAATTAAAAAATGAGGTGTGGCCACCACACGACTTTCTTATACGTATGAGCGTTTCAAACTATACTATATTTTTTTTACACAAAAATTATTCAAAATCCTATTCTAAGTACTTCTGTTCTCTTAATAAATCGCTATAGAATGCATACTTAGCAAGATATTCGAAAAAGGACTACTCCCTAAGAGTAAAAGTGTTACTTCCGGTCCGAATTTTTGCAAATCTAGCACTAAATACTTTTGTATTCTTGATAAATACATATAGAATGCATAATTTACGACATATTCGCAAAAAATCGCTATTCGATAAGGGTAAAAGTGGTAATTCCGGTCTGAATTTTGAAATTGTTTTTATGCAAAAGATATTGAAAATTACGTTTTAAATACTTTTATACCCGTAACGTACCTGTCTAAAAAGCATGACAAGCGAAATATTCGCAAAAACTGATTTGCGATAGGAGTAAAAGACCTACTTCCGGTAGCAGCTTCGAAAAACTTTTTAAATAAAATTGTTCTCAATTTTAATTTCAAGTACATATGAATTCTTTATAAATTTGTTTAAACTTAGTAGTTGACGAAATATTGGCAAAATTCGATTTTTTCACTGAAGTAAACTGCTACTTCCGGTCTACCGATTTTACTGAAAAACTACTCAGATCTCAAGAGGGAGATTAGACACGTAAATACAAAATTTGGAATTGATATCTACAGCGGTTATCGTGGTCACATAGACACACAGACATTTTTTAAAAACATCTTTTTCGGTATCAGGGGACTTCAAAACATGGACATCTGCAAAAATCTCGAAGTCGAAAATTTCACATTACTTCCTTATACTACGTATAAGAAAGTAAAAATGGATTAACCACATTAGATGTGGCTATTAATAATTCCAAGTGACTTAGACGCAATTTTTAATAGAAATCCATGTTTAATAACATTGCGGCAATTGTGTATGCTAAATACGCTGAAATAAAGGAATATTTCCAGTACGCACCTATAACCAGTTGCGATGTAGAAGGGACGTTTTCTATCTACAAGGATGTACTTAATTCAAAGAGAACAAGTCTTACAGAAAAGAAAATGAACAAATAGTAGGGTATTGTGTATTTTATAATCACCAGCCACTTGTTATTCAATTATATAAATAAAATTAAAACCTCTTTAAAAATACAGCATTTCAATAGCGCGCCCATGGGCGATGAGTTATGACTCGCTCGATTCCGCTCCCTAGTTATTATACTCCAAAATTAGTAAATAAAAGTCTAATGCGTTAGTCTATTCGATTGTCGAAATTCGAAAAATTTAACTCAAAAGCGAAAGTGCTTCAGTAACAGCTTAAAATTATAAATAATGATTGTTAAATTTAAATTTGTTTATTTATGTACAGAATTACATTCCGGCAAACAGTACCTACCTGTGATAATCTGTCCCTTACATTTCCTATAATTATAAATAATAAAGTATGTAACAATATAATCTGAAAGTGGTTGATTTATTTTATCCTTTTCTTTCACCTCAGCTTTCACTTTTAATTACAGCAAGAGTTTTTAGTGTCTCGCTAAGAAGAAGGTCTAGAATAATTTCGAGACTAATTCTTCGAAAAACAAATACCTCAACAGTGCATTCCTTCGAATATTCAATTCATTGGTTAACAATTTGTCAAAGAGTATTTCCAACATTAAAATAAAGAATTTAAAAATAAAACATCTGACTTTGTAAATAGAAATATATCTCTTGCATCTATAATAACATCCATTAAATTATTTGTTGCCAATATATAAGAAGCGTATAAAACTAGGCAGTACCGAATACATTACTACTTCCTTTGCATATTATTTTATCAACACACATTCTTAGGTATATCGTACCGAGGAAGACTAATGAGTCTGAAATACATGTCTGCAGTTGAACAACGCCTAGAAGTTTCTATTAATTCATTTATAATTTATCCTTTTCCTGAGTCCTATATTCAGCAATTTTATTACAGGAAGCATTAAAAATCCTACCCACCAGTCTCTGCAATGTTCCAATTCAATTGTTGAGACACCAGCGGTCTAAGTGTCTCAACGATTAAATTGGAATTTTGCAGTACCTGGTGGGTAGGATTTTTAACGCAAATATCCCAGACCATTATGATCCTTGCCAGAACTGAGCGATCCCTTATGACAGACTTAAGTATTTTTTTATTAAATTTCATATAACGTTATAATGTATTTTGTATTGATTGATCCCTTGATAACTGTATAAATCATAATATTGTAGTATATCTGTGGCAATCTGTAGCGTGACTATGAACTCCTTAAAATATCTATGTAAAGCTTATATAAGTACATTGAATTACACATTATTAAGTCGTCACATATCTACAGTCTATTAAAATAGTATAGGAAATGTAATCATGGGGTTCATCACCTGATATTGATAGGCTTTTTAGGATGTAGAAGCGCGCGATCCGTGCTATGAGGGGACTGGGCTGTACAGAAAGTTGCAAAGAGCATTTCACTTCTACAAAGATATTGCCATTGCCGTGCATTTACAAACAGCAGTTATTGTTTTATGTTAAAGAAAATTTTAAGACATTTAATAAAGTAAGTAGCTATCATACACACAGCACACGCAATACATCTGGCTTACAAATTCCTAGACACGGACTGTCTTTTTACGAAAACAACCCTCGATATATAGCTGTAAGAACCTACAATAAACTTTCTAAAGATCTTAAATCTAAATCGGGAAATACTTTTTTGTACTCGCTTATCAAAACATGTCATTTCGCGCATGCATTTGAGTGCGGGAAATAAGCTTTCCCGCACTAGTGCGGGAAGTAAAAATTGCATTAAATAAATAAATCATTATTACAGTAATAAAGTATAATTGTAAAAATGTCCATTTCAAATAAACTTGGTGTATTACAACTTGTAAATTTAATAAAATTAATTAAAAACTTTTAAAAAATCAATGGCGCCATCTATTACATACTTATATTATTAATTGCTGATTACTCCGCCAAGAAAATAGTACCTATGTGGAAATATTTTGCAGAAATATGTTAAAATAGGTATGTATCAGAGAAATAGAGTAGGGGAGAACGCGCTTCGACGAGTGCGCATCCAGTTTTAAGCAAACGCTATTGTGGTCGCCATTTTGCAGGGTAATTGGCACTTGTGTTGTTGTAATTGTCAAGCTTGGAGGTTATTTTTAATTAATTGTATTAAAAAGGACTTGTGTGTGTTATTAACATGTCGTGCTCTGTGTTGGGCTGCAGTAACAGTCGAAGATTTAAGCCGGAAGGCATTTCGTTTCACACGTAAGTTTGTTTACATTTTTCTAAGTCAATGAACTTTACATGCGAATTGTTGAGCTAGGTATAAATATTACCGTAATAGAATGAAAGAATTGCATCTTTAAGAGCGCGATTAATTCTGCACTATTTGTAGATTTCCACGGGGTGATTCATTGAAAATGTGGTTAGATGTGCTAGGAAAAAATGTTGAAACGTGGACCTGGTCCAAAAATAAAGTTATTTGTTCCAAACATTTTTGTAAGGCTTGTGAGCAACCTTCAAAATGGCGGAATTCAATTTAACTTAGTTGGCGCATCTTTAAGCGCGTTCTCCCCTACTCTATTTCTCTGGTATGTATGCAAATTATTTAATACACCTGACAGCAATGAATGACAGTTAGGAGTCCTTCTTTTTTGCATTACTCCACAAAAAAGTAGTACCGATATAATTTATATTAATAAAATTATTGACATTTCGTTACAAAAAATATTGTACAAACTTCGTGCGTGAAACATTTCGCGAATTCGTGTCCATAAAGCGCTCGCCTTTCGGCTCGCGCTTTAAAAATGGCCACTCATTCGCGAAATATGTTTTCCCGCACTTGGTTCGTAAATAACTATTTTGTACTCACCGCCTGTAAAGTGACAATTGGCGCATGTGTAGCTCGACTGGGAAATACGTTTTCCCGGTTGAGGCGACTGTAAAAATTGAAAAAAACACTAGCACTTTGGGACATTTAAAAAAAAATCTAACCTGGTAGTAATAAAATTTAGTCTATAAAATACTACTTCCCTCCACTATTCTTCACTAAAAGTTGGGGAAATAGGAGTAATAATTAAAAATTCTTCCAAAAAAATTGTGGCGCCATCTATTTGACGATATTTTAAGCGACATCTTAATCAAGATTCAAGCGCCATCTATTTGAACCACATCGACATTCATATTGGCAGTTCGGAATTGTTTGTATTTAAACCAAAAAACGCAATAATGTACTATAAATTTATAAATATAAGAATAAATACCTCATATTTGCCATGTGTAAGAATATAATAACTTAATTTTAGGAAAAGGTGAGTAATAGTTACGTACATGAAATGCTTAAATTAATTAGGTAATCTATCTTAGGTTAGGTATGATACCAATGACATTAATCAATAATATTTTTTTAATTTAATGTTCGTACAAAAAATATTGTACAAACCACTTGCGTGAAGACATCTTCCACGCATTCGCGCAATTAATTACTTGTACTAGCTATGCCTAGCATATGTTCAAAATATAATATGTTTTATGACATGTCATACACTACCTCTGTAGTCTGAAAGATTAATAAAGCTGTACTATACTATCGCGAGAACATGCTCCGTAAAGGTATTAAACACTGTTTTAGAGTTAACTAGCGCCTCGACATCTGAATAATATAATAAATCAAACGAATAACACAACTGACTCTCATCAGCATATTCATGAAATTTGCAAAATTCTAAAGATTTGAGATTATTGGAGGAAAAAATAATATAGTAATAAGGTTCCACATAAATGTCCCTATAGCACACCAGATGCTAGAGGAAGAGACAATGAAATGTTACTCTAAACATTAACCATTTGTATTCTTTTGTTTAGATATTGCACATAAATACGTAGCGCACCAGCACTTATACCACTATGATATAAGATCGAGAGCAACAGCTCATGACCAATAATATCAAAGGTCTTAGAGTAATTTAGGGGCACCAACACAGTGCACAAATCCTTGTCAGTTTTCCCAATTACATAATCTACTATATCAAGTAATGCAATGGTACAGCTGTGATTTCACATAAATCTCAACTGAGTTACTGGTATAACATTATAGAGATTCAAGTACCTACTCTCACACCTGTTTATCAACAATTTTTTAAAGCACTCTTGAGAGGGTAGGCAGCGTGCGCGCACACACACACGCACACACAGCCGCGCGCACACACACGCAAACGCGCGCGCTTCGCGCGCAAAAACACATAAACAACAGTTACATGCAATGGATTGGTTGTGTGTTTCGAAGAGTGTTGAGGTTGGACTGAATTATATTGGACTGGAGTATATTAGGCCATGTTCATTAAATGTTTTCCCTTCTTTTGCAGGTCTGCTGATACGTTGCTTCCAATTATCCGTGACTGGATTGAACCGGGAACAACGATCATCAGCGATTACTGGAAGGCATACGATTGTCTGTCTTCGCAGGGGTATGAGCACTTGAAAGTCAATCATTCCTTGAATTTTAAGGATCCAGACACGGGTGCCCATACCAATGCGATTGAGTCCTCGTGGCGAGCTGCCAAGTGTACAATGAGTTCTAGCGGACGCAGAAAATCTCATATTCCGGGTAATTTGGCTCGGTATATCTTTCAAAAAAGATGTACTGAGTTAAAATTATATCGGACTGTGGAATTTTTACGTTTAGCAGGACAGTTGTACAATCCTTTGACTCCCAGAGAATTTCCACCAGACGAGGACATAACTGATGACTCTGACTAAAACAAGACACACGACAGGACCACTAAAGTACTAATACTAAGACATTAACAAGAAAGTATTACGAGACTATATTACGGAGTGGAAATTTATTATTTTTATTAAGTAATTCAAATTCAAGTTATTTCAAGTAACTATTATAAAACTCAGTAGATGATGAAATATTGGTAAAATTTGACTTTTTAACTGAACAACTTCCGGTCTACCAATTTTACTGAAAATCTAATCAGATACTCTAAACCGGTGATAGACAGACTGACAGACAGACATGTTTGCATAGACCATTGTGACTATCGGGAGGGCTTGTAAACGCGAACATCTGCAAAAATCGTGAGATAGAACATTTTTATTATCACAATACTTCCTTATAAAGAACTATGAGAAAGTACTATTTTAACGAAGCCGAGACAAACCGAATTATTTCTATAGTAAAGTAAGATCTAGGAATAGCGAATGGTTCCAAACCATTAGTGAGAGCATTGCGACAGCAATTGAATTTTTAAATGCAGAATTGCATCTACCTGAGTTTAGTGGTTGTGAGGCAACTGTCAGATTCATACGAATAATCAATATATTATTTGACATTTTAAATTCAAGAAGTCCATGGGCCAAGAATTATAAAGCTCCATTAAAAATGGAAAACGAAGAAGTTTGGCGTCCATTTATTATAGATGCAGTAAATTATTTATTACGTTGCACTGATGTCACAGGAAGACCATTATATGCTACACCTAAAAAGACGCCATTTATAGGATTTACCATATCTGCGCTTTCAATTTGTGGTATTTTCGATGATTATGTAAAAACAACTAAACTGAATTACATTTTAACATATAAATGTAGTCAAGACCATTTAGAGATATGGTTTTGCTCTATAAGGTTTGTTGATATAATATGCAAACAACTTTTTTACAATAACATCTATAAAATGGATTTTAGGAGTAGAAATGGTTGGAACAATAATCCTACAGCTTTGCAATTTGTTAGATCCTTTCGACGATTGTTATTATTATCTAAAATTGCTGATAGAGGAGGCAACTGTAGAGTACTAGATACAACTACAATATTAACAGTTCCTAGTACCGGAAAAAATAAATCTATACAAGAAGATAAGCTTGATATTTCCTTCTGCAGAAAATACAGTATTGAACCGAGTACATTATGTGTACAAGACCATGACTATGACGTGATACCAAACTTTATTACTTTATCTGAGGTGGCTGTAAACGTCGTAACGTACATAGCTGGTTATGTAATCAAGATGTTGAAGAGATCTCTAAGTTGCCTTGATTGTATATGTAACTGTTCCTCTACTATTAATATGGTGGAAGAAGGTTACAATTATAAGCTCTTAAATCACAAAAATAAAGGTAAGGTACCTCAAAAATTAGAAATAATTAACTAGTGTATACAAATGTATTCATTTACTTTCAGGCAGTTTACAAACTCCTTCTGCAGGTGTTTTAAAAATTTGTACTGCGGTTGAGATAAACTTGAGAAATGTGTTGCAATGTACAGATAATGAACTGCCAGCAGACAGTCAGTTTCTCACACAATTTGTTATTGCTACAAGCCAGCAATTTATAACAATCGGTGAACGTTTGTTTCCCGATTTAAAATACCATATAATGGATACAGCACCTAATGAGGAAAGTCATTATTGTATTTTAATAAAAGGGATAATTTTTGCATATGCAAGAATTCGTATATTTAATCTAGCGAAGAAATACACTGCTACGATACAAGGACCCATAGTTCGCAGGCAACTAGCAAAATTAATATTATTTCATAATCAATAAAGATTACAACAAATTTGTGTTTGTTTTATTTAGTAATTAATAACTTAAGAAAATACAACGTTTTCTCTTTATTCTATTAATTATAACTATTCCTGTAAAAGACAATATCCAATTATTTTACTTATTGCACAAGAAAAAAAATTTTAATTTTTATCAAGGAATTTATATTGACAGTAATACTTTTTAGTACTGTTTTTCGAAACTTGCATGCTTTCGGGAATTACTAGTCATACATTGTTAACTATAATGGAAATGAAAATCAATTAAAAAATTTATTTTATCGTATTGGGGTTTCACATATTTCGTTCAAATTAACCGCTCACTTCGTGGGTCAAAATGGCGGAGTTCATTATTGGTTAGTAGACGCATGTTTACGTTTATTCTCCCCTCTCCATATCTCTGGGTTGAGTCACTGGAGTTGCCAACATTTTCATTCAAAAGTTGCCAAATGTTGCCAAAATTATAAAACTATTAATATTTGTACATAATTTTAACTATTTTGTGTGGTCATATAGGGTATATAGTTTACTAATTTATTAAAGAATAACTTACAACATTTTTTGCCTATATGTATTAAAATGTATCACATAAATATTTTATATATGTTTAATAGGTAAATCATCAATAAAAGATAACGGAGAAAGTTGGGATAATATTTAAGATTACATATATATAATTTATTATAATTCTGTTTTTCCAAATTGTAAATTGTGACACTCTCCTTCATTGTCTTTAAGAAATGTCTTAGTTGTTAGATAATGATGAATTTTTGATTTATTTAAATTAATTGCAGTTAATATTCTCTCCACTGCAGCACTGCTATGTGGAAGAGACAATAGTTCGAATGCAAATTTTGATAAAAGCGGCTATCTGTCTGTTCTTACAATGGGAAAAACACTATCGCTCCCTATACTAATTGAATAAACAACTATCACTTCGGTGTACAAATACTTACATTATATTATAGCATTTACCCATTGTATGTGTATAGGCATTTAAAGCGTTAGACTCACTAAATCGGGATTTCCCCTGCCTTCATTGGCAATAAAATGTTTATACATTCTTTTGACCTTGACCATTTAACGCTCTATATCATTTATGCAAATCAACATGTGTAATTCTACCGGTAATACATACATGTATACGTAGCACGAGTATTTTTTTTAAATTAAGTCTTCCTATTATTACTTTTAATTATGACAAATTTCGTAGAAATACTTATATGGAATTAATTTTTGTAATGTAAAATGTTGCCATTTTTTTGTATTTCTTACAAAGTTGTTGCCATGTTGCCAGAGTTAGTTGGAAGTTGCCCAAAATGGCAACAAGTTGCCAGCAACGCCAACCCTGAGCTATTGACTCTTGCGTCCCCAGCGCGTGTTTTCATTTTATGTTGAACCGCCGGTGGTTCCCCGCTTTCCATATACTTAGGTTGTTCCCACTTAAGTTTCTCACACACACTCTTTTACGTCGGCGAATGTTTATCATAACTGTAGCGTTTATTTCACTGTTGTAAACATTCGGCGCCACAATTCTTAGAACTAAACACATACTAAACTTATCTTATGACTAATATTTACTTAATAATACCATAACATATTCATTGATTTTAATTCTTATTTTTCTTTAAAATATTAATAATGAAATGTACTTAATTAAATTCTAAAAATATAAAAAATTACCAATTCGTAAACGAACTGGTATGTACCATTACAGTTGAATAGTACAACTGTTATAAAAGTTTATTATTGATAATATGTCGAGACTTCGTTCGTTGGCGAAAGATTTTGTAAATTGTCTTCTGCTATTTTGCGAATCTCTGGGGGCGTGCAAAATAGAAAAAATCAAGTGAACGGTGTTTTTCTACTTTGAAGAGAATAAAAACATTTTCTAGAAATACCATGCGGGAAAGCAGACTATGTGCCTTAGCAATGTGTTCCATTGAAAAACACGGGCCGCCACTGGTCCTAGGTATAGATCTTCTAATTGGGGCAGAATTATTTTGGTGCCTTCTGTGCGTAGGGCAAGTAAAAATAAATGATTCACAAATAATCATGCAAAAAACTCAGTTAGGAGGGATAGTATTAGGAGCGCTGGATAACAATCTTTTGAATACAAGTAATACAATTTGTAACTTAGCAATGGAGCAAACATTTGATTTGCAATTAATAAAATTCTGGCAACTTGAAGAATGTGTGAATAAAAACAATTATAACTTAGAAGAGAGGGCGTGGGAAGAGCACTTTCTTAATAACTACAGAAGAAACGACCAGGGCAGATTTACAGGGATACAAATCTAATACAGTACCTACATTTTCTTCTTCATAATTATTTATTATACTGACAAGTGTAATAGTGTTGCAACTGATGAATAAAATGCACCTAAACCGTTTAATAATCAGTGTATAAAATTATATATATATCTTTATCTATAATTTGTATGTCATACAAAAGAATAAACTACAAACACGGTTGATGTATAGATATGCTTAAGTCTTCTTACCTTGTGATAGAATGTAGAAACGTTCTTCTCTGGTGGCATTATCCAAAGCACATTTTATTAACGTGCGAGATATACTCTTTTACGAATTAACACTACATACCGTCCAAAGCACATTTTATTAACGCCCGAGATACAGTCTTTTACATTTAACACTACTTTTTCATCCAAAACACATTTTAATAACGCGCACTACATAGCTGTAAAAAAACACACAAAGAGATACACAGGTAAACGTTTGCCACTTTTGGCTTAAAGATTAGTAACTTGAACTACAATGATTTACTAAAAAAATTTTACGTCTGTGTGTCCTAAAATGAATTCAAAAGAATGAATAATATAATAATAATTTAATTGATATAAAAAAGGCGAACTAAAATGTTTTTTTTTATTAATGACCTTGTTGGAAATCTAAAAATAATCTGGAAATTCATTACTAAAATTATACTTTTTATTATTATTATAATTAATTATTTGAATATATTCTATTATCAAAGCGCATTAAAGGGCTGCTTATTATCTAAATGTATAAGCAATTGAATCAAAAAGGAACATTCTTTATGCATTTTCCACTGTTTAAAAATATAAAATATTCAATTTTCGATATGCTGCTGTATAGAAAACAGTTTTAAAACCCTGACAGACGTGTGTAAGCAACAATACTGAAAAAAACTGACCTTTTGTAGACTCTGCATACTCTTCTTTACCGAATTCTAAAACAAAAAGAAACAAGATTTTAATACAAAGTAGATGTAAAGTTGCGGGTAATATAAAAGTTCTAATAATTTTTCTGAGACATCCAGTTCCGCTTGCACAGACCCTGCTGTAGGTCTGTACTAATCAAGCTTTGTATTTATTAACAAATATAAGTATGACAATTACTTACATATATAGGAATTGTTACATGGAAGCAGTATATTTAAATTAAGAGTAGAATCTGCATTTTATTATCTATCTAGATTAATTTTGCGCTTTTAGTAGGACAATTTGTTTTGATGTTACTAATTGTACCTACATACTACCTATACACCACCATAATAATCAGAAATTTAGATATGTTGCAAACTTTGTGCACGACTATTTGGATAACCGGCGTATTTTAATCGGAGTTGGTAGATCGACTCTTAGAAAGCCGATTGGAAATGAAGGAAAACCTTTACTGACTTGCCTATTATATAATATGGTAGCTAGGTAGAGAAATAAAAATTATTATGGGATATTGAGAAATGTTTAATATGAGAAAATTCAAGTAGGCGTTATTAATACATATAACATTTCTCAAAATTATATATAGGAATTGTTATATCATAGATGTATCTTTAAATTAAGAGACGAATCCAATAATGGGTGGAGACTGTGGCTAAAAATCTGAAATAAAATGCAAAAGGAAAATCCTTTACCACCTTACCTTGTTTTGGTTATAAAACATAATAATAACATAGAAATAGATATCATCCGAAAAGAAACCAACGTCAACAAGTTTATAACAGCGGATTCAAATCATAGTTTTCAGCAAAAGATGGCTTCTTTTAATTTTCTTATCCATCGGTTGTTAAGTTTTCCACTTACAAAAGATAGATATGAAAAAGAACTTAGTTTAATTAAAAAGATCGCGAAGTACAATGGTTTCGATTCAGAAATAGTAACTAAGCTTATTAGGAGACATCAATTTAAGAAACAAATTCGGGATACTACCTGTTTGCTACCTCAAAAAACTCTTTGTAATAAGTTTGTTTCTTTGCCGTATCATTCAGTCACACGAAATTTGAACAGCATTTTTAAAGAACAGGAACTTCAAATCGCGTTTAAATCGGGCAATTCATTAAAATCACTTTTAGGGAACGCTAAAAATAAAATTGAGGTAGATCAAAAATCTGGTATTTATGAAATAACCTGTAAAGACTGTAATCAAAAATATGTAGGTCAAACTAGGCGTTCAATTTCAGCTCGTTACAAAGAACACATTGCACATTTCAGATACAACAGACCGGAAAAATCTAGTGCTGCTCGACATATTTTCGATACAGGCCATGGTATGCCTACAGATAGTCTTGGATTAATTAAAAGTGTAAATAATTTTAGAGAATTAGACAGTTACGAAAGTATTTACATACATAGAAATAGAGGTAAGTTAATGAATTCTGACAATGGACCGATACCCGAGTCCAGCTTGTACGGATTATTGTAATTTAGGGGATTAGTCTGTCACGGTTTAGAGTACTGTTATAGTTCCGTTAGATTTTAGATTAGAGTAGTATATATCGGGATGTCGTTTCTTAAGAAATCAGTGTTATCCCACTGGTGATTTGGTGGAGAGCATATCTTCTAAGGTTACACCTTAGCCAAAAATACCACGTTTAACACTCTTTTTTGTTTTATACAGATATCTACTGAAGATGGCAACTTAGTTGCCGAAATACGTATTTAGATTTTTTGATATATATTTTTTGTGGTAAGGGATTTTACTTTTGCATTTTATTTAAGAGACGAATATGTAATTTATTATCATCAGATGATTAATATTGATTATTTTGGGAACTATTTAAATATCGAAAACGTGCAGATTTTATATGGCTTTCTATACATATTGGGTTTGTTCCAACATAAATCAAACTGTATTGAGTAGCTATTACAGAGAAATCATAAATTCTTGCCCATTTGATGTAATTGGTCTGACTTCTTTGTGATTTCGTTTGGGAATAAAGCTATAATTTGTTTCATATATACCATAATTATAAATATTAATCCACATAAGAAAGATCATGCTATATAGGTCTGTATATTTTTAAATTATGAAGCAATAATAGCCTTATCGAGCACAGTGCGAATTTGTGTGAATTTACTTTGTCAGACCTTTGAACCATCCTATGTAATGTAACCAAATTTTAATACAATCGTAAATTAGTCAAAGATTTCCTTAAATTATGTTGTTATATTACTTTCCGTTGTTTGAAATGGTAAAGACATCCGTACTTATGCTGTGACCAAATGTTGTCAAAAAAATTGAAATGAATTCAATTCTCGAAAACGCTTTGAAATAGTAGGGAAGTAACTGGATCATTTTTCATTTAAAATAAAAATGTTGTGCCAGTACATATTGCATCAGGGCCGCCGCGTAGGGGTGGCAAAATTGTTCACCGCACAAGGGCGCCTGGGCCAGGGGGGCGCCAAAATTTATAGTACTTATAGTTTTTTAATTAAATGTTACTTAAATAAAAGTTGTTAATTATTCGCTTGCAATTCTTTAAATTTTCTAAGCAATAAAATGAGATTTTATTTTTATTTTAATTTCATATTTTAAATTTATAAAACACACACGGTGGCGCCTCCACCGTGCGTGTGCGCCCTTCAATTAACAGGGAATACCCTTATTACTACGTATATGATTTAATCATATAAGTAGTCGCTGCTCATAACGTGTCAGAATCGTTCTATTATAGAACATTACCGAATGGAGAAAAAGTATTTAGAAATTATTTAGTATGTATAATCAAATTCCCGAAACGCAGTTTTTTTGCTTCCCATGCAAACTATTCTGTGAGAAGCATTCACAGCTTATTAAGGATGGATGTAATGATTGGACACATTTAACCCACATTTTGAAATCACATGAAAGCACCTTAAACATTATTCAAAATGCAGTGAACTCAAAATGTCTTTGCGTAATTTATGTACCATTGATGCAGCTCGACAAAGACTTCATGATGCAGAAAAAGTTTACTGGCAATCGGTTATTGAACGGCTTATTTATTTGATTCAATATTTAGCCCGGCAATGCCTTGCATTTAGAGGTTCTTTGGAAGAGTTGTATCATAGTGATAATGGAAATTTTGTCAAGTTGGTTGATACCATAGCAAAATTTGATCCAATAATGGCTGAACATCTCCACAAAATTCAAACATCACAAAGGAAGAACATTGCTCATTACTTAGGGGATCAAATTCCGAATGAAATTATAAGCATTATTTCAGAAGGAATTAAAAATCATTTATTACATCGTCAAAATATTACTCACTAATTCAGGACACTACACCTGATGTCAGTCATACCGAACAGTTGACTGTTGTAATTCGATTTGTTTATAAGAACGAGGAAACCAATAAAGCCCAAATTGAAGAACATTTTTTAGGATTCCAATCTGTCGACGACACTACTGGACAGGGTCTGTTTGAATTCATAAATGGACATTTAAAATCGTTAGAACTAAATTTATCAGATGTACGAGGTCAATCTTGCGATAAATGTGATTTACAAATCGTGACTTTACAAAATCTAATATCAGAACTAAATAATCGTAGAGCAGATGAAGCGTATGCAAACATGCAATTGCCAATATCGTTGCTGATGATTTGGGGGTGGGTATTGATTTTCCACAAAGTCGAAACAGGTTTAAAAAGAAATTTTCCAAGATGAACAAACCGACGAATCAATCAACAATCCAAGATAAAAATTTAAGGTTGAATTTTACAATATAATATTAGACACTGCCATTTCTTCAATTACTGAAAGATTCAGTCAGTTAAAAGAACATTACAATTACTTCAAGGTAGTACACTATATACCTCATTTAAAAAACTGGAGTGACAATAAAATTCTAAAACATTGTAAAGAATTAGAACAAAAATTAACGGATACTAAAAATGTTAATGAAAAGGACATTGATGGATTAAAATCTTTGCGATGTTTTACCAACGAGGATATGTCACCTATTGATGTTTCAAATTATATTTTCAAAACTTGAAGTTATACAAAAAAACTAGATGCGATCTACCATGGCGCAGGAGAGATTATCGGACTTGTCAATTAAAGGTGGGCAAAACGGTTCATTTCATTGACCCGGCTCACTCGGTTCAGCTCCTCACTGTGAGCCGGGTCCCGGAACCGGCTCATTTGAACCATGTGGATCCATAATAGCATACCGTTCAGCAGGAACGTGTAGGACATGTAATACTCGGCGCCGTCGTCGGCTCAAACGAACCGGGATGATAATTTAGGCTGCGCGCACACCAATTATACAAAATGTTTGACAAACAATTTATTTGAAGTTATAATGCACACAAATTTGACAAATTATCAGATTGTTGTACACAAATTAAGCAAAATATACCTATGTAAAACTAAATTATACATTCGCATTTGGTATTTATAATTATTGAAGAGAATGCCATTCGAACAAAAAGTAATTAGAACTAGAGCATTTCATAATTTTCATAGCATTATTAAATGGCAATTATGATTATGATGCAGGTGTAATAAAAATATTTGTAAGAATTTTGTAACTCACAGACAACTAATAAATTAAATATTTTATTTTATTATCCAAAGGAATATTTTTGAGAACTATATTACTACTAAGTACCTACTGTTATGCATCTTTGACCTACATAAAACAGGCAAAAGAATTGAATTTGATAAATACCCAAATGAACCGATAATCAATAGACATCAAGATCCACTAACATGGTGGCATCAAAGAAAAGATATCTATCCCAGAATTTACGAAATTGTAAAAAAACGTTTATGTGTCTTGGCTACATCTGTTCCGTGCGAGCGCATTTTTAGTAAATCTGGGAATATTATTACTGACAGGAGAAGTCGATTAACAACCGTGAAAACATCACAAATAATTTTTTTAAATTATAATTTGTAAATTATCAATGTAGAATTTAGATTTATACGTAAGCTGTTTAGTTATTTTTACATTTTGATATTCAGTTCAGTATATACATTTTATATATTTATACAATATGCTGTTATGTTGTACAAAAATAAATATTTTAGTGAGTAGTGCCACAGAGTGCGTACCCTACGGTAGGGTCCCTACCTGTTATATAATATCAATTTTTATTTTTCAATCCATCCTGCGACCGTATTCCTTTATGGTTTTGATACGTTCGCGACCGAACCGGATAAAGTTACAGCCCAAGTGAGCCCAGATACGGTTCATTGAAATTTAATGAACCGGCTCCCTCGGTTCCCTGCTGGGATTCGGTTCACTGAACCGGTTCGTTTGCAAACGACCCACCTCTAGAATTGATACGAGCGTTTGTAGCTGCTAAAGCTCAATATTTGAATGTTTTTTCTAATTTTTATATTTTACTTAAAAAATGTTTTATCATTGTTTTGTTTTTTAAATTTTAGGAATAATAAAAAACAATAAGACAAACGTGTTTTAATATTTTAAAGCTTTTCAGTTCGAAAGGCAAATTTTGAATACTATAAAGGAGTATTTCACATATAATTTGCAGCACTTTATAAGAGTGCAACAGAACCCCATAAAGGGGCAGGAGCGCCAAATTTCAATTTGAACAAGGGCGCCTAATACCCACGCGGCGTCCCTGTATTGCATCCATGAAAAGATTTTTCAAACGTACAACATTTGAATTAATTCTGAAATTAGTTATCTAGGTATATATATATATATATATATATATATATATACATATATCTAATTTATATATTCCTAATATGCCATGAACCGTAGAACAACGGTAGGTATAATAATTCACCCAAATACATAAAAGAAAAAAACATACCGTCGTCTACACAGTTTCCATTCTTGCGTTCTTCAAATTTACCCACTCAAGCACTCAATATTTCTTGTTAGGACAATTTAAACATTAACACACACGAGAATAATCGAAATAAAACTCAATAGTTCTTGTTAGCACAATTTAAATATTAACATACTCGAAAAACAAATAAATTTTTATAAACGCATACTCTTAATCGTCCATTGAAACAATTGAATATTCGAATTAAGTGTCCTACACGATTACCAACATTGGACCTTAGTGTTGTGTTGGTATTCTTGTAATCATTTAAATATACATAACCTCGAAACAAGCGCTTACTTTTATTTGTTATTTTTTGTGAATTATATTTATTATTTATAATGTACGTTACGATTCATGACCGAACAAGTGCATACAGAATATGCCATTTACATTTTCATGTAAATGATAGAAGCACTCATAATTTTTAAAACCAAATGCAATTCCTACACTTACACTTTCATCCAAGGAACAATTGGAAATTGCTGAAGGTAAATACATTTTTCTTGCTTAGTATTGAAAAGTATCATTACATAATATTTCGGAGATGAAGATTATATGCCAATGGAACATCAGCGATTTCGATTGTGTAACAATGCTGTCGATTTCGATTGTGTAAAAATGCTGTAGCATCTTTGAAAATAATACTGGAAGCATCTGTTGTAGATGAAGTTTCAAGTATTAGTTTTGCTGGTGGTAGTGGACAAAATCTCACTGATGAATCGTTAGCCGAAACACATGAAGTGCCTTCATTAAGTTCTGCAAAGGAGAGAGCTTGATCAGATGATCCCATTAGACCAAGATTAGATAGAAAATTGAGAGCACTAAAATGTAATAGATTAATTAAAATGATTAGCAAATTAAGTATATAATAGCACACTTTTTTCAGAATGTTTTCTGGTTATGAGACTTGTTCTGACACGAGTTGCAGGAAAAAAAGGCAAAGTTGACAAATACTTTTCATAATTTTGCAAGTTTTTATATTGTATTTAAGAAATATTATGTAAAACAAAATCAATTTACTTTTATGGTATCTCCTGGTAAATATAAAAGAAAATATGAAGCTTGGAAAAGAAGTCAAGCAAAATCAAGAAAGAAGCTTTATGGCACAACACGAACTATGAACAATCTAAACTCTTACCTGTGTTGCAATTAATATTTTGTAGTTTCTTATTTTACTGTAGATTATTGCAGCTATTGTATATGGATATATGCAGGAAGTATTTAATTGCAGTGTGAAGATAAAGTGTTTAATACCTCAAAAGAAATATCTTTAATAAATATAATATCTACAATAAAAGCAATAAGCATCGTTTCATATTGTTATTAATAAAAACTTGTAAACATGAACAAGTACTTTTATTTCACAAAACATTATACAGAATAACAGAAAGCAGCATAGAGAATAAACAGTACATTTCTAATTGTCATTACAATAAGTTAAAAAAAAACACTAAAATTAACTCTTGCAATTTACACTACTGTTATTTGCACCAACTTTATGTCAAAACATGAATGTTGATCATTAAAATTACATGTTTTCAAGATCGGATATTGTCAACAATATTTCAGTACTATACACTTTTTCTTCTTCCATATTTACATGATAAAATCAGCATCAACCATGTTTAATCCTAACAACAAATTCTGGACTCTGTGTCTAATTTAAATGAATTATTATTGGCAGTGACATGATGTTTAACTTGAACCCATACAAGTTCGATGAGGTAAACGCAGAACAACCTTTTTTTTCATACCATATCATTAACACCATATAAAGGTAAATGAAAGGTTGATTCTCTGCAAGCTCCAGTCATTCAGATTTTAGTATACTGCTGTCAGCAAAAATTCCTCGTGGTAAAAGTTATTCAACCTTTCCTTTGACATGTTCATTTTATTGGCCATAAGCCACCATTGGTATTAATAACTTAGAATCAAAATACTCATATATAATTTATATGATAACTCACAGAATATGCACATACATATTAACTAACATTTTTCTACAATTTGGTAACTCATTCCTGAAGAAAAATGAAAGCACAAGTCGTCCAAATAATTCTTTTATGCTTCATCCAAGTTATTGTTTTTCCTTAATATTCTTACTACTACCCACTTTGTCTGCTGTTTGATTGACAGTAATTGTTTTAGACATACTATATATTTATGCTTAAAATACACATTATAAGCCATTTGCCTTTGTCCAAACCTTATACCCCTTATACGTTTTCCTTTACGATTTTTTGTAGGACCCAGTAAAGCGCTACCACCATACTATAAACCATTATCGATTACAAAAAGAAAGCTAATGAAAGTGACAAAATACCTTCATAAAAGGAATATTTTACTTGCGCCTTCTAAAAAGGAGGACTATTTTTTAAGAATGTTAATAATAAACAATAAACTATGTAAAATACAATAAATAAATGTTTGTCAAAATAAGCAAATGGCGATTACTTTGCGATTTAAATGCATAAACCAATCACCCGAACGTTTCTTTCCACATTCCTTTCTCATCTTTTGTTTGAAAATTCGTTCTTTCAAGAATGCCTATGATTGGTGCTCTTTGACAACCCTGGGTCAAAATGGCGCACATTATCATTTGCAATAATTCTATCTTCCGCGCATTTGTAAGAGCATTCTCCACTCTCTATATCTCTGATATAAACCCGCTAGGTTTTCCACAGCTGACATGAGAGTACGATCCACAAAACATATACATAAATAGATGCTCAACTTAATGTATACAAACTAGAACCGTGTTTGCGCCCTCTATCGGGTTGGTTCGTACTATTTTCCAAAAGCGGTACATTTGAAACCCAGTATATATCTTTATATTTTATTTTGTATTTTATGTATCCTTACAACGAATTTTGAAAAATTACAGATACGCTAACATGAATTGCTAAGTTCATGCAGTCAGCCATATACCATTAAAAGCAGAAAATATAAAATATGGTATGGGGCATCTACAAAATTTAAAAAGTCGTTATAAAGAATAGCATGAAATTTAAAATCTACAAAACTATATTTAAAGAGTTGATATTGATGAAAACACAAAAGCAGGTGTCAGTGACAATTTATTTTATATTCACACATTTACTTTTACACAGTTTTTTGCTGCAATGAAATACAATATCTGCATTTGCTGGTATATGTCGTCTATCTTTCCTTTGCAGAATATTATTTACATGTTTTACGTAATTAAAGATAATAATTTTACAAAAACCCTGTAGAAAATCAAAATTACTATTTTCTTTACAATATTGTACAAGAAACTTAGATAAACAGTTCTTCTCTATTACCTGAGGTAATATGTTTCTTATTCTACTATAAACATGACATACATTAACAAATAATTTTTTGTTAATATATTTTAGCTTATGATTAACAACTCCGGTACCATAATCCTTCATAACCGTTACTTTATGAATCGTGTCACCCCTCTCCTCTGCACTGCTGGACAAATTTTGTTCACAAATTGGGCATGACTTGTAGTTGGGAGAAATCTTTTTAATTATAAAACCTACTACGTAAGCCACAGCTGTTAGATCTAGAGGTTGAGGAGGTTTTTGAATAATATTTAATGAAAATTCTTTTTCTTGAGGATCCTGTAACAATAAAATGTAAATGCCCATTGTTAGTTATATACAATGTCAATATATCAACCTGATGGATAAGCTTCTCCAATGTAATTAAAATAGTGGAATTGTCACCTTCGCAATTACTTCCAGGAGAATGCTTTGATGTTAAGTTATTTATTAATAAACTTTTATAAAATGGGGTAAACGCAGACACTGTAGGAATCACAAATCTGACACCTCTCTGACGAATTCTGCCGAAGAAATTGTCCAGCGGATCCTGGTTGAAGCGTCTGGCTAACATATATTTAAACCCACACACTTTCATAAGATTAAATATATATATAAAAAATTTTATAGTTAGGATAAAAATTTTTATAGATGGAGGCACCATGTATCCATTGTTGGTTTGGAATTTAATAGTGGATAGTATTTTTAAAGCAATGTGTGTACTTGAATCTGTTACAGCAACTTTCAACACGTTGCCTGCTTTGGAAAAAGTCATATTGCCATTTAGACTGTCAAATAGGTTATTGCAAAATTGCACAAATTTTGCTCTCTCTGTTGCTTCTAACGGCATCCTTATGTTCTCATTTCCTACTCTAACAGATCTTTCTAAAATTGAAGTATTTAAATAGTATATAAGGATTAAATATATTTAAAACTTACCACTCGCAGCCAAGATATTTATCCCTACTGCTACAGATCTACTAAGAGCCTGTGTACAACAGGACACCTTCATCTTTTTTATGTATGCTGGATCAACATGTGCTCCTGTCAACTAAGGCATTATCCGTAAGCTACCTAATGTAGCATCAATTTGCCATGCTTTATAGATGTGAGACCATTTTGCGGTCATCTGTCTGTTATCCATGGTGAATTTGACATCATATTTCAAGAAATTATTGCGGATCCCTTTCATCAGATGTGGTACATCAAATAGAGGCACTACATTGTAATTATCTATTTTAAATATGTTATCGATATGTGGTCTGCGTCCACTTCTTTTAATATCATCAACTGTAGATTTAATTAAATAATTGATTGCAGCAACATTATTTGCACCCTGGTCACAAACAGTTGCTATAATTTGGAAACCTTTGCCATTAACTGCTCTTATTATTTGTTTTATTGTTTGCACAATCTCTACACTTGTTGCTGCACCATTAATAAAACGGTAATAAATGGGTTGATTCCATTTTTTATAAATTCCTTGCAACATAAATACCTAGAATATAGTAAATGTATAAGTATTGTAAAAAAAAACAACTTAATAGTACAAAATACCTGTACATGATTTGCAATTAAAGTAGATCTTTGATGACCATCATCTTCAAAACCTTCAATTATATCCTCTTTTTGGTTGAAAGAAAGGTGTGGTGAAATTGCCATCTCATCAAACATTAGAGTGCAAAATTTCCTCAAAGGATTTTTGAAGTTCCTTGCTTCTTCTTGCAGGATATTTAATACAGCTGTATTTAAACTTGGTTTTCTATGGGTATATTTTGCAACATCTGTGTAATGGTACCTTTTGATGGCAAAGAAAAAATTTTGGATAAAAACTTGTAGCCTCTGCCAGTTTGTTTGTACAGAGCAAGTGCAAGTACTTTATCTTGCATTGTAAAACGGTGGCCTTTCTTGGGTCTATTTATATTACTCATCTGGGATTGGAAGAAATTTGCTTGGATTGTTCCTAATTTTGAAACGATTCTTGAAAAATTCTTTGTTTGTAAATATGGTACAGCTTGTCGAATTCTAGCTTTTAAAGAAGTGTTTACACGTGATGGTACGATCGACATCTGTGGATCTGACGTATAAGTCCTTTTCTGAATATTCTATGGGTAAAAAGTTTTGATAGCGATCTAGCAACTATGGTCCGAGGTGCGACACGAAATTTGTCAATTTTCCAAAACTAACGTAAAGAAGACACTAAAATAAGACTATTTCTCTATTGCACTTTTTCTGGAAAAGCCCGAGAAAGCCACAATTTGAAAAAATTTGAACATACCTTGTAGGTTAGGGTTAGACTAAATACAGTCACATTTTGTTCAAGTTTCCATAAAAACACCATTTTACAACAAATTCATCAACTGTAGTCGCTGTAAATCACATTATTTATGTAAATATAAACATTTAAAGCATAATTATGTGTGTTTTAAAACGAAAATATTTGACGTTTTATTTCATTGTATTTGTCATATGAATCAAAGATTATAAACCTACAAGTTGTGACGTCACCGCAGTGCGCGCCGTGAGGGGGGATATGCTAACGTTACAGCATAGGGAATGAGCAATCCTTTGTAGGTTTATAATCTTTGATATGAATGTCGTTTTTTGCTATTCAAATGCTCTAATGTCATTCTATTTAAATAATATGGCGGGCAAACATGTCACTTTACTTTCTCTGAAAAATCTCTGCGAGGGTCATCCAAAGACTCTCGCAGAACAACTGATGATTTGGGGACTGATTCCCAATGAGGGTACGTATATGTGCCCTCATTGTGGATCGGCCCTAATACCAAATGTTGCAGAAAATCGGTAGGTAACTATTGGAATTGACGTTATACGTTTTGTATTAATGTAATTATTTAATTTTTAGTCCCGATAAGCTTCAATGGATATGCCACGGACTAAGACGAGGACATGAAAAATTACCAAAACGACAACGATACTGTTATAAACGCATAGCATTACGGACTGGAACTTTTTTCGAACGTTCGAAGCTTTCGCTTTTACAGATTTTGGGGTTCGTTAATCTGTGTGTTTCCAGTTCTCCCTTAACTCTTATTTGTGAACAATTAAGTATTTGTAGACACACCGCGGTAGATTGGTCTTCCTTTTGCCGCGAGGTAGTATTAGATGCCTATATTGTTCACAAACAAAAGTTAGGAGGCATTGGCAAAACAGTGGAGATTGACGAATCTAAATTCGGTAAACGAAAGTACCATCGTGGACATTCTGTGGAGGGACAGTGGATCTTTGGCGGCTATGAACGAGGTACAGGCAAAGTGTTTATGGTTCCAGTGGAAAATCGGTAAGTGTTATGTACAATAATTCAGAGGCATCAGTTTGGCTTGGTATGTTCAAATTTTTTCAAATTGTGGCTTTCTCGGGCTTTTCCAGAAAAAGTGCAATAGAGAAATAGTCTTATTTTAGTGTCTTCTTTACGTTAGTTTTGGAAAATTGACAAATTCTTCATTAACAAACATACAATATCACATAACCCTAAATAATGACACATTTATCAAAACCGATATAAATGTTATTTTTGTTCTCCCGTGTTTGTCTCCTGGTGTAAATATCGTCCTTAATACGATTATATATCGCCCTGCTTGGTGCATAACCTGGTATGTACATTGTTTTAACTTTATGGTTGCTTTTCTTTTATAATTTTTGAAACACCTCGCATTGTCAGATGTGGCTTTCTCGGGCTTTTCAGGAGAAAGTGCACTAGAGAAATAGTCTTATTTTCGTGTCTTCTTTACGTTAGTTTTGGGAAAATTGACAAATTTCGTGTCGCACACGTCATGCACTGCCAAATTGCTGAAGAAGGAAAAACTTCATCCGTACAAAATCAATCGGGTTCAGGAGCTGAATGAAGGTGACTTCGACCGCCGACTCGAGTTCTGTGAACAAATCATGCTACGGTGCGATGAGAATCCCGGATTTGTCGACAATGTGGTTTTTAGTGACGAAGAAACTGCTTTCATTCAGCAGACACAACAGTTGCACAACTGTTCAGTGATCATGTCGAGTAGACGACCGCTCACTCTGAACATGTTCAGGAGCGGCCGCCATTTTTGTGAGCGGAAAAATTCTATGCTCACTTACTGAGCGTATTCTGTACGCATGCTCCATTGATGCATTCCAAGACCAACCTAATACATAATTTTGAAGAAAGTTACTAGAAAAATAAAATACAACAAATTAAAGGTATTGTGCAGAAATAAATGTGTTATAATATTGGAGTTCACCCAGTATTTTATTCGGGGTTGGAAAAGCCAGCCCTTCCACTAAAAACTACGCCAAAACTTAATGCAGAAAAACAATTGCTTATTCGGTTTAATTTGTAAAATTTTAACATATGGCAGCAATGAAAAGTACCAGATGACAGACGATCACATAAAGGTGAGCGGTCCTGTCCAGCGAACACTCAACTGTTGTGAAGTGAACGGTTAGAGCGGGATCGGTTCCCGATCCGCCTGCTGAATGAAAGCACTTTTACCTTGAACGGTGAAGTGAATCGCCACAATTGTAGGTACTGGTCGGGCGAAAATCCTCGATGCGTTCGAGAGGAGCACACCCAACACCGGCAAAAAGTTAATGTATGGGTGGGAATAGTGGGAGATCGTATTGTGGGGCCTTTCTTTCTGGACAGAAATTTAAACGCTGAAACATACTTACATTTCCTAAGATTTACGCTAGTGCCAACATTGGTACAATTATTTCCGGATGAAAACATCCCCGACAAGCCTCACCCCAGAATCTGGTTTCAACAAGATGGAGCACCTCCACATTTTGGCTGGCGTGTTCGGAGTTACCTCGACGAAATTTTCCCCGGGAGATGGATCGGACGAAGGGGAACAATTGAATGGCTTGCCCGTTCGCCAGATCTCACACCACTTGATTTTTTTCTATGGGGTCATGTGAAATCAAAGGTGTACACCAATAAGCCAAATAACTTGGATGATCTGAAACATCGTATCCGCGAGGAAATGCGAAATATTGGTGCAGAGACAATACGACGTGTCGTAGAAAGCGTGTACGTCCGTCTCGGCCAGTGTCAAATGGCCAATGGCGGACAATTTGAACACTTCCGTTGACATTTTTTTGGTGTCTTGTTTGACGATAATCCAAGATAAACCTCGGATTATAATTTATCTGATTTTTTAAAATAATTTTTGATTAGTTTTTCATTAGAAATAAAATTTTAATTTTTTGAAATTCGAAAGAATTTTTTCCCCAAAAATTGTTATGTAAGGTACCAAACTTTTTATACCGTTGCATGCACAATGGAATACCTAACGACAAGGGGTAATAAATGTGGCGGGTTACCATTTGAAAAAACTAATGACGTCACGCCCGCGCGCAACCAGATGACGACAGAATTAAATTCACGATGTTATAAAGTGCACGGGATAAAAACAAAATCGACCTGTTTCAGGGTTTTTCCATCAAACCGAAGATAACAGAAATATTAATTTTGTTCCAGACTTTATCTACACCCTGTATATATTTATTTATGTAAGTGGATAGGTACGAATAGACCAATTCAGTGGCTACCACGGTCCCCGGATCTAAACCCTATAGACTTTTATTTTTGGAGATATTTAAAAAGTGAAATTTACAAAGGGAGATATGAAAACGCTGTAGAGCTGCAAAACAAAATAATTACTATTGATAATAACATAGACGCAAGATCGATTTTAAAAGTAACTCGCAATGTACATAAACGAATTCGGAAGTGTATTGGACAAAACGGTGATGTCTTCGAACATCTGTTATAATAAACAATGCTTGTTTAATATTTGCTGTTTTTTTTTATCATAACCTTCTTAATTTTATTGATATGAATTGTTGTACAAAATAGTGGATAAATTCCGCAACTTTCATTTTTTGTGAATAATGTGTGAAAGCTTTCTTTTTTAAAATAATTCCTTCTTTCAATATATGCAAAAACATACTGAGTGTTCCATTTAAAAAAATGTAATTTTTGTAAAGAGTGCGCAAATTAGAAGTTCTGATTTAACCGATACTGTAGCTTCTTTAATAACAAAGTTAGCAATAGTGCCGACTTAATTTATAACACGCTGTATACAAATTAAACCTCATTCATGCAAAGGCTACTTCAAAAAATACTTCTGCTACCCAATACACAGACTTACTCTGAGTGAGAGTGCCTTGGGGTGTGCAGGATTAATTTTTTTTAACAAAAAGAATATTAGAGGTATTAATACTCTAACTATATTTAAAAATAAAACATTTCTGTTATTATGTGAAATGAAACCGTACAATACGGAAGACTTTCAGATGTAATCATTACTTGCCTTGCATTATTGTTTACTTTGGCGTTTAGCGTATATTATTATTATTATTACATGTATATGTATCTATTTGTCGTACATATTTATATTGTCCATTATTTTTTTCTAATATTAATTCTAGAAATATAAATTTTTATATTTGTTCAACTAATTATGTATAACATAAAATTTAAATAATTTTTAATTTACAGTTTACCGAATATTCATTAACTATTTTACATAATATAAGGAATATGAAATGAAATTAAACAAATTATGTCGGCTTTATTTTCAATAAAATCTTTAACACATTGCACTGAGCAGGCTCTAAAGAATCGATCCCTCAGAAGTGACAGCCATCAAAACCCAGCAAAACAGTCGCGAATATGTGAACGTTATATTTTTAAACAACATGTTTATTAAATTAAAGTTCTACATTTATTTAATTATAATTTTATTTTCAAGAAATACTTTTGGTAAATTCTGATTTAATAAGTGTAAGTAAGATATACGTACAAATTTACTCGTAGGCGCCATTGAACAAATGGAAGCAAATCCAGAAGCAAAAAGATTATATGACGATCTTCTCAGCAACTACAACAGATTAATTAGACCAGTTGTGAATCATACGGAAACCTTAACCGTTTATTTAGGCCTTAAACTATCGCAACTTATCGAAATGAATTTAAAGAACCAAGTTATGACAACTAATCTATGGGTTGTCCAGGTATGTAAATTTAATAACCTCACAGTGTTATGAGTTATGAAATTTGCTTGCTATATGTGTAATTGATATCATAAATGTAACAGCTTAAAAACACGTTAAAATCCAATGATTCTTATTCACTGTAATTGATTTTAACCTTCAAATTTGTGACTGTTCCCTCTATTTTCAATTAGATTACCTATCACATGGTTTTGATTTCTTCAAAAACTCCCTTGTGTTCCTTCTATCTCGAAGTAGTGGTCTGTGTATGTAATCATTTTGTATATGGTATTGCATTCAATTATATATTTTCTCATTTCCCGGATGTTATGCATCATGTACTTGAATTAGGTCCGCTGTATCCCTGGTTGAACAAATTACCTTGGCTTGTCTATTGGATTTACACCTTGGTCTCATGATACATCCATTTTGTTGCTACAGCTGTTACATTCACAGGAGCTTCGATATATTCCCCAACGATGCCGGTGGATTTCTTTTCGCCGCGAAAAGAAGAATGACAAAAATGTGTATGCAGAATGGTTTTCTAGTTCATATAAATCCAAGTAAGTAGCAATTTTAGTGGCAACACATCATTCGTATTCCACACATACCACAAGAGCATTCAACTCAAAAGTGTTGTTATTACTCACACCATTACTATTGACAGAACATCGATGCATTATTATTAAGTTGTGAAATTGAACCTGAATTAATGTTATCAGCGGAATTTTGATCGATTTGCGAGCTTACTGCGAACGCGAAGTCAAAGAGGAGTACAACTAAACACTTTTAAGGTGGCCGTTTAATAGAAAGAGAATCGTCACATTGCTCTATCCTTTTCTAACCATTAGGCGTGTATTATGTGTTGCATACGTGACTGTATTTTAATTAGCCATCTGATTGCCAGTAGCAGCGACATTATTTGTAAAACAAATTTATTGGATAACAGATGGCAGTACTAACGCCACGTATCTCTTAGATTGAACCAAATTATACAGAGACTGGCAGACCAGACCGTTGTTTTTTTTGTGTATGAGACAAAAAACAGAGTTTTTGTCTCATACACGATTTAATAGAATATGTGTCTATTTTGAAATCATTGATATTTACCCTAAATTGTAAAAATGCAAATTGCGTCCTTACAAGAATAATAGGAACATACTGTTACATATAATGTTTGTTTTGTAAATACCTATGTAGATCTGTCCTTTATCTATTTGATTTAGATAATAAATAGGTATTTTTTAGTGATTATTGCATTTTTGAAAAAGGAATATATAGGCTGATTCAATTTTGATGGTCACCATGGGTATTTCGCTTATTATTTGGAATAGAGAGTAGGTTTGAGTTTGGCAAAGTTGGTAAATTTTGTGTTTTGTTATGTAACTTGAGCATGTACCATGTCTTAGTTGGAAGAATTAGATTAGTAGATGAGAAGTAACACTTGAGCGCGAAATACATAGTTACCAAGTATGTTGTCAATGGTTAGTTTTTTCAAAATGTGTAATGGATACAAAAGTATTCAGAAGTAAGTTTGGAACAACTTTTGCATAAAAAAATCTACTTTCACAGAGGCAGTACATTTTTATTCTTATAGATAAATAGTTTTTTTATAGAAGTATTTCGCCAAGTATTTATTCAAATTTGACTAAAAAATGAACTGTTTATTTAAGAAAACCCATAAGTAGTGAACCTGTCAATGTAAGAAACACAAGGCCTATTGTGTGTGTAAAAGTAAGAAAAAGAGAAACAATCAATATACCTATTTCACATACCTATAACACTCTAATTAAATAGGTTAAATCTACATGTGTGCTCAGAAAGTAGTTTTGGATATTATAAAATGCCCTCTTTGTATTACTTTTGATACCGTATCAGCTAGCCCGATTCAGTTGGAAAAAAATTTGAAAGACCACCCTAAAATTTATCCGACAGTGTGGATTTCCCACGTTCATAATAATTTACTAAAATATAATTAAAAACGAGATCTGCAGAATATTGAATTAAATTTCTTACGTATGTAAGTAATTTTTATTATAGGATTGAAGAAAATAGATTAAAAATTTTGTATAGGTACCTAAATAACTTGCCTTATAATTAATACTAGTGGTCGACCAGTGGCCGAAATTTGATCTCAATTCATTAAATTTTTAAGTTTGAGTTATTGAGGTTCTTTTGTCAAAAAATATACTTCTATAACCATTGCATACAATTTTTTTCAATTTTCTATTACGTCAGCTGCGAGCGTGTAGAAATACGTCATTATGCATTAATTTTCGAGTTAATTAATTAATGTATTTGTTTGCAAAAAAAAATTTCTCTCACTGTTTGACCATGATAGCGGCCAAACGGCAAAAGCCATCAATACCGAAGTGTATATTTAGGAATATAATCTCCCTCGGAAATCTGATTATATTTTCAGTGAAATCGATAAATCGGGAGTAGTACTTCATATCAGTGAAGAAAACAAATAATAGCAATATCTCGTCAATTACTAATTTTAGGCAAATATCTAAAGTATAACAATGTGATCAAGAGTAAATTAGAAAACAATTTTATAAAAGAATTCCTACCGGAAGTAGGTGTTTACTCTGATCGTAAAACAGGTTTTTGCGAATATATCGCAAGTCATGCATTCTAGACAAACATATCGAGTGTATGAAAATATTGAAAGCTCAATTTTGAATATTTTTGTAATAAGAAATTTCCAAAATTCGAACTGAAAGTACCTAGCAATTTTATTCTAATCGAATATCAATTTTTTGAAAATATCACGAAAATTATGCATTTTATACAGTATAAAAGTATTTAAACATGGATTTGGAATATTTTTGTAAAAAAAATATTCAAAATTCGGACCGGAAATAACACTTTCGCCAGTGACGGCTGTTTTAGAGAAGCAATTAGATAGACAAGACTGATTCGTTTATTATCGGTGATATGTTCGGCTACTGGGAGTATATCAGCAATAATAAACGAATCAGTCTTGTCTATGTAATTGCTTCACCTAAACGAACTCATCAGACTGCAACTGACTTTCACTCTTATCGAATAGCAGTTTTTTGAAATATCTCGCAAATTTGCTTTTTATATAAATTTCTTAAGTAACTTGACTACAGCACCATTTATCGGATCCTTGCCTAGCTATGAACCATCGTCTCGACAAAATAAATATATTGCGTGAATATGACCTCAATCGGTCAAGTCGTTTAGAAGCTACAAGATCGCACACAAACGTACCAACGATTTATATATATTTGAAAATATATATATATTTAAAAAAAATTGTTTAATTATAATACACCATTTCTACACTTTCTCTAATCTTCAAATAATTTAACTTACATCATTTCATCGTATAATTTTAGAATACTTTCTTTAAATAATATGTCATTCTCAATTTTAATATTTTTTTGAAAATATTTGACCAAAACACGTGTTCAGAAAAAAATCATTTTCACATTGTTTTTAAAAGTAAAAACATAAACTTTGGTGGTGCTTGTAGCCAAGAAAATTCTGCATCATTTGGTATAAGTTGACTCGACAATACCTCAAAAACGTTTTTTCAAAGCCTACTTCTACTAATTTTGATATACCAAAAACTTATTTTTTTTTTAATGGAAGTATTTTATTGTGGCATTTTGTTTCTTTTTTTTTCTCTTTGATTTTTGTTAACAATGTCCTGTACCTATCTTTTGTAGTTTCTGAGATAATCACTATAGGAGCAATTAGCGGTCTAATAAAAACTACGAGCGTTGTTGTTCTATGTGCCGAAATATTCGTTCAACCAATGGAAGGCTGGAATGGTGCCCGACCTCTTTATTCAACTGTCAAACAAAGTAAAGGTTAAATCCACTATCCCAAAAGTAATAATTTTACAGAATGAAGGGCATCGCGTTTCAGTTTTTTTTAATTTCGGCAATATACAGTTGCAGTATTTCATTTCTTAAACTATTGGTTAACAACCAAATATAATAAAGCATAAGTTTACTGACATATTTGAAGATGCCGCCTCTCTAAAAGGTGTATGAAACAACGCTGCTATCTTCAATTTAATTTGCTTAATTGCTCGTATTCTTTTATTGTTGAAGCTGTTCATAACAGATGCCTGTAGTTTTTCAAAATTATAAATTGATGTCCTACAACTTTAATAGAAATAAATTTTGCAACAAAATAACGCAATTTAAATAACCTACAACTATTGTGCAACGTAACAACAATCAAAAGTAAGAAAAACAAATTTCATTAACGAATATGTTCAACATAACCACAAGTTTGTGCAATGCACGTGAGTATTCTGTTTTCCAAAGAAGTACTAATGTTGTATAAAACTTTTACATATTCTTATAAACTCTTCTCTGATTATAATGTTCATGTCTTCAACAAGATTTGAAAATCCGTCCGTAGAAAACGAAGATACTCTCCTTCATTAACATTTTCATCAAAGACATAAGGTCCAATTATGTAACTACCAATAACTACCACTGAATGACCAACAATTTTGAAAGTTTGCAGGTGTGATAAAGTGAAGGTTTTTATGTGTTATAATAACGAAAATTGTGACGATTAACGTATCCATTTTAATAGAAGGTAGCTTCGTCGGTAAACAACAAAAAATTGGGAAAGTCAGGCTAATTTATCTGCTGCCCATTGACAAAAATGTAATTAAAAACAATGACAAAATGTTTTTTTTTTGGACGTGTTTTGGTCAAAAAATTAAAAAAAAAATTATTAACTCAAAAACTATTGCCCCAATTTTGAAAAGGAAAAACAGCTGAATAGACAATTTTAAACAGTACTAAAAAATCCAAAAATTTATAGTGTCATTTAAAAAAATAAATTCCATGCATTTCCGGTGAAACCGGAAGTGCGTCAGGGCTTAATGTATTTTTAGAATATGCGCCTTAAGCAACCATGAAACTTTCTCGAATTGTTTTTTTTTTATTTAAAACATAAAGGAGCAATCAAAGAAACGGCTACTAATGACTCACCCTGTATATTACAACATACAGAAGGTATTTTCAGATTAGCATGTATTTTGAGATACACTGTACATAATCATCAAAACATAAATATTTTCGTAAAATATGGTTGAACAATAGGTACTTGAAATACTCTGTTGGCCCGATATTTTCAGTAGATTTATTATTAAATGAGAATCCAAGACGCCTGAGTTCTATTTTCGATTTTTTGTAATTGAAGAGCATGTTGTTTGTAACCTTTTTTTCTTTAAAGATACTCTTTTCATGCCTGACAAACACATATATAACGTAACTAAGTATGACGGAGTAAGCAATTTACAGTATGTCGAGTCTATATTTGCCGTAGACATTCAAATTTTGCAACACTCAACATGCCTAACAATAACCGATCGTTGGCAGCGCCCTCTGTTTAAGAATTGCTGACCTACCACAGTGATTATAATAAACGAAATCTACTTTTCCCATAAGAATATGTCTCTTAGATACAAATCAATCGGAATTTATGGGTGAAAACATTTAAAAGCACAAGACAGCTATAAAATACGCTTAATTGCTTTGTATCAAGCATCAAAAGAAAGAGAATTTATTTCTCCAGGGGGTAAGCTATCTAATATCTGGCAATTATCTATATATTCCAAGAAATTACGGAATAAACTAGCAGATTTTTGGTATAAAAACTTCCTGTTTTTTAACATTTTTTTCCACATTAATCGAACAAACTTCCCTTATTAAAACCACCTAGTCCCCTGGAGATAAGTTTGTAGATTATGCTCGTATTTTTTTTTTGTAATTTTGTGGCTTACTAACGGTTTCTGGTGCAATATGTTCGCAACATGTTTGCAATGTAATTTAGATGGGCGAGATGGCCACCTTAAAATATAATTTAATTTTCGACAATAACACACTAGGCTATTATTGTATCACAATTTAGTTTAGTTTGTAATACAACCTCATCTGAAGAAGACACTGTGTGTCGAAACGATCGTAGTGATATTTTATCAATAAATAAGTGATTTTTACTGTCAGTTTTATTTACTTTCAACATTATGAATGAAGTTTTAATAGAATTTTTTAACATATGCTTCGGCTGTTATGAGATTATAAAAGAGTTTTTATCTAAAACTAACCTAATGTAAGTAAGCGTACAACTCATATACCTAGCCCTCTTAATGATATAGGGTGGTGTCTAATGGATATTTATAATTGTATCTATGAAGGGGGTATTCAAGAAATCTAACTGCGTGTGAGTAACTAACAAATTTTGGTTTTTTTAATTCATAGTATTTCATGCTCAAAAAAATTAAATTTGTTAGTACTAACACGCAGTTAGATCTCTTAAATACCCCCTTTATAGAACAATTATAAATATTGTGGCCCCCATTTATATTAATGTAATACTGCTGACATGAGATTCTGTATTATATGATCAAATTATTGTATGTGAGGGTTGCAACAACATCCTCATAAATATAAAACATCCTTTCTACATCGCAACTGGTTATAGGTGCGTACTGGACATATTCTTTTAATTCAGCGTATTTAGCAATTAGATTTTGTGTCATTGTCGTCATACACAATTGCCGCAATGTTATTAAATCTGGATTTCTATTAAAAACTGCGCCTAACTTTTGCCGAAGGCCACATCCGAAGTAACTTGGAATACTTTTGAAATTATTAATAGCCACATCTAATGTGGTTAATCCATCTTTTACTTTAAGATTTCGATTTCCAAAATATGTGGTTAGTTTAGGAAAATTTCCAAAGTGTTCCTGAAGGAATATCAACTGATTTTTTAAATTTGGGATTTGTGTTAGTTCCTCGCACTCAGAAATACTTCGAGCATCGTCATTTAAACAAACGAAATTTTGTAAACTATAGAAATTCTCTACATAAAGACTAGTAACTTCCAACCATGTTCTCCATCTGGTTATTACTGGCGAGGGAGACAGTGACAGAGATGGAAGTTTTTGCCTGTAAAGAGCTACTCTCAATGGTGCTTTTCTGCAAACTTTTTAAAAGCGGATACAAGTCTATCAACTTCCGGATAGGTGTCTGATATATTCACAGATTCTGTGGAGAGCATGTGCTACACAAGGAATATGCAGCATATATGGATATGTTTCCTTTAATAGTCTGTCTGCTTTTAAGATATATGCGGCACTGTCACAAACAAATAAAAGAAGTTTTTCCCTGTACCTGTCGTCCGAATGAAGCATTTTGTGCAAATTCTCGTCAATGGTTTTAGCAACTGTTTCCGCATCAACAGTATTTATAACTTTAGATGCTATTACATATGCGTTATATGGAATAGTTGAATGTAGTACACCAGATACAACCATTCAGCGTCCTAATATATCGACAGTTTCGTCGGCATTTATCCATAGGTACTAATTTGAAAGATGTCTTCTAATGCATTCTACTGTTTTCGGGATGCACTTAGGGACATAATATTTGCGTAAGGTGTATTCATCAGGAACATTTCAACCAGTATATTTTTGGAGAAAAGTTTTCAAAGTGTGATTGTTAAGTTTATTTAATGGTATATTAGCCGCCATTAAAGTTTCACAGAGTTCTTCGTTAAAATTGTCAGCTTCCAACTGGTTCAATTTCTGCGTATGTCTTAGCGAAGCTAAGTGACGTACGTGCGATTTTTTGGCATTCTGTAACGATATTTTACAGACTTTTCAATAAATTTCTGAATCACTGACAATGGAGGACATACAATCAGTATAACCCTTAATCCAATTCTGAAAACAAAGTTCTAGATCTAAATAAATAATAACTAAAAATGTAGACGTATGTTATTGAAACTTAACAAAATCTAAGGCACACTTACATCAAGATAATTGGGAAAAGTAGATTCCATTAAATGGTATTAAACAGAAAGTATTACAAAAATTACGAAATTTGTAACAGTCGAAACAATGAAAAAACGAAACTAACTCTCCGTACTTTATTTATCTTACGAAAAATAAGGTAAATAGAATTCATTTTAAAAACTCCCACCTACGCCGATGAAGAAAGAAATTTAACAGTTAAATGGACTTGTTTGCTGTCGTTTTCGCGACAACAACAGATGTTGCAGTTCACCATATTAATAGTGATATTAAGTAACTGCGTGATGTCTACATTATTTCTTTGCTCCGTCGTAATTGGTTATGTCTTGCTTATGTCAACTGTTAGTTCAATACATCAACATGTTGAAAAATCGGAAATGGTCAGAGAGTTTTAAAAAAGCGCTAAATTTTCATTCTACGTTTAAGACCAACTAAAGTTAAGAGAGATACTAGACTTGATCCTTCCTACTGATCACACTACCATTTCACAAACAACACCTGATTTATAATGGTGTAATAAAACATATGGCATGGCTATGTATAAGTATGTTGTATTCATTACTTTCAATTAAATCAGCGAAATAACCGTGTGGGAACCTCGTAATTAAATGAATATGAATTAAATCTGTTGTAATTAATATACTGTATTACACTATAGGCTCGCAAATTAAAAAGTGCAACAATTACACTCTAATTAAATCCTCTTTTTATATATGAGTATTAAAATATAAGGTTTGTTTCAGAAATGGGTAGATTATAAATTAAAGTGGGATCCGGAAGATTATGGCGGAGTTGAAATGCTCTACGTTCCATCTGAGCATATCTGGTTGCCAGATATTGTTCTATTTAATAAGTAAGTACAAAGCCATCACCCTAAAATACAACTTTTATATTAATGGATTCTAATTTCCACACTACGACGTGATTCCATAATTTATTGTAATAAGCATTTGTGATTTTCTACGATAGCGCCGATGGAAACTACGAAGTTACTCTTATGACCAAAGCCACTCTCAAATATGATGGTGAAGTTAGCTGGAAGCCACCCTCAATATACAAGTCCTCTTGTGAAATTAACGTACAATATTTTCCTTTTGACGAACAAAGTTGCCTAATGAAATTTGGTTCTTGGACGTACAATGGCTTACAGGTAGATCATTAAGTATAAGAATACAATCTGATATATATTCAACATTCTACAATATTATTAATATTGTGGGGATGAAATATCAAAAAAAAAAAAAAACAGAAACAGGAAAATGCAATAATTTAAGGAGAGTTTTATTTAGGTTGATTTGTTTCTCATATAACTTACTGCATATCTTTAACTATTAGGGTAAGTCCTGGAGAGATCGACCACCGGGAGGGTCCGACCAGTACAGATAACTCAAGAAAAAAGCAAGAGAGGGCCCTGTGTCTCAAATTCGATGGAATTAGTTGAGCTTGTTGCAACCAACGTGTAAACACGGGCCGTGATATCAGTGTGAATTTATAAATTAAACTTGAAAGTTTTTTGACTTATTTACTGTGTTAGTGATATTTTAAAGACGGGTAGGTTTATTTAAACTATTTCGATATTGGATGATAAAATATGCATGAATCTGTAACATAACCTCAAAAATGTAGTCGTTCTTCGTTTTTTCAGTTAATAAGGTGGTCCATCTCTCCCGTGACTTTGGTGGAGTTCGACCACATTAATACGGGAGAGATCGACCACGAAAAAAAAAATTAAAAATTTGGTTTGACGGAAATTAGAGACTTAATGAAGCCCAATTTAAACAGTTAAATATATTGTAAAATAATTTAACGTTTTCGGGTTCGCAATAAACAACTCGTGCAATTATTTATTTAGAACAGTCTGTATATTTATGTAACTTAAAATTATTTAACAATATAAAAACATAAAACTAAAGTATCACACTTAAACTACTACAATTTATTTTAACACTTGTATCTATTTATTACTTCTAATATGTCCGTATATTATTTATATCACACTATTTATCTAACACGGCACTACTTAAAGAACTATTTCTAGCGTACGACTTATATTTATTTCTAGGCGCGTCGGCTTCTTCTTACGGACTTTCTTAATCCCGAATTAATTCTTCGGCTACCACTATTTATTTCTACGCACTCGAGACTACTTAAGGACTTTCCCGAAACTATTCCGCAATTACTCTTTCCGCAATGAATCCCGCAATGAATCATCCATCGGTGACCCAGTCGCCTTATATACACCTACTTTAAAAGTTCTCGAAATGTACCAGTAAGTTCGGTAATATACCAGTGGAAATCTGGACTCTTCCTTGCTTACGCCGTACATCTGTGAGATGACATATTTACGACTTGTTTACATATCGTTTTTATACGACGCGCCGAGATGATGTGTGTGATTTACGACCCTGTTTTTTTGTCGTCGCCTGGTCTGCCTCTTCATATTTCGTTACAATAATATTGTTACAGGTTAACAAAAATGCCCACAATTTACAAAAGAAAAAATGAAGAAAGAGCTAAATGGTGTGCCGATTCTTTAAGAAATGCAATTGAATGTGTACAAAATCGTACAATGGGTGTAAATGAAGCCGCCCGAGAGTTTGGGATTCCTAAAACAACTCTAAAAGATTATATTAAGAAGTCGGACGGAATAAAACGAAAGAGACTGGGTCCGTCATCGGTGTTGGGAGATGATGCACTGAAATTGGTGCGACATATTAAAAAAAATGCAAACATTTCGATTTGCACCAGATCGGGAGTCCGTCAGAATATTGGAAGGCCCTTTCAACTTGCCGAACAACTGAAATTGAAGCACAAGTTCAATAAAGAAAAAGGCAAAGCCGGCTATGGTTGGCTTAACCTTTTTTGCGACGACATCCAGATATATCAATTAGAAAAGCCGAAGGAATTTCGATTGCTCGAGCGACTGGAATAAACCTTGACAATGTGATACTTTATTGTGATACTTTATTTTATCCTATTAGACAATATTCTCACTGATCGCCAACTCCACGATAAACCTTCTAATATTTTTCACATGGACAAAAGCGGTTTGCAGTTGAACAATAAACCAACTGAAGTGTTAGCCGCAAAAGATGTTTCTTCGTTAATATCAGGCGAGAGGGGCGAAACCATTTCCGCCATAGGTTGCCCCAATGCAGAGGGAATGTTTGTCCCACCTTACGCAATATTTAAAGAAAAAAATATAAAGGATAAATTTTTAGACGGAATGCCACCTGGCTTTCAAATTTCATGTCAGTTAAATCGGAGTATGTCAACGCTACCATTTTCAAGGATTGGTTGGAATCCCATTTTCTGCCACGGAAACCAGCTGGAAAATTGTTGTTAATTGTCGATGGCCATACTTCTCACACAAATTCTGTACTGGAATTTTGCGAAGCGAACGTCATCATTCTCCTTTGTTTGCCGAGTCACACGACTCATTACCGACAATCTCTAGACATTCCTAACACTAGTGCAAAAGCAGTATTTAAAACGCGAGGTAGTCTTTAGATTGGGACAGCGAAAGTCCGGTATTGCAAGAAAATGATACATCAGTAGAAGAGTGGGATGAAAGTGAATGCGTAGGGTGTGGGGAAAATTATTTTGAAACCACTAAGAACCATGACTGGATCAAATGTGTGAATTGCAGTCGTTGGCTTCATAATTTATGCTCGAAATTTGAGAATTCCTGCGATTTATACGGAAAAATGAAAAAGAAATGTCGTAAAAACCAATTTTGTTTATACTTTTTTATTATACTATTATTATTATGCTATTGTAAGTTTTGTTATTTTTTGAAGTTCTCACCCGTAGTTGGTGGTCGGTCTAACCCAGATATACGGGTAAGATCACCCAGTTGCAATATTTTTACCTAGTTTTTATTCAAAATAAAAATTTATTTTCCTATGATATAAATTATATTTTATATAGTCTCTAAACCCTTTGAACACAAGCAAGTTATAATTTTTTCCCCAAAAAGTGGCCGAATTCTCCCGGACTTACCTTATAGTAATATTTCTCGGAATTCATTGACACTTTGGCAATGGATTTCTTTGATTAAATCCTGATACAATAATTACACAGTCAAGAAACTCACCCACCAAGTACACTGACTTCCATAGAAACATTATTATTACTTTGTCAACTTGTGGTTTTAACGCAAAATATATATTTATATGCAGCGGATAGACATAAACCACGTATTGCTGGCTCTTCAGTTGCTTATGAACGGGAGAAAGCATTTAATTGACATCCAAATAATTCTAACACGTTACTATTTTAAAATAACTAACATTACCATATTTTATTTTAGGTTGATCTCAAACATATAGAGCAGAAAGAGGGAAGTAACATTGTTAAGTATGGTATCGACTTAACTGAATTTTACCTTTCTGTCGAATGGGATATCTTGGCCGTTCCTGCAACTCGTAATGAAGAATATTATCCATGCTGTGCTGAACCTTACTCAGGTAAACTTATTTTCATTACTTTAGCGAGTATTTGTCAGTTCTTATAACTGCGAAATCTAAAATGTCTGTGGGAAAAGTTATTCAAATCAAACTCTATTGGTATAAAATAGGAGGCAGTGGTTCACAATATTAATAAGAAGCAAAAACCTTTACTACTAAATAGGTATCAACATTAACATCATTAACGAAAATTCATTTGTAAAATTTCACACAAACAAAAATATTTATGCGTCTTGCAAAGTGCGCAGATGAGAACTAGGATTGGAGGTCAGGTGCATACCAAGACTAGACTTAACTAAATGGAATTCGAAATTGGGCACAGTAACATGTACATATTACACGAATGTACATATTACACGAATTTTTCCAACTCGGGTTCGTCAACTCGACATCGGTGGCTTCTCCCCCTTGCCTTACAATATGTATATATAAAAAAAGTATTTGCATTTATTGCAGCGAATGTAGGCGACGTTGTACGGCTTGCGGGCTTCGCGCCGAAAGTATTTGAGTTAAATCGTAGACCATGAACTATTGTTTACTTTCATTAGTTACATGTGTCCTATTGTTAAATGTACCCGCCCACTTTCGTCGCGAGATACTATTGAAAGGTGGATAAGAGATTTTTCTACTATAGAATTCGACGGAACTTAACCCCGATGAAAATTTTTTAAAATATGACTGTCGTGACAAGTAAAAACCCTTGTAGTAAAACATGTGCCGTCGGATAGGCATAAACCACGTATTGCTGGCTCTTCAGTTGCTTATGATCGGCAGAAAGCATTTAATTAGGAGTAGTTAAGTTACTAGCAAGGTGTAACATGGAACACGATAAATCATCCTGAGTTTACTAATTTTTCACGAAATTATGTAAATATAGACTTGCGTGTACCTGCGTAATCCACCTTGATAAAATATTATTTGTGTCCGATCTACGACGAAATTAGGACTGAATAATTATGAACATTAGTAAAGTATATTCTCTGAAATGTAAAGAAGGATATAATGAATTTTGATAAACTGTCATACACACTACTTGTAATACATTAAGAAAAATAGTCCTTATATACGTATGCTGCATGCCATGGAAAGTACAACACCAATAATGGGTGCGAATTTTTTGACCAAACTTGGTAGAAACGTATAACTAGTCAAAAGCAATAATTGATTAAAATTTTGTTGCGATAGATCAAGTGGTCATGACACATCTGACACTTCATTCAGTTTTCGCTGGTATTAATTGTTTGTTTGAAATTAATTTCAACGGTTTTGTCTTATTATACCTTTGTTTAACGTGTTTAAAGAGTTTTATTATGCCTAGAGTGCGGCAACGTGGAAATTATCGCCAATTAAGCGAATTCGACAGAGGTCGAATTGTTGGTTTGCGAGAAGGTGGTTTTTCATACAGGGAAATTGCAAATGGCCTTAACCGGAACCAATCCACCATTATGCGCTGTTATCAATCATGGACTAGGGAAGGTCAGGAAAGACGCCAAAGAGGAACCGGAGGCCGAAGAAGAACTAATGAGATACAGGACCGCCGCCTTCGCTTAATGGCACTAAGAGACAGGTTTTCCAGTACCAGATCAATTGCTGACGTGTGGTTAGGTAATATTGGTCGTCCTGTAACCCTTCGAACCGTTTATCGTCGAATTAGGGGTTTCGGCTTACAATCTTATCGTCCACATCTTGTGTTACCACTTACGGCTCAACACCGACAGCAACGTTTGGAGTGGTGTAGATTGCGACTGCACTGGAACGTGGAGTGGCACAGAGTGGTATTCAGTGATGAATCTCGATTTTGTCTAGGGATGCATGATGGCCGTATGAGGGTCAGACGAAGACGTGGGGAACGTCGTGATATTCAGTTTTCCGTTGAAAGGCATGTGCATCGAGCAGTGGGTGTTATGGTATGGGGTGCTATAGCATATGGGAGTAGGTATCAATTGGTGTTCATCCAAACCACCATGAACGCCCAGCGTTACATTGATGAGGTGGTAGAACCCCATATTCTACCATATCTTCAAACGCTCGAAGACCCACTTTTCCAGCAGGATAATGCCCCTCCCCACGTAGCGAGAATTTCTATAAATCGCTTGGAAGAGGCTCATGTCAATATCTTGCCATGGCCACCCAAATCCCCCGACCTCTCGCCAATAGAACATGTTTGGGACATTATGGGACGAAAACTTATGAATTTAGCCAATCCCCCGCAGACACTAATAGCTCTCCGGCATGAATTACAGGTTGCTTGGGACACCATACCCCAAGAGAATATCGACTACCTAGTCGAATCAATGCCACGAAGAGTGAGGGAGTGTGACACTAATAGGGGCGGTTCAACACATTATTAATAAAAATTATGTTAAATTGTGTTAATCTTTTGTTTTTTTCTTTGAAATTTTAATCAATTATTGCCTTTGACTAGTTATACGTTTCTACCAAGTTTGGTCAAAAAATCCGCACCCCTTCTTTGTGTTGCAGTTTCCATGTCATACAGTATATATATATAGTATTATTGCCACGTAATTGTTATCAGTGGGTTTTCAATGAGTCAAAACACCAACACATAGAAAATAGGCTTCATTATTTGGCTTTACGTGTAGTACATAGTTTGGATCGCCACCTCTTCTCAAAATAAGAAGAAATAATTCAGTATATTCACAATATTTTATAACATAACCAAGTCTTGGTCTGAGAACATTCTCTTACAGTTTTGCTTTGGTTTGTTATATTTTAATGTGTTATTAAATACATATGTGTAAGTAGGTCACGAGTAAAGACTGCCCTTTAAGACGATGAAAAACAGTTTTAAATGCATACAATATGTTAATGCTACAATCTCCAAAAATGGGAAGAACTCTAATTGTAATAATAAATCTACAAGACACCGAGTAAGATAAATGTATTACTATAATTACATTATATTGTAAATATGCATCTAACATAGGACTGGCAAAATCAACAGGATATCGCATAATTAAAGAATAGGAAGATCTCCTAAACAAAGAGTGCGCAGGTAAACTACTAGAATTTTATAACTACGTCAAAAATACTATTACGTAGAATATGTGCAGTTTTCTTTTATGAATCTCTTCTTAGATATAAAAATAACTACTATGATTAAAGAAATATGATAAAATTATTTTTGAAGAACAGTTTGAACTAGTATTACATAAATTGACAGAGAATATTGGAGAATACACCATTCACTTAGAGCGGAAAGGCAACACCGACGTACTTAGAAAAAAGAATGTGGGATGGATTAATTAATGGATGTCATAGAATTTTTTTTTATTTTTGTTAGGGATAGTGAAAGTAACCTATTATCCTCCAGTAAGTCATACTAATTTCTGCCACTACTTTTTGTATTTATATTTATAACTTTGAAATTATATTTTTGAAATACCTACTTTCATAATAAATTTTAAAAGTAGATATAAATATCAGTAATTTACGACGTGTGCACACATTGCTCTCATATTTAATAGAAAATTACATGACATATTTATATTAGTTACTAGCATAGGTTATGTCCAACATCTTAATCCAAAATATAATTTACATATTAATCCAAAAAGTCACTCTTGTGCATACCTGTATTCATATCAATACTTTACACTTATTAGGAAAAAATTGGGTGTGCTTAAGACCACACGGCAGAAGTGAAAACTTCATGAAGGCGAGGTTAATAATACGAAATGCAACTTTTTTTTTCGTTCTATATTCACTTACATTTACATTTTCCATTTTCCATTTTTGTTCTATATTACATTTAAAAAATATATATTTATTATTATTGTGTATACATTATTCTAGTACATTTCGCTTGGTCTGATCAAGTTTTCACTTCAAAAATTCATAGGTACGCATGTATATATACAAATAGACGATATGACAATTTTCATACGAGTACCCGCGCTGGTCTAATGGTAACGTGCCGACCTCACACCCGGGCGGCTCGGGATCGCATCTGCACGCGGACAAGAATTTTTCAGAAAATAAAAATACAATATTTCGCGTATTTATTCTAAATTTCAATTTAATTGAAATTAAATACCGCTAGCTAGCGTTATAATACAAAGCCGAGCATGAAACGGTTGCCGAGCGAGTACAGCAGAGACTGGCAGAGACGCGTTAACTATATCTCTCTCGCTCCCTTAGTCGACTCGACTCGAGCCGACTTTACCCGAACGAGCGTTACATAGCCTAGCGTGACGGCTCAGTCTCGTTCAGTGCTCAACAATCAACGCATCAACTCGCTCATAGAAGTTTTCACTTCAATAATAAAATTTAATATTGTCGACAAATTACTGCATTCTCAACTGTTTAATATAGCATTTAAAATTGTTCACTATATTTTAAGCTATGTATTCTGGGTTTTGGCAGAATATTTGAATTACTCCTTCTTGTTCTAAGACAGGGTATAGTAATATATAAATAATCGCCTGAAATTTTGTAAAATTTCGCAATGTTTTTCCGAAATTACGAACGCTAGCAATTTGATGCTGTATGTGCATCTTGCCAACTTATTTGTCAGTACTATGCGTTTACAGTTCCCTATTTGCTTGCGTACTTTCGAAAATAATTGTCTGAAATTTTGTAAAATTTCGCGATGTTGTATCCGAAACTACGAACGCTAGCAATTTGATGCTGTATGTGCATCTTGCCAACTTATTTGTCAGTACTATGCGTTTAGCAGGCAAATGGTAAACTGTAAACGCATAGTACTGACAAATAAGTTGGCAAGATGCACATACAGCATCAAATTGCTAGCGTTCGTAGTTTCGGATACAACATCGCGAAATTTTACAACATTTCAGAAAATTTCGGACGATTGTTTTCGAAAGTACGCAAGCAAATACGAAACTGTACACGTATAGCACTGGCAAGTAAGTCGGCAAGATGGACATGCAGCACCAACTTGCTAGCGTTCCTAGTTTCGGAAATAACATTGCCAAATTTTACAAAATTTCAAACGATCAAGTACGGAATGAATAAGTCAAAAAACCAACTCATAAAAAAACTTAATTAACGTAATTAATGTAATAGATTACTATTTAAAATTTCCATTTAAATATTTTCTGACTTTTCTGTGTACTATTCTATTTTCAGACATAACATTTAAAATCACTATGAGGAGGAAGACATTATTTTATACCGTGAATCTTATCATCCCATGCGTCGGAATTACATTCCTCACAGTTCTAGTTTTTTATCTACCATCAGATTCTGGCGAGAAAGTCAGTCTTTGCGTATCTATACTACTGTCGCTCACAGTATTCTTCCTTCTACTGGCGGAAATCATACCACCTACATCTTTAGCTGTTCCTCTGTTGGGAAAATATCTCCTTTTCACCATGATATTAGTCACATCATCTATATGGGTGACTGTTTGTGTATTGAATGTCCATTTTAGGTAAGTTTTTGTTCTGTAATAAATTATTATTTGAAATGGTATTTTGTAAAAATAAAAAATAAAATCTATATTTAGAAGTACGCGATTTGATATGTATCAAATTGAAATACACTACCTACTAGTTTCATTACCTGATCTTCTATAAAATTAATTTTTTATTTTTCTATTAATTCTGTTGTAGTAATTTAATGAGTATATCAACATATGTTTATTATTTACTGAAGGTCGTCATCAACTCACAAAATGTCTCCATGGGTACGTAAAGTGTTTTTACAATTTATGCCGCGCTTACTCTTCATGCGAAGGACAACATATTCTTTGCCAGAATATGACGATAATCAACCACCAAGAGGATACAGCAATGATGTTGATATGCAGTAAGTTATGATTACCTTTCTAACAGCAGGCTACCAAAAAATTAACAATTAAATTTAAAAAATTCAATTCAAAAATATAAGACAAGATTATTTAGAAAAAATAGAATATCAAGACGATTCAAAATAGATTTTAACATACATATAGGTATATCAAGAAAAAGCGGTTGTTTGCTATAAAATATTAATTGCATTTTCAGTGCGGTTTGATGTACCTAATCAAATTGTTAATTAGTTATATATTCCTCTTTCGCACCAACATGATAGGTGTCATCCGCAAAACCAAAATCCGACCCACATATAATGAACCGACAGGGACTGCAGGTGGCAACCACCATCCACTCAAAAAAGGAAAAAAAAAATATTTTTTATTCGCATAAGTACAAACTAGTTCTGTATAACAATTCAAAAACAATTTTAAAAAGTATAAACTTAATATAAAGATAAGTGTTGTTTGTTCGACAGTGTATTAGTGACACCATACAACAATAATAATAATTATACCTTTATCTCAGGGCAAGTTCCAGGAGGAATACATAATATATAATCTTAAACTTAATGCCTAGCTAACCTAAATATTAGTTTAATACAGAAATATACAGGGTGTATTTGAAATAAGGGGACAGAGTATGATTAATGGAAAGATTTAATTTTATTAGACTCAAATCCAAAATATTTTGCGCAAATTCAAATTTTAAAAATTACAGAGATATTTTTAAAATATTCGTCGCGCCACTGCACTTTAATACGACTGTAGGGTATGCAAGAGTGGGGTACTAAGTAGGAGTGTGAAGGCGTGCAAGGTCAGTCTCGTTCGATTGTTACGTGTGGATGTTGCGACTATGGCTTACACAACGCACGAACTGAAATAAATTATGTTTTTTTTTAATTCATTTGCGTCCAATTAAAATAAAAGTTTCTCATAAGTAGAGTTGGGCAAATTTTACAACACGAATTTGTTTTTGTGAGAAATAAGAAGTAAAAAGTCGTTGAATTTAATCATAATAACATACTTACTATACATTTATTGCGGAAGAAAATGTAATATCTAAATAATCCTGCCAAATATTAAAATAACTACAAAATTCATACAGTCGGCATCTCAATAAAAAAAATTCTCGTTGTTGAAAACTAAGATGATTTAAAAGAGAACAAAAGAAATCGAATAAAGTACACGCATCAATTTTATCCCAAATCAGCTGATATTTCATATTAAGGTTGTCGAACTCTTAGCATGAACACCTGTTTAGAAATAGTAAACAATGCTATCATTGGGGTTTTTATAACGTTTACAACTGTTATTGCGGTGTGTATATCTATGTATGTAGATGTTTATTTAGTTCCATAAAAATATTATTTATTACGACTCATGATGTCGGCTGTCTGGCCTAACTGGTGCGATACCTGCTAAATCCATAGGCGGCACATTAAACACTTTTCGGGGGTTTTTAATTTGGCGTTCAATTGACTCACAATTTTTGGGATTTATATTCTACATAATTGCATCTTTCCATTTATCATACTCTGTCCCCTTATTTCAAATACACCCTGTATATTCAGCTACTCAAATTATGTACGCTCAGCTTGGCTGGTGTGGCGGTGCATACTACATTTGTCTTATACTATATTACCTCTTCTTTAAATGTGGAGCAGCTAAGACGCATAATGATAACTCAAGGCTAATAAGTGTTTAAGTAAATTATTAGATGTTGTGTCTTGGAGTTTTATTACTTTTCTTAATTATTGTTATTCGTATTTACGCATCTTCACGGAGTCCAGACTTCCACAGCATTGAAAAATAAAAACTCTTTACAAAACTTGAATCAATTGTGGGCTATATTGTAAAAATAGAATACCCCAAAGTTCCCAATAATCTTACTGACAATATTACATCACTCAATATTTGCTTAGAGACATTATCAAACGTAATATAATAATATTTCACTTTTTTTTTCTATTCATAACTATAATTACAACAATTGAAGGGGCAAGTGCACAAATATTATGTTGCATTTAACTAAATTATCAAAGAATGTATTTTCGGTGATTTTTTATTTTTTGAGTCAAAAACTTGTATATTTTTTTGTACAAATCTCCTAAATTGAAATATAATAGTAGATACGACATAAAACTCCCATTATTGCTATATATTTTGCACATAACTCATTCTTCCATGCAATACATACATATTATAAATAAAATGTACTCAAAAAATAGTTGATTTTATTCCTTTTGCTATTCTGCTTATTGATATTTTACGTTAAGACAGTTGAATACGAAGATTTTCAATTTTTTTTTCGAATATATTTCCTATTCTCATCCCTATGTTTAATCGTCGATGTCGAAGTTGAAATTTGTTTTGCGTTTCGTGTTGTACAAAAGATATACTTTTGAAAGGTGTGAAGACATCACACGTTTCTTCAATACGTATATACTTCATTGCTCTAAATAGCACTGCCTCATCCAACATGTTTTCTTTTTATGATCAGTCCCAAGTTGGCTTGAAAAAGTTTGTTTTACAGTATAACAATTATGCATGTCGTTTACTTGAAATGCTCTTGAAGAAGTCAGTCATTTTTTATTATTTTCCTGCTAACTTTTATTACACTAATTTTTCTTTTGTATAATGTTATGCAATATATTATATTCAGTATTCAACGTCGGACTTGTATTTGTACTTCTTGTATTACGGTTTTCCTCCTTGACTATTGAAAGTTGTTTACGCAAATTATTCTGTTTCGTTGCAACTTGAGCTAACACATACCGAAATAATTATAGAAAGTTCCAACAAGACCTGGTTCTCCAGAGTTACCTTGATCTCCAGGTCTAGCACGCATAAAAAACGTTTCTCCGCGCTTTTTCCAAATAAACAACCTATGCTATTTTCTTCATTGGTACAAGGTGGACACTTATCATCTCCATCATCATATGATTCCCTAAATGTGTCTGCGTGGAGGTGCACTCGACCTTAGTTTATTTTATTTACTGCAAATGTTATTGTTGAGGCCTAATAATTACTAATCTCGCCTCTGGATATCTGTCATTTTATTCAAACTCCTTGGACTTTAGGCTGGGTACTTTTAAAACTGGCAAGCCTTTACACAGCGTACGTTTTAACGTTGTCTGCTTCTACAAAAAAAAATAGATTTAATGTATAATGTGATATTTTATTATTTAGCATCTGGTGTTTTCAAAGAATTATTATTATTATTGTTATTTTCAGTGAGTTCAGATTTAACCACCATTCACTTTCTTATACGTAGTATAAGGAAGTATTGTGATGATGAAAATTTTCGACCTCGGGATTTTTTCAGATGTCCACGTTTTGAAGTCCCCTGATACCGAAAAAGTGGTTTTTAAAAAAATGGCTGGCTGTGTCTGTCTGTGTGTAACCACGATAGTGGTCAAACCGCTGTAGATATCTATTCCAAATTTTGTATTTACGTATATAATCTCCCTCTTGAGATCTGATTAGTCTTTCAGTAAAATCGGTAGACCGGAAGTAGTAATTTACTTCTGTGAAAAAATCGAATTTTGCAAATATTTCATCAATTACTAAGTTTAAACAAATTTATAAAGAATTAAAATGTACTCAAAATTAAATTTGATACAAATTGTCTTAAAAAAGTTTTTTGAAATTCCTACTGGAAGTAGGTCTTTTACTCTTATCGAAAATCAGTTTTTTGCGAATATCTCGCAAGTCATGCTTTCTGGGCAGGTACATACATTACGAGTATAAAAGTATTTAAATGATAATTTTAAACACCTTTTATATAAAAAAAAATTCAAAATTCGGACCGGTAGTACCACTTTTAACTCTTACCGAATTGCGATTTTTTGCAAATATGTCTTAAATTATGCATTCTATATATATTTATTAAGAGTACGAAAATATTTAAAGTTGGATTTGCAATATTTTTTGTATACAGTAAATTTCAAAATTCGGACCGGAAGTAGCAATTTTGCTCTTAGCGAGTTGCACTTTTTTTCGAATATCTTGCAAAGTATGCATTCTATAACGATTTATTAAGAGAATGAAAATCCTTAGAATAGGATTTTGAATAATTTTTGTATAAAAAAATTCTTAAAATTGTATAGTTTGAAACGCTCATACGTATAAGAAAGTCGTGTGGTGGCCACACCTCATTTTTTTTTAATTTAAAATCATTATACTAGACAGTTGAAATTTCATCTCGCCGATTATTTCTGAATCTTGTTGTATATGTTTAGCGTTTTTCAGTACCATGCCTAAAATGTTTTAAACACTTGATAGATTCTAGTCTTTTTATTCAAAAATTGTACTTCAATTTAGAAAATTTAGATTATAAAATCACCTGTTGTGATTTTAACACACAAAACTTACAGATTCACCTAGCATATTCTTCCATTTACTGTCCATGAAATGCTGTAGCATAGAGTATTTATCCATTTCTAAATAGTACGTTTAAATCACGGAAGAATTTCTTATGTGTTACAAGCCATAACATACTCTTCCACCAACTTTTCCGAAATTCTTACATACTACATTCATTCACTCCTTGTCCCTATTATTTTAAGTTCTCTAGAGATAAATGTTAACAATGAATTTAACTCCTTTATTGATGTACTGTGTGATTTTATTTGCTCTGAAATACTTCTGGAAAATGTAACATGTATAGGTTGACGTGTTAGGGATTCACTGCTTTGATCTGTGTTTCTATTCGTCAGTAAAAATGTTTGTTTCTGTTAAATCTTTATTTGCGTTTTTTATTTAGGTCATAGGGCTCCTAAGTTACTTTAATATTTAAGTTAAACAACCATAAAGTAAGTTATGCATTGTTATTTTCTGTTATATGTTATGAATGTTGTTAAAGTGAGCAATGGTTTTGGGTTCATCCAGTTAGTAATTTATATTGAGAAATAAATAAATAAATAATCCTATTTACACAAATGAGTGAAAACTGGTTTGCTCAAAAAGGGTGAATAATTTTGTTTGACATTAGCTCTGTTCCAGTTGCATATCCCCTAGCTCCTATAGTTTTTTAATAAATATACTCTTGCAGATTAAGCATGAGTGATCCGTTTACATCGGACTTTAAAATAACTACCAGGGAACCGAGTTTCGTATTACAAAATCAAGAGCAAGATGACAAAATGAAAGCGCATTCTTCCAGTGAGTAGTTTGTGTTTTTCAATAATATCCTTGGTGAAAGTGATAACATTTTGTTTGTATTTCAGTGACGTCTTCGTCCAATATAACTCCAAAATCGCTGTCTTCCAATGTACTAGCAGCTTTAGAAGGTGTTAGATTTATTGCTCAACATATAAGAGATGCTGACAAAGACAATGAAGTGAGTACATTTATAATTTTCAAATATATTCAAGTGTAGATCAATCTCTCTTGCCTAATATTTTTCCATTCGATCTTCACCATTCGTGAGTAAATTTATACAGCAAGAATATGATAATCTTGTATATGAAGATCCAACCGAATTTAAGCCTGCGTTCGCTACATTTTTAGGTTGATTATATTGACTATAGTCTATTCCACCCTGGAATCAAAGTATTGATCTTATCGAGATCGCACGCGAGGTTGCATAATTTCAGTGTTGAATAGGTATTAGGTAAATTTCATATTGCAGGGTTAGTATTACGTAAATTTTATAACGATAGCAATGGTGATAATGGCTGATTTACATTTGACATAAACAACATACATACAAGCAAAAAAATATTCCCGTGAAAATAAGGTCAAGCGACTTAACAATGTTCTATTTACCAAATAAGGATAGTTATATACGAATCATTATAAAAGACCAAAGGAGGACTATACTCCATAATAGTGCGTACTTCGATTCCTAGGTGGAATAGACTATAGTTAGTGGTTCTAGAAACTGATGTACTTAATATACCGGGTGTCCACAAAATAACGCCCCAGCTCGTAGCACCTTTATTTGAAGCCTGATTGTAACGATCGACATGTCAAATTAAACGACTTAAAAAGTACTATCAGAGGAATATCAAATTTTGTTTTTAGCTATTTGGCTCATCAAGGATCGATAATCAACTTTTTTATGTTAAATGGCCGCCTGATACTTTTTTCACAAAATTTGATAAAGATTTTTTTTCTGAATTCAATGATGTAGCACAATACCGTTTCTTGTTTTATTTCAAGTTGTTAAAAAATAAAAACATTGCAAAAATTCTTGTACTCTATTAGTAATAGAGTGCTTAGACATTATTGTCACCAAATGATTTTTTTGTCAGTGTCATTAAAGCAATTTCAGTTGTTTCAATTGTCATCATTTCATAATGAATAACGAGTTCGTGGATATGCTTGAAATTTACTTTGGGTGTCACAAAAACAGTGCGCAAAGTTGTATAATCTACGGAGAACGCTTCCCGGACAGGCGAGTACCGAAATGCCGTCAGTTTAGTCGATTGGAAATCGATTTGAGACGGTATGGATGCTTTAAAAAACCCAGAACACAAAATCGGAAATTTTGAGATGAACGTTTTACTGTGTGTTGAGGAGAATCATTGGTATAAGAAATTGCTTCAAATCGACAAGTTTCCAGAGTAAATGTGTGTTCAGTTTTGAAAAAACATATGTACAAAGCATTTGTGCCGCTCAAGATCCACACATTAAAAGAAGCACGTCGTATAAAAAATATAAAAAGACACAATAGTCCGACGAATGTCAATTTATAAATTAAAAAAAAATTAATCGCTACAATCATCCCTACAGGAATGTAGAAAATCCACATGTTTCCGTAGAACAAGCTCCACAAAGAAGATTTTTACTTAATATTTGTTTTGGTATATTAGATGAACGAATAATAGGTTCAATCTTCATCGATGGAAATCTTACCCAGCAAAAGTATTACCAAATTTAAAGTGAAGACTTACTAGAAGTTCTTGACAATTTACCCTTAAATGAAAGAAATAATTTAGTTTTTCAACAAGAGAGGCTACTCCACACAGCGTCATAATCAATTAAGAGTTTTTGAATAGAGAATTTGGAGATCGTTGGATGAGAACATACGGACCTATTTTGTGGCCAACTCGTTCTTGTTATCTGACCCCGATCGTTCTTTTCTTCTTGGGCTATTTGCAAGATATTGTTTATACCACACCTCCTGATACAGTCAAAGTTTTGCGAAATCGAATAATTGACGTATGTCAGGAAATGTCTCGAGAAGTTTCAATGAATGATACCCAGGTGTCTACGTTGCCTTGAAAGGGACGGTACCTAGTTTGAGCATTTCCATTAATTTTTTGTTGAAATAAGTTCATTTCATTGAAAAGTTTAAAAAAAAAATCATTGTATTGTAACGGTTGTTTTATTGAAAATACCTTGAATGCGAGAACGTTCTTATTTAATGTAAGGTGCCATCAAAGCCTTTTAATTTTAGACATATTATGGTTGACATAACTTCATACTATGGTTGTCATGGTTACAGTACCGGTCTGTTTAAGGGTGATATGATTATTGGAAAGTAATAGTACATTTAAACACATTGTTTTTAATTTTTTAGTAAATTGAAATAAAACAAAAAACTGTATTGTGCTACATCATTGAATTCAGAAAAAAAATCTTTATCAAATTCTGTGAAAAAAGTAGCAGTTTGCCATTTAACATAAAAAAGTTGATTATCCCTTGACGAACCGGGTAGCTAAAAATAAAATTTGATACTTCTCTAATAGTACTTTATAAGTCGTTTAATTTGGTATGTAGATTGTTACAATCAGATTTCAAATAAAGGTGCTACGAGCTGGGGCGTTTTTTTGTGGACACTTGTATATGTTGTATTTAGATCTCTAAGAGAACTGATAAACATAAATAGATTTTAAAATTTTGTTTATCAGGAATCTCTTAATTCACTCTCTTGAAAATATGACATCTTATATTTTTGAAATATAATTTGAAGATTTTATTCAATAATTTTTCAATCCGTGTCCGAAGATAAAACATTACTTCTACAAAATTTCATTAAAGTTTATGAAATTATTGAAATAGTTATATGAGCCGAGTGTTTCTTTAAGAGGTGTGTAGAATAGTAGACAATTAATTTTTACCAAACACAAGCTGTTACGGATATACTGCAGATAGGTAGCAGTAAATGATTAAATGAATAATTTTCTGCTACTTATTTGCTAGTTGAAAGTTATGTGATTTCACACGTTTCGCATTGTAGTATAAATGTCAAAATTTCGTGGCTATTTCTCAATAAATATCAGCACTTTACTAAGAAGCCGATTTGATTCATACATGCAAAACTTAAACCGCTAATGGTAAAGATTAATTTGACAGTGACTATGTTTGTATTATGAATTTCTTCTTGCAGATTGTTGAAGATTGGAAATTTGTCTCGATGGTACTGGACCGGTTTTTCTTATGGGTTTTTACTCTCGCGTGTATTGGAGGCACATGCGGGATAATATTTCAAGCACCATCGCTGTACGATACTAGATTACCAGTTCATCAACAACTCAGCGAAATACCAATTTATAAAATTTCAAAGTTACCCCCTACACATGTTCCGCATGCGATTTAATATGTTATTTGTGATTTTTCATACAATTGACAATACTTAAGTTATAAAATGACTATAATCTTAAACATAATAAATATATAGGGTGGTTCAATAAATTTCCACATCCGCTCTTATTTAATTAAATATCAAACATACATTCATCGGCAAAAGTAACGAATCATTCACTATCGAAGTATCTTCGTTATTTATTTAATTGACTTGTATCGCACTTGGTTCTGTCAGTAATGATGGTCATATTTAGTTTAGCTTTGCTCTTTGATTAAATGAGTGAAAAAGTGTCTTCCAAATCAGCAATGAACACCGTGTCATTCACGTAGCTGACCGCATTGAAGTAGGTATTACTTATCTTATAGCCTGCTGTTTTAGGTAGTTTACCAACTATTTTGTTCATGACCGTGTTACATATAAACGGACTAAACGTGTGCCTGGTAACATCCAAAAATTCGGTAAGATACAAACTAGAGGTCGACCAGAAGTGAGTTAAATACTTGGGAGCCTGTATAACAAGCTCCGTAAACTTATATAGTGAAGCTCCAATGCAAACAATGAACGCATCTCGAATCTCAGATTGCTTGAGGAACGTAATGTGGAGGAACAAATACCTAAAAGCAGAGAGAAAACCAGAATATACAAAGCTGCAGTAAGACATATGATGAGATACGCGGCTGAAACAAGGCATGACACGTCCAGAACACAGCAACTGATGCAAACTGTCGAAATGAAGATAATAAGAAGCATCCATAAGAAAACACTACATGGCAGAATTAAAAGCGAGAACCCTAGACAACAAAGCAACATACAAGACATAAGAAAGTGGACAAGACACCGAAGAATAAACACATAAACAGAATGGACGACAACAGGCTTACGAAAAAAGTGTAGCTAAATAACCCTGTCTGAACAAGGAATCATACATCAAAACAAACACAAACAGTCCTGGACATCCACATCCAAAGAAGCATAGGAAGTTTGAAAACAGGCACAGTCTACCTACCATGAGTAGAATGAAAGAAGAAGAAGAAGAAGGCTTGTATGGATATATTGGAAAACTGTATCTTTTAAACATTAGGGAACAAATCACAGTAATTCAATTTAGTAAGTTATAACGCATATTTCTATTTTCCCCTTGTTGCAATTTTCATCTTTCAATGCAAACTGCTGAATATCGATTTGAAAAATATTTCTTTAACGTTCCTGACGAGTAAGGCGGAGGTCAACCTTACAACGACCTTTTAGACTCTTCCGACCATGTTCTATTGGGCTTCAATTGTAATTATGTGCTAGCTAACCCAGTTGATGACTTTGTAATTGTTGCATTTATTCTGAAGCAATACTGTGCTGTGTGAGATTGAACGCTAGAGTTCTTAAACACTCCCAGTCAGCAAAGTGATTAGTGATTAGAACATTGCAGTATTTGACTGGTATATTACGGCATAATCATTACATAAAAATACTCTCAATCATAGTTTACTAATTATAGATTCATATCTCTTAAAAATCCTCGAATACGCTTTCTGTTCTATAGGTTATCTAGAAACTTGCCGTCGAGTCAAGCTTAGATTGCTTGTTCTATTTTATACACTTCAAGCAAATACCGAATTGATTATACTAATCAGATTTGATCATGTCAGTGTAGAGACCAATACTTTTGGGTATAAATCTTAATGACATTTTATCTTTGAGAGGCCAAAAACAATGTAGAAAATTAAAGATAATATGATAAAAACATGTTTATATAAAACCAGGTTTTTTTAATACACGCAAATTTATTCGAATCTTTTATTTGGAATATAATTCTAAAGAATAATTGATTAATAAATGTTTTTTACCTATTAATTAATTATTAAATTGAAGTTTCAACAAGTAACTCTCCAATCAATCAGTTATTTAATTCTAAAGAACATGGCCAGTGGTGTATTTTTTGCGCAAAAAGGATAGATTCTTTGTATAGAAAATATCAAATCAATTGAAACTTGAAGACCTTTTTATGTTGAATATAAAATATTTTTTTATCTGAAGTAAGATTCTCCTCAGGCACTCTACAAACTGAGTGTTTATTACACAAAATCCTAAAAACTTATTGTCAGATGAAACGCTGTCATTCCAAACAATCCTCTTGTTCAGCTTCTGTTTTTATTCATATTGATTGACTTGTTCCATCTACTTTTTGTTCTTTGGTGAAAGCAATAAACTGCTTGCCTATTAAACTGGACGTAGTTTGTAACGTGTTTTGAGAGATTCTCTTCTATGTACGCATGTATGTGCATTTACATATTGTCAATAAAAACAAGCTCACAATAAAGTTAGTATGGAAGAAGGTATAGACTGGTAATTTTCAGCAAGCTTTACGAAATGCCGTTCTTCAATAAATGTTTGTTTGGAATACCTCGTCTTAGTTAACTTCTATTGCTTTCCTGTGATCATTTAGACAACACAAGACATCTTCAATGAACTGTATACTAGTCATTTGATAATAAACAGCCGTCCGAATTTGACTCAAAATCAACCTACTCCGGGCGTTTTCTAGCCCCTTGTTTACTTACATTTATTTCACATACCTCTGCTAAACAGTTTTGTTCAACAACAGCTCTGGAAAATCAATCCCGCAAAACGGTATATATTAAAAATCTGTCTTCACGGAACGTTGTTCCAAGGACCCTTGCATACTTAACATTTCTTAAGATATGTGAATGGAACAATAAACATTTGTGCAATAGTAAATGTATTGCAGTATCATTACAAATATTTCCGGTGATATTTTCACTGGTTAACGGCATTTTTCGATGCAGAATAAATAAAACACGATATTGTGGACAACATAATCAAAAAATGAATAATAAAGTTAAAAAAGAGCTAGGCAACAATCGCAAACAATTAATCAAGAAGTTGTTTAAACTACGTGACAGAAATTTATAGAAAAACGATATGACAATGCAAGAAAAGAGACTCCAGTAGGCTTGAGACGACTAGCAAAAGATAAATAAAAAGAAAAGAAAACAAAAGCGGGATACAGATATATCATTAATAATAATAAAAAAAAATAAGATGGATGAACTGGGTTGGGTTGGGTTATTAAGTGTTATTTCGAAAAACTAGTCGCGAAGAGGACATAGACAGAACAAAAGACGACTAAAAAGGCAATGAAACAAGTAACAAATAGAAATGAGAAAAATAGATTGAGAATAAGTAGAATATGGACAAATAATTAAAAATATCAATGTACATACTATATTATATTCAGAAGCAAAACGGCAAGGAAAAATGGGGTGGCTTGCATAATTGCCGATAGAATTAATAGGACACAAACCAATCAGTGGACAATAAGCATATTTAAAGGTCACAACAAAGCCCTTCAATATATCTATGATAAACGTATATCGGCTGACACAGACGTCCAAGAAAATAGAGAAAGATTCGTTTTATGAGGAAATCAAAAGGTCTATGAAAAAATACCTGAGCAAGATACAAGGCAGACTTTAACGCCCAGATAGGAGAAAAATATCTTAGAACATTGCACGAAACAAGAAATGACAACAGCTATAAGTTATGAAATGTGGCAGCATTAGTTGAATGAAAACAGTAAGAAAAATTTTTAAAACAAAGGTAACATAAATTTACTAGATGTGATAACTTAGATGTGCAAATGCTGACTCTAATTACTTGATGATTATACATAGCTAGAATAAAACATAAATTAATAAAAACAGCGAAAAGCAATGAACATGAATGGACCGTTGAAAAAAAAGACATGCTGTTATTGCAACGGCTGACTCACAATTAGGAACAATCCAAATATGCTGCCAAAATGAGTGGTGGTATCAAGAATGTAGAATAAGTGTACTGGTGAACACAAAATCAAGAAAACAAGGAATACAAACCAAAAACCTGGAAATAAAATAAAATATGACCAAAAAAGAAAACAAAGCAATACAAGGATAAAGAGAGCTCAGCAAATGTGGTTACAAACAAGTACGGAGGAAATAGAAAAAAGCAGAAATCATAACTAAAGAAAGTTCCATCAACGCATAAATGAACAAGAAACAAACTGAATATACACGAGGACAAAATAAATACGTATTAGGAGAATCGGCAGTAAGAAATATTTGGAATGGTTAAAATGGGAAATTACGAATTTGAAGAAGTGAATAAGTTCAAATATTTTGATGTTACAATAACAAACAGTGCACAAAAGAAGGTAGAAATTCAAGCCGCAAATAGGGCCTATTGCGCCAACCAATATGTGCAAACCAAAGCAATTAGTGTCGGCATTAAAATAACGGGAAAAATGAAACTTAGGAACCACACACATAACTGTTGTTATAGTGGGGACTAATCCACCCAAAGACGGTGATTGAAAGAGCTTCGGCCCACGAAGCAGCGAAACTTCGTGAAGGACAGCAATGTCTTATTCATCTATATTACTCAATCAATCAGAACCTGTGATATTGTCAACAAGTTAGTATAGATTTTTTTTTAATAGTTGTCGAACACTCTCTAATATCATTTATATATTTATCATTTAATTTCTACAACTTTCTTTATAGCATTAAATCATAAAATAGTAACTGATACAATTTTTTTGCCCTTGAGTATATATAAATTTATCATATGGAGAGTAAAAATTTAACTGATACCTATATTAAGAGCGACTATATAACCACAGCGCAATTTATTGGATTACCTTATAAGTAGTTTATAAATTATAAATTTCTTAAAATTGTATTTATTAAATATGTGATAGCGCAAATATACAAAAGCGCACAGCAACTGTAATAATAATTATAATTACTTAATATGCCCATAACAAACCCATTGACAGGGCAGCCAAAATATTAAAAAAAAACGTAACACTTAAATACTTATCAAAAAAATATATCAAATCAAAACAATAATACTTATAATGCTTGCTAATATAATGATTGAATGTAGATGAATATACGTGACGTTAGAAAGGAATTTTGAGTTTGGAGATATCATCAATTGTGCCAACTAAAATTAATTCATAATGTAAACACAATTATTATCACCTGATAATTATTCATTTAAAACACAAAACAAGCATTTAAATAATTGCTTTTTTAATAAGTATATTATTATAATAAATATTAAAATAAACTGCGAAAATAAAAAGTTTTAAAGAATATAATGGAATTCTAACTGTGCTGCAAATTTTAAAAAAGCTGAATTTTTTGAAAGGCGATTTACGTCACGAATAAACATTCTTATACACATTTTATTCATAATACGCACTATATAAAACGCATCGATTCCACAAGCCCAAATCTGACTTGTATTATAATATATATTTTATTTTTTTTGTGAAATACGTATACTTAATGTAGAGATAGCAATGAAAGAAACACGTATTCTTAAATAACCGGTCTGTTAAGGATCTGTGAACATAGCTCTTCTTGCTTTATCTATAGTTTTCTGTTGGCCTTTCAACTTGTCTTCTTACGCTCTGGAATAAAGTAGTATACCCAGTACTCTATTTTCTTTAGTAAAACTTCTTGATTAAGTCGATTCATCTGGAGTAATGAAAATATAGTTGTTTGATATTTTGCATTCTAAATAACACAGCACACATTTTCCTATTTTTAACTTGAATATTGTGGGGAACACCAATACTTACGTCATTGCTTAATACTTAGGACGTAATTGTTGTTCCTGGTCTTCTTGGTCACATTTTCAATATGTTCTTATCTATGCAAAGAAATTTTATATATACAGTAGCCGCTCGCTAATTAAAACCTGCACTACTTCGTTTGGAAATTGATTCAAGTGAAATGTTCATGAATGAACTTCATTGAAGTGAACTTATTTGCCTAACACGTGATTTTTCTATAATTTTAATGATGCAGAAGTTATTGCTTATTGAAAAGATATTTTGATAAACCTGTTACCAAATCTTACTAAAATTTCTGCTGATTTGACGTTTTCCCTACAAAGGGATTTTATAATGCTGCATTACTCAAGAGAAAAACTGGTGCTCTGATTTTAAACAATACAGAAAAGAAAAAGTTACTGTAATGACAGTTAACAGACTTTCTAGAATGTTTAGTACAAATTTTAGCGTTGAAAACAAAAGTCCGATTCATACGTAAACCATCTGCGTATCATCATTTAAAAGACACCCTGATCCTAAATAACATATCGGTGAGTTTTTTGCAAGTCGATGCGTTGCTATTATGCCAATATTCTTACACTAGTATAGTTTTTTCAAAATGCCTATATAAATAGTGCCGTAATAATTTTTCTAAATAAGAGTATCTATCAGTAGCTTTAATATGTTGTGACATGCATACCATATCGTGCAAATTACATTGGCACTATCACGACTATAATGTGTCTGTAATTGATTTACGCCACCGCCATTTGCATTTCAGTGATTTTTGCGCTTTATAATTTCCACCCCTGCGTGAATTCAAATTAATTGCCAAATCTGAGATTAAATCCCATAAGCGCAGTTTAAAGGGGTTTTTAGCATCGATTTTGCGAATTATTACTTATAATTACACGAAAGCTTTCTTTTTTTCCGGATAAATTTTCACTTTTTAACGAAAATTTTTGTTGCTAGGTACTTACTTACTTACAATGCAGAAATCGATAAGGAGAAAAACAGCATATCTTTCCATTTGTAAGTTAGAATGAATACATATTATGTATACAGCATGTGTAAAATCATATTGGGGATAGGACATATTGCTGTGACCTTTAATTCTTTGTAAATTGGTGAATTTAATTAATTATTTTTAAGATAAATGATCACAGATATATTGTGAAACTACATAGGTTTATAGCGATTTACACACTTACCTTGTCTTTCTTAACTTTCCAAGAACATTTCCCAAAAACCGGCTCTCTTTCTCTCAGGATGTAGTTTTTTTATTTTTATATATATGTATATATATATATATATATTTAAAAACAATTATAATATTCTAATTTTGAAATGGTATGGCAAGGATTAATTTTAAAACAAACAATACATCTTAGAACAAATATATTTATATATAGTTTTATCTGTATACATAAAAAAAAACTATTATTTTACTGAGTATCTAGTATCTCTTTCTCATGTATGTATTAACAAATTACAAGTTTTTCGTTTTATCTTAAAGTATTATTTTTTTTTAAAAAAAAATAAAAGATAAACCTTGTATACATAAAAGGTGTTTTTAATTCGTCAAATTAAATGTAAAGTCACTTTGTTGACAGCTGCATGTCCGTGTCTTATTATATGTTATCGCAAATATCTTACTATCTAAACAAAACATTTGTACCTTTAATATTTTTAGGATTCTCAATCGGTGTCAAACTGACTGAAGTTCATCATTTCTGTGTCACAATTACACAGTATGCACTTTACAGAACTATTTTCTCTTTTATATATATTACTAAACATTTGTAACGCTTTTAAATTCTATTTAAACTTTGTGAAACTGAAATATCAACATATCTAAACTGCTGCTTTCGTGCGAATGCCTTTTAACAGCTCACTCGTTTTTCTTTTTAGTCAAATCCTTCTTTTTCCTTTTTTATCAATATAGAAAAAGTATAAAAACAAATCTGCAAACAAAGCACATATCCGTCTTATTTAAATGTAGACGAAAAACAGAAATTACGTACATTTGCTTAAAGTGCCCCCTATACGTCTATATAATAACTCGACGGATTATCGATATTTTTTTTTAAAGTATACTGAGTGTTCTTTGACAACACACTAGCAAACATTAACAATTATTTTACATAATAATCATAAAGTTAAGATATCAAAATTATCTTGATTTTGAAATTATACTAAATATACAAAACATAAATTTTATAATGTTGCGAATCACAGCAATATGTATACTATGCATTCCGGCAACAACGCGCAGGCCGTGCCAGTAAAGTACGATTAGCACATGAAGCACAATTCTAATTAAACATTAATTCTTAGTAAATTATTCTATAAATTTACTAAGAACGGAATTTTAATGAAAATATAAAATATATACTCTAAACAATACTAAAAAATAAAATTTTATCGCATAGGCTCAAAAATGCCTCCTTCAGCAGCAAGGCATTGTCCGAGCCTATCATAAAACTTTTCTGGCACATTACGAATCATATTGACTGTTGATATGATTCGTAATGTGCGAGAATTTTTTTTTTTTTTATGATAGACTCGGACAATGCCTTGCTGCTGAAGGGGCATTTGTGAGCCTATGCGATAACATTTTATTTTTTAGTATTGTTTAGAGTATATTTTATATTTTCATTAAAATTCCGTTCTTAGTAAATTTATAGAATAATTTACTAAGAATTAATGTTTAATTAGAATTCTACTTATATTTTCTTACTTCGTTGTATACGCAATATAATAAAACTCCCAGAAATATTTTGAATTATTATTTGGTAAATATGTATTTACGAAGAGTGTGATGCATGCTTAGATATATACATGTTCATCCATCGGCTGACTGTATGCAACTGAACAGTTTTTAATGTATGATTACGTGATTAAATGCAAACGGCAATGTGTCCTTCTGATCGTGTCAAAAATATAATTAACTGTTTCTCTCTAATGATGTCACCACCATTACGTGTTTATTTAAAGTGAAAAGCTGCGCCCATTTGTATTATTAGATCAATGGATTGGAGTGATATACTCGTCACATTATATAGAGGCAATTCGTTTAGAGAATAACCAACATGTGATTTGCAAACTTTAATTAAAGCTCTATAATAATAGTGCATCTATGTAATAAACAAACAGACCTAAAATAGAATAATAGCTTGTAGCCCATGTGCAGTTTTGACCAGATCACATTAGAGCGGCATAGCATTATGTTTTCAATACCACTATGTTGACGTGAAATTTTCCTTGTACACATGCAGTATAGTAGTGTTATATTTGGTAAACCCTTATCCATCTCATTCTAATATCATATACTCTTACGTGTTTCTGGTGTATTGCCGCTCTACGATGCAAGATACGGTATGTGTGTACTAGTCATAAATGAAAGCAACGATTTTTCAAGCTTAATATTTACATAGGTATAGTATATATTTACAAATGTTATATATAACTTTCTAAGTATTAAGTAGTAGTTATTTACATCTTTATAATCAAATAAGAAAATTGAAATGTTTGAATCTCGTTACTGTTCTATTTACAAATATAGTGACATCTGTAGGTGTGTTTGGTAATAAATTAAAATACAATATCAGTAATTATATATTACAATACCAGCTTTAATAATGTTTATTAGTTCCAGTATAATGGAATTCAGAAATTTAAAAATTGATTAAGTCAGTTATCAGAACTATACTTTCCTACAATACTTCAATAATCACTTTAATAATAACTAAAGGGCGGAATATATGCAAAGTGCATATATTTGCATATTTTGCATAAACAAATTTCACAAAAAATTGCATATTTCGGCAAAAATAAAATTTGTGTGCATATTTTTGTTTTTCGTTTTATGAAAAGATTAAGTGCGACCCTGTTTAGGAATTTCCAAGTAATCAGCTTGCCTAATGGAGAGCAGATGTGGTCTATTCTTTTATATTTATATTGTATAGTTTAGTTTGTCGATAGATTCCAGTGTGAAAAGAGTGATTTCGAAAATATTTTATTTCAAACGCCTAAAATGCCGAAAGCCGCTTCGTGGATTTAAAATTTTCCTGAGTTGGAGTTTAGTGGTGATAAAGTGTTTTGCAAAGTTTGTGCCAAAATCATTGTTTGTGAAAAGAAGTTCCAAATTGATCAACACTTGAAAACAGCTATGCATAAAGCTAAGTTGCAGAAAAATAAATCAGTGCCTGTTCAGCAGTGTGTGCAAACCGCATTTCAAAATGTCAAACCAAAGAGTGAAAAGGAGGTGTTTCATCAAGACTTATGCAAAGCTTTAGTCGCAGCAAATATACCTTTGAAGAAACTGCAAAATACACAATTCAGAGATTTTTGCAAAAATATTGTAATCAAAACATCCCTGACGAATCCACACTTAGAAAGAAGAATGTGCAAACAGTATACGAAACCGTAATGGGAGAAATTAAAGTTACACTAGGCGATGAACATTTTTATATTATTGTTGATGAAAGCACAGACTCATGTGGTCGATATATCGCACATCTTATGATTGGAGGGCTTCAAGAAAATGAGCCAGGGAAACCATATTTAATATCTTCTAAACAGTTAGACAAAACAAATAATGAGACCGTAACTCGATTTATTCAGCAGTCTCTATCAAATTTTTTTTTACCAAATCCAGTTCCAGTAGAGAAGTTTTTAGTGTTTTTGTCTGACGCAGCGCCGTATATGGTTAAAGTAGGCCAAAACTTAAAAATATTTTATCCCAATATGGTACATGTCACTTGTCTTTTACACGGGATAAACAGAGTTGCAGAAATTATAAGAACAGCATATCCCTTGGTGAACAAATTAATTTCAAATGTAAAGAAAGTGTTTTTGAAAGCACCTCTAAGAGTGCAGATCTATAGAGAGAAATTGCCAGGAGTTTGTTTACCTCCAGAGCCCGTAATTACTCGATGGGGAACATGGATTAAGGCCGCGATATTCTACGCAGACCATTTTGAAGCCATTAAAGACATAGTTTTAGATTTAGAAGACAATTCGCAGTGTGTAGTGCAAAGTCAAGTATTATTCAAAAATGTAAATTTAGCTAAGGAACTTGTTTTTATTAAGGTTAATTTTAGTTTTGTACCAGATATAATAACTTCGTTAGAAAGTAGGAATATAAGTTTAAGAGAATCAATTAATATTGTTGAAACTTCTTCCGACAAATGCAAAAAAGTTCCCGGTGATGTAGGAAATCAAGTAAGAAGGAAACTCGAAGTTATTGTGGGAAAGAATGAAGGCTTTAAGTATTTAATGGAAGTCAAAAATATTTTTGATAGTAAACCATCCAACGAAGTAATACCTTGGCCTTATAACTTACTACCCAAATTAAAATATTGCCAGATCACATCGGTAGATGTTGAAAGAACTTTTTCTTTGTACAAACATATTTTTACAGACAGAAGGCAAACATTTTTATTGGAAAATTTTGAAAAATATATCGTTATAAATGCATTTTATACTATTTCAGGTTGAAAATTGTACCTATTATGTTTTTCTTTTAATTTTACTTAAAATAAATAATTTTTGTAAGAGTCGGCGTTTCTTTATTTCCATTTTTCCATGTTATATTCAAGGCATATAATTGCATATTTTGACAAATAAATGCATATTGTTGCATATTTCAGAGAAAAACGATGCATATATATGCGCATATTTTAACTGAATTGACGTGCATATATTCCGCCCTTTAGTAATAAGCATACCAAAACGTACACAAATTGTTCTGTTTCCTTTCTAATCTGATACAATCTTTAAACTTATTTCAAAGGTGTTTGTAATAGCTTACATACGCGTTATGATTTTAATCTCAAATCCCTATGATTACGGAAAGAAACACACATGGATAGGTTATATTCATTAGATGTGTGCGACTGTAAGAAATTCACAGTAAATGCCATTTGCACTTCTTTGCACTAATTATTGAAGTTAATCAGCAGTGCTTAAATACAGTGTAAGTTAATCTGCACTACCTTATTCTACACTAAATATCATACACATTGTAAAAGGTAGAATAAATATAACTTTATGCGCACTAAGATACCAAGCACACCTGACATGTTAAATAAACTCAAACAATGTAATTACTTATACAATTAAACCAGGAATATACAATGAGCATCCTTGTTTAACGGTATAAATAGAAAATAATAAATGTTACTAAAAATATAAAGATGTGTTTTATTAATATAAATATACATATAAATACTTGGGAAACATATACATGTACAAATGTACATATAATGTGTAATTTTCTTGAATTTAGCGGCATTTTTGAAATTTTTAATTACTGATATCATGGAAAAGAAAGCATTACTGATGAGATAAACGAAACTAATCGTTATAATAGCAATTAGTCTTCTGTAATGCTTTTTTTTCCATAATATCAGTAAGTAAATATTTCAAAAATGCCGCTAAATTCAAGAAAATTACACATTATATGTACATTTGTACATGTATATGTTTCACAAGTATTAATATAGATACGGCAAAGAAAAAAGACGTGTTTAATATGCAAATATTAACCACATATCTAATTAATATACATATAAATGTAGACAATGCCGACCTTTACACACAGGTCGAGTGACAAAACATAGAACAATGATAACGCGGGAATGTGTACATTAAAAATAAGTTATTGGACATTTCTACGACTAATAATTCAGAAACAAATGTCTGCGTTTGTACTACACTTAGAAGTTTCCAATAATTTATTTTCACTTTACATATTTCCGCATTATCATCTTTCTATTTTTTGTGGTGCACATTGATCCTCGTTAAATGCTTTGCCGAAAATATAGACTGTGTAGGATCCAGTTAAGGGTAAGACTTTACTATACATATACACTTGTTTAGCTGTACTACGTCTAGAAGTTTCCAATAAAGAATTTTTGATTTATACATTTCCGCGTTATCATCTTTCTATGTTTCGTCATTTGAAACCCACAATAGATACACTGCGAAAAGTTAACGCGGTTCAACGATAATCAGATAAAAATTATATTGGGTAATTTCGCTTAAATACAACAGCAGATACGTGTTTCTGACTTATTGGTCATTATCAGTGCAGGAATAATACGGGATAACATTGAAGATAAAAAGCAACAATCGGAGACCATCAGACGACAGACTACTATAGTAGAGGCTTTAGTCTGCCGTTGCATTTCAACAAAATTACCCAATATCTTTTTAATGAGATTGCTTTTTTCAATTTCAAGCCACATAGCGCTTCTAATCCTCATAGTACTGCTGGAACTCGGCTACTGGAATATACTTTAGCTGGTGGGTTTCAGCAGTTTGAATGATTCTGTATATTAAAAATGACGTTCTGTTAGGTGACTTTTCAATCTCGGAAAAAGAAACGTTTTAAGGGCCCAAGTCAACGAATAAGGAAGATGAGGAGCCACAGGAATGGTTTTGCAGGCCAAACATTCGTTAATTGAAATTGCTGTGACATAGCGTATTGTCATGACATCACCGAGTTGTTCTTGATGTTTGGTCTCACACGCATGACTGGTTTTCGAAGTTTTTTAAAAAGCTCTCACTAAAAGTGCTGATTGACCGTTTGGTCTTAAGGCACAAACTCTTTGTGGAGGATTCCCTGGCTATCGAAAACACAAATAAGCATGTATTTGATCCTCGACTTCCATTCTTACTTATTTGGGCTTTGGAGAGGTTGAAGTGTGCCATTTCATCTTCTAGCGCTTGGTTTTCAACCACCCAAGACTTGCCACCAGCACACGTTCCAGAAAAGGTGGTCCTTCTTAATAGATTCCAAAAAGTCAAAGTACCTTTCCTTCTTGATGTCCTTTCGGTTCTGTGAAAGGTTTCTCAGGACCCTTTTTGTGCAGGTTTTTCTAGTCCTCAATTTATTGATCAATATCTGATAACGGTGGTGTGACTGTCAACCGATGATCTGAACGCACAAGATCCTGGATTCAATCGGCATCTTCATCAGTTCTTGAAGATGAAGACCTTTGAAAACCTACCGGGTACACTTTCAATCGACTCTCCTCCTTCTGAAAATGCCTGATAAACCTTGGCCATTAAATCCTTAGGCATGCTGAAGTTTTGCAAAAGTTTCTGTCAAATCTGAAGCTAATCTTATAGCAAACCTTTGCTCAAAATGGATGCACTGTAGCTTTTCTTACAATATATATGTAGTATACCCTTTCTTGTGTAAGTTGGAAGTAAATTATGTCTCTTTGCGTAAATGTGAGCTGTGTGTGTATGTGCGTGTACATGGAATGATTATATCTTTCTTCGTCACGTGAAAAAATATTTTAATTTCTGATTCTTATTTCTTTGAAGAGGTAAACTTATAATTGTAATATTAGTTTTTGTGTTCGTATCGGAAGAGTTGATCGAGGAATGTGTGCTTCAGTTATTATCATTCCAGGTCGTTTTATCCTACGTCTGGGTTCCCAAGAGTTTTACCTTAGCCCTTAGCTGTTCGAAGTATACATTGACGACTTCTCCAAGCATTAGACTGTAATGTGTTCCCTTGTGCTGATGATATTAAAATTTTTGAAAATATTGTTAACTGTCTTCATCTTTAAAATAGTATACATATTATTACAATGATACTCCTTTTAATAGTGGGAAATGCTCAATTGTTATTTATACTATTTATCTAACTTACAATTATTCTCTGCACAACATCGTTTTAGAGTTGCAAAAAGAGGTCAACAATGTGTATCGATTATCACGTCCAAATTACAAACCACATAACTTCAACATGCAGTGATGCCATCAAGTGTTTGATTTTTCTTATAAGATCATGCAGGCATTTTTGAAATTTGCTGACACTCATGTCCTATATTGTGTTTTTGTTACGAACAAACTTGAATATAAATCGATTGTATAGTATAATTCGCTGATACAAATAGCATCTACCTATGTGTATCAGCGAATTGCTATGGGGAAAGTTCAAAAACGTTTCCCTGAAATTCCTTACCTACAAGGTGTTGGCTTTTACCCATCAAGAGGTAGGGATTATAATAGAGATGAACATAGTAATAGATTCTTATTTAAAATTATAAGTATTGATATAGATGCACCAATATTATTTTTGCAGGTGGTTTTTGCAGCACCTTCCATATAACAAATCTCGACACAAACCCCTACAATATCTTCCATCGTATACACATGCCTAATACTACTGAACGTTTTTTTTTTATAATGCCGCTCAGAGAATCATTTTCTTTATTGTATTCTTTGTCTATTTCTAATCTTGTTACTTTGTTACGTATTCTTACTTTTATTTATTAAAAGTTGTAAATTATACTTATCTACATTACTTGTCCTATTCTCGAATAAGGAAATTATTAAAAATACGAAAAGAGCTGGTTTAATTTATAACATCAAATTCTTTACAGTAATTTATTTATTTAATATCAAATAAAATACAATAAGTAATAATTTTTAAGCGAACACTCACTTTACATTTTATTTTAATTCGTTCCCAACCAGATTTCCAAGACTGGCACAAACAGATGGAACGTCAACAGCAAACTGGGAACATATCGTATCCAATAAATTCTCCCGAGCTTTTTGACTTATCATGTCATCGTATACATTATTAAAGGAAATAGCCGGTATATGGGCAGACTGTACTTCTTGAGTGGTACTATTACCATACCTTTCCAGAAGTGCATCAGAAAGGCTGCTCGTCGCACAAATTTGTATATTCTTTGAGGAAACAGAGAAATTGGCTGCGCACTGTTGAGAATTTCGAGAGAAGATTTTTTTTAATGTGCTGGAAAATATGTTTAGTACTTACTGTAGCTACTTCGTTGAAGGAATATTGTCCATCGACTAAGCAATGAAGAAATTGCAATGTTGTGTTCATATGAGTCTGTTCAGCTAATGCGCATGCGTGAACTTTTAAGGCGTAACAGCCTTTTTTGCATTTAAATTGTGTCGTTCCATTTTCAGATACCATCTAAAAAATAAACATTAATTAATATAAATATAACATAGAGACAGACTACGGCGCTAAAATGGTAATGGTAATGTATACAGATTGTCGTAGTTAAAAGTTAATATGCATCTTCAAATACACACACATAAACATGTACCTATGTATAAGACCGGTGGTGTGGGGAGATAGTGGGGAGATCGAAAGCGGGGACAACACATTCGTTCCGTAACTTTAGAGCGTGAACGTTACATTGTATCTGAGCAGACTAGCAAATATTAAAATAAAATGCCCTTAACTGTCGAGGAAAAAATACAGATTGTGTTATGGTATGCCAAGGATAATTCGTACAAAGACGTGCAAAATTTATTTGTTGCGGCGTATGAAAATCGTCCACCTCCCTCTGTGCCAGCTATCCATAAGATTGTGAAACAATTTCGTACAGAAGGTTGTGTTAATTCACTGCATACTAAAAGACACGTTGTGCACTAAAGCCTCGGTACCCCGGTGTCCCGATATCACGCCCGATATGAACTCATCTGTACTCCCCTACTATCGTACCCCTCCATTTCATGTTTGCATGCACTTGTGTGCGTGTTTGTGTTTCCCTATATCTACTTTTATTTCAGTCAAACGGTATATTATTGTTATAGTGTACATCCAGAACGAACTGCTACTGCTAGTATCTAATTTTACTTAAGTTCTAGACGACGTTGTTATTTGAACTTCTATGTGAAGCATATAGATAAAATTTAATATCACATTATTTAAAATATTTATTTAAGCAAAGAAATCAAGAATCTTAGTCGAACACATCTAAACCTGCTTACAAAGTAGAGCAACTAATGACATTCTAGTAATCATAAAATTTAACAAGACATAATATACATATAATCGCCCGTCGGTGGATACGTATTTCTACATTGGAGTTTCTTGGGAACTGTTTCAGTAAAGAACTGTCTTCTTTCTTAAGCCGTCTCGCTCGTGTGGTTAAATGTGAAATGGAAATAACTCGACGCAATAGTATCTTACTCGCAAAGAGGATACTACATTTGCCATAAAAAAATTATAAACAAAAAATACATGAAAAAAAATGATATTTAGTTATTATTATTTGCTAAAGCCTACTAGATAGATGGATGTTCAGATTTGCAATTCATCACTTGTCACCAAAATGCCATCAAATTGTAAATGTCATGTCTTCCATTCATAGCCACCTTAATATTTTAAAACTGTTAATATTTCAGAAAACATAATTGTAATATCGACGTCATTTTTGATTCTAGAAGAAAATCCATTATATACTTTTTTAATTTGAATTAAAAGTTTTAACAGAAGAAAGTATAATATACAATGACTTCTAACTGAAACAATTGTATTTTACTTGAAAATTAGGAAACACGATTCAAAATTGTTTATTGTTACCTGGTATCGTTATTAACGTTAGCTACTAATTTATTCATTAATGTTATGTCTTATATTAATAAAGTTACCAATGATGAACATTTAATTTTGATCAGACTGTATATATATGTTGGTATACATTAAAAGTAGTTGTGGGCAATAATTATGTAGTGTTTGAAGGGATAAATTTCTCCAGAAAATTAAGGGAAGTGTTGACTATTTATTTTCTAAGAATATTTATATAAACTTCTTTCCTATATCATGTTGGTTTTCCATTCCTTTTACTTTAATGCGTCTACCTTTCAGGATTTTTCCAAATACCGACATCGCTCTAAATTTGCCTTGGTCTTTCCCTTTTACCTTTCGTTTGCACTTATTCTTCCCTCCCATACTTATTATATGGTTCCCATCAACTCAGTTTTACTATCCCTTGGAATTCTACTACAAAAGTTCTTTAATTTTTTTCCTATATCGTAGATAAAAAATTCAAACCCTTTTTGTTACATACATACCTAATACTCGAATAATAATACCCAAAATACGTGTTTATGTACAGGCTTAGTTTTATATAGCGTCATTAAAAAAAGGGGGTGAAAGAAAAATATCAGTAATGCGTGTGCAAAAAAAATCCCGGCCCAATGTGCACGCAGTGACGAGAAAATGATTTTTCTTTTCTCGACTCCAAGCCTGTAGAGGAATATACTTCTATTCTACAAACATGGTAATGCACCGAGGTTGTCGACCTTTCCCACATAAAGACATTCACAAAAAAAAAACATTGCCAGAAAAAAATATTATTTTAATGGTAAAGTACATATATAGGTACTAGTAATACGCACGAAAAATATAAAGCAACAATAAATTATCTTTATACATGTACATATCGTACTCACTTGCGTATTTCCATATGGAAGCAATTCAAGATCAATACGGTCCTGAAGAAGCCAGTATGTAGGATATAGTTGTTTTCTAATAAAACTTATGCTACACGGACAGTGGGTTTCATAATACACCGATATCTTAACTTTTTCAGCATATACTAAGGAGTATATTGCAGCTGCGCCAACTACTAAAAACAATAACACACGCTGGAGACTCATTATACTTTCACAAGTTAATACGAACTTCTTGCGAATTATTACTGTAGGTAAGAATAAAGCTGGTCCGTATTTATAAGTCTAGGATTATTCATTGTTTCTGATAATACTATCAACAAAATTTTTGTTTGCGAATGTTATTTCTTGAAGAAAATGACAAAATGCAGATATTAAGAGTGGACGGCATTGTTTAGAAACACCTGCTAAAAGGAATGATAAAATTACTTCGATATCGTGAAAGTTAATTATAATATGTCAAATATTTTTGACATTGAATTCTGATGAGCAAACATTTTTTGCAGACTAATATTTTCTATTTCATTCGCAGATTTAAAATTTGCAATTAGACTAAGATATAGTTATGGTAGCATTTCTCTAACATTCTACAGGCATTGAAATCATTATAAATTTAGTATTTATTGTTAGCATAAATTTCAATATTCAGTTATCGTAAAATATTGAATAGGATATCTGTTAACGTAAAAACACATAATGACTATGATGGAAGCAAGTGACGGTCGCAAATTTCTCCTGTCGAGTTGGTGTGATATTTTAATGTTTACTGACCAAATTTGATTTTGTTGTTTTTGTGTAGTCTTAACTAACGAAAAATGAGTAATATTTAGCTCAAGTACAGAAGCATAATATAATTCTCGACGACGGAAGAAAATGATCTGAAGGATATTCACCAAAGGATGACTAATGTCTTCGAAAAAATGCACCTTCGTATTTTACGTAGTGTTGGGAATAAGTTGAAGCTGACAAAATATAAGGCAGCTATGTTCAAGCAAGAACCAACGAAAATATCACGAAAGTTGAGGTTTGAGTCTTAGTAAATCGACGAATAATAGTTGTAATAATTGCAGATGAAGTATGGATATATGAAAAGTTGCAGTATGAAAATTTTGCATGAAGATTTAGAAATGAATAAGGTTTTAGAATTTGCCTTTCGAAATTGCTTACCCCCGAGCAAAAGCTGTATCAGCAACACATTTAACCAGAAAACTTGGTAGCTTGATTTTATAATGAGCAGCTTTTTTTGAAAATTAAAAGTGAATAGGTTTATCACTGCAAGCAATACATTTTTATTTGTATATATTATCGGGCATTTTCTCTAACCATCCTTTGAAATAATTGTCGACCAACCACCTCTTACTGAACTTCTTATTATGGCATTAAGTCTTTTTTGGCTTCATGGAAGAATAAAAACTACTACAATCTGAGTAACTTTTTAATTTTGGGTTTCTTGTCAATAATTACAGAAATGTAGATAATCTAATCAAATTAGAGACCACAACTAATCACAATCAACCCATCTGTATTATCAAATCTGTCAATTCATTAATTGTGGTTTACATTAAATTATAAATTATTTGACCGCGTATCCATTTAAGCTTGGCCACCGGCGACAGGTGAATCTCATGGAGAATTAAAAATTTGATAATTCTTCATTAAATTCAAGTTTAAAATAGGTTAAAAAAAATTCTAGCAACATTTTCATACAATTTTCGTTTGAAAGTTTTTGATCTAATTGACGATGGGGAAGATGGAAGTGGGTATGCCTGCGTATACAACTAGGTATCTGCAATTTACCTTAAAAGGGGCGTTTACCTATTGAAAATTAAAGCATTGCCGTTTCGCGTTTCTTAAACTCATTTTGTAATTTTAGAATCTCAAATTTGGGTTAGTGATGCAAAAGGCATAAATTTATAATGTTAAGGTCAGTTTTTGAACTAATTTATTTTCTTAAGAAAGTTATGTGTTTTAGAAATAACCACAAAAATGCATGAGATTGATTAATGTCTACTAACTAAGGCTGGTACACAAAAGAAAAAAAACGACCTCTACGCGCCAGCTGCACATTTGATGTACGATATAAAGAAAAAAATAAAATTTATGTAATTATTTTTAAAGATAAAAAACATTAAACAGTAAACATTGTCACACACATTTTACACGAAGTTTTTCCAAGCTAATCGCGTCGTCTATCCCCACTTTACTGTATCTCTGCCGGTCCTAGCAAAGACGAAAATGTATCGGAATCGGTCGGCTATTGCAGACTTAAATGCGAGTGACAGTTTAATTACAAACTGTCACTGGCATTTAAATGTCATATATACCTATAATATTCGAGTGTATAATAATATAACTGTTATGGGCAAGCGAAAATTGGCTTATTATAAAACATCAACAACATCAACAGTTCCGTAAGTACTCATTCTTTATACATTATGTTTGCTATCTATAGTATTCCTTTATCTATGACAGAATCTGTGAATAAAATTGAAGCGCTGTGACAGAACCGAATATCGTCTACCTCCACCTACTCACACCCCCTTGTGTCTACCCGTCCCGCGAGTAATATAAGTTACATAAGTTTCTATTTGTTGGTAAACGCCCGTCGTAACGGATTTTAATGTTTTTAGGCTCATTAGATAGACAATTTTAGACAGAATTGATGTGTATGTAGCAGGAAATTACGTGATTGTCCAAAAAAAAATAACAGGGGGCGCTGCTCCTAATTTATATATATTATTTGTTTTTTCTCTAAAATTTAAATTAAACTATATGTCTTGAATATAATAATATTGAAGCACATAAAAAACTAAAGAGAACAAATCTCGCAAGCAATTAGTGAAAGGTCCTGACGAGGAATACTAAGTACAGATACACAAATGCTTGTTGGACAATCAAACAATACATCCCAAGACACCCGAATGAATCAGAAAACATACAGGTTCTTGAAGCTATGATAGAGGAACTGGCTACAATTAATTGTACAAACATAACAGACGTTATAGCATGATGAATATGATTTTAAACAAGAAATAGTGCCTAATTCATAGTGCCGTGGCTAAACGGAATCTCGTTCCAATTACAAAATCTGATTATTGTCAACAAATGTATTCTATGTAGGAAAATAATAATACCATGATGTATTAAGGAATTTCCTCACTGTTCTTTCGAGAAAAAATACAGACTGTCCTAGTTTCAACATGCAAAATAAATCCAGAAAGGAATCACCATTCAATTTCAAGCATGAAATCGTCTTTGAGGTAAAATTAATTTGTTTTTCTGCTTAAATAACCACAGAAAGTGTGTTCACGTGTTCCTTAATGTGATGTGAATAAATTACTTTATTCACATCACAAACTTATCAAATTAAATGAATTAATAATATTACTTTTGAGAACAACTAGTTAAACTAATTAAATTATTCTCTGAAAATGTCTACATTTCCTGTTACACAACCTATTACTTACGTTTCCAAGAATATGGCGATTATATTTAGCTATCGCGTTATTTCATATGTAACATTGCGCGGAAACTACAGCTGCTGATGACCCTTATTTCAGTCCTAATATAATCTTCAAAGTATAACAGAAGTTTCTGCAAATAACATCACGCTTATATATTCATCATAGCTTTATAAAGAAGTTCTTTACCGATATCAATAAAATAAAGTTAATAAAAATCAATATGTTCGAGTTCTTTTCTCTATTGTTATTATTATTTGGAAGCCCGTTCAACTCGAAACAGGTAAGTTTATTCTATGTAAAACTAATTTAATTTTAATGAAACAAAAGTATAACATGGTCCACCAATGAAAAGGCAACAGAACACAATCATTTGAAATATAGTCAAATATTTTTGTATTAGATATTCGGATTTATCAAAAGCACATTTAAACAAAATAACTTTGCACATAATATCGTAATTTTGAGTCACTAAGAATGCACTTTAATTCTTTTTTCTATTTTATTAATCATATTTTGCAGCTATCTGTTGATAGTTTTCCAGATATTTAGAATTTTTATTTGGTTTTCAACAATCACTTATCAAGTATGTCATTTGTGTTATCGCTAATTCAAACAATTATTATTTACCTTGATTGTACAGTGCTTCGATAATATTAAATATATTAATTATTAATTCAATTAAATTAAATGAAAATTCATTTGAGAGAACACTATAGAATATTTTAAATAATTAATGCTGTAAGCCGTTACTTTGTGATAATCCATATTAAAACAATAAAAACACATGATACAACAAAGTAAATGTGTTTTTATTGTATTACTATAGAATATATTAAGCCACAAAAATATTCTATCTATCTTTTAATATCCAAAAGGGCATACTTTGTAAGAAGAATCGACATTGTTTTATCATTGATTATTCTGTTCAAATACCGCTGCAATTTAGACGCATATCTTTTCCACAGTTGTGATCGAGATAAACTAATTGATACACATTAATAAAATCACAATGCTCGATTTATAAGTTGGAATGAAAATATTCTATTAACATAGGAAAGGATTAGTATTCAATCTCATGATCTGAAAACTAATATATCGTTACGTTTAAATTTATGTTAGCACTACACGACTTTGGAAAACTATATGTTAATTAAAAGAAATCGAAAGTTGTTCAAAATTAAATTAAAAAATCAGTTTAATCTTCATACATTTAATTAGACGACTTGTAGTCATTAGCAACAACTATTTCTCAATTAATTATTATTCTAAGTGCAAGTATAATACCAACAGCGAAAAGAGTGTGTAAAGTGACCTCCTTTCTTTCCAAAAATCGAAAATCTGATGATATGACAGGTTGTTTTAGGTTTCTTCTAAATTGTTCCAAAGTATTTAAAAAAAAAAGTCAAAATTGGTAAAACTAATTGAAAAAAAACATTTTTTTATCCAGCCCCCTTTTCTCAAAAATTGAAATTTTGTATGTTGTTCTAATTGTTCTTAACATTGTTCCATAGAATGTGGAAAAAATAAATATTAACCAAGCTAATAGAAAAAAAACGAGCTTTTCCAAGTCCCCTTTCTTTGAAAACCGAAATTTTTACTATTGTTTTAGGCTTTTCCATTGTTTGTTATAAATTGTTCCAAAGTACTTCAAAGAAAAAATCAAAATTAATCGAGAAAATGGGGAAAAACGAAATCCATAAATATGAAATCAGACTCCGTTTTTGCAGAAATTAATTAAATTCTAGTGGTTATTCCAGGTTGTTCTATGTTTGTTTTAAACACTGTTCTAATACATTAAGACAATATCTCTTATATATCAAAAGATATTGAAAAAAACGATGTCCAAAAGTGTCAGGTTATCCCCCTTGTTTTTGGAAATTGAAATTTCGACGGTTGTTTTAGGTTTGTCGATTTTATAATGGTCGAAATGACTTGCACTTTTCGAAGATTATTGTGGTTATTGGACTGCGTATGACGCAGTCCTATAGCCATACTATTTTGTGATTTAGAATCAATGTCTTATGTAAGCAGTAAATATATGTTTTCCCAAGAAGTATAATGTTCATTTCTTAATTTAATATCAAAAAGAAAATCAAAACCGATATTTTAAGAATCGAAAATCTGACTCTTCCAAAGTATTTTAAAGACAATGACATAATCGGTCGAAATAATTAAAAATAAACAACATTTTGAAGTCTTAAGAAATTTTACACAAAAAAGTATGCATGCAAATAAACAACTTAAAAAACATCAACCCAGTAGCTTATGAGAAAACATTAATTTTGTTATGAGCAAGATATAATCATTTTCAATATATCGATGAGCGAGTTTTAATCCTCATTAATAATATAACCAACATTGGTGTTCTCCTAATATTGTTTTGTGTTAGGAGGATCAGCAGTTAGTAACAATATTGCATTCGAGACATTGTTTTTCGCCATTTTCTCGGCCGATTACGAATTTTACTTTAAAATACTTTGGAACAATTTATAACTTAAAACAACCTAATCGGCAGAATATAGGTTTTAAAAAAAAGGGGGTTGGAAAAAACACGTTTTTTCAGATTATTTCAGTCTATTTCAAATCTTTTTTGGAACAATATTTAGAACTAGAAACATCTGGAATATCCTTCAGAATTTCAATTTTCGAAATAAGTGGTGCTGGGTGAAAAAGTCGTTTCTTCAATTATCTCAGCCAATTTTGACTTTTTTTGGAAACACCTTGAAACAATTTAAAACAAACATAGAACAACCTGGAACAATCGTCATATTTTCGAAAAAAAGGGGTCTAACTTAATACACCCCAGCGAAAACCGCATGTCAATTTATTACTAATTCGTCTTATGAAGTTAGAAATGCCACTGCAACAAGCGTGCCTACAACACCAGCTTACACCTCAACGTGTTAGTGTATATTCCGGTAACGCATTTCATTGGCGATAGTTAGATGTCTTAGATTGAGACAGGGTGCAAAACGGTGTCAGAGGCGTTTAAAAAGTTGAAGGTTACTAAAAAATCGATTCCTTAAACACATCCAACTATCATATGTCATTCTTCTAATTCTGCCCTTAACTCGGTGACCTTTAATTCTTCCAAACGTTTGGTAGCCATTTTTTTTGCACTTATTGTTCACCCCACACCTGACACCAAATTGTTGCGTTTTCGGGGTCGAAATGAACAACTCGTGCAAATGTTTTGAAACAGTCTGTATATTTACACACTTAAAACTAATCACAATATAAAAATATAAAATAAATGTATCCCACTTAAAAGTACTACGAATAAATTAACACACGTATTTATTTCTATCACTACTATTTATGTCAGTAATATTTATGTATTTTGTGAACTATAATAAAACTGCTCTACTCACATTATTTATGTCATTTGAACTGTTTAGTAAATACCGCGCGCGACTACTATTGAATGAATTCCATATCCCACCGGCGGCATTTATATGTGCAGACAAAAGGTCTAGCAAATTCTGGCTCTCTTCTACCATATTCCAGACTTTCTGTCGCTGACGCAGTATATGAGTGCAATTGATTTACGACTTATTTACGGTGCGTCGCGCCGATGTTTACTTTTCTTTTGTCGTCGCCCGGAGGTCTGCTTCTTTTGTGGGCTTGTTTCGTTACAATAGTATGCATAATTTACGACATTTATAATTTTTTGTATACAAAAGGTATTGAAACTTATGTTTTAAATACTTATGCTCGTAATGTACCTGTCTAAAAAAACATGACTTGCGAGATATTCTCAAAAAACAGTTTTTTGATAAGAGCAAAAGACACTTCTGGTAGGAATTTAGAAAATACTTTTTGATAAAAAAATTTCTCATATTTAATTTTGAGTACATTTGAATTTTTTATAAACGTATAAAAAATAAGGTGTGGCCACCATACGACTTTTTTATACGTGTGTATACAAAAGTTGTTCTAAATACTTTTATCTTCTGAAAAAAATAAACGTACACTTAAGGTTGGAATTTTGAGAATTTCTTATAGAAAAATTATTCAAAATCCTACTGTAGTACTTCTGCTGTCTTAAAAAATCTGTATAGAATGCATACTTGGCAAGACATTCGAAAGAAAGTGTTACTCGCTAAGAGTAGAAGTGTTACTTTCGGTCCGAATTTTAAAATTTCTTTTCTACAAAAATTATTCCAAATGTAGCTCTAAATATATTTGTACTCTTGATAAATGTATATAGAATGCATAATTTACGAGATATTTGCAAAAAATAAGAGTAAAAGTGTTACGTCCGGTCCGAATTTTGAAATGTTTTTTATACAAAGGTATTGAAAATGAAGTTTAAATACTTTTATACTCGTAATGTACAGTTCTGTGCAATAAACTGGCGTACACTTATTATATGATTATATAAATATGACTTTTGTTTGAATATCTGTCATGTATGACAAATTGAATTGACGCTATAATTCAATTTTTCATACTTAACGTAAGCCATTTTCACAATGGCAAAATAATGTCAAAATTACCAATAAGACGTGTATGCCATTTTATTGCACAGAACTGTACCTGTCTAAAAAGCAATACTTCCTTATACTAAGTATAAGAAAGTAAATAGTAATAGAAAAACTAGACGAACACTAATAAACGCCGCGTCGTAGGAAAAGTAAGTTATTGGAGCTTGAGAACCTTAACCGAAGACGATAAAGATGAAATTAATCATTATATCAAATATATTATAAATACAGAAAAATCGATTCAAAACAAAATTAACGAACAAACAAATGTTCTTCAAGAAATTATGTACTGTCAAATATAAAGACGCCTTTAAAGTAATGAAGGAAAACCAAGACACAAATCATTTAAATCGAATTCAAACAGAATATATTGTGTAGACTAAAATATTTGAACAAACTCTATCTCCCACAACGATTATCGATGAGTTAATCATGCAATTAAATTTTATTAAAACTCTCATAGAAGAAATAAGAACTGCTTGTGTTAAGTAAATTACATAAAATATATAATCCGTATCAGATTCCCAATTTGAGTAATTTTATATACTATTATAACTTATTTGCGACTCAAGTAGTCTTACATGACGATACTATATTATTCAAAATTCATGTTCCTATTGTATCACATCCATATAACTATTTTCAATTATATCCAATACCAGTTGAAAACGAAATTATTATACCTAAACACCCCTTCCTTATGTTCAACACTAATAACTATTGGACATCGAACGAAATCTGCTCCGAGATAGAAAATGATTACGACTGTAGGAGCAAGATGGTCCACCAAAAATGCCTAATGGATACCCTCCGTAATGGTACCAACACATGCCCAACGATTAAGGTCGAAGTAAATAATACCAGCATTCAACAAATCAATCAGATACTGATAGTTCCAGTCGAACAAGTACCAGTTCAAATACAAGCCGAGGATGATGGTCTACACAATGAACCAATTTCCTGTACGAATAAACGATCAATGCTTCCAGAAAGAAGACAACGTATATGAAGAATTCACATTTGAACTTCCGAAATTAGAATTGGAAAAAATACATCCAAACAATGTCTGAATCAATTAAACCATTAGAATCAAGAAACATACCGTATTTTAATAATACACACATTGGATTAGTTATAATTATTATTGTAATAATCACATGTATTTTAATGTATTACATCTATAAGAAATATTTTATAAACTTAAAAACGATGTCACAAAAGGAGAATTTCATTTTATTAAGAACTACTTGTTTGCCATTGTATTTAAAAATAAAGTATTTTTAAATACTATCTTAAACAAGAAAGTTACTTAATTCCAGGTATACCTTCGATATCGCTGATCTTAGTATACGACAGAACTTCTTGTGTAACTATACAAGAAAGTAAAACACTTAACAACAAAGTACCTAAAGAAAATGAAAGTAATCGTGGTACGTACATATACAAACATCTGTGCATATAGCAACTAGCACATGAACATAATTATCAACGTTAACGTCATCTTTTTTTTTAAAGTACCTATAATTTTAAATAGTTATCGTATTATTTTAAATACTACGGCATGCACCTAAGAAAGATAAGAAGCTATATAAATCTTATCGTTAATATTGAAAATCAGTAACTACATAGTTATTGTATATACAGACACTTCCAGGTTATCGATAGTAAAATGTTATTTACGCTGTTTTTACTCACCGGAATTCTTGGATTCTCAACAGCACAAGTATGTATCTTAAATTCTTTACGCATTACAGTAGGCTTAAAAACTAGTATCCGAACGAAAATATACATTATTAGTTTCCTTAACATTGTCTATAGTTTTTTTTAGTTATGTTTTGCTTATTTTAATACTATTATCATCAAATATAAAATAAGTATAATTATAGATAGGTCTATGCTTCTGGTGTTGGCCCTTAACCTAGCATATAATTGCAATAGTTTATTTATATTATCTTCCACATGCAAAAGCGTTTTGTCTGTTTTTTCTCGGTTTTTGTAGAAGCATTTTATACTCAGTTCAATATCTTTAAACACAGGGGTGTATATATTGTAATTATACCATAATACAATACAATTCTGACTTATCCCAATTAATTTTCAACATGTCTGCCTCTTGGACTTTGTAACTTTTGATATTATTGCGCAATAAATCTTACAACAACTTTAATCTTAACCTGGAACTATAACTTTTCCATGTAAAGATGGCTTCTTTCTTTGTAAAAAATATCGTAAATATAAATTTCTATTTTTCGTAATATAAAATAATGCAAATTTTTATCATATATTTCTGAAGTGGTAGCTACTATAATGTTCAAAAAATAAAGACATATGACACAATAAACGCAATTGCCTGAAAATAGAGATTACTTAAATTTAGATTCTCATGCACTCAACTTTCCGCCTGTACCCATTTCTACATGTTTAGTAAACAAAATACTGCTTCTTGACTAGACAGGGATTAAATAAAGCGTATTTTGTTTAAGTATTAGTGGTCAAAGTGCATTTATCATTGTTACCACGGCACGCATTGAACTAACACATGGTATTTACACCTTTATCTTTACTATGTAGGTTTCAGAAAGCCTAGTTGTGCTTAAACCGCTCTTAATGAATGTTGATTTACACTTTGTAATAATGGGTGATTTTTTAGCAACTTTTTTTTCGGCAACACTGTTTTTGGCAGCTCAGCTGTTTTCGTGTAACATGTTCAGTTTGGTCTATAATTAAACCATGAATCGACTTACAAACGAAAAACGCTTGCAGATTATTGAATTTTGTTATCAAAATTCATGCTCGTTTCAGAAAGTGCACTTCTTCCATTTTATGGTCAGTTTGGGCGACCTTCTGAGGCGGCTATTAGGAATCTTGTGACTAAATTTCGCACCAAATTTACATTATTGGACATTAAACCACCAACACGCATACGTAGAGTGCGGACAGAGGAAAATATTGCAGCTGTATCCGCCTGTGTTGTTGATGACCGTGAATTATCGATTCGGCGCCGTTCGCAGCAATTGGGCCTCTGTTACTCTACTACGTGGAAAATTTTGCAGAACGATTTGGGTGTAAAATCTTTTAAAATACAGCCGCTGCAAGAATTGAAGCCACACGACCTACCGCAACGGCTAACTTTTGGTGAATGGACGCTGGCAAAGTTGAATGAAGATCCACTTTTTTATCGGAAAATTGTGTTCAGCGACGAAGCTCATTTCTGGTTGAATGGATACGTGAACAAACAAAATTGCCATATTTGGTGTGAAGAGCAGCCAGAAGCATTGCAAGAAATGACAATGCATCCCGAAATATGCACTATTTGGTGTGGATTATGGGTCGGTGGCATCATTGGGCCGTACCTTTTCAAAGACGACGAAGGCAGGAACGTTACTGTGAATGGCGAATGCTACCGTGCGATGATTACAAATTCTTTTTGCCCAAAATGGAAGAGCTGGACTTGGCTGACATGTGGTTTCAACAAGACGGTGCCACATGCCACACAGCACGCGAAACAATGGTCTAATTGAGAGGCGAGTTCGGTGAACAGTTTATTTCACGTTTGAGGCCGGTCAATTGGCCACCTAGATCGTGCGATTTAACGCCTTTAGTCTATTTTTTGTGGGGCTATGTTAAGGCTCATGTTTATAGTGACAAGCCCGCAACCCTTGCGCACTGGAAGCCAATATTGAAGAATTTATTCTTGAGATACCGGCGGATATGTTGGAGAAAGTATGCCAAAATTGGACCCAGCGTATGAACCATTTGAGGCGTAGCCGCGGTCAATATTTACATGAAATCATCTTTAAACATTGAATTATATAGATCGTTCTATCGACTCAAATAAAGAGTTCATACATTTCTCTCAAATCTTATGTGTTTTTTTTAAATCAAATCCGAAAGCTCTTAAAAAAATCACCCGTTATAGAAGCTCAAAATTTAGATAGTGAAGCAAAGATATTCTTACATCATTACTTATCCCGAGCCTCTTCTATCTGTGGTGTTGAGGCCTGTCTTTCGTTTCTTTCTGTCCTTCGTATCTGCCTTGATCTTTCACATGTGTTTTTGTCGATCTTGTTTCCTTTTATTTTCTTTTCGGCTACAACTTCTTCAATTGTCGCCTTTCTTTTCTTCCAACTACTTCTTAGATTTAGCTGGTTTCTAATGTTCAAGTTACTGACTCCAACGATTTGCGTCACACCGCCGATTCCTTTCAGCACTGTATTGATTTTCTCTTCATCTGATGCATTAATAGCCACGATTCACACTCGTATATACGAATTGAGACTAGCAGAGATCCATAAATTTTTGGTTTTGTCTTTTTTAACACTTTTCTTTTATTATGAAACAGGTTATATAATGTATGGTCTGCTATCGCTTCTAGGTATTTCAGTTACTTTTATTTCTCAGTCTTATGATTCTGGACTTTCAAGTTGTATATCTCTAGGACTACCTTCCATCCATGAATTCGTTCTTGTAATTGGTGTTGTTTGAAACTAACAGCAGATCATCGGCAACATGAGTTTCTAATTGACCTTAGTTTATAAAAGTTGTTGGTAGAGTATACTCAAATTATATATTCTTTTTATTTTACAAAATGAGAACAAATATGTATAATATATGTTCCAAATTAGTTTTCACATTATGGAGCTTACTACCTTCAATATATCAAAAAATATAGAAAACGATAATCAAATAACACGTAATACAACGGAATTTCGAAAATATTTAAATAAAAATTCCAATTAATATTAAAAAAGTCATTATTAATATGAAACCAACAAGTACTTTTTTTGGAGACAAATGATTTCATGTTTATTCTCATTCCCATTAGATTCTGTTATCAGGATGAAAAAGCAATGTAAGAAAAAATATGGATAAAAGAAGTTAGAATTTATCTAATCTGATAAGGTTGAGAGCAGTTACCTACTTTTTACAACTCCAAATGTAAATTTAAAATTTCCATTATTAACTGATCTGTTTTTTTAATTCATAAATGCTATTTATAAATTTTATAATTAGTTATCAATTATCGTTGTAATAAAATGTACCGAATAGTTTTACTTATAGCAAATTATCTTGAAAATAAAGAGTCACTTGAAGGTACAAATATGATATCCAAATTGATATACTTATGATAAACTAAACTGACTGGTTTTTGCAACAAATTTTATTTCTAGTTAATTGATATATAAAACACTAAAATTTTGATCTGCTTTTAATAACAAATGTCTATTGCATTATATTAAATATCGTACAAAGATTTTTTCGATTTCACCCAAAGGTTATAAAAGGAAAAAATTAGTTTCTTATACGTATTGCTGTGGTTCGCAACATTATAAAATTTATGTTTTGTATATTTAGTATAATTTCAAAATCAAGATATTTTTGATATCTTAACTTTAAGATTATTATGTAAAATAAAATAATTGTTAATTTTTGCTGGTGTGTTGTCAAAGAACACTCAGTATAATTTAAAAATACCGATGATTCGTCGAGTTTCATATAGAGGGATGGGGGACACTTTAAGCAAATGTACACATAATTTCTATTTTTCGTCTACATTTTTAAATATGAATTTAGGCGATGTTATACATTTAAATAAAACGGGTATGTTCCTTGTTTGCGGATGTGCTTTTATACTTTTTCTATATGGATAAAAAAAAGGATTTGACTAAAAAGAAAAACGAGTGAACTGTTAAAAGGCATTCACATGAACACAACAGATTTGATATGTTGATATTTCAGTTTCGAAAATTTTAAATACGATATAATTCAAAAGTGAGTGACAATTGTTTAGTAATATATAAAAAAACAGTTACGTAAAGTGCATATTCTTTTGACTTTTAACATGATAGATTAATTTTTTTTTTGGATTTGGCATTCTAATTGTGAATATAAAAATCATGTTAAAAGGAGTTTTTTTTTCTTTTCTGTTATAGTTTTTTTTTTTTACTGCTTGAAATGTTATCTACTCATTTTGTTTGTGTTGTAATGTGTTGTATTAATGTTTTGTATTTTATTGACGATCTTCTGTAATATTCTAATTACGAACTATAATATAAATATAAAAATATACAAATGGATAATGCCGCTCAATGGGACAGACTAGCTCATTACTTTAATCTTTTTTGAACGATTTCTAACAAGCGGTTACTCCTAAAGATGATGCTACTCTACATTTTTTTAAAGAATTATAGTGTTGCCGTCAAAAAAAAAAATTCTAATGTCTGAAATCTAACAACGCCCCAAAAACAATTTTTTCAAATCTTGATTTACTTTATTTTTTTGTTTTCAGGTTATTTCATACAAGTTTGCTTTTCAGAGTACTGTCCCATTAATTGTGTTATATCCTAGTTTGTCAATAAATTAAATCAAATAATTATTATTTTTTTAAACGATAAGGAGTCGCACCAAACTCCTCAACTAACACTCGAAAATACTCCTAATAAAACTTTTTTTTTTTGGAAACAAATAACAGAAAAAATGTAAAGCAAATACATATATCCATAGGAAAAAAGCTGTCTTAAAGTTATCTTTAAAAATATCAATTTAGTCAGATATTCAAACATACGTCTTATTTCTGTTCGAAAAATCATCATTGTTATGTACATATACTGTATGACATGGAAACTGCAACACCAAGAAGGGGTGCGGATTTTTTGACCAAACTTGGTAGAAACGTATAACTAGTCAAAGGCAATAATTGATTAAATTTTCAAAGAAAAAAAACAAAAGACTAACACAATTTAACATAATTTTTATTAATAATGTGTTGAACCGCCCCTATTAGTGTCACACTCCCTCACTCTTCGTGGCATTGATTCGACTAGGTGGTCGATATCCTCTTGGGGTATGGTGTCCCAAGCAACCTGTAATTCATGCCGGAGAGCTATTAGTGTCTGCGGGGGATTGGCTAAATTCATAAGTTTTCGTCCCATAATGTCCCACACATGTTCTATTGGCGAGAGGTCGGGGGATTTGGGTGGCCATGGCAAGATATTGACATGAGCCTCTTCCAAGCGATTTATAGAAATTCTCGCTACGTGGGGAGGGGCATTATCCTGCTGGAAAAGTGGATCTTCGAGCGTTTGAAGATATGGTAGAATATGGAGTTCTACCACCTCATCAATGTAACGCTGGGCGTTCATGGTGGTTTGGATGAACACCAATTGAGACCTACTCCCATATGCTATAGCACCCCATACCATAACACCCACTGCTCTATGCACATGCCTTTCAACGGAAAACTGAATATCACGACGTTCCCCACGTCTTCGTCTGACCCTCATACGGCCATCTTGCATCCCTAGACAAAATCGAGATTCATCACTGAATACCACCCTGTGCCACTCCACGTTCCAGTGCAGTCGCAATCTACACCACTCCAAACGTTGCTGTCGGTGTTGAGCCGTAAGTGGTAACACAAGATGTGGACGATAAGATTGTAAGCCGAAACCCCTAATTCGACGATAAACGGTTCGAAGGGTTACAGGACGACCAATATTACCTAACCACACGTCAGCAATTGATCTGGTACTGGAAAACCTGTCTCTTAGTGCCATTAAGCGAAGGCGGCGGTCCTGTATCTCATTAGTTCTTCTTCGGCCTCCGGTTCCTCTTTGGCGTCTTTCCTGACCTTCCCTAGTCCATGATTGATAACAGCGCATAATGGTGGATTGGTTCCGGTTAAGGCGATTTGCAATTTCCCTGTATGAAAAACCACCTTCTCGCAAACCAACAATTCGACCTCTGTCGAATTCGCTTAATTGGCGATAATTTCCACGTTGCCGCACTCTAGGCATAATAAAACTCTTTAAACACGTTAAACAAAGGTATAATAAGACAAAACCGTTGAAATTAATTTCAAACAAACATCAATCAATTATTGCTTTTGACTAGTTATACGTTTCTACCAAGTTTGGTCAAAAAATTCGCACCCATTCTTGGTGTTGCACTTTCCATGTCATGCAGCATATACAGTCGAAAGCTAAAAAAAGTAGACAAAAAGACAGGTTTCTGTCATAGACTTTCTCAAAATGATTAGTGTAATAGCGGCTTCAAAGTTACATGCCAAAATTTGGTTATCTATCAAAACACCTTACAGTTGATATTAAACTATTACAAAAATGCCTTCTATAAATGAAGATATTAAAGTCAACGTTATTGCAGATTCGTAAAATTGCGGAAAGAAATAATATAAATAAAAGCACAGCTCTTAAAATTATTAAAAAATGGCGAGATCAGCATAGAATTTGTAGAATTTCTAGTTCTGGCCGCAAAATAATATCAACAGCAGAGCAACGCCGCCATCTCAGAAACGTGCTTATTGTAAATCCATTTTCTTCAATAGTTATTGCAGCTGATGTAAGTAGCTTTCCGGGTTCTATTTTCACTGCCCGACGAAGAGTTAAAGAAGCTATTTTGCGGTGCCATAAAACTGCCGAAGAACTTAATTTAAATACAAGAAAATTTTCAAAGTAAACTTAAGGGGTTGGATTTCATTCATGGGACTGGTATGTTAAGAATTATATCAACATTCTAAGTAATGTGATGCCTTCAGTGAAGCTATTTTTTCCAAATCGCAATTTTATAATTCGACAGGATAACTGCCCATCCATACATCGGACAGAGTGAAAACATGGTTCAGAGAAAATAACATCAATGTGTTGGATTTTTCGCCACGAAGACCTGATTTAAATATTATCGAAAGTTTGTGGAGGTTGATGATCAAAGAAATAAAGAAATTGAATCAAAGACCTCAAAATAGACAAGAACTGGTAGAAATAGTTGACACAGCATGGGAGAATGTAAATCAAAATACTTGTACCAACCTTACTAAACTCCATTCTAAATAGATTGCAAGAAGTTTTAAACAAAAACAGCCCTATAACCAGATATTAATGCATATATTTCTTCAGGATGTTTTTTAATTAGTATTTTGATTCGTATTAATCAGATAGAAGATGTTTTGATAATTATTTGATATTCCATAGTTTACAAAGTACAAGATCTCTTGTCTACTTTTTGTTTTGCTTTCGACTGTGTGTTCTCTTTCTGTATTAATTGTTAACGGTGATGTTAAATATTAATTTGCTTTTTTTACTTCATTAGAGCAGTGTGAAAGTGTCCATCTATTACGAATCCTTATGTCCAGACAGTATCAGATTCATAACGCAGCAATTATCTCCAAACTATGAAGCAGTCGCTAATCTAATCGAGGTCGACTTTGTGCCATATGGAAAAGCTACAGTAAGTTTAACTATCACCAACTCAACATCTACAGATATACATATAATGGTGCAGCCTATTTGTACATATTAATATTATAATTTTACCATATCATTTAACTATTCATACTTTTATTAATATTTTTAAACATATTTAAAATCAATGAATATATTATTGTAATGTTAATTCACATATAGTCGTAAGTTTTATAATGTATTTATATAAACTTCCGTGTTTATATAAGATTGGTGTTGCGTCACACGGAGAGTTAACTACTTGTGTGTGAAAAGGTAATAGGAAGGCCCGGACTATTTTGAGAGCGGGGAATCACAGGCGTCCACTTAAAAAAGCAAGAATACCTGTTGCGAAGTATGATTCGAAAGTTAGGCTTTGTGTCGAGAGGCAAACTCCAAGTAGATACAGAGCCATGTAGTGGGTCACCAACAGCCATAAGTGTTGTTGTTAATTATAATTTAAATAAAGACTCCTGTAGTGGGTCGGCAACAGCCAACAATGTTGTTGTTAATTGTAATTTAAATAAATTGCATATACATATTAAATGTGCAAAGTGTTATATCTTTGTGATAAAGATATTGTGCTCCAATTGGCAGAATATGCCGATTCTTAACGTCTCGTTCGTGAACAATTAATATATGTACATGTACTCAGAAATAAAGAATTAAAAGATTATAAATCAATTTTCAAATAGAGACGAATTAAGTAAATATAATTGTTGAATAAACATCGTCTCCGTAATATATAGAATACGTCTCAGTATTGTGTTGTACGTATATAAATATATACTAAGTTTCTGTAGCCTAAGTTGTTATCTTTTGCTGCGTTGACATTTTGAAATAATGAATAATACATATAAATATTATTCAATGTAACCACTATAAAGTTGTATTTAAACTATTTGTGAATTTGTTTCTTTATATGGTAAAGCGGTATATTATGTAGGATATTTCTTTGTTCGTAAAACATATAAAATCATTGATTTTGAATATAATTATTGTTTAAATTTTGAAATGGTATTTTTTTTATATTAACATCTAATAAATGATTTAGGAAACTTTTAGTTAATCATTTCTGGTAATCTGAATCGCCCTCGAGAATCCGATCTGAGCTTAGCATGCAAATTTATTTACATTTTAAATTAGAATTTAATGTTACATTTTTATATTTAAATTTATTAATTTTATTTTGAGTGGTTCCTTTACATTGGCGCAGCAACGTGGCGCAAAATCGTATTATATTATTATTATTATTAATTAATTTAAATTTCAATTTACTAGTACTTTTACATACATTTTAGCATGTTGAAGTCAATGGAGAGTGGCAATTTTCTTGTCAGCACGGTCCAAATGAATGTCATGGAAATATGTTGCAAGCTTGCGCTTTAACTCAAACGTCTAACCAAGCCGTCCAGGTCAATTTTGTAAATTGTGTTATGGGTTCCGTGAATCCATCTTCTGATGGTTACGTAGAACAGGTTAGTTTATTTCTTACAATAAATAAAATAAAAACTGATACAAATGTGTACGCGTTTTATATTAATAGCTTTTTATTTCAGTCTTGTATCAATACATATATTAATAAAAAAAAATTGTTGTTTAGTGTGCCGAAGATAACGGTTTAAGCTGGTCTGGAATATCATCGTGCGTCAATGATGGTACAGGAGGCAGACTCCTAGCTGCTCTTGGTGATAGAACACATGCAGTAACACCTACCATCACATTTGTTCCCACGATTGTGTATAATGATTCTTTCGATCAAGAATTACAAGATGCATCGTTGAGAGATTTTTTGGGTACCGTTTGCCAAGTTATTGGTGGTGATGTTTGCTAATGACATGAATGTAAATTCTATTGACCATAAATGTATGTATTCGATATTATTCAATAAAGTTTATATTTGTTTACTGCATTTCCTTACTCTAATTTACAAAATTTCCGAAATTTTATACAAAAGTTGTTGTAAACTAACATCTGAAAATTTTACATTTCAATGAACTATATACAGGCTGAGTCATCTCCGCGGGTAAGGCCGATTGTGCCTTTACTAGTAAAGATATTTCGAAGCGTTTTTTTTTGTGATAGCTGCTCATTAGGAGCACATTTTAAAAATATTTTGTATTATACACAGTGTTCCATCATTTGGTGGCTGACCATAGTTCTAGTTTTATAAATGGAACACCCTATATATTATTACATTTTTGTATTCCTCGTATAATGCTTAGTCAAAAAGTTATAAGATAGTATAGGCCTAAAATTTAAGGTTTTCGACTTATTACCATTTTTCTCAAAAATTCAATGTTTTAATAAAATTATACCCTCGAAATCTACGTTTAAATGGACACAATTTTTTGGTAGAGTTGTTCATTATAAAAGGACCTAATACAAACATATTTTATTTTTTATCAATTACTCCATGTAATTTGCAGAAAACTTGATTCAAGTTACACTGCATATTTTTCTTTAAAAGTGATTTTTTTCAAATGGAACAGCCTGTATATCGGTTCATTGTGGATCTCTTACTAAATTTCGCACAAAAAACATGTAAGATGATATTATTTTAAAAGCGACCATTACTGAGCTATTGTCGTTTTTTTTATATAAGTATGCTAACTTTGTGTTTTTAATTTTAATACGGTCTTTTTGTACTGAAAAAATGTCAAAAAAACTATTTATCAGCCCAAAGAGTTTACCAGAAGCGTTACATTAAGAGAAAATCTTTGCAATGACCTTAAAATTATATAAATATCTTTCGTAATAAATACATTATTTTATAGCTAGAAGAGTGCTCTGCCATTAGACGGGCAGTAATTAAAATGAATGCCCGAGCAATTCTTTTTGTGAGTGTGTGATTTGTGGATAAAGCTGGTTTCCATAGAAACGGAACTGTTAACAAGAACAATTTTCATTACTATTCAAATGAAAACTCTTTCTCACTAATAAATATATCATTAGCAATGAGGAGGCATTCTTGGTGATTGGATAATAGACCCGCATTTATTTGATGGTAGTATTAACGGAGAAGCTTATGAGTAATTTCTATCAAGCATTTAGTGGAATTATTGGAAGATGTTTCGCTAAATTTACGAAGGGATGTAGATGGAATAAGATTGCGAATCCCCACATTCTTTGCTACAGGCATAAAATACTTAAATGAAATGTTTCCAGTTAAGTGGCTAGCCCGTGGAGGCCCTATTCACTAGCCTGCTGGGTCTTCGGACATCACGAAATTGTTTTCTTTTTATAGGGATCCGTGAAAAAGCAAATATACAGTATACCTGTAATCACAAAAGAAGTGGGAACATATTCGACAAATATTTTGAAATATAAGTACTCCACTCTTTACTATGTCGATTTATCATTTGGGAAGCATGTTCAAAAACTTTTAAAAGTGAATTTAAACACTTTTAATTTTTACCTATTTTAATATCCATATTTAATGTTATTTTATAACGTGTGTTCCACTAATTACTCATCCATTCACGTAACAGTTCCTGTTTCTACACCCACTAAATTCAAGTTATTAATTTTTTTGTTTGGTTTTAAAATTTGTTTATTGTGCCCATATTCTACATATATTTTGAATCATGTTATTGTATTGTAAATAAGATATCCATTTTTTTGTCATTACCCCAATACATACAAGAATCAATTCTCTAAGCTCATTTTTAGAAAAATTCATTATAAAATCAGGCTTGACAACTGAAAAGCAACTTGTTAAATGTCATACATTCAATTGTCAATTTTGCGGCAAATATTATGGCTCACTATATCGTACTCAACTAAAAAACGTAGTTGGCAAAATGACAACAGAAAACGACAATAGCTCATTAAGGGTCACTTTTAAAATAATAACGTTTTACATGTCTTTGATCCGAAATTTAGTAAGGATATACACCCCTTTTTGAAAAAAATCACTTTTAAACAAAAATATGTCATGTAAGTTTAATCCAGTTATCTCCAAATTCAATTAGTAATTGCAAAAAAATAAAATATGCTTGTATTAGACCCTTTTATTCATAACAACTCTACCAAAAATTGTGTCTATGTAATACGTCGTTTTCGAGAAATATAATTTTATAAAAACATTGAATTTTTCAGAAAAATGGTAGTAAGTCGAAAACCTTAAATTTTATGCCTATACTGACCTATACCTTTTTGCATAAAAATTATACGGGGAATACAAAAATGTAATAATATATAGGCTGTTCCATTTAAGAAACTATAACTATATGCAGCCACCAAGTTATAGAACACTCTGTATAATACGAAATATTTTTAAAATCTGCCCCTAATGAGCAGCTATCACTTCATACAGGAGCATTATTAATCTTTGTTTCACAAAAATTAAAATAAAAGCATTTATAAAAAATACATTTAAAAGAAAAGTATGAGAAAACTAATTAAAGCAGACTGAAAATGAAATCATATGTATAAACCCTTTTAATAAAGAGAAGAATATAAAATTTTAGCGTGAGTTGATCGTTGCATTGCATAAAAAATATTGTTGTTCATAAAATAAAATAGAAATTGTAGGACATATAAATAAGTTTTCTTACTCCTATATTATTTAAATAGTGTTATATTATTTTTCTTTCTTATCTATTTCAGATTGTATTTTATTTTTTGATAACAAATCAGGGTAGTGTCCAAAAAAAATAAAGCATATTATTAGTTTCGGTTTCTGCTGAAAGTTGAAGTCTTGAATGATAACTGTTAAAACAAACCAAGATGTATTGTGTCTGTTGTATCTGTACTGCTGTGATACAATCTATACTGTTTGAAAAATGGGGATGGAGTTGTCAATGATGGGATGATGTTTTATTCTAAGTCTTTAAGAAATAATTCTGCAGTAATACTTGAAATAGGCGCAGCCATAGCACAGCCATATTTTTATTTGTAAAACATGTATTTGTATGTGATGTATGAAGAGGTCAATAATGTTATGTCTATTGCATTTAATATTTCGTTAAGTGGCAAATGTGTGAATTCGCAGACTTGCCACTTAACGAATTCCTTAATTTTTTTTCTATTTTTTTTATTGATAAGTTTCTTGACAAAATTTAAAGGAATGTTGGTACATATTAGGTTTTATTGCTTATTTATCTAGCTGTGTCTATGAATATTGTGAATTCAAAGGAGTTTTTAACGTAATGTTCATTTTGGTTAGTAACCTTTTCATTTCAGCAGTAAACCACTCAGGATAATGACGTTTAGATGTTTGGAACTGATGCCCATAGCAATCCAAACTGGAATAAAGTTTGTCATAGAACGCCTTCACCGCCATATTTACATTAGAGTACCTACGTATCCCGAAAGGACCAGTCAATATTTTGCAAGTTTAGACATAAAGAAGACAAATCAGCTTTGCGGAAGTTGCGTCGCAAATTATTATGGGTAAGGTCTTCCCTACAATTAGAGCAAGTTGAACTCATTATTTTTATAGTAATAGGCAAGTTGTAATTCAGTAATTGGGAAGAGGGAATGAACAAGGATACAATTCTTCACACGTGACCTTTCGTATTGACTAAAAACTAGACAAACACATGAAGGCAATGGTAAGGTGTATAAGTGATAAAACAGGGGAAATGAAGAAATAATAACACTATATATTATTAGAAGCGATACGATAAACATAAAACCACTCTGGTACATACAAAAAGACAGAAAAGGAACAATACTTCTTATACCTTCGTATGAAGATATTTATGAATTGTTCACTAAGCGAAACAAAATTAGATCAAATTCTCACTGTATTTTCAGAGATGTAATTATTCTATTTTTGAGAAATTAAGTATTTAAGTTGAAGTATATTTCGCGCAATAAGCAAAACAATCAGAGAGCATACAAATCACGTGTATTTTCAACACTTCGTACACTTAGAAATTCTAAGGAATGCAAAAGCGTCTATTTAAAAGTGAATATGAGAAAAACTTTATACCATTTCTCAAAATTTCTATCAAAAAATTGTCTTTAATCTGGTCCAAGAAAAGTTTTTTGCGAATATCGCGGAAATTGTACATTCAACATAGAGTATTAAAAGTATAAAAAAAATTAGATCTTCATAACTTTTGTAAAGAATATTTCAAAAATATGTAACAGTAACACTTTTACTGTTATTGAAGGGCAATTTTACGTGCATTTATACGGCCATATTAACAGTATAGCAGTATTTAGAACTTGATGTGAAACAATGTTTGAATAAAAAGGACAATACAAAATTCCAAGCGAAAGAAACACTTTTACTCTGATTGACGAAATCCTTAGAGATTAATTAAAGGGATTCAAATATTTTGGTATAAAATATTCAGACAAAACATAGGTATAAGAAAGCCGTGTGGTGACCACGCCTCGTTTTTTTAATAAGACTCCCCATTCATTTAAGTTCCAGCTGTCATTAGTTTTTGATTTGTTATCTTTTTTATGTTAACTGTAATGTTGTATACTACTTATTAACGTTAAATATAACAATTCTAACATTGTTACTTACACGCACACGATTTATGTTATTAATATCAAAATTAGTTTTGAGGATATCATTAGATAACCTTAATATTATAAATATAAATATAATAACCTTAAAATATTTTTCTAACATATAAGCAGATAAAATATCGGTTTAATATAAAAACACTTCATTAAGCAAAAAAGCATTTAAGTCAGAAAATGTACACATATTTTATTTTTAGCATATTACTCCTGGTAAAGCTATCTGAGCAAGTAAATATCTTTTTAATACCTACAGCACCTTTGCTTGTAATTTACAAACTATTTATTTCTGAAGTAAAATTTCCTCTTCCAGTATATTCCTAGAAATGAGGAAAAGAAACTTTATATATGTGTAAGTGCCTGCTAATTCTATTATTACAATATTGTCTGTTTTCTAGAAAGTGAATATATCAATTTTCTATGAAGCATTGTGTCCAGATAGTAAAGATTTCGTAGCTCATCAACTCGCTCCCAAATACGATGCGATCAAAAATGACGTAAATTTGGAATTCGTGCCTTATGGAAAATCTAATGTAAGTTTCTATATATTTGCTTTAACAAATTTAATTGCCGCTATATTTACAACTAAAGACCATTTCAAGCTTGGATTACAAAACGAGCGCTTCAGAAATATAATTATACATTTTACTATATTTTTTGAAACTTAAGATTAATATCGTTACGGAATCATGCAACAAGTAATTGTATCAGTTTACAAATATTGTCCCATTTTCTAATTGCTACATGTTTTTCCTTCCAACACACTTTAGAAGCATGGATAAGAAAATATAATACAGGATTTGTTTAGACTTGACAGTCATTGAACCCATGCAGGGTAGTTATTGAATTTACACAGGTAATAAAAATAGTGTTAACAATTGAACCATTTATTAAATTACTACATCCCTAATTATTATAATGAATAATCAATTCTATTATTTATTTACTTTTAAAATTCATTTCTATTTCTTTTTGATTAATATTTTCAATTGAATAAATTAAGTTTTATACGAAAACAAAGTAAAATATCAAACTATAGTCTACATAATAACTAAAAGCGAAGTTCAACCATTGGTATTTACTACTTATAATATCCACATTCTCCATAGTCATATTTTTTGTAATTTTGCGTAATTGTTTCATAAAGGGTTTATATGTCGTTATTATTTACCTTCACAGCGGTTTAAATTTGAAAATAATGATTTGATATTTGGCATTATTTTAATTACAGAAATTTTAAAATATCGCCGGTCGTGTACTCTTCCAGTTAGACTATCGCGGCAGTATAACGGACGTTTATAATTGATTAACGCATTGACATGAAATTTGCATATTATCGTATGTAATATTTTGTGCCAATATAGATTTGGCACAAAATATTTAACCATATATTTTGAAAATAAGTAACTTTATTTAAACTTTTATTATTTGCTATAATTTACAGCTTAATGACTATCAAAATTATTGACTTAAACTAAATGATAGGAACCGTGCTCCTCAAATATGCTCAATTTTTGCGAAGATTTTTACCAGGATCTGGAAGTCTTGAACATCTATTTCGCGTATCTTTCTAAAAATCTTTTGCCGTAGTTGTTTTTCATTTTCGGCTTGCCGCCCTTCATCAAACACTTTGCTAGATAAAAGTGTCCAAAAATTTTCAATTAGGCGGGTTTAAGGTAAATTAGAGGGTTGTCTTCTTTTGGTACATATATGTTATTTTGGTGAAGCCAATTTTGAGTTGTTCATGTATAATGGGCAGGATGTTAAGTCGGGCCAAAACATTATATCGTCTCCAACAACGTACAAAATTAACTAATTTACTAAGTTAATATAACTTTCAGATCTACAGCTTCCCCCTTTCTCGACCCACATAAGGTCTGGCTATCCCTCCAGTCGCACACAAAAACAGAACTTTAGCAGCAAATTTTGCTTTGTTTATGTTATTGTTATGGTATTTTTCATCGTTCATAAGAATGACTTTCTTGTTCCCAAAATGTATCGCCATAGTTGACTACAGCATCTTGATATTCGTGCTAATTTATTTAGGGTATATTTAAGGCACTTCCGTCCTTTTCGATATTTTCGACAATTTCTTTCTTACGGAAACCCCAACTCCTTCTGTTGGTGTTCTTACCAATCTTTCTGCTCTTTTTTGAGTAAAAATGTTTGGTTTTCCGCTTTTTAGGAGATTTAGATATGGTATTTTCAATATTTTGATTTTGAAAAACGCGTACTATTTCAGACTTAGGGACTCGTCCAACTAAATTATAGATGCTTTTCCCTTTTTCTAATTTGTCAAGAAAATAAACAATTTTTTCTTAACAAAGCCATTTTAATATTTTATCATTACTACCTATTTTTAGACCCCTAAATTTGATGCAAAAAAAATTGGGGTACACGTTATTAAATCATCATATTTAATTTACAAAACGAACATCATTTTAGAATCATATGCTTATGAATCGTGGATTGAGTTGGTCTTTACTTGATGTAAATCCATTTTCAATGTGAAATAAAACAAACGAATGTTTACGATTTACACTGTATTTAATAACAACGACAGCTGTTTCGCTACACTGTAGCTTCATCAGGTTGAAATATACAATATTGACTATCTACATACACTTAAAACTCTTATATGTATAGTGGGCGGTTATTAGAAATTCTTAGAACTAATATATAAAACCATTTCTTGTCTAAAAGTATCGGGTCTATACAAAAAGTATATAGAACTAAATATATTGCTAACAGATGTTATGTGTGAAATTAGGGAAACTGTATTACTGACTGAAGAGATTTAACAATGGTGATAAGTTTAGCTCTACTTTATCGTTTAATAAGTTGTCCGAATGTTTATATTTATTAATTTCTAATGTCTCTAGTAAATCTAGTTTAATACTTTTATTTTCAACGTGAAGAATATCAAAATGTTTATTAAAACTGTGATTATTATCTACCAAATGATTCGCGTAAGTCGAATCATTTTTTTTAGTTTATGTAGGCGGAGTAATGATCAGCGATCCGTGTTTTAAACGCTCTTCCTGTTTGACCTTTATATCCCTTACCCTGCGTTTTTTCATTAATAGTTAACCTCGTGATTAGGTAACCATCACTTTGTAGTTAACCTCATAGTTAACTTTAATACCGTTTCTCATTGTTGGATGAACCTGTAGTTCTGTAACCTCTAGTTTGTCTATTAGTTTCTTCAGTTGGTATGCATGGAACTGTCAAAAGTGAAAGTTGTGTAGACGACTGTTGACATTTGGCGGTAAACAACAAGGCAACATAATCTCTAAATCAGAACGTGTTATCATTATCAAGTAAACTCTGATCGAAAGTAACCCTAATAAACGAGTTTTCGCATCGTAGCTTTGCCTTGCGTATAAATATGGCATCTAATAAAAGATGTTCAAACTTCGGTTCGGAAGAAGTGCAATTGTTAATTACACTTGTGAGACAATATCAACATGTAATAGAATGTAAAAAGAGTGGTCACCTCACCTGGAACAAAAAGGAGGAGACTTGGCAAAATATTACAAACATGTACAACGCTAGAAGTGGGAAGGAATTTAGATCTGTCGCTGCTCTTAAACAAAAGTATAATAATTTAAAAAAGGGAGCTAAAGAAAAAGTCGCGGCAGAGAAACTAAAAACCCATAAAAATGGATTGACAGCCACTAATATTACAGGTAAGAGAAAGAATATAAATATTATGTCATCTATACATCACAGTAAAATTTAACCTTATAGTTACGGGAAATAGTAATAATAAATCTTCGGAAGATGAAATTGGCAATAATAAGTCTGCAGAAGAAGATGTTGGCAATAATAAGTCTGCAGAAGAAGATGTTGGCAATAATAAAGCTTCAGAAGACAATGTAGTATTGATAACTGTTATTTCTGAAAACTCTGACAGTGCCTTCATTAATTGGGATACTGTTTCAAATGAGTATAATAGCCAATCAGAAGATAAAAATGAAAGAAGCCCGCATGAGCTGGATCTGCAATTCAACGTTTTGAAAAAAGAAACAAAGAGAAAACTAACAAAAAATAAAAAGGAGTTTACAATAACTGGGGGAGGAGAAGCTGAACTGGAAGAAATAACAAATAATGATCAAATTATCATCGACATGTTGGGAACTCAAGTTCATGGTTTACCCAGTGTACTGGATTGTGATGGTAAAAGTGCATTATCATTGTTATTGTTTGTACAGTTTGTTTTTTAGAAGAATCTGCTGCAAATGGTCCTTCACCTTCAAACGAAAATTGGTCGACATATGTTCCTTCTCAGTTGAAAACTCCCAAAAATAAAAAATTAGCAATAACAACCAACGAAAATGTATCAGCGAAAAGGACCAAATTTTCCAGCAAATTAATAACTGAAAAAATTTCTTTTATTCAGCTTCAAAAGGAAAAATTTCTGGAAGAACATGCTTTGAAAATGGATATTCTCGGTTTGAAAAAACAACTGCTCTTGAAACAATTGTCTGAAAAATGAAATATATTAACAGCATTACTAACAGTATTCTATGTACATAAATGTATTTCAAATAAACTATAATCTTGCAAAGTAGTCGTTAATTAAATTGTTTCGCGTTATATAGTTTATTCCATTTCGTCGTATATGTTGAGGAAATGGTGCTGGGATGTTGTTATTTACTAACTCTATTGCTCGAGCTTCATGTCTTGTGACGGGGGGTAATATTTCTCTTTCATCAATAGCAATATTATGTAATATTGCTGTGGCCACTATTACAGCTTGGATTGTTTCCACTTTTAGTTTTAGTCCTAAAGCCAGTCCGGGAAAACGTTGCTTCCATACCCCATATGAACGTTCAACTACATTTCTCGTCCGAATCAACGACTCGTTAAATAAATTCTCAGCTTGATTATTTACGTTTTGCAAGGGAGTTATCAGGTAAGGTTTGATAGGATACCCACTGTCACCAGCTAAAACTGCGCTACCGTTATAACCAAAAGTACCAGTTTCAAATGATCTGAATATCATCGAGTTTCTAAAAATATGGGCATCATGACTGGCGCCAGGCCACCTTGCTACAATATTCCGTATTTTCAAATCAGCATCGGCAATGGTTTGCACATTTATTGAAAAAAATTGCTTCCTGTTTCGGTAAGTTTCAGCATTTGGGCCACCAGGCGATTTTATTTTGACGTGACTACAATCTATAGCCCCTATACATTTTGGAAATCTGGCAATATTAAAAAATTTCTCTTTACAAACGGTGATCTCCTCTTCAGCATGTGGCATGTAAATATGATCAGGTCGAAGTGTGGCAATGGCCCGTGATACTCTCTTAATTGTTTTGCTACAAGTGGACTTATGTACTCCTACAAAATCTCCAGCTGTTCTTAAAAAACATCCAGTTGCATAATACCTTAATGTTAATAATACTTGATTTTCGGCGCTTAGGGCATCATTTCTGTAAAGTGAGTGAGACAGTAAAAAATTACTTTCCAAAAAACTTTTAATGAACCTAACCTACCTATCTGTTGGATGTTCTACATCATGCTGTACTTCGTCAACAAGTCTCATCACAGTTTGTGGAGACAGTCGAAAACGGTCTACAAACTCATCGTGGTCCCACATTTCAAAGTGATTAATTCTTTCGCGTACTAGTTTTGGCCTTCTTACGATAACTTCTTCGTCACTGTATGCGTTCACATCATAATCATTCATATTTTGTACTTGAGGATTAGATGTAAAACTTAAATAATACCATGAAATGTAGACTGAATTTTTAACTATCACTTTAACAACAGCTAATTTCTTTGGTTAGAAAAATTTAACAGTTAACCATAAACTTGCAGATAACTACAAATTGAGAAACACTTCTAATTCCCCAACCAAAGGTTATCATGTAACCATCAGTTAACTACCGATGAAAAAACGCACCCTAGTACATGTACGACAAGTTAACTTATAAACTCCCGATTTATTGTTGTGATTAGTTTTTCCTTTATTATTCTTGATGTATTTCGCAAGGTTATTGTTCGTTTTGTATGCAATATTATTTTTCTCTTTTCTTAGGAATTTTGTTAGTTTTACTTGGTCCTCCTCTACCTAAGTAAAAGATTTAAACTTTTTAACTGTAGTGTCTTTAATAACTGGATAAATTTCTTGTAACATTTTGTTAAATAATCTCTTTAATTTATCCATTAAATTTGGGTCGTATCCATTGTTATTGGCAATTTGTTTAATAATATTATATTCATTACTATAGTCTGAAGTGGACATTGGCATACTAATCAATCTGTGGATCAGTAATTTTATAAATTTATATTATTGTTAAAGTTGATTAGTTTATGTCGATAATTTTCAAAACCATTGTTAAAAAATTTTTGAGCTGGGCTTAAGGGATTATAGTGTCAGATTTGACAGTTATGTTGAAATCAAGCAGAAGCAGAAATTATAAAACGTAAAATTCTCAGCATTCAAATGGCTGATCAGTAGGGGTCGGCTTTTCCAACACCGATTAAAATACTTGGTTAACTAATCATTGATTAGGCCTATCCGTTGATTATTTATCTCTAACCGGCGCTTTCAATACAAAGAAATACGCCAGTTATCTAAAGAAGATTTATTGTACAAAGTTGGCAACATGTTTGCTCGTGCATTTGATCTAAATTAGTATATTTTGTTCTAATAATATTCGCGCCATTTCCTACATTTGAATTTATTCTTTGTGCTTTTTGCTCTTATTCTTTTAAAGATTTTCTATATAATTAGAAATTTAATGATTACTTACTCCTATTGAGAAATAAAAAAATATTGTAAAAATAAAAAAAAAACTATTACACTCACTACCCCATTATATTCTTAAGCATCGTGCCCACGACCAAATTTTTGTAATAAAATGTCGCTTATCAGGATTATCAAGTCTAGATATATAAATTATAATTTTAAATAAGTGTATTGTTATTTGTTTACATGATACAGTGATCACCACCAAAATTGCCCAAATTAGTATGGTAAAATATCATCAAAAAAAATTATGTTTGAAAAGATATCTATTACAATTACCAATACATTTGTGTTAAGCGCACTATTGGTAACTAATTTACAGTACTTCTTCTTCTACAGCACGCATTTATCAGCGGTAAATGGAATGTGAAATGTCATCATGATTTCCGAGAATGTGAATTAAATAAATACCATGCGTGCGGTATAAAATATGCCAAATCGGAATCTGACCAACTGACATTCGTTAACTGTATGCTACAGAAAGCTGAATCCACAGTAGATGACATAAAAAGCGTCCGAGAGGTAAATTGTTTTATTATCTATAGATACATTCTCTTATTAAGATTTGCATTAAAATTTATTTATTTTGAGTCAACACAATTTATGATAAATTCAAATAATGTCACATGTATTGTATGGCTCTGGGACTTAGTAATTTTGATATACCAATTAAATATCTATAACATCTGCTCGTACATAGAACTATCTACTGAATTTTTCACTGAATCACAGTATCTATTCTATGAAAACTAAAAATAATAAACACAATACAGGCCGTTCTGAATATATATACAGTATGTCCACGGATCGAGTTCCAAAGAGGAAAAACTTTTTTATTTTGCATTTTACAAGAAAAATGTATTCTTGATAAAAGTTTTTGCATGTCTCGAAACGGCCAAATCAGTTTTAACCTTTTCAAAATTTCTTTTAGTTTAAGATAAAAATCGAAAAATTGGTCGTTTTATTTGAAAATTTTTTAAAGTCCCAGAAATTAAGTTGCGTTGTCATAGTAATTATCCATATTTAATTATCTAATTAACTGTCAGTTAGAAAAATCAACCATAATAGTTGAAAATGTTGTCAAAAGACCAACGAATTTACCTAATTCAATGCTATGGCAAAGGTAATAAAGCGATCCGTCTAGTTGTCGAAGAATTTAATCAAAAGTTTCCGGATATTTACATCTCAAGTAGAGGTGCACGAGCATTGGTCAAAAAATTCCTATCCACTGGTTCCATACTGGATGTAAAGAAAAAAAATATAGCACGCGATGATGACGACGCCGCCACTCTTCTTGTAATGGATTCAGTACGGAACTATCCCAAACTTTCTTTGCGGCGCAGATCAGTCCATCTGGGAATTAGTAAATCGCTCATTTAAAAGATTTTGAAACAAAGGAAGTTCCATCCCTACAAGCCCATTTTTAATCATGCATTAGAACCCGGAGATCCTTCGAAACGTTTGTATTTTTGTCTGTGGATGGGCGCTCAAGTTATGGATAATCAATACTTTTACCGAAATATTATTTTTTCTGATGAGGCCACGTTTTCTACTAATGGTACTGTTGCATCTCAACATGTGAGATATTGGAGCGATTACAATCCGAATTTTCGCATGCCTCACAATCGACAATATTCGGCAAAAGTTAATGTGTGGTGTGCAATTTCTTACCATGGTATCATTGGACCATATTTTTTTGATAATACTGTCAATCAGCATACGTATTTGGATATGCTACAAAATTTTGTTGATGAACGTTTGGACGATCTACCGATTAATTACCTCGCAAGGTGTTATTTCCAACAAGATGGTTGTCCGGCTCATTATGCTAGGATTGTTGTTGAATTGTTAAATCAGCAATTTGGACAGAATTGAATAGGTCGAAATGGTCCCGTGATATGGCCACCAAGGAGCCCTGATTTAACAATGGCTGATTTTTATCTTTGGGGTCGTTTGAAGCAAATAGTTTATGTAAATAATCTTCCTCCGAACGTAGAAGATTTAAAGGAGAGGATTAGAGACGCTGTGACGTCTTTAACTCTCGAAGAAATTCGAAGAAGTTATAGAGAATTGCGCCGACGACTAGAATTGTGCGTTGAAAAGGGCGGTGAATGGATTGAGTAAAATAGTTATTAGTTATATCATTTTTGTTTTTGAGTTTATGAAAAAATTTTCAAATAAAACGACCAATTTTTCGATTTTTATCTTAAACTAAAAGAAATTTTGAAAAAGTTAAAACTGACTTGGCCGTTTCGAGACATGCAAAAACTTTTATCAAGAATACATTTTTCTTGTAAAATGCAAAATAAAAAAGTTTTTCCTCTTTGGAACTCGATCCGTGGACATACTGTATATATATATTGTTTAGTAGTTTTTCTTGGCCATATTATATTTTATAAGATGAGAATTGTCATGGGTGTAGCGGCCTTTTTTTGGGACTTCACAGTTTTAAAAACAGGTACTTAAAAATGTAATTAAAAAAACACATATTTTCTTCTTTATTTTTTGTTACGTTTCGGCTGAACATCTATGTTGCCTTTTTCAAACTATACTTATCAGTGGTTTTTTTTGATTATAATGGTGAATATAATAATACGACATATATAAAAGTAATATGATTTTCTTCCTGAAAGTCGTCATTTCTTTCTTTAGTTTTTTACACTTTCAACAAATCTCATTTACATTTACAATCTTATTTTTATTTTTATAGTCATATTTGTCAAGTTTATGTGTCGACTATTAAAATATATCTGTGACAAGTTTGTGTTTAAAATCATTGTGTATATGATATGCACATATACATTCCGATTTATTTTCGCGTTTCCTTGCAATCTATGCACATATTTTTAAGAATATACTTAAAACTAAATAATTTAATTTATTTCAAGGTTATAAATTAAGTACAATACTTTTAAACCCTAACTAGGATATTAGAGTAATTATTTATTTGCCATTTAAAAAAACCCTCAACAACATCAACTCATGGACTCCGTAATGGCGGACAAGTCAGTTCTTATACATCTAGCAGCCATACTTAAGTGATGTACGTCACATGCAATTTTTTACTACCTTTTCACATTAATTAAACGTAAGTCCCAACTCTATATGAACCAATACATGTGTATTCTTTTTTTTTGAAGTGTTGCACCTCAGCCGACATTGTGTTGAGCAATGTAACAAAATGTTATCGAGATGGTGAAGGTTTACGATTATTAGTTGAAAATGGTGATAAAACACGAAAACACGGCCTTACGATAATTGAAGGTTTTATTCCTACAATAATATTTAATGGTGTCTACAATCATGATTTACAAGACCGCTCACAGACAAAATTTCTAGACGTAGTCAAGGAACAAATTAATAGAGATCAAGGGAATGATACTAATGATGAATGCTGTTGCTGCTGCGATTGTTGCTGCTAACTTTTCTATTCCAAAAAAATCGCATATAAAGAATGTTAGATAGTATATGTACTTCTGATATTGTACAATGTATTTTAATAAATTCTATCTATATTGAATATTCTTCTTTCTTGAAAGATTTGTCACATGTACGCTGAGATTGTCTTGATTAAATTTCAATCAAAAGTATTAGTATCTGTTTTAAAAAATTAATTGTCTAGAGGCAAACACTGAGTCGAACCACAAATACGCAATGACAACTCACTCACCTTCAACTAAATCAACTAATTCACCGGATGCTGTTGGGCGATACTAAGGTATGAATTATTTTTATTGTTAATTATAGTAATATTACATAATTGTTAATATTGATATTTACTTCAGTCTCTATGTATTTTATGCGTTCCTTTATTTAAAACTGCAATTTATGAGGTATATTAATGTAAATAAAACAAACCGATTAAAGTCTATACATTGTTTTTTATAAACTATTAAAAATCGAAGGAAAAATATTAATTAAAATCTATTAACCTTTCAAATGTAAAGACAAACTCATATATATCTAATATTATTTTATAGAAAACATCATTCATTCAATAATACGGTTCCTTACACATAAAGCTCATGATCATTTAAATATAGATAAGAAACAAATTTGACAATTACTTCTAATTATATATTGTGCTATTTCAATAACATAATATACAGTAAAACTAAACATTAATTATGCATAATATGACTCTAATTAATGCGTTCCCCATCACTTTCGCTACACACTAATAAACAATTATTTAGTTATATACGAAATACTTTAAAAACCGTTTAGAACGGGTTATTCACTTTTTCACTTGAATATTCTTTATTAGTACAAATTATTGCAGTCTACATTACTGGTTTTTAAGGATTAGATTTTTTTTTAATTATTTCCTTTTAAGTGGGGAAATGTCCTGTTTTGTCGATCTGTAGGCAGTGGACAAGAAAATCATGAATTTCTTGAAAAATAAATAAGACAGAAAAATGGAAAAAACTTTATTCGATAGAGAATTGATGAATTTATTCCCTTCGTGTGATGTTTTCTTGAAATTGTCCCAATTATTTGTTTATTAGATAGTTGAAGTTAGGAAAAGTAGAGAGAATAGGATGCTCCAAAATGCGTATTTACTGACGAAATAAATTAAATCTGCTACAAGACGGACATAGATAGCTCTTTTTTATAAGCGAGAAAATAATTGTTTTCATTTAAATGTTTTAGGACGTTATTAAACGATGACTTGCTTTGTTTTTATTTATTTACATGAGTTTCCATAGCCTAACTGATTATACAAAATAAAAGTTAAAAGGAATTGATATATTTTCCAAAATAACTCTGAAACTAAGACGTTTAGTTATAGGGAAGAAAATACATACTACCCCTAATTTTGAACGTGCAATCCAATAAAGTTGAAAAAAATTTAGGTTGCTATTTAAAAATAACAAGATATTGTATTTTCTAGATGATATGTTTAACATGGTTTTCTGATCACCCTGTATTATTTTGAAAAGTTTATAATACCTCATTTGAAGCAGTATACTTTCCAAAATGATTTCCTAAAATTTGAAATATGTGCATGCATTCAATTAATGGGAATGTTGTTATGAGTAATAGTCTGCAGCTGTCAATTTTTTTACAAAAATTGAAATAATTCAAAAATGGCTAACTTTAGTTTAGTTTATCAGATAAACTATCCTTAAAATTAAGTTGGAAATATGAATCAATCATAAAAAATGGGGTATTCCATTTATAATAAGGATGTTGATTCCCATATCCGGTGTAACCGGAAGAAGCAAAAATTCAAAACTATTTTAAATCGAGAGAGCTTAAAGCGAAACTAATATCTGCGAAATTTCAAAACTCAACTCTTATTAGTTTTCTATATTTTTCTAACGAAATCTCGTCGGGATATACCCTGTATACCATAGTCGTCAAATTTTAATTTCGGTTTACACTTCTATCGCATGCAGAAGATGACCTCATAATATGCAGCGATGCCTGCTTGCTAACAGTGGTGGGAGAGCAACGCAGTGTCGATGTCGGGGGACCCTCACGCGAGTGTACTGTCTTGGCAGCCTCGCTTATGTTTATCTTTAGTTTATTTCGTCGCGCTCTTTTCTTCTTTCTACATTCGTATCAGAAATTAAAATATTTCGACTACGGTATATAAATTAATTAAGGATCTACGTCAATTCGACGCAGAGAATTTGGCGAAAGTCACCTGGACGCGGCAAACTCGACGTGTACAAATTGGGCGCAGCGACAACTTGACACGATGAGAATTCGTCGCGACTAGATTTAAGTGGACGGAAATGAAACATCCTTAAAGTTTTTGTTTTAATAGCATAGTTTATTAAAAAAGAAGAAAACAGGAAAACAAGTGTGAAAAAAAATTAATTGAAATTGAAAATTATAAGCAATTCGACTCAGATATTCCACAATATATTTTCTTTCGGGGCTGTTCATGTCATTAGTTGCTCTATTTTCAGCCTGTTTGAACTATCTTCTTTTTTTAGTACTTTGATAAACTTCCAATAGATGTATGAGCAGCATGTAGTATTGATGAATAACTATTATGCCATCTTTCTATTGCATTTTTTCACGGGGAACCTCTTCTACCATTAACTCGTGCACGTTCCATGAGTTCACAAGATAAAGCGGCGCTCTTCGGTGCCCTTGTCTATCAAAACGGTATTCCGGAAGTAATTTAATATAGAAACTAATAAATTTTCATTTTCCGTGTAAAAATCGCTGCGAAGAATTAGCGTCATTAACATCATTTGGAGAGACGATAGCTAAAACTGGTAATAGTCGTAGTTCTAAAGCAAATTCAGGGTCTTGAGTCTATCTTGCTTGCAATCCTGTTTGCTGTATTTGCCACCATACACATTCGGATAAATAAAGAAAACCACGTACTGTCAATTGCGGAAACTGTTGCATAAAACCATTTATTGCAGCTCATTCAAAATGTGCCACACTGGTCGAAGATTGGGTTTAATTGTATGCAGTGCTACAACAAATCGAATGCTTGAGACTTATCTGGTAGAAGGGCGAGTCCTGTACTGTACTCCGTGTATAATACGTAATTGGCTGAATAATTTCGGCAATGAAGAAAACGTACCATTCGCGTACCAGAGACAACAGTGACTGATAAAATGCAAAATTCTTTGATTTGAATTGTAGAAAAAGTTCACAATCTTTATACTTGTATTTAATAACTCTGATGATCAGTTTTTAATAATGATGAATTACATAATAAACCCAATTAAATTATTTCCTGATTATGTTTTAGGTCAAACTAAAGTACACAATATATTTTATTTTTCGTGAGGTTAATGTTTTTAAAAATATTTTAATATTCAAACCAGTATGTATGGAATATGGGCGCCACTCGATTTTCGTGTTGCTAACACCAATGGAAATAGCGTGTAAAATTGGTAGATTTTAACCTGAAACTTGATTTTAAGGCGAAAATTTGAAACGTTTTACTCACTTGCTGCGGTGAAACCTGCATTTTTGGATTATGTGAAACATAAGCTTCCTATTTACATATACCTACTTGTGTATTATTTAATATTTTTCTTATATTTTAATATTTTTGTGTGGCCGTCATTCTAAACTCCTACCCTAAAATATAATAATGCGCAAAAGTATATTATAATAGGTAATAGGCACAAACAGTATTACAAAAGATTTCGGAAAAAGGATGCTCATAAAGAAAATAATTTCTACCTTGATCGGGATTAACGTCTTCGTAGACAGGTAGGTATTCTTTATTTAAAATTGAATAAACTTCATTCAGCACTTCCAATAGGTATATTTTTCCTTCGATTTGACTTTGCCGATAACCTCAAACTCCTCGCAAAAGTTGATTTTGTTCTGAATGCAAATACCATAAACATAGGGATTAGAAGCGAGTGTGCAGATATATATTTGAAATTGAGATGTACTGGAAAATTACTGAACGAGTTCCAATTCTATAAGCAGGCCGGTTCCAGTCGAGGTTCAATTGGGATAAGCTGTTGTTTGATTTATTCTTCGTGTGTGCATTATACGTAATATAATCGTAGTTTCCCTTCTTATTGTTTTTTTTATGTTGCCTCGATTATCATTATGCAGTGGGATAATTAACAAATATACTTGGAAGATTTTTGCTTCACCATGTACCTACACACATGGCTACCCAGCCATATTGGTTCTGTTTCCTACATATCCCAGTGAATCATTTTGGAAAGATCACTGCTGTTTGTGTTCTGCTGACTTGATCAAGGTTACGTAAAACTAGATTTTTTTTAATTAGTATTCACATATATGTACATCCCATTTCAGTTAATTTGCAATTTGTGTGTTGGGTAATTCTGTTTATATTGTGAATAACTCGAACATGACGGAAAATTAAGATCAACTTTGTATTGGGATTCTTCTTGTTAATAAAAAGCATATACGTTGTGAGATATTATGTAATTAGTCGTGGGTGGTTTTTTTTCCTTAGTAGTTTGAATAGATACGAGCACAACTTTATACTTTATACTTTTATAGAGCTCTTGTTATTCCATGAATGATTCAAATCTTTTATTTGACAATTTAATTTTGCGTTGGATTTTTAGACTCTATAGTTGTTCTTCCGTAATTTCTTAAATACCAACATAAACTTTAATTTTTCTTAACTTTATATAGTATTAAATCCTTACTTTAATTTCATATTCAGACTCTGCTGCTCGTAGATGAATTGAATAAATTCGTCGTACTAGTGCCATTCTACTGAGGTCAGAGCCTCTAATATTTTTTTTTATTTTAATATTTTTGAAACATACGTATACAATTAGACCTCTTGCACGCAGGGTGTCTTAATACTTTTTACTACAAGTATAGTTTGTTGCCATTTATTTGAACACTCTGCTGGTAGGAGTTATGTAATAATTGATGCGCTGAGCATGAAAGCTTTCGTATCTCAATTATGTGGTCAATTACAGACATATTGCTTTACTTTCAAATATATCTAAATTATTCGAGTATGCTATGCTCAACAGGTTACTTAGCTTTCTTCAGCGATACAAGATAATATCAAATAACCAGCACGGGTTCCAGAAAGGTAAGCTTACGACTACAGCGTTTATGCAGTTTTATATAAGAATAATAGAAAACATCGATAAAAAAAATCCAATAGGAATATTCTGCAATCTGAGTCGTGCATTTAACTGTGCGGGTCGCAAAATTCTGCTTTCGAGACTATATAACTTAGGCATATGACGTGTAGTTGTCAGCTGGTTTCAGTCTTACATGCAGCAACGTCTATGTCCGGGAATTGCAGAGACCTCCATTAAATGAAATTGATATAGGGGTATCCCAAGGCTCGATCCTGGGCCAACTAGTTCTTATATTATATGTCAACGATCTGCCAAATAACCTGAATATAGGCAACATCTGTATGTATGCAGATGAAGGGGATATACAGTTAGCAGCTAACGACGTGCTAATAAAACTGCATAGTTAGTTCTGTGGTAAGAAGTCACTGTTAAATCTAAATAAAACAAAATTTCTTAGATTCCATCCTAGGCAAAAAGTAAATCAGCATTGTGATAATTCGATTAATTGTACCGAAATACAACACCCTCCTTCAGTCAGATTTTTGAAGTTGGATATGGAGGAATTTCTTAACTGGGGGGGGGGGGGGGTAGGCTTGCAAGAATATAGCTACTCATATAAGTACGAAATGCTTCTTAATAAGAGCCATTATATCTTTATTAAATGAGGATGTTGTTAAAAATGTTTACGCCAGCCAGGTTGAATCCAGGCTACGTTTCAGAATACTATTTTGGGAGAACTGCCCCAAATGCTGAGAGAATATTACTTGCTCAGAAGCGTGTGATTAGAGTCATGACCAAGACAAATTACAGAGACCACTGCAAACCTTTATTTGTAAACCTAAAAGTATTGACCGTTATCAATATCTATATTCTGGGGATTCTGCTCTATGCTCGCAGAATTAACGTTATAAACACTCGAAATAATAATATCACCCTGTCTAAGCATAATCTCCATCTCTCAAGTCTAAGCCCTCACATTATGTGAATTAAATTATACAATCACCTCTCCCAAGTGTACAAATCACTTCCAGCACCAACATTCAAGACAAGAATTAAAAACGTACTCCTAGGGTGTCCACTTTATATGTAGAGTAAGTGAATTGTTTCAATTACAAATACATTAGATTCCATGATTGTCTAAGTTTCACCACCTTAACTAGACTATTATTAGATTCATATACAGGGTGTTCCTAAATATCATGTACATAAGGAAGGGGGTAACTATTTGGTTTATTTTGTGCCTAAAATTTCATATAAACATAGGTCTGCAAACGCTTCGTTACCAATATGTAGGGTGTTGAAATTTCAAGAATTTTTCACTTTTTACTGTATAGCTCCTGCAGTTTTTGAGATATTTTGTTCAAATTTGGAAGGTAGGTTACGCTATAAGGCCTGCATCATTAGCCATGCCAAATGATTATGTAAATCTACAGGGTAATAATTTTTTCTCACCCTGAACTTTTTTGCGATGCGCCACTGCTAGATTCTAAAATACGCAATAAATTTTCTGTCTCGTTTAGAAACTTTTTGATCTCTTATATTTTTTTCTTATCTCTGACCGTTATCGAGAAAAAAAACCGAAAACAATTTTCTGTAATTCGCCAGAGATAATTAAATTTTTTAAAATGGTCTAGCAGGCTCTGGCTTTATTCAGATAATCACTTGAGTTTATTAATTTGACAATTGACATTAGAAATCGTAACTTGTGTCTGTATAAGTAAAGTTTTAAATTGCAAACTGTAAGGTGTAAACGTGTTTTAAATACTCGTTATAATTTTGTAAATATGCCAAATTTCACGAATTCTGAAATGGCTGACATGCATTTTATCTACGGCCTTGTGAATGGAAATGCAAGAGAAGCCAGGCGTCTGTACATGGAGCGCTATCCTAATAGAATGATACCCGATCATCGAATATTTTCAAATATTCATAGGCGTCTTGGAGAAACTGGAACTTTTAAAAAGAATACTAATGATGCAGGTAAACCACGTACTGTTAGAACACCACAGATCGAAGAGGCTGTTCTGAATGAAATAGACAGACATCCTCGCACCAGCACCAGAAAAATCAGTGAACATTTAAATATTAGTCATCAAGTGGTTTGGCGTATTCTACGTGTTTCCCTGCTATACCCTTACCACATTCAGAGAGTGCAGGCTCTTCTTCCCCGAGACTTGCCTTTAAGGTTTGATTTCTGCCAATGGTACCTTAATAAGCTAGCAGTAGACCGCATTTTTGATTGTAATATCCTTTTTACCGATGAAGCGAATTTTTCAAGGACTTCAATTATGAATTTCCACAACAACCACACGTGGGCAGATGAAAATCCACATGAAATTGTAGAAACGCATTTTCAAGAACAGTTCTCATTAAATGTATGGGGTGGTATAATTGGAGATAATTTATTTTGGCTCGGGAGTATTTAAATGAAGTATATGAGAATAAGTGGATAGGACGAGGTGGACCCCAGCCATGGCCCCCTAGGTCCCCTGACTTAAATAGTCTAGATTTTTTTTGTGGGGACATCTCAAATCTCTAGTGTATACAACACCTGTGAAGACTGTTGATGACATACGAAATCGAATAATCGATGGATTTGAAACGATAAGAAATACTCCAGGAGTATTTGAGAGAGTGCGAGCATCAATGAGAAGAAGAGCGGACGCCTGTATAAGGGTTGAAGGAGGACACTTTCAACAATTGTTGTAGCATAGTTTCATTGTCATTGTTATTACTTAGGGTTTTTATTGTTATTAGTTATGTTACTTTGTATTGTAATAAAACAATGCTACGAAAACCGGGTCATCCTATTTTTTAACAGGTAGTAGCACCTTAACTCTTAAAATTAATAAACTCAAGTGATTATCTGAATAAAGCCAGAGCCTACTAGACCATTTTAAAAAATTTAATTTTCTCTGGCGAATTACAGAAAATTGTTTTCTATTTTTTTTCTCGATAACGGTCAGAGATAAGAAAAAAATACAAGAGATCAAAAAGTTTCTAAATAAGACAGAAAATTTATTGCGTATTTTAGAATCTAGCAGTGGCGCATCGCAAAAAAGTTCAGGCTGAGAAAAGAGGGCATGACCCCGAAAAAATTATTACCCTGTAGATTTACATAATCATTTGGCATGACTAATGATGCAGGCCTTATAGCGTAACCTACCTTCCAAATTTGAACAAAATATCTCAAAAACTGCAGGAGCTATACAGTAAAAAGTGAAAAATTCTTGAAATTTCAACACCCTGCATATTGGTAACGAAGCGTTTGCAGACCTATGTTTATATGAAATTTTAGGCACAAAATAAACCAAATAGTTACCCCCTTCCTTATGTACATGATATTTAGGAACAGCCTGTATATTGTAAATTATTATTTTAAATTCATTTTTTCAGTAACCTATATTTTTATTGTTTCTATAGATACTGTAAACAGATGTTTTATGACCTGCCCTGTATTTGTATATGTAAAAGGGTTGAATAAAGAGTATGAGTATGAGTAATGTGTAAATATTATTTGAGCACTGGAATGTAATAGATGCGTGTTTTTAAATTTTATTAAGTAATCATATTTTTTTAATTTGTCAATCAATACTCTTCATTCATAACATTAATTTTCTTTCTTAAATTTCTTCAGCATGTGCATTAGGAAATTGGAATTTATATACATACTTCAAAATTCAATATATACAGAGGGAGTAACTTTTTCATTCCACAAAACAAGTCTGTTTCGTTCATACTAGTGTATAAATAAATTCTTGCTCTACATATTTTGATAGAACTATTAGTTTGTATATTGCTATAGGTCTAGGGTTTATTTTTTTATTTTATTTTTACCAATATTATCGCACCACCCTCGATTGTAAATGAAAACATAAAATATTACTGAAAAAATTTTTTGAATTCTCAGTACTAAACATGTTTATGACACTACTGTGTTGATTACAGTTTATATAGATACATTTCTTTAATTAGAAAACGCGATAGCATAAGAACGATTATTTTTTTGCAATTGGCTAAACCTTGAAACAAAATTATTTTTTAATACAAATCGTGTTATTAGAAAAGTATTGCTGTATTTCATCATTTTAGGTCAATGAAACGTTTTGATTGTTTTCTTTGGCAAGTAATATTAATATATAGTGTAGACCCTTATTATAGTTTTTTTTTTGTGTACAATTTGTTACTTAACATTGCGTCATTATTTATTTGGAACTTTCTTATTATAATAACAATTCAACCACATCATGTATATGTATGTATAAGTAATTGATGACCTTATGTTCCCAGATAAGATTTCTTTTAATATATTCGCACTATATGCAACGTTTGAAAGTCTTCATTTGTATATATAGAAAGGCACTTTAACGTTTGGAAAAACATGTTTAAGATCTGCACCTTTTTAGTACTATTAGTGGTACATTTATCAGATCAAATCTGTACAGTAAGTGCTAATTTTATATAATATTCTTGTTTATATTATTTTGTAGATACAAAAACATTAATTTCAGACTCCTATTAAAGTGACTATCCTGTATGAAGCATTGTGTCGCGATAGCGTTAACTTTATCATCAATCAGCTGGTGCCAAATTATGACCAAATTAAATCCTCAGTTGATATAGAATTTGTACCGTTTGGTAAAGCAGAGGTAAGTTGCTATATATCAAATGCTGTTGATTGGTCAGATTGATCTGTCGAGCTGCGGATTGAGAGGTGTCGCTTTGTGTCCCAGGGATCGCGAATTGGCCCTGTATTGTTTCTTTTATATAAAAATTACAAACAAATTAGCCAGGCATTCTGGTGTAAATTTTATTTTGTACGCAGATGATACTTCTGCACTAGTGTCAGGTAAGGATGGGGATACGTTGGCAAGTGATGTTCTTGGTCATCAGAGAAGTGCGCTCTTATTAAATTCACAAGTTGATGGTATATTTAATTGTTCTTATAACTCAAATTGCGAGCATCGAATTCATGATGCTGAATTAAGTACTCCTCGTTACTCTCAGTAAAGAACTTATTGATCACATCCATTATTTCTACTAGTGACTTTATTACATGATTATCTCCCCTATGTCATTAATACTTCCGTGAGCAGAGCTATTCGAAATATTACTCTTTATTATACATCAAACGACTTTACTACTATATCTCGACTTTTTGTAGAAGTTCTCAGTACATAAATGCGCATTAAGCCGCTGACATAGAGAGTAAGTGAATGTCCAAGAGTAAAGAAAGACTCGTGTAATTGTACCAGAGAACTAGTCCAACCAGAATGCAGCTGTGCTACAATGTAGTAAGCCACGGACATAATTTTACGGAGGGGATAGAAACTCGATTTTTAAGGGAGTGTATGTATTATACTGCGCTAAAACTGAGCTGTATACCGATTTATATTTCCTAGAATTCCTAAAAAGTATGAATTCCACTTGTTATCCACGCTTTCTCAAGTTATTTCGAAAGAGATTCATAAGAAATATCACATTGGCATAATAATTTAATATATTGTAACGTTTTCGGGTTCGCCATAAACAACTCGTGCAATTTATTTATTTAAAACAGTCTGTATATTCACAAACGTAAAATTAATTACAAAAAATGTAAAACTAATGTATCACACTTAAACTACTACGATTTAAATTAAGACGGGTATTTATTTCTATTACTAATATTTATGTAACACTATCGTGTTTATATCACTTCTATTTATATAACACCGTACCACGCAAGGAACTATTTATTTATTTCTTATATTTATTTTTAATTTAGTCTGTTCCGCGCGACGAGTACTTAAGGACTTTCTTATTCAGGAATTGACTCATCTATCGGTTCAACTGCCTTATATACTCGTTCGAAACATCTGGAACACACCAGATAAACGCTAGTGTTCTTCTCGATGTTTGTAGAACATACAAGAGACATTCTGTCTCTTCGCAGTACATATATAAATGGATGATTTATTACTTTACGACTGTTTACCAGTCGCGCCGAATATTTGCCTTTCTTTTGTCGTCGCCCGGATGTCTGCTTCTCTGTGGGCTTATTTCATTACAATATCTACAAAAGACCGACATCCATCATAGCTCTCTCAGGACAGCAAATACCCCAGCTGCTGAAAACCATATTCAGTAAAGTTCTTGTATATTTTATGTCACACAAACTACTATTTGAAATGTTGCTAATATTGAGTGTGGAGATGAGACCAGAATAATCCGATAAGCTACTGGCGCTTGTAATACAAACAATATCTGACATATATTTTTTTCTAGTATAAGTTTGATAACAAGAAATATCACTTCACATGCCATTTTGGTCCTAGAGAATGTACCCTCAATATATTTCATGCGTGCGGTTTGAAATATGCACCCAGCCAATCTGATCGAGTAAAATTTATCAACTGCATGATGACGCAAACCCCCCCTGTTAATACTAGAACAGATCCAGCACTACAAGCCAGAGAAGATGTAAACATATTAGACAGGGTATGCATTTATTTCAATCCTATATAAAATGTATTTAAATGAAAATATATTGTTTCAGTGCTCTCTAAGCGCAAACATACCTATCACCAGTGTTAACTTATGTCGAACTACTGTAGAAGGTGAAAAATTACTGGCAGATCATGGCGACAGGACCAAAAGATTTAAATCGATTATACCAACAGATAAATATGACGTTCCTATTATCATATTTAAGGAGATCTATGATCAGGAATTACAAGATCGAATTCGAAATTTTTCTCAATTTCTGAATATCGTAAATGAACTTTGTCCGAGCCAAGTTTCTTCAGCATGTTGGTATTGCCCTCCCGGGCAAAGTTATGTTTATCCTTATTCACAATACACATACGGAGGCGCGTATGCAGGATATAACATGCAACCATATTATGGCGGTTATTCCAATCCGTGTAACAACTTTTATCCGTGCAACAACTATTATCAACCGTTCGCATATTAAGAGATTTAAATTTAGTATATGTATTAAATGTAAAACTATATTTTCTATATTGCAAAACATTTGCTTTTGTGATTATTATATAATATGACTTCAAATTATATAAATATAACATTATAAATTCAAAATAGTCTTTAATTATTAACGATGATCCTCCATACTCATTAACAAGATCTAGAAATGGAAGTACATAATTAATTATGATATACGTATTGTACACATACCTACATGATATGTTCCGATACAGATTTTGAGAACATTGCTTGTAAAGTAAGTGCACGTCACACTATAATACGTAATTGATATTAAAGTGTTATAGGCATACAAATAATAATAATATCAACAATAGCTAATATATACATATTTGTAAATAAATTAAAATATTTCCTGGGACATAGCGGCCATAAAAAGATACATAAATAATATTACACCACTTTTTCCTCCATCCAACGTTTCGACATTTATTGTTAATATCTACTTCAGGTTTATTGAAGCCAAAATAAAAATAAATTGTACATATAAATATATATTTTCCAGTATTTATAATTGACGTATATCTAACATATGCACAGTAAATACAATGGAAAATATTAATAAAAGCAAACCATAAAATATACAAAATCTGGTTTATTAAATAACAACGTGATGTATAGAATTTATTGTTATTTTGGTTTCAATAAACCTCAAGAAGACATTAACAATAAATGTCGAAGCGTTAGATGAAAAAAATTGTATAGATTTATTTCTGTTTCTTTTTATGGACGCTATGTCCCAGGAAATGTTAAATTTATTAACATATTAAGGATGAAAAAATATGTTTATGTTTCTTTTAATATTATCATATTTGTAAATATTTGTCACATAAACAGTCGTATTTCATTAATAACATGCTATATTAATAGCGCAACTAATAAAAAAAAAATGAGGTGTGGCCACCACACGACTTTCTTATACGTATGAGCGTTTCAAACTATACAATTTTAAGAATTTTTTTATACAAAACTTATTCAAAATCCTATTCTAAGTACTTTCATTCGCTTAATAAATCGCTATAGAATGCATACTTTGCAAGATATTCGAAAAAAAGTGCTACTCGCAAATAGTAAAAGTGCAAAAAACTGATTTTCGACAAGAGTAAAAGACCTACTTCCGGTTGGAATTTCGAAAAACTTTTTTAAGATAATTT